>CM042425.1:721633-744133 GCA_023631565.1 Gymnocephalus cernua | reverse complement strand
TGTGTGTGTGTACCTGCATGTGTGTCTGTGTGTGTGTGTGTATGTGTGTGTGTGTGTGTGTGTGTGTGTGTGTGTGTGTGCGTGCATGTGTGTCTGTGTGTGTGTGTACCAGGGACAGGAGTTGAAAATTAGCATTAGCTATAAACTCTATATGCTTTGCATCAGTTGCAGGCTTTGTATTGATGTTGATTGTATGGTCCCTGTTAAATAAACAAATACATTACATTATGTGTGTGTGTGTGTGTGTGTGTGTGTGTGTGTGTGTGTGTGTGTGTGTGTGTGTGTGTCTGTGCCTGTGTGTGTGTGTGTGTGTGTTATCCTCGAAGATGCCGTTACCAGCCTCTCTGACAGTTCTTTTCTTTCTCACAGTATGTGTTCGCTGTGACACCGTGTATGACGCCACACCCCGCAGACAACACAGTAACTGTAAACGTGTGTGCGTGCATACATGCCAGCCAGACCACCCACCCTCACACATCTCCGCTGCTTCACACAAGCTGAGAAATAGCAAAACACATTCTGCTCTTTTCAACTGCTAACCACATCAGTACAGCGCACGACTCTGCAAACGTGTCGATGCGAAATGAGTGATGTCGCCTCCATCTCTACCAAAATGTAGATTTTTTTTCCACAACATGTTTTTTATTGCCTTATAGTCTTATGAAACATGCAGCCTCTTCCCCCCTCCCCCCGGGGGAATGTGATTGACACATGCAGGCTTCAGGGATAGGAGTCAAGCATGACTGGTTCTTGGTGGGGGAGTTAACATTTAGGAGTATTTTTCTCCCTAACTACTGCTGTAGTGATGTGTTCTGTCTGCCGCTGCTATAGTAACTCATCTCATTATGGGATAAACGGTGAGATCATCCTGGGTGGGGTCCGTTTCAATCTGCCTGCATCTCATGTTGCATTATCACGCCTGTCATCATGCATGTGCCACGCTGTGTTCCCTTTGTGCTATTTACACCGCGGCTCAGCACTTGCAGTATTTTATTTTATTTTATTTTATTTTTCATCCTTTCATAAGTCCAAAACTGCAGAGTAATAAAAATAAACCATCCTTATCTTTTTCTTATGCGGAGAATCTTTAAGGTTTAGGGCTCTCACTTTCTGTCTTCCTCTGTGGGCATCTTTACGTCCGTGTGTGAGAGAAGAAAGATGGAGAGGGAGGGAGGGAGGGAGGAGGAGGAGGAGAGGAAGGGAGGGAGGGAGGAAGGGTGGGTGTTTGATAGAAGTGAAAGGGGGCAGAGACCGGTGGCTGCATTGATTTAATTTGCGGAGGTTTTGCGCGACGGGCGAGGCATTCCTTTTAACGATCACTAAATTGTTTTCTGACAGAACCCCACCAAGCAATTTCTCCCCCAACACCCCCCCTACACCCCCCCGACATTGGATTTACATATGATCTTTAAACACAGCCGAGGCCGCGCTAGCTATTTGGTTATCATTCAAATCACTCTCCGTCGTGTCACGCTCCGGGATAGGTCACTCAGCTCGCACCGGCTCCTGAGACGAGAGGGCTGGGGGGTGGGGGGGGAGAGAGAGAGAGAGAGAGAGAGAGAGAGAGAGAGAGAGAGAGAGAGAGAGAGAGAGAGAGAGAGAGAGAGAGAATGTATGACTAATGAAATAAATTGATTGAGGGGCAAAATCAATTGGTTTGCAGGCCGCAATGAAGATCCAGTGGTTAATTTAGCATGGACCCTGCATTAGCAGCAGAAATGGGGAACTGGGGATCTAATTGGTGCTAAATGAAGAAGTGTACAGTAATGGGCGCAGGGACAATGGGGGGAGGGGAGGGGGGTTTCTAGATAGAGAGAAAGAGAGGGTGGGGGGGGTCCCATCTTTCCCTTTCCGAGCTCCAATCAGCACCCTCTTTAAAATGCACTCAAAGCACACCTCAACTTTGATTCTCCCTAATGCATTTAATAAGCCGAGTTTATTGGAACGAAGGTAACAGACACGAATAGAGAGAGAGAGAGAGACAGAGAGGGAGAGGGGGGGAGAAGGAGAGAGAG
Organism: Gymnocephalus cernua; assembly: GCA_023631565.1. Taxonomy (NCBI): domain Eukaryota; kingdom Metazoa; phylum Chordata; class Actinopteri; order Perciformes; family Percidae; genus Gymnocephalus; species Gymnocephalus cernua. Next base: position 742,118 of record CM042425.1, on the reverse strand, counting down.
AGAGAGAGAGAGAGAGGGAGAGGGGGAGAGAGAGAGAGAGAGAGAGAGAGAGAGAGAGAGAGAGAGAGGGAGAGAGAGAGAGCATTTGCATGTCTTTGAAGAATAAAAGAAGAGCCATCTTAGACCTGAGTAGTGAAATATGTTGAGATGTGATCGTGCTGATGGAGAGAAATGATTCCAGTGGATTTTCTCTTTTTCGTTGGGTGAACGTGTGACACATCTTGAGAGATAAAGGAAATGTGAACGTGTTCCTGAGATCTCTGCAGCCCAAATAAAGCCTTTGATTGAATTTTTTATTTTTTTAACAATTATTTTTACCTTTTCTCTCTTTCTTGACTCTTTATTGTCCTCGTTTCATTGTTCATGTCTTCTGCCCATTCTTTCACAGACTATAAGAAATTATTATTAGCTTTTATTCACTGTATGCTACCTATTGTTGACTTATTCTAAGGAACCCATGCATTCATATATTCATTCATGCATTCATTCATTCATTCATTCATTCATCCTTTACTTTGAGTCGAGACATCATTGAGGGGCGAGTAACCTCAAAGCCAACAACAAAACAACGACACAGATAAGAACACGCCATCATAAAATAGGTAAACAGACAATAAAACTTACTTTCGGAATTGAAGAATTGAATAAAATGTGATAATACGGATACAAAAGAAAGTACAATTAATTAAAGTGAGTACAGGTGTCTCTGTTCTACAGGTAGAATTGCCCAAAATGATCAAATGATCAAAGTCAGTTGATTTTTTTTGTAAGATTGTTTTTTGGGCCTTTTTGCCTTTAATGAAGTTTTCTCCATGTCTACTGAAGTTTTCTCCATGTCTACTGAAGTGTTCTCCATGGCTACTGAAGTTTTCTCCATGGCTACTGAAGTTTTCTCCATGGCTACTGAAGTTTTCTCCATGGCTACTGAAGTTTTCTCCATGGCTACTGAAGTTTTCTCCATGGCTACTGAAAGTTTTCCCCATGGCTACTGAAGTTTTCTCCATGTCTACTGAAGTTTTCTCCATGGCTACTGAAGTTTTCTCCATGTCTACTGAAGTTTCTCAGCTTGCACTCTAGTAACATTTGTGGTCCGGGTAGCTTTGCATAAAAAATGGTTGTCATTCGCAAGGCTACTTTTACTTTTATACTTTAAGTACATTTCCAAGCCTGTACTTTGTTACTTTTACCAGTCCCTCCAGAAAAACGCAGTGTTTTTTTGTGATTGTTGAGGGCAAAAATCCTTGATTATGCGGCACGTTTTCTTAAAAAAATGTGATGGAATATGCGGGATATTTATGCAATTTTATGCAATGAAATTGCGGGAACTTGCAAAAACTGCGGTTTGATGAAACAGAGAAAACAAAGTGATTCCCCCCCAACACTGTGTTCTCACTAGGAGAAATTACATCACTTCATAACGTTCCCATGGCAACAGGGGAAAATGGCTGCTCTCGTGTGAAGTAAACGCAACAATTTTCATCTTCCTGCTGAGATATATGTGACTTTTTTGCAACGAAAATGCGGGGATTATGAAATCATGCAAGTCCCGCGTATTTTGCGCGGAAATCTGCAATTTATGCGTCGAAAGTGCGGCGTATTTGAAAAAATGCGCCCCCCCCCCGCCCCGCATAAATATGCAGACTTTGGCTGATTATGCATTAAATCAGGCGATCGCATAAGCACGTTTTTCTGGAGGGACTGTTTTACTTGAGAAAAAGTTAAATCAGTACTTCCACTTTCACCAGAGTATTTTTTAACACAAGCATCTGTACTTCTACTTAAGTATGAGAAGTGAGTACTTTTGCCATCTCTGTAAAAGTGGTTTTGGCTGCTCGTACGGCGAAGCTGCAGAAAGGTTACGGTAAGTTTAAGCCAATTAGAATCCCGCCGAGGACGGCAGCGGGGTCCTCGTGCACGTTGGCACAATTAAGGCTGATCTTTAGGATGAGACACACCGCCGGGCACGGCTCTCCCCGTCACAACGGAGCAGCTGTAAAGCACAGTGACTAAAATGGCATTATGTGTCTGCTTGTTCTACAGCCCGACAAATGCAGAGCGAGGTTCTGACATTAAGAGGAGTCGCTGTGAATGATCCGGAGATTCACGCCGACTCGTCTCACTTGTTCCAAATGTTTGCACTGAGAGGAAGAAGTGCAAATGTACAAATTGGATGTGATAGGCCGACATCTAGGGCTGCAGATAACATGGTGGAAGAAGAATTTAGATCCTTTACTGGTAAGTCAGTGAAGTACTAATACCACACTGTCAAAAATACACACGCGCGTACGCACGCACGCACACAGACACGCAGACACGCATGCACGCACAGACGCAAGCACACACACACACACACACACGCACAGACGCAAGCACGCACATGCACACACACACACACACACACACACACACACGCACACACACACAAGCATGCGCGCACGCACACACAGATACACACACAAAAAGACACACACACACATACAGAGACACACACACATACAGAGACACACACACAGACACGCACGCACGCACACACACACACATGCGCGCAAGCATGCACACACACAGACACACACACACACACAAAAAGACACACACACACAAAAAGACACAATACAGAAACACACAGACACACACGCAAGCACACACACAGACAGACACACACACACACACACACAGAGACACACACACACACAGAGACGCACACACACACACGCACGCGCGCAAGCATGCACGCACGCACACATGCACGCACACACACACACACACACACACACACACACACACACACACACACACAGACACACACACACACACACACACACAGACGCACACACACACACGCACGCGCGCAAGCATGCACGCACGCACACATGCACGCACACACACACAGACACGTGTCATGAGAATCATAAAAAATTACTCAAACCAATTAATCAATTACCAAAATAGTTGCCGATTAATTGATTATGCAGCTCTAGATAGCTTTTCTTCTTCAGCAGCTTTCTAAAGTGGCAGACTTGTGACCGAGTGATATAGAGGCGGGAGGCGTCAATAAAATTCATAGGTGGTGAAGAAATGGGCATTGATTTTTTTTTTTTTTTTTTTTACTCCTCCCGTTTCTGTCTTTTATGAATGTGTTCCACCTTTCCTTACCTTCCCCCGGACTGCTTTTTACAAGACAGGTTTTAGTGAGTCGCCATAAAAGCAATGAGGAGCTACTTAAGTGCACAACAGGGACAGAGACCTGTAAAGATCATCAACAACCTTCGCCTCCTTCAGAGGGGAGAGGGAGCGAACCACGCTAGAAAGTAAATAAAAATTAAAGTAATTGTGAAAGAGTAGTTTTCTAAAAATCCCACTTTTTAGTACCTCCGACGTGTCAACCTGTTCTCACTCCGAACTCGTGAAATACGGACGTTTGGACGGCGGCTGTCAGCGTCTGAAGAGACGAAAAAAGCGCCGTACCGGGGAGAGCAGCGGCTACGCGGCGTCTGAAGATGACGTGACACTAATAGCCTCTACACGCGTAGACCAGACGGGGGCGACCATCGGCAGAAAAGGCATTTGGACTGATCGGTCTCTGTCAGTACACGATCCGTTCCGCCTGCACGATCCGTTCTGTGCATGCGCATATGTCTGCGCAGAAGCTCATGCTTTTACGACACTACCTAGCTAACTATTATGTAGCTGCATGCTAACGCAACATATCTGTTATCTTGGCCAACGGTGGTGATTTTTCACGGTTAAGTCCTGCTATATACTGCGCTGCTACCGCGAACAATCACCAATAAAGACTTCTAAACCAAACACTACACAACCGGACATGGCCCAGCACTAAAGTGACGGGTAGTTAGCCGCTAGGAGTATGCTAACGTTAGATTGTGGAACGAAGCAGCACTTTCTAACGTCAGAAATCTCAGATAAAGACTTCTGAACCAAACACGACCCAATCGGACATGTTTCAGCAGGAATGAGACCCAGAATTGGGGAGAATTTAACAACAATGGCCGCCAAGATGACACGTTTACTGCCGTTAGCATGTAGCTACTATAGTGGTATACAGCCGTTAGCATGTAGCTACTATAGCGGTATACAGCAGTGGTGGCTGGAAGAGCTGTCGTCTGTCTTTGAAAGGACACTTACTTTATTAGTCAAGACCATAGACAGGTATATTAATAATGAATTAATGGTCTATGGTCAAGACGAAGTATTACCAGTAAAACTATCGACATAAACAACACAACAATGACGTCAAGCAAAATATGCTGCCAGTTGCCGTCAAGTGTTTTTTAACGCATGCGTGGTACAAATCGCACAGGTTTTCTGCTACGCGATTCTGCGCATGCGAAGAACGGATCGTGCAGGCGGAACGGATCGTGCAGGCGGAACGGATCGGGTACTGACGGTCTCCCCGAATTGACCTTTCGCCGGCCCCTCCCCCCAAAACGGCCATTGTCCAATCACACATCATAGCAACCGTTACTATGTGAGCAGGTTCCGACAAACATTGACTCCAAGCAGGATGGTGAAGCGGTGCGCCCACGGCGTTTGTAAATCGGACACTAGATACCCCGAGAGATCGTCTGGAGGTGCCTGCACCGGATAAAACGGCGTGGACGGCCCCACTCCCAGTTACGTGGGGCGGATGTGGCTCAGTGGTAGAGTCTTCGCCTGCCAATCGGAAGGTTCGATCCCCAGCCCTGCAGTCCCATGTCGAAGTGTCCTTGGGCAAGACACTGAACCCCTAGTTGCCTGCTGATGAATGAGCTAGTGGCGGCCTCAGCGTGTGAATGGTGAATGGTTCCTGTACTATGTAAAGCATGACTTTGAGTAGTTATTAAGACTGGAAAACACGCAATATAAATACAGTACATGTGTCAGACATTACGAAGCATAAATACGTCTGCTCAAAGGTAAAGCTAACAGCTAACTAGCTAGTTACTGTGTTGGCTAGATCTACTAACTAGAGGCAAGAACACAAATTGGACCAAAGTAATGATTACCATGGATATCATTGCCAGAATGTTAACCTACTCTCTAAGCTCAGTTTAACGAGCCCTTTAGCTTTAGCCAACATTAGCTAGTTAACATGTTAGCTAACGCTAGCTACATTAGCTGCTGCTGTGTTGGGTCTTTGAGCTCCCCAACTTTATTTTTCGTCAGTTTACAACAAAGTCGAACATATAGAGCATATAGAATATATTACAATGTTAAAGTAACTTGCTCAACACTGTGAACCAAACAATAGAACAAAAATAAGAGTGACCGGTTAGCATTAGCCTCGATAGTAGTCGCGTCTCCTTCATTGCGTATTTTTATATTTTGAATATATCCCTCCACTGCACACTGTAACCCCCCTTTTGCCTCGATCTGGAGGATATCGCGGAGGTATTGCTCCAAAAAAAGGTCACTGACACGCACGGGTATACCTCTTCCCGTCATGGCAATCTGTCGCGCTGTTCGTGTTTGACCAGCCCTAATGGTTAGCTCTCCACCAATCAGATTGGTCATTTGAGCCTGAGTGCCGGCAGTGCCCGCCCTCCCGACTACGCCCTACAAATCGGCGAAAATGAAGGCCGACGGCTCCTCCGACTGACGACGGCACAGAAACACACCGACCAGACTCGAGTCACCGACCTCGCCAGACTGTCAGACGGCCGATGTTCGGCGTGGTCTGTAGACGGCTTTAGAGCGACTACGGTGGCGAGTATTATTTAAGGCCAACCCGTTCTCACTCTGAACTCGTAAAATACGGACGTCGTGATGGAGAGATGGGAGTGAGAACGTGTTGAGCAGCTGGAGCGACGGGGAGAGTTTCTGCATCGGTTTTTATTCACATACAGAGCCAATAAACAACCCGGATGTTATCTACAGCAGACCACATGCAGCCTGATTAAAAACATGGCTGGAGTTTTTCATTACTTTTCTGATTAGAAATGCAGTTGTAACTTGTGAATTGCTTCAGTTTTATAGCCGGGGAAGTCTTTTCTTATTCGCCGTTTTCCAGAAAATGGCTTTTCCATCCAGCTGTCTGCCGAAAAAACAATCAAATAATCATATGAACGGTGCAGCGTGTGGTTCGGCTATCCATCTATCAGTCAGCTAATAAGCATTTTAAATCTTTACTTTTAATGAAGTTAGGCTTTCAGAAGGGAATGTCTTCTTCTGCCTCTGTGTGTGAATTAAGGAACTAATAAGAGGAACTATGCAGTTTTTTTTAGGTTAATGTACCTTAACTGAACAACTTCGGAGTCAGTTGATTGGACTGAAACATGGATCTTAAAAATGATGCATTCAGTTTCTCTCTGCATGAATGTTAACAGCAACAAAGAATGGAAAGTATCGGACATGCAATCATGCTTATGCACCGAAATGATGATTTAGGTAAATTATGGATTAGAGTGGGCGGTCTGCTAAACAGTATATATATATATATATATATATATATATATATATATATATATATATATATATATATATATATATATATATATAGGACCAAATAATAAATGATGTATGTCAAGCTATTGAGATGGAGAGAGAGAGAGAGAGAGAGAGAGAGAGAGAGAGGTAGATAGAGAGAGGGAGGGAGAGAGAGAGAGAGGTAGATAGAGAGAGTGAGGGAGAGAGTGGGAGAGAGAGAGAGACAAATAGAGAGAGAGAGAGAGGGAGAGAGAGAGAGAGAGAGGGAGAGATGGAGAGATGAGAGAGAGGTGGAGAGAGAGTTGGAGAGGTAGAGAGAGGGAGAGAGAGAGAGAGGTTGAGAGAGATGAGAGAGGGAGAGAGAGAGAGAGGAGAGGTAGAGAGAGCAAGATGGAGAGAGAGGGGGAGAGAGAGGAGGAGAGATGGAGAGAGAGAGAGATGAGAGAGGGAGAGAGAGAGAGAGGAGAGGTAGAGAGAGAGAGATGGAGAGAGAGGGGGAGAGAGAGGAGGAGAGAGAGAGAGGAGAGTTAGAGAGAAAGATGGAGAGAGAGTTGGAGAGGTAGAGAGAAGGAGAGAGAGAGAGAGGGAGAGAGAGAGACAGAGAGAGAGTTGGAGAGGTAGAGAGAGAGAGGAGGAGAGATGGAGAGAGAGGGAGGGAGGAGAGAGAGGTAGAGAGAGAGAGGAGGAGAGATGGAGAGAGAGGGAGGGAGGAGAGGTAGAGAGAGAGAGAGGAGAGGTAGAGAGAGAGATGGAGAGAGAGGGGGAGAGGTAGAGAGAGGTAGAGAGAGGTAGAGAGAGGAGGAGAGTGAGGGGGAGGGAGAGAGAGGGAGGGAGGGAGGAGAGGTAGAGAGGAGGATACTACGGCGAGAGGCTCATAGTGGGAGAGTTATCAAAGTGGCTCTATGCATGTGAATGAGCGTATTGATCGCGAGGCGGATCGATGCTGTATTTATAACGCAGGGGAAGGCTGAATCAATGCATACTTAATGTGTAAAGAGGCAGGGATGCTGGGGCCGGGGGTGCAGGACGGGGGCAAGGGATGGGAGGAGACGAAGGGGAGGTGGGGGAGGTGGTGGCTTGTTAAATAACCGGCGTTTCCATTTTTGTGTTTACTCAGCAGTAACGGGGCCGTGTGTGTCGGGAACGTCGTCGTGCAGGAGGTCAGGGCGGCCCCCACATCACAGCCTCTTAGTCTGATGAGCCGCCAATCAGACGACTCCATGTGGCGATGCATGGCCGTTATATTCTTCTCTGTTTCCTAGCGGGATAAAATGCAGTTACAGAACTGGTCTTGAGGCGGGACTGGAAGATGGTGAGGGACTCAGAGGTGAAGAGATGGGTCTTGAGGCGGGACTGGAAGATGGTGAGGGACTCAGAGGTGAAGAGATGGGTCTTGAGGTGGGACTGGAAGATGGTGAGGGACTCAGAGGTGAAGAGATGGGTCTTGAGGCGGGACTGGAAGATGGTGAGGGACTCAGAGGTGAAGAGATGGGTCTTGAGGCGGGACTGGAAGATGGTGAGGGACTCAGAGGTGAAGAGATGGGTCTTGAGGCGGGACTGTAAGATGGTGAGGGACTCAGAGGTGAAGAGATGGGTCTTGAGGCGGGACTGGAAGATGGTGAGGGACTCAGAGGTGAAGAGATGGGTCTTGAGGCGGGACTGGAAGATGGTGAGGGACTCAGAGGTGAAGAGATGGGTCTTGAGGTGGGACTGGAAGATGGTGAGGGACTCAGAGGTGAAGAGATGGGTCTTGAGGCGGGACTGGAAGATGGTGAGGGACTCAGAGGTGAAGAGATGGTCTTGAGGCGAGACTGGAAGATGGTGAGGGACTCAGAGGTGAAGAGATGGTCTTGAGGCGGGACTGGAAGATGGCGAGGGACTCAGAGGTGAAGAGATGGGTCTTGAGAGGGGACTGGAAGATGGTGAGGGACTCAGAGGTGAAGAGATGGTCTTGAGGCGGGACTGGAAGATGGTGAGGGACTCAGAGGTGAAGAGATGGTCTTGAGGCGGGACAGGAAGATGGCGAGGGACTCAGAGGTGAAGAGATGGGTCTTGAGGCGGGACAGGAAGATGGCGAGGGACTCAGAGGTGAAGAGATGGGTCTTGAGATGGGACTGGAAGATGGTGAGGGACTCAGAGGTGCGGATCTCTTGGGGGAGGGAGTTCCAGAGCCTGGGAGCTGCCCTGGAGAAGGCTCTGTCCCCAAAACTGCGGAGGTTGGACTTGTGGATGCAGAGGAGACCGGCTGAGGTGGATCTGAGGGACCGTGAGGGTTGGTAGGGGGACAGGAGGTCAGTGAGGTATGAGGGGGCCAGATGGTGGAGGGCTTTGTAGGTGAGGACCAGGATTTTGTAGGTGATCCGGTGGGAGATAGGAAGCCAGTGGAGTTGTTTTAGGACTGGAGTGATGTGGTGCCAAGATTTGGATAGTTAACATTAGTAATTAAACTTAAACAGCTGATGTAAGTCCAAACTGCCTGCGAGCTTCTCCTGTACTGTACGGTAATTCCTCTACTATGAGACAGGAAGTCTCGTGGTTATGACCCAACCGTTAGCCTATTTTTATAAAAACGTCTGCTACGGAGCCATAACGTGAGGTACAAGGTAACGGAGCCTTTCATACATCGTCGTGTTTCTTTAGAAATAAACAACGGACAAATGAAGTCTTCAAACGCTTCAGATGTAAAGTTATTGGCTGTCAGAGTGATGCCAAAATGAATGGAAGTCAATGGGATGCTAACGGCGGGTGATGGCTTGTTAGCATCAAAATGGCGCCATAGGAGGCTTCAGTCTGCGGAGAGAAGCTCGCCCCCCTTGCAGTAACCAGTAACGTAGCTCGCACACGGCGTTTGTGGTTCGACTGGTCGTGACTTGTTTTCCCAAGATGGCGCCCGCATGTACACATGAACGCTACAGTCTTTATAATCTATCTTTGTAATAAACTGTCTGCACAGTCTGTAGTTCTCAGTGCTTGTGTTTCCATGTAGGGACCCTCGTGATGCTCAAAATGAATGGCAGTCAATGGGATGCTAACGGCGGGTGATGGCTAGGTAGCATCAAAATGGCGCCATAGGAGGCTGACCCCCCCTCGGTTAACACACTGACAGCTAATAGTCTGACTGCATTTCACTGTAGAGCGAAATGAGAAATTAAAAAGTAAGACCGGTGGGAACGGCGAGGATTGCAGGTGGATTACGTGTATAGAGCAACGGCTTACACGTCGTCCCATGCTAGCACCATTTTGCGGGAACCAATCACAAACCGGCTTATCCACCTTGGCGCGCTATTGGCCGGTTTAACACGATGACGATAGAGAAGCGACCAAGCAGCTTCTTGTTTACATTCAACGCGGCGGCCACCGAAGCGCAGCGACCCGCCGATACCGCTGTCGCTGCTACGTCACCCGGATCGTTGCTCTGATTGGTCGAAGGACTATCCAATGGCGTGCAGAGTCATTTGACCTACGCCCGTTGGTCCCGCCTCTCGTGCAGAGAAACTACAGAGCAGACTCCCCCAGACTGATGGTCAGTCTGAACCCTCGTGTTGTCTTCCCGTCGACCGCGCAACTTTTTGTTTTTCTGGGTCAAAATGTTAACTTTTGTTGCGTCCCCCCCGATGTTTTTGTCAATTCTTTTCTGCCCCTTTTGACGTTTTTGTGGGGTTTTTCCCCCCCACGCTTTTCTAGCTTTTGCGGACATTTTTGTCAATTTTATCAACGTTCTTTCATAAAGAATTTTTTTTTTAATGCTATAAAATTTAATAAAGCATCCAAATTTAAAGAAAGTAGTCGGGCTGATCATTTATTTTACTTGTGAGGAGCGTTGTGTGGAACAATTTGCGTTATTTTTCTGAAAATTTGGTTAAAAAGAAACCCACTTTTCTGATGCAGAAATGTTTTAAAAATGGGTCAAATATGACCCGAGGACAACATGAGGGTTAACAGATGGAGCATCAGTCTGCTGATAGACAGACTAAACCTTCACAGAAGTATGTGATGCAAACATCTTTCAAAAAAAGGCTCTTTCCTTTACTCACTGGCACTCGCGCAGCAGATGTAATAGCAGTCCGTGTCGGAGGAGGCTCTCGAGGAAGGCCTCCGGACTCCCCTCTCCACATGTCGGTACCACACTAAACAATTAGCATTTTAATTGTTTTGTGTTTTTCTTTCATTTGTCCCTCTTTGTGTTGCACGGGTGTACGCCTGTGAGGCTGCATCATTACCATAACATCCTCTGGCTTGGAAAACATTTCCTTTTAAATGAATAAGTACGTTTCTGTTCAATCAATTTGAATTATCTGATGGCATAATTCCAGCTCCGCAAGAACTGACTCTACAATGTAAATGAGTTGAGAAAATCTGGAAAATAAAATAATAATGTGCATACTTTTGGAAAAACACACTTCAATAAAACCATATCATGCTCATCTCCTAACCTAAAAGTATAAACATAAAGTATTTTGGGGTTTCTACTAGAACATATTTACATGCATTAATGTTCAAAAGACACTTAATTTGTCTCATACCGTCTGTCTGAATATAGCTGTATTCACCCTCTGTCTCTCTTCTGTCTTCTCTTTTTTAATCCTCCGTGTCCTCCTTGGCTACTAGCCGATATCTAACCTTCCATTCTTAAGTAAAACTCAACCTTTTCTTGTCACTAAACAATGGTTTTGATGCCTTCCAGTCGGGTTTTCGACCACACCACAGCACTGAGACAGCTCTTGTTAAAGTATTTAATGACATCCACTTAAACACAGATAGTGGCAAAACTGCAGTCTTAGTATTACTTGATCTCAGTGCTGCATTTGACACGGTCGACCACGACATATTACTACACCGATTAGAAAACTGGGTTGGCCTTTCTGGCTCAGTCCTAAACTGGTTTAAATCCTACTTAAAGAATAGGGACTACTTTGTACTTTATGTAGGTAATTATACATCTGAGCATACAAATACGACGTGCGGAGTTCCCCAAGGCTCCGTTCTGGGGCCTCTTCTGTTTAACATGTATGTAAGTAAGTAAGTAAGTAAGTAAAATTTATTCATAAAGCGCTTTTCACAGATAAAATCACAAAGTGCTGTACAACAGAATAGGTAGAACAAACAGTATAAAATGCATATACATAAATCAAAAGAAAGGGACGCTAGTGAGAACCCATCAACCAAAAGCTTTCCTAAATAAGCAAGTTTTCAGATCCTTTTAAAAAGAGACAACAGAGTCAGCCAGACGCACGGACAGGGGCAGGGCGTTCCACAGTCTGGGAGCAACAGACTGGAAAGACCTGGTCCCCTCGGGTCTTATAACCAGTCTTAGGGACTGCAAGCAAATTCTGGTCAGAGGACCGAAGAGTCCGGCTAGGGAAATACGGCTTCAAAAGGTCTCGGATATACTGTGGGGCCTGACCGTTTAAGGCCCTGAAAGTCAGCACTAAAATCTTAAAGTCGATCCTGAATTTTACAGGCAGCCAATGGAGAGCTGACAAGACTGGAGTGATACGAGACCTTCGAGGGGCAACCTGTTAAAAGTCTAGCAGCTGAATTTTGAACAATTTGCAGTTGGTTCAAAGCAGACATATTCAGACAGGTAAACACAGAGTTACAGTAGTCAAGCCTTGTTGATTTACATGCTTCCACTGGCTCAGATTATTGAAAACAACAAAATATGTTACCACAGTTATGCGAACGACACACAACCCACTATTGTTTTTTGAGGTGCAATCAGCGATCAGGGGTTCTGTGATTTTCCGCTGTGGTTTGAAAAATATTGCTATTAAAGTACATTTTAGAACAGATACAAAATGTGCGGATAAGGCTTTGTTTACGCTGCAGCCCAAAGTGCCCCAAATATGATTTTTTGTTGTTGTTGCATATCTGATCTTTTCATGACAGTGTTTCCTGCCTTCAGTCTCTGGGTGAGCTGGTCAAAATCTGCACGGCTTTCTACGTCAGTAGCCGAGACGAGGTGGCTAACCGTAGCATGCTAGCTCGTTCTCAATGGCAAAACACTGCTGCAACACACACTAGTTCACCATAATCTCCAGAAGAACTACTTCCTGTCCCTGTTCTGCAGGTATTCCACGCTAAGGTGGAAGTGTTCCCTGTTTAAAAGAAGTCTCCCTGCTGATCCTGCCTTGAAGTTAGAGAAACAAACAGCTAGCTGATGTGATCTTACCGAGCTACTGAGCATGTGGGACTCACTACAAAGATGGTATAGAGGTGAGATGTCTCACTCTGTAGCTAAAACAGAGCTCAACACACAGGGTGAAAAGAGGAGCTGCAGCAATGTGCAGTACAACACAAATATGGTGTTTTCTGAGAATTAAACCATGTAAACCTATTCTGATATAACCTCTAAATACAATTATGAACCTGAAGATGAGCAGAATATGAGCACTTTAAATATTTTAATTGATTGATAGCCCTAGTTTTTAAATGTTACAGCACTTCAAACTGCTTTATGTTAAAAAAAATAAAAAGACATCTCACTTTTTACAATATGGGACCTTTGACCTCAATGAACATGTGAAACAGGCCAAATTCCTCAACTTTAGCTCTTACATGTCTCCCCCCCCCCCCCCGCGGACACGTCACATGTTGAGGGCCGGCGTGGAGCGCGGGCGGCGTGGAGCGGTTCTTCCGTTCAAAGTGCTCCCAGAGAACGCATAACGTTTTACGGCTTTCTGCTGGCTGGGAACATTTTTCGGTAAGAATACTCCGGTGGGTCTGCTTTGGTTTTTGACTTTTATAGCATCCTACTGAAGACTGCAGGAGCTGCCTGTCGTAAACACACAGGTGGACACACACACACACACACACACACACACACACACACACACACACACACACACACACACACACACACACACACACACACAGATACACACACTCACACACAGATATATTCACACACACACACACACACGCACACACACACACAGAGATACACACACACACACAGATACATGCACACACACACACACACACACACACACACAGAGACACACACACAGATATATACACACACACACACACAGACACACACACACACAGATATACACACACACAGACACACACACACACACACACAGAGAGATACACACACACACACACACACACACACACACACAGAGATACACACACAGACACATACAGAGATACACACACACACACAGATACACACACAGACACACACACACACACACACACACACAGACACACAGACACATACAGAGATACACACACACACAGATACACACACAGAGACACACACACACATACACACACATACAGAGATACACACACACACACACACAGATAGATGCACAGACACAAACACACACACACACACACACACACACACACACACACACACACACACACACACACACACACACACACACAAGCTTATATTTATAGTAGGAAGGAAAGGACTATATGGACTATTTCCTACACCTTTGTCTGAAATGTCATCTTAATCATCGGTGGAAGGATACCACCGATGTTAAAGGCTGTTATGCTCTCTACAGCGGCCGTGACCGGAGGCGCCACGGTCGTTAAACCAGCCGAGCGTCCCGGCTAATTAAAGGTTAAGTCAATACAACGAAGAGGCCTTGAAGCAAGCAAACAACAACTAAACTGTAAGAGCCAGTCACGTGTAGAAGGGTTGAGACACCGACACAGACATCCAGATCGGACACAGTTACAGTTTTTTGGGTCTCATTTCTCATCGTAAAACAGTACGACTGCACGGCCTTGGCATCGTGCATCCAGCACACGCGGCGCTGTCGCGGCGAGGATCGCATTAGGGCTGTTTTTAGTTTGACCCGGCAGCAGACGGCCGCCTCGAGAAGTGGTCACAGCCGTCGTTAAGGGGCTCTGGCGGAGGGGAGCGGTCTGGCCGTCCAGCAGGAGCAGGTGCTCGGCAGGAGGACTATTTCCCAGAGATTTATGTCCCTGAAAAGCCTCCAGGGACGGTTCACGGAAAGCTCTCGGAGGTCAGGGAACTCACTCCATTTCAGCTCTGTGTTCATGTTTTATTTCTACTGTATGTGGACCTGATCAAATTTCGCGAATCCCTAAATCTTTATGGCTTTAATGTTTAACCGCCCTGTTGTCCTCAGGTCAAATTTCACTCGTTTCCAAAAGTTCTTATATCAGACATTTGGGGTTTCTCTCAAGCACAAATAACATGGCTTGTTCCATACAAGGCTCTTCACAGGCACAATTCACGATCAGTTCACTACTTGCATTGAATTTTGGGTGTTTTTTATTACATTTTGAACGTCGGTCCGGTCTATGGAGCTGCACGGACACGGATACATTTGTCTTTTTCGCCTAATTGTCGTTGGGAAATCTCAGATTTGATTGTAGTTTTTGCAAGTTCAACATGGATTATAGGTCGAAAGTTGAATGAACGAGTACTTGTGTCCTTTTGATTTCTTACAGGTTGAAGCGCGAAATGCAGAGCAGTATAGCCTGTATGTCCCTTACATTACATTACACGTGTCATTTTATCTGACGCTTTTATCCAAAGCGACTTACAATTGCTATATATCAGAGGTTGCACGCCTCTGGAGCAACTAGGGGTTAAGTGTCTTGCTCAGGGACACAATGGTTGATGGATCAGGGTGGGAATTGAACCCAGGTCTCCCACACCAAAGGCATGACTTCTAACCACTGCGCCATCACCACCCCTTACGGGCTACCGTATTTCAAGATGGCGCATGGCTATGGAGCGTCTACACCAGTTCATGTAAGCGCAAATGTAAAATTTCAAGCCACTAGGAATACTTGGAATTTCATAATATTCATAAAAAAAGGACAAGTTTGTGAAGGGAAATACAGATTTTGATAATAAACAACTACAAATGTTACACACTGGGCTTTAAGAATTTGAGGAATAGTTTAGGACATTTTAGGACAGAGGTCTTCAATGTTTTTTAGGCCAAGGACCCCTTAGCTGAAGGAGAGACGGAGTAGGGACCCCCCCCCCCCCCCCCCTACTACTGTGCATATATTGTAGGAAATTAAGTTGCATGTTATACATCATGTTTTAATGTTAAACATACATGTGGAAGGCACAGTGGATCGTTAATCTCACCTCTGTGTCTACCATACTGGCTCATCTTCAATGTGTACATTAAATGTTTTCACAAAAAGGCCAAATTATCTTTCCTAATAATAGGTTGGATTCATATTATTGTATATTCTCAGACATATTTCAAAAACATTTGAAAATAAAAACTTCCAAAAACATTTGGCGACCCCCCCTGCACTTACTCTGAGGACCCCCCTATGGGTCACGGACCCCCTGTTGAATATCTCTGTTTTAGGAAATATGCTTTTTTTGCTTTCCTATATTGTAAATATGACGCTACAGCCAGTTTAGCTTAGCATACAGATTTACTGCAGCACAGACAAAACTAGCCTATAGCTCTGTGCAAAGTTACCAGAAATATTCCTTTAAGTTTTGTGTTTAGCTCTCAATTTAATTTGGGTAAATGGGGCAAAGCTTCTGTGTTACGCTCCTCTTCACTGCAGACTTACTTTTCATTTGGAAGTTTAAAAAACGGGGGGGGGGGGGGGTGTACAGTAAAACATCACCATAAAAAAGTACTGGAGCGTAGTTATAGACGTTTGGGAAGAGGAGGAAGTGTAACTAAACCATAAATATGTTTCCAAAAAGAGCAGCGCTGCATAAGTGCCTCTGGCCTCGACTAGGAGACTCAGTTCTGGACCCATGCTTTTTATGGCTCCCCCCCCCCCCGCCCCCCCAAATTTGAAAATCACATCTAAAAAGCAAACATTTCTCTCTCACTCTGTTCGTGCACGCCATCCGGGTCCCGGGTCTCATGCACATGTTGGCGCTGCTCCAACGCCAGCATCTGCTTTCTGCGGGGGGGGGGGGGGGAATGCCTGTGGTGGAATGTAACTAAGTACATTTACTCAAAAGTACTGACGTACAACTTTCAGGTACTTCACTGGAGTCTGTTCTTTTCATACCACGTTCTACTTGTACTCCGCTACATTACTGCGACAGCTTTAGTTACTAGTTACTTATTTTTGCTCACAACTACAACACACTGCATTTTATTAAATACAATACTGTTATTATGAATTAAACCAAGGGTGCAACAGTGTGTGTGTGTGTGTGTGTGTGTGTGTGTGTGTGTGTGTGTGTGAATAAATAAAAAATAAATAAATAAAAAAGAGACAAAAAAACGCAAAACGGGACAAAAATGTTCAAAAATTGTCCAAACAAACTTCAAAAATATGACCAAAGATCAGAAAAAGAGCGGCAAAAACCTTCATAAGGACCAAAAACAAAAAATGTTATTGTCTTTTTTGACACTTTTGTCGCTTTTCCCGATGTTTTGGACGTTTTTTGTCACTTTTTCTGACGTTTCCACGTGGCCGGCTACTTTCATAAACGGACTTCAACTTCTCCGATGTAAAAAAAAACAAAAAAACATCGCAGCGCAAAGCCGGACGCAGTTGTCAGCTTCCCGTCCAGCGCCCACGTTGTTTAAACAGCAAATGCACCTGCTGGTCTTACAGGGAGGTGTGTTCAGGTGCATTCTGGGCGTGCTGGTCTTACAGGGAGGTGTGTTCAGGTGCACTCTGGGCGTGCTGGTCTTACAGGGAGGTGTGTTCAGGTGCATTCTGGGCGTGCTGGTCTTACAGGGAGGTGTGTTCAGGTGCACTCTGGGCGTGCTGGTCTTACAGGGAGGTGTGTTCAGGTGCATTCTGGGCGTGCTGGTCTTACAGGGAGGTGTGTTCAGGTGCATTCTGGGCGTGCTGGTCTTACAGGGAGGTGTGTTCAGGTGCACTCTGGGCGTGCTGGTCTTACAGGGAGGTGTGTTCAGGTGCATTCTGGGCGTGCTGGTCTTACAGGGAGGTGTGTTCAGGTGCACTCTGGGCGTGCTGGTCTTACAGGGAGGTGTGTTCAGGTGCATTCTGGGCGTGCTGGTCTTACAGGGAGGTGTGTTCAGGTGCATTCTGGGCGTGCTGGTCTTACAGGGAGGTGTGTTCAGGTGCACTCTGGGCGTGCTGGTCTTACAGGGCGGTGTGTTCAGGTGCATTCTGGGCGTGCTGGTCTTACAGGGAGGTGTGTTCAGGTGCATTCTGGGGGTGCTGGTCTTACGGGGAGGTGTGTTCAGGTGCATTCTGGGCGTGCTGGTCTTACAGGGAGGTGTGTTCAGGTGCATTCTGGGCGTATTGCTATCTTGAGGCAGCAGGAAGTGATGGCACCATTGACCAACAAAAACCTGGTCTAAAGTCACTAACGCAGCATTTCATTGTTATTTTAACAGCACATTAGTAAAATGCTCCGAGGCTCGTGCACAGCACGTGCACACTATGCTTGTTACACACACAGGGACGCACAGCAGCACACACACATGCAGAAGATTACTAATAAACATATTAGGGTGTAAATCCTCCATCATAACAGCAATGCTCCAAGGTCCAAACGCGCCTGGCTTTTAAAGGGAATGGGAGATGACTCTCTGATTGGTTGATTGCATGTTACGCCCAGAACACACCTCTGATTAATGAAGACACTAAGTACAACCCTTTAGAACCAGGCGCCCGGCGCACGGACACTTTTTACCGCCGTCAAACTAGCAAAAGTGGATTTGGACACGCCCTGAACACACCTGCACCAGGCGCTTCACGCCGTGACCTCAGATCATTAAAATATGGCCCTTTGACTTAAGCGACATTTTCACTGCAGGCCTTTTTCTTGTAACAGAGTATTTTTACAGTGTGGTATTAGTACTTTGACTGAAGTAACGGATCTGAATACTTCTTCCAGCACTCTGCACTCAGACTGCGTACAGCCACGAGACGCCGTGAGCTCTACATAATGATGAGACCTTTCACAACAAGGAGGGCTGCCGCACACTGAGCTGAATGTGAATTGGCAGGTTCAATAGGCCATTAGTGCAACGCGGGGGGGGGGGGGGCATGACATAAAAAGTCACAACAACTCAATACTACTCCCTGTTATCATGATACAGGACGAGCAGCTGATATCTTCAGCTGTGTAGTAACTGATGTAAGCTGTGAGGCCTACGAGGAACGCGTCATGTTCGACATTAAAGTGCCCATATTAGGAAAAATAATCACCTTTTCTGTGATTTGGGGAGTTATTTTGTGTCTCTGGTGCTTCCACACGCATACAAACTCGGAAAAAAATCCATCCATGTTGTTCTGAGTGAGATACGGTTTCTGGATGATTCCTGCCTTCAGTCTCTGGGTGAGCTGGTCAACATCTGCACGACTTGTTACGTAACTAGCCGAAACGACGGGCTAAACACAACCGTTAGTATGCTAGCGCTAGCGTTAGCATGCTAGCTCGTTCTCAATGGCAAAGCGCTGCTACAACACACACAAGTTCACCATAATCTCCAGAAGAAGTACTTCCATGTGCGCCCTCCTTTAGAAGAAGTCTCCCGGCTAATCCTGCCTTGTAACTGACCAAAGTTGGAGAAACAACCTTTCTTTTGCTGTCTATGGAGCTAACTGACATGATCTACCATCTGAGCTACTGAGCATGTGCAGAGTGGAATCAAAGATAGTACAGAAGGAAAGATGATTCACTCTGTAGCTAAAACAGAGACCTGAACACAAGGTGAAAAGAGGAGCTGCAGCAGTGAGAGAGAGATGTGCTGTACAACAAAAATATATTAAACCATGTAAACATATTCTGGTACAACCTTAAAATACAATTATCAACCTGAAGATGAGCAGAATATGAGATCTTTAAGGACATTCAGTGTTCACTGACATCAGGTAGGCCAGGTGTTGATGCTGTACCCAGGTAACTTCGGTATGTCATGCCGCTGCTCACAATGAGCCACACGTACACGGCTACTTTTGCATTTTTAAGCGACGAGAGTGTGTTTTGAGACAAACATCTCCGTCCACACACACAACGTGATATCATGACTTTGCGTAAACATGCACGCCCACTTTCTGCGTCATCTGTACGCATTTTGAGCTATATCCACGTGTATGTTTACGCGGTGGACGTAAACATACACGCCACTTTATAACCTCCCTACGTTGATTTTCCCTCTTTCATACTACTCGCTATACAGCGTCAATTCACACGCAATCGCAAGGTAATGTAAGTCAATGGAGGCCAAACAGCGTTGATAAACATGCAAAAAAATGAGTATGCGTCTTGATAACACGCCAATAATGGCGTATGAACTGGCGTGTCATACATACGCCACTTCATGAGGTCAGTCTGGTAACATAAAAGTAATTGCCGAGACACACAGTTGCCCAAAATACGCAACAGTTTCAACTGTAATCACTTAAAATGCTGAGTCTTAGCTCCAGTAGCAGAACTAATCTCCGTCCATTAGGGATGCAACTAATGATTATTTTCATCGTCGTAATGAGCGGATTATTTTCTGGATGAATGCATTAGTTGTTCGGTCTGTAAAATGTCAGAAAATGGTGAAAAATGTGGATCATTTGGATCCCAAAACTGCCCAAAATGACGTCCTCAGACAACTCAAAGATCTTTAGTTTCCTGTCCCAGAGGAGAGAAGAAACTAGAATATATTCACATTTAACGAGCTGACAGCAGAGAATATTTACCTTTTTTTCATAAACAAATGACCTCAAACCGATAGTCAAAAATAGTTGGTGATTGATTCACTTGTTGATAACTAATTGAATAATAATTACAGCTCTACCGTCCATATTAACACGTCTGACAACACGTATCACATGACCGTTCACACACACACTGGGCATGTGCGTGCCGGTGTAAACAGGAAGCAGATTGTCTGTCGTTACTCTGCGGTTGAAGATCATGGATGTATGAGTTGAAAATACAGGAAATACTTTTGGAGAAAGAAGAACGACGGTGAGAAGTAGTTGCAGTGATTCCAGACGTCTCCGTTTTAGGGGCTCGGAAACGCCGCGGTAGCGTGGTCGCGAGGCGGAAACGCTGCAGAAGATATTTGTTTTTAAATTAAAACGTAGCAGAATACTACGATGTACTGCAGAGAACTCAAATCAGCTTGTTAAGAACAAGTCTATC
>CM042425.1:706633-716633 GCA_023631565.1 Gymnocephalus cernua | reverse complement strand
GCTGCATGCTACCAGCCGGTAAGCTAACGTTACCCTGTGTCTTTAGCTGCATGCTGCCAGCCGGTAAGCTAACGTTACCCTGTGTCTTTAGCTGCATGCTACCAGCCGGTAAGCTAATGTTACCCTTTGTCTTTAGCTGCATGCTACCAGCTGGTAAGCTATCGTTACCCTGTGTCTTTAGCTGCATGCTACCAGCCGGTAAGCTAACGTTACCCTGTGTCTTTAGCTGCATGCTACCAGCCGGTAAGCTAATGTTACCCTGTGTCTTTAGCTGCATGCTGCCAGCCGGTAAGCTAACGTTACCCTGTGTCTTTAGCTGCATGCTACCAGCCGGTAAGCTAACGTTACCCTGTGTCTTTAGCTGCATGCTGCCAGCCGGTAAGCTAACGTTACCCTGTGTCTTTAGCTGCATGCTACCAGCCGGTAAGCTAACGTTACCCTGTGTCTTTAGCTGCATGCTGCCAGCCGGTAAGCTAATGTTACCCTGTGTCTTCAGCTGCATGCTACCAGCCGGTAAGCTAACGTTACCCTGTGTCTTTAGCTGCATGCTACCAGTCGGTAAGCTAACGTTACCGTGTGTCTTCAGCTGCATGCTACCAGCTGGTAAGCTAACGTTACCCTGTGTCTTTAGCTGCATGCTACCAGCCAGTAAGCTAACATTACCCTGTGTCTTTAGCTGCAACCTACCAGCCGGTAAGCTAACGCTACCCTGTGTCTTTAGCTGCATGCTACCAGCCGGTAAGCTAACGTTACCGTGTGTCTTCAGCTGCATGCTACCAGCTGGTAAGCTAATGTTACCCTGTGTCTTTAGCTGCAACCTACCAGCCGGTAAGCTAACGCTACCCTGTGTCTTTAGCTGCATGCTACCAGCCGGTAAGCTAACGTTACCCTGTGTCTTCAGCTGCATGCTACCAGCTGGTAAGCTAACGTTACCCTGTGTCTTTAGCTGCAACCTACCAGCCGGTAAGCTAACGCTACCCTGTGTCTTCAGCTGCATGCTACCAGCCGGTAAGCTAATGTTACCCTGTGTCTTTAGCTGCATGCTGCCAGCCGGTAAGCTAACGTTACCCTGTGTCTTTAGCTGCATGCTACCAGCCGGTAAGCTAATGTTACCCTGTGTCTTTAGCTGCATGCTGCCAGCCGGTAAGCTAACGTTACCCTGTGTCTTTAGCTGCATGCTACCAGCCGGTAAGCTAACGTTACCCTGTGTCTTTAGCTGCATGCTACCAGCCGGTAAGCTAACGTCACCCTGTGTCTTTAGCTGCATGCTACCAGCCGGTAAGCTAACATTACCCTGTGTCTTTAGCTGCATGCTACCAGCCGGTAAGCTAACGTTACCCTGTGTCTTTATCTGCATGCTACCAGCCGGTAAGCTAACATTACCCTGTGTCTTTAGCTGCATGCTACCAGCCGGTAAGCTAACGTTACCCTGTGTCTTTAGCTGCATGCTACCAGCTGGTAAGCTAACGTTACCCTGTGTCTTTAGCTGCATGCTACCAGCCGGTAAGCTATCGTTACCCTGTGTCTTTAGCTGCATGCTACCAGCCGGTAAGCTAACGTTACCCTGTGTCTTTAGCTGCATGCTGCCAGCCGGTAAGCTAACGTTACCCTGTGTCTTTAGCTGCATGCTACCAGCCGGTAAGCTAACGTTACCCTGTGTCTTTAGCTGCATGCTGCCAGCCGGTAAGCTAATGTTACCCTGTGTCTTCAGCTGCATGCTACCAGCCGGTAAGCTAACGTTACCCTGTGTCTTTAGCTGCATGCTACCAGCCGGTAAGCTAACGTTACCGTGTGTCTTCAGCTGCATGCTACCAGCTGGTAAGCTAACGTTACCCTGTGTCTTTAGCTGCATGCTACCAGCCAGTAAGCTAACATTACCCTGTGTCTTTAGCTGCAACCTACCAGCCGGTAAGCTAACGCTACCCTGTGTCTTTAGCTGCATGCTACCAGCCGGTAAGCTAACGTTACCGTGTGTCTTCAGCTGCATGCTACCAGCTGGTAAGCTAATGTTACCCTGTGTCTTTAGCTGCAACCTACCAGCCGGTAAGCTAACGCTACCCTGTGTCTTCAGCTGCATGCTACCAGCTGGTAAGCTAACGTTACCCTGTGTCTTCAGCTGCATGCTACCAGCTGGTAAGCTAACGTTACCCTGTGTCTTCAGCTGCATGCTACCAGCTGGTAAGCTAACGTTACCCTGTGTCTTTAGCTGCAACCTACCAGCCGGTAAGCTAACGCTACCCTGTGTCTTCAGCTGCATGCTACCAGCTGGTAAGCTAACGTTACCCTGTGTCTTTAGCTGCAACCTACCAGCCGGTAAGCTAACGCTACCCTGTGTCTTCAGCTGCATGCTACCAGCCGGTAAGCTAATGTTAGCCTGTGTCTTTAGCTGCATGCTACCAGCCGGTAAGCTAATGTTAGCCTGTGTCTTTAGCTGCATGCTACCAGCCGGTAAGCTAATGTTACCCTGTGTCTTTAGCTGCATGCTGCCAGCCGGTAAGCTAACGTTACCCTGTGTCTTTAGCTGCATGCTACCAGCCGGTAAGCTAATGTTACCCTGTGTCTTTAGCTGCATGCTACCAGCCGGTAAGCTAACGTTACCCTGTGTCTTTAGCTGCATGCTACCAGCCGGTAAGCTAACGTTACCCTGTGTCTTTAGCTGCATGCTACCAGCTGGTAAGCTAACTTTACCCTGTGTCTTCAGGTGCATGCTACCAGCTGGTAAGCTAACTTTACCCTGTGTCTTTAGCTGCATGCAACCAGCTGGTAAGCTAACGTTACCCTGTGTCTTTAGCTGCAAGCTACCAGCTGGTAAGCTAATGTTACCCTGTGTCTTTAGCTTCATGCTACCAGCTGGTAAGCTAATGTTACCCTGTGTCTTCAGCTGCATCCTACCAGCTGGTAAGCTAATGTTACCCTGTGTCTTTAGCTGCATGCTACCAGCCGGGAAGCTAACGTTACCCTGTGTCTTTAGCTGCATGCTACCAGCCGGTAAGCTAACATTACCGTGTGTCTTCAGCTGCATGCTACCAGCCGGTAAGCTAACGTTACCCTGTGTCTTTAGCTGCATGCTACCAGCCGGTAAGCTACCATTACCCTGTGTCTTCAGCTGCATGCTACCAGCTGGTAAGCTAACATTACGCTGTGTCTTTAGCTGCATGCTACCAGCCGGTAAGCTAACATTACGCTGTGTCTTTAGCTGCATGCTACCAGCTGGTAAGCTAACATTACCCTGTGTGTTTAGCTGCATGCTACCAGCCGGTAAGCTAACGTTCATGCTACCTGCTGTGTCTGTTGAGGAGAGAGAAAGAAATCCTGGGGAATCGCAGAATCACGACACCGCTAGTGAATATAGTCCGGATATCCTCACCGTGGATGATACATCTTCCTGCCATTACATGACAGTGGTTCTGTGTGGGTCCAAGCTGATAAAACGACGTTATAATTAGGGCTTTAACACTTTCTTTTCTCAGATTAATTAATCAAAATTAACGTGTTATTCTGACAGGCCTAGTTATAATATAAACACTCTGTCCGCCCAGCGACTGTGTGTTTATCTCCGATGTGTTGAGAGGTAAAATGCAGTTAGAAAGGCAAAATATGGAAAGTAAATATGATTTCCATAAACATCCAAGTAACCGTCTTTTCTTCTGTTTTTGTTTCTGAATTCCTCAGGTAAAATGACAGGTGTTTTGCATCTAATTCTTTCCAAATGCTGTCGTCTGGATGCCGCTGATTGTAATCAGAAGGACTGATGATGCTGGAGGCCTTTTTTTACTTATCAGTAACTTCAGGGGATCGTTCAACCAGCAGGAGGCTGAAACTGTGAAGTGCTTCCACCAACAATCAGACAAACACAAACTAACGCAGTATACAGCGTGCGTGCACGCTTCAAATTTATGATTATAAAACAGCTGTTGAATCGTGTGAATAAAACAGCGCCACGCTTGCACTCAGTATGCTAAAATATGTTTGTTTATTTCACAATATCAATTAATTTGAATCACCTGCATGAACATACTTTTTGTTCTGTAAACTGACTGTTTCTATCTTATATTGCTATAGCTGAGTTTCTGCATTAATATGTTTCAGGTGACCATAAAGGTAATATAATGTATGCATTAATGATCATTTTAAGCATACATTTTAAAGGGGCGCTATGCAGTTTTGGCCATTTCGTCAAGTCATAATTTTGCCATAATCTTGCCGAATATCGCACAAAATGTTGTGCATGTTTCCATACAATATCATTAGAAAGCCTTGTTTCTATTAGAGAAATCGTAAAGAGGCGCTATGCAGTGTAGTCCATGTGTTGTGTGTTTCCTGTCTTGTTGCTGGCAGGTTTCTCTATAGAGCCCCCACCCCCCTACAGCTCCTATGTTTCCTCGTGTCTGACTCCTCTCTCGGTCAGTCTGCCGTTTCCTCTTCCTCTCTTCCTCCCACAATGCTTTCCTAGCTTTCTGCTTCTTTTTTGCCGGCTCAGCCGTGACGATAGTGTGAAAAACTCCATCTCTACCTCGTTAGCCGGTTCCTGAACGGCTGTATGCGTGCGGCGCCGTGAAGCGGTTCGTTAACGCGGCGAGACCTGATATCACGCCGTACATCCTGAAGCTGAGGCCGCCGGCTCACCGGCCCAAAGTTGCGAGGGTGAGAGACGTGCAGACTGGCACGCTAACACTCTCACTCGCATGCAAACAGACAGCGTTCATACGGTATATCTCCGAGGGTTAATACACTCTTAGATGTCGCTGTAGATTTAGCTGTACAGTACTGTAAAAACCTACAGTACAATACCACATTTGTTCAATACAGTAATATTCACCAGTTTGTATTGCATTATGGGTCATTTTGATCAAGCAGGAACATGTTACAGTCATTTTATGATTGCTGTAACTTTGCTGTAACCTTGCTGTATATGCCATGGCAAAAATACAGGATTACTGTAAATAATGAAAGAGTGGCACATCACCGAACACCATGCTCACGATCAGCAGCAGATGGAGGAAGAAGATTGCTGAAAGTTCTGTAAGTTGTGTTTATTTATTTGAGTTTTTCCAGACAAACTTTATTATAATGTTAGCTGCATGATGTTATGCTCTAGTTTAGCTAGCTAGCAACATTTTGTGTAAGACAACTAGCTAATAATATACATAGCTAAATAGCTTTTAGTTTTTGGTTAGTTTTTTTTTACTTCAACTATTATTTGTAGGTTATTGATCTTATTGTCAACAAAGACATGTAAAATGCATGCCCTGGCAAAAGGAAGTTATATATTCAGCAAGGTCAAGCATAAGCTATTTTTTTTACTAACCTAAATGTATTGTTGCATAGGCTGTGATACATCAACCAATGTGTCCCTGAGCAAGGCACTTAACCACTAGTTGCTCCAGAGGAGTGTGACCTCTGACATATATAGCAATAGTAAGTCGCTTTGGATAAAAGTGTCATGCTAAATGACATGTAATGTAATGTGATGTAATGATGCACCGGTGGCAGCGTGATATGTTGCAATGGAAACATAGCGCCATGTCTCTTGCTGTGGTGCTCTGTGCATTTCATCACATTCACTACAATAATACAGAGTAGCCAGACCATCCTCCGCAGCGCTGTGGCAATGCGAGACTAGGGTGGGCGATGTAGCCCCTGCATTCACCACCCAAAATCTACAGCTATGGCCGTGGCTCCCATGTCGTCCTTCTCCCCTCCACAGCTTATTGGCCTTGGCCACTCTGTAATGTGTGGTGCCTACACTGCCACAATTCCTCCTGGCTCTCGGCTGAGTACGTATCGATTGCTTGCTGGTGTGTATTACGCTGAGGGAAGGTTTCAGAGCGAGGGAGAGGGGCCGCGGTTGTGTGAGGGGAGGGAGGTGAAAGACAGAGAGGCGGTTAGGTGGAGGAAATATTCTGACAGTTCACTCATATGTTCGACAATAACACCTTCAGAAGTTCTCTGGAAAAAAGGCTTTTGAGCAGCGCTGGGTGTTGACACGTAACTTCAGATATCTTTTCACTTTTGCTTATAATCCCCGTAGAGCCCTCATAATTAGAGGTTATTTACTGCTTCGTTTTCAAGCAGCGCGCGTGGGTGTGTGTGTGTGTGTGTATATCTTTGTGTGTGTGTGTGTGTGTGCGTGTGTGTCTGTATCTTTGTGTGTGTGTGTGTGCGTGTGTGTCTGTATCTTTGTGTGTGTGTGTGCGTGTGTGTCTGTATCTTTGTGTGTGTGTGTGTGTGTGTGTGTGTGTGTCTGTGTCTCTATGTGTGTGTGTGTGTGTGCGTGTGTGTGTGCGTGTGTGCGTGTGTGTCTGTATCTTTGTGTGTGTGTGTGTGTGTCTGTGTGTGTGTGTATATCTTTGTGTGTGTGTGTGTGTGTGTGTGTGTGTGTGTGTGTGTGTGTGTGTGTGTATATCTTTGTGTGTGTGTGTGTGTGTGTGTGTGTGTGTGTGTGTGTGTGTGTGTGTGTGTGTCTGTATCTTTGTGTGTGTGTGTGCGTGTGTGTGCGTGTGTGTCTGTGTGTGTGTGTCTGTGTGTGTGTGTGTGTGTGTGTGTGTATGTCTGTGTCTCTATGTGTGTGTGTGTGTCTCTGTGTGTGCGTGCGTGTGTGCGTGCGTGTACAATGATCTCCGTCCACATTAGAGTTTTAGCTCCAGTAGCAGAACTAGCTAGAATAGTAGATATTAGTAGTAATAATAGTAGATAGTAATAGTAGTAGTACTAGTAGTAGTAATAATAGTAGATAGTAGTAGTAATAGTAGATAGTAGTAGTAGTAATAGTAATAATAGTAGATGTAGCCTAAGCTACACAATCATGAAGAAAAATCCGAACTGTTAATTTGTCCCTTTTCCAACTCTCTCTCGTGTCCAAACATGGAGATGTGTTTCCCGTTTATACTTCAGCGATACTGCATCAGGCTCCCCCCCCCCCCACACACACACACACACACACAGCGCTGCTACGTGCCACTGGCCTGTGATTACAACTGGCTCTATATATGAGACAATCAGCGTACGGGACTTCCCTCATTCTCATAAAGGGAAATGAGGCATACAGACGGTGAAGCCTTGCTTGGCTCAGCACAGTGCAGCACAGCAGAGCCGTGCACGCACTCAAAGACGGTGTGCAGAGTGCAGATGTGGGTAAAGAGGGAGGTAAGGCAAAGAAGTTAAAGCACCCATATTCTGCTCATTTTCAGGGTCATAATTGTATTTAGAGGTTATATCAGAATAGGTTTACATGGTTTAACATTTCAGAAAACACCATATATTTGTTGTACTGCACATTGCTGCAGCTCCTCTTTTCACCCTGTGTGTTGAGCTCTCTGTTTTAGCTACAGAGTGAGACATCTCACCTCTATACCATCTTTGTAGTGAGTCCCACATGCTCAGTGGCTCGGTAAGATCTCATCAGCTAGCTGTTTGTTTCTCTAACTTCAAGGCAGGATCAGCAGGGAGACTTCTTCTAAACAGGGAACACTTCCAACTTAGCGTCGAATACCTGCAGAACAGGGACAGGAAGTAGTTCTTCTGGAGGTTATGGTGAACTAGTGTGTGTTGTAGCAGCGTTTTGCCATTGAGAACGAGCTAGCATGCTACGGTTAGCCACCTGGTCTCGGCTACTGACGTAGAAAGCCGTGCAGATTTTGACCAGCTCACCCGGAGACTGAAGGCAGGAATCATTCAGAAACCGTATCTCACTCAGAACAACATGGATGGATATTTTCCAAGTTTGTATGCGTGTGGAAGCACCAGAGCACTTTCATATTTTGAATGTAGGTGCAGGCATATGGCATACTACTGTCCTGCAAAGTGACAATTATTTTGCCTATACAGCAGTTGCAAATTCATCTGAAATTGTTAATGAATACGTTGTAATTTTACCCATTTTTTAGTTGTTTGCTTTATTATCTTCAGTAAATTACATGTTGAAATAATTTTGCAAATGTTTTTTTTCCACTACTCGCTTTCCTTATCTTATTTTCTGCCAGTCTAATGACCCAATATTCCCACAGGGATCGTTAAAGTTTCATCTAATCTGATCTAATCTAATATGCTAATGTGTATATCCACAGAGAACGGCCTCCTCTCCTCTCCTCTCTCCTTCCCTTCAACCTGACGCGCTCAGACTCTCCCACAACAACTCAAAAGCATCGCTGCCATTCCTACATATAGCTACGAAAAATAATGCACAGTAATTCGTATCTATTCCATATATTTATTACTGTACGCGCCACACTGACTGCTGCCGTATAAGAGCGTTCAGGTCCTTGTAGGGAGGAGGTCGGGGGGGATGTTTGGGTCCTAAAACACAGAGTTGCGGAGTTCATGTCCTGGAACAAGTTAAGGAGGAAAACACGAGACTTTCACCCAGGAAACTGGTGTTTGTGTCCTGGGAGCGCTACTTAAGGAGACCGTGTTTTAATCTAAACCACAATCTCTTTTCTAATCTTAAAGTGCCCATATTATTAAAAAAAAAAAGTCTCTGGTGCTTCCACACACATACAAACTTGGAAACCATCCATGTTGTTCTGAGTGAGATACGGTTTCTGAATGATTCCTGCCTTCAGTCTCTGGGTGAGCTGGTTAACATCTGCACGGCTTGTTACGTAACTAGCCGAAACGACGGGCTAAACACAACCGTTAGGATGCTAGCGCTAGCGTTAGCATGCTAGCTCGTTCTCAATGGCAAAGCGCTGCTACAACACACACAAGTTCACCATAATCTCCAGAAGAAGTACTTCCATGTGCGCCCTCCTTTAGAAGAAGTCTCCCGGCTAATCCTGCCTTGTAACTGACCAAAGTTGGAGAAACAACCTTTCTTTTACTGTCTGTGGAGCTAACTGACATGATCTACCATCTGAGCTACTGAGCATGTGCAGAGTGGAATCAAAGATAGTACAGAAGGAAAGATGATTCACTCTGTAGCTGAAACAGAGACCTGAACACAAGGTGAAAAGAGGAGCTGCAGCAGTGAGAGAGAGATGTGCTGTACAACAAAAATATATTAAACCATGTAAACATATTCTGGTACAACCTTAAAATACAATTATGAACCTGAAGATGAACAGAATATGGCATCTTTAACTAGTTGTTTTGGCGTCTTGCTCTGCAGCCGGCTCACAGTTTAACTGTCATGTGAGCAGTCGTCACGTGACCTGCAGGCGGTCGCTGTAATATCGTAGGACATCAGACAAGTTGTGGTGTATATAGGTTTTCGTACGCCATCACACGGACCCGTTCACCAGAAGGCGTTGATCTAAGTTAGAAGAGCCTGTGGCCGTAAGGATCCCTATGCAGCACACAGCAGACAGGGGAGTCTGATTCATAGTGGGCCACTCTGCTCTTCATCACTGTAATAAATGGCCCGGGGGACTGGGGAACATTTCGCCTGCTACAGAGGTACTGATCAGAACTCTCTCCGTCTCTGACACTCCTTCCACCTTGCCCACCTCCCATTGTCTCTTCTTCTCTGTCCTTTCTCTCTCTCTCCTTTACTGTCTTCTCCGGCCACGTCTGTCTTGGGCGTCTGCCTTAAACAGGATGGATTCTCTCGGCGCTTTTAAAGGATGGCTACATCAGAGGGCCAGCTGGCCTCGCTCCTTCATCAGCGACACTGACCTTCTGCTTGTCACCGCTTAAACGGCCGTCACATCCACTCCGCCGGCTCATCGGCCACTGCCACCGGGGGGGGGGGGGGGGGGGGGGAGAACAGCTAAAGAACCACCTTAATCCAATACGGCGTCTGAGAGCCACGTAAACAGCCAGTGTTTTATCTACTGGGGGCGGACACAGCGTGTGCAATGCTGTATAAGGATGTACGCTGCGGTGTAAAGGGCCCGGAGGTGGCTTGTGGCTCGGAGGTAAAATGATTGCCCCAAAAAACCACAAGGCTGGCGGATCAATCCCAGGTCGTCTGGCCACATGTCAAAGCGTCCCTGAGCAAGACACTGGACCCCGAGTTGCTCCCCTGTCCACTGCTCCTAATACTTAAGGATGGGTTATATGC
>CM042425.1:699133-701633 GCA_023631565.1 Gymnocephalus cernua | reverse complement strand
ACTAGGAGAAATGACGTCACTTCATAACGTTCCCATGGCAACAGGGGAAAATGGCTGCTCTCGTGTGAAGTAAACAACATTTTTCATCTTTATGCTGAGATATATGCAAGGGGCCAGGCTTCTCTCCTCAGAGTGAAGCCTCCTACGGCACCATTTTGATGCTAATAAGCCATCACCCCCCGTTAGCGTCCCATTGACTTCCATTCATTTTGGCGTCACTTTGACAGCCAATAACTTTACATCGTTTAAAGACTTCATTTGTCCGTTGTTTATTTCTAAAGAAACACGACAATGTATAAAAGGCTCCGTTACCTTGTACCTCACGTTATGGCTCCGTAGCAGACGTTTTTATAAAAATAGGCTAACGGTTGCGTCATAACCACGAGACTTCCTGTCTCATAGTAGAGGAATTACCGTACAGTACAGGAGAAGCTCGCAGGCAGTTTGGACTTACATCAGCTGTTTAGTTTAATTACTAATGTTAACTATCATTTTAGTGATCAATAATTAGCCTGTGCCTATGTTATCTCCTTACATATACCTACGCTCTCCGTCTCTGATAGATTGGGAATGATTGAGATTTCTCTTGGCACAGCTACCAGAAGACTTACAACGTTCAGAGACGTTGTTCACGTCACATCTACGTCATCAAGCTCAGTTTGAGGCTGCGCAGTAACGCTCGCCATCACCGGGAAAGTGACTTCACTGGTCTCCGTCAAAAACAGCGGGGTCGCTGGGTTCATATTATATATAATGGTCTATGGATATATGTGACTTTTTTTGCAAAGAAAATGCGGGGATTATGAAATCATGCAAGCCCCGCATATTTTGTGCGGAAATCTACAATTTATGCGGCAAAAGTGCGGCGTATTTGAAAAAAATACGGCCCCCCCCGCATAAATATGCGGACTTTGGCTGATTATGCGTTGAATTATGCGATCGCATAATCACGTTTTTCTGGAGGGAGTGGTACACTCTTAGATGTCGCTGTAGATTTAGCTGCACAGTACTGTAAAAACCTACAGTACAATACCACATTTATTCAATACAGTAATATACCCCAGTTTGTATTGCATTATGGGTAATTTTTTATTTATATTTTTTTATATAATTTTTTATTTTATTTATTTATATTATCATTTTTTTTATTTTTTTTATTGTATTTTTTCTTAATTTTATTTTTTTATATTATATTATATTATATATATAATAATTATATATATATTATAATTACAGTAGTTTATTGTAAATAAAAATACAGCAAGTTACTGGCAACCGTGCTGCCTGTAAATTACTGTAAATATACAAGGAAATCGTTTACAGTGTATACATGTGTCATTAGTATGAGAAAAAAATGAGATTTTAAGTGTCTGGCTCGGGTAGAAAAATGCGTTCTGATCCGGACTATAGTTTTATTTACTTTATTTTATTTATAATTGAAGGAGATGTTTATTCAAGCCATCCCAATGAACTCATTAGAGAAGGCGTCCTGACCAGCACCAGATTTCAAAACGCGGTTGTTATGGTGACACACTGGCTGCACGGCGCCATCCATCACCAGTTGTTTAAAGTTCAAACAACAGCGTTTACCCGTCGAGCATTTGATGAGATATCTGAACAAATGACCCTGAGGTCCGTCAAACAGGGGAATTAATTAGCGTGTTGAAGTGCATGTGTACGGCCCGTGTAACTGCTGTATACATGCAAGTTTCGCTTCTACCTTCCTCCACAGCACCGTGTAGGAAGGTCTGGCGGGTCCACACAGCATTCTGGGACAGTTGCTAGTGGAGGTTGTTAAAATGCATCGATCGTGGTGTTGATCAGTGGAGCGTTTAGCAGCTAAAGAAACAGATGTTTTTGTTGGTTGAGACCAATACAAAGTAGTAGTAGTAGTAGTAGTAGTAGCAGTAGTAGTAAGGTCTGTCTACACCACAGATACATTATAGGATAGGAGGGAAAAAATCACTATGGGTTGTTTGCATTTCTTTAGACCAATCACCATCGTCGTGGGCGGGGCTAAGCTCCGGACGGAGCCACGGTGCCTCTGCTAAATAGCCTCAGGAAGGAACTTGTTTTGGTGGAACATGTGTACGTTCAGAAGTAGTTTTTAGTCGTGCAACAGAAAACTCCGATTGGACAGATAGTCTAGCTAGCTGTCTGGATTTTATCATATTAAACTGAATACATTTGGGTTTTGGACTGACAAAACAAGATATTTAAAGACATCAGCTTGGACTTTTGAGGAACTTGGATGGACATTTTTTGCTATTTTCTGACGTTTTATAGACCAAATGCTTAAATCAAGAAAATAATCGCAGATTTATTGACAATGAGAATGATCGTTAGTTGAAGCTCTAGGCAAGGCTGTAGCACGCGAGTCCGGTCTTAGACTTGAGTCCGGACTCGAGGCGGTTTTACTATGGTCTCGGACTTGTCTTGGACTCGCTGGTATTTGGACTCGGACTTGTCTCGGTCTCTGCAGCTGGTCTTGCCAAATATG
>CM042425.1:691633-694133 GCA_023631565.1 Gymnocephalus cernua | reverse complement strand
CCGTCTGGTTGGTGGTCAGAGCCGTCTGGTCGGTGGGTCAGAGCCGTCTGGTCGGTGGGTCAGAGCCGTCTGGTCGGTGGGTCAGAGCCGTCTGGTTGGTGGGTCAGAACCGTCTGGTTGGTGGTCAGAACCGTCTGGTTGGTGGGTCAGAGCCGTCTGGTTGGTGGTCAGAACCGTCTGGTTGGTGGGTCAGAACCGTCTGGTTGGTGGTCAGAACCGTCTGGTCGGTGGGTCAGAGCCGTCTGGTTGGTGGTCAGAACCGTCTGGTTGGTGGTCAGAGCGTCTGGTTGGTGGTCAGAACCGTCTGGTCGGTGGGTCAGAGCCTTAAAGCATCCCAAATAAAATCCTAAACCCCTTTTTCTCCAGTTTTGCTGCATTATTAGCTGGAACATCAATCCATAAACCTCAGTAAGTAACCGCGGGTGCCCAATTTCTATTTCATAATGTGAGAATTTACACATTCAACAGAAGAAAACACAGAAACACACACAAACGCACCATCTGCAGTGAAACTCCTCTAGTGACCACACGTGCCGATACAAGTCTTAATGTAAAACACAAAGTTTTTTCCTCTTCATAAAAATATCTCAGATGTAACTAAATCTGGCTCAGTAAGTAACTGCTGGTGCCCGATTTCTATTCCTTAAGAGTGAAAAGAGGGACTTTCCTTTAATCTGACACTATATGAAAATATAAAAATGCATCAAGTTAATTAATGTTGCTAGTCTTTGACATGCCCAAGACTCCAAAAAACAACAAAAAGAAGTGCCTCTTGCATTTAGTATACAGAAAATATTTTTATTTTTTTATTTTTAATCATAAAAAAACCCACAGTGGCATCATGTAAAAAAAAATTAAGGGTTAAAATTCTGAAAATGAATGAATATTTGGTAGTTATGATCAGGACTGAAGTGGAGGATGAAATAATATATCATATTTGAATGGCACTTTATTCAGGCGGACTTTTGTTTTTGTCTCTATTGAATTCGACAGCCAGTCAAAAGCATATCTTCCTAAATCCTTCTGCCTTGTTCGTGATTAGACTGTCTGATTGAAATCAATTCACAATTCACAATTCAATTGCTTTTTTTTGCACAAAGCAGGCATCACTGGGAATAAACTGTACATACATAACCACGCTATACATTCAGCAGCTCCCTCCCCAGCCGCTATGCTAACACACATCAGCACGATTTTGCTCCGACGTGGGAATAATTGACCCTGAACAATTATTACAATGAGTGCTCTCATTTCTCTTCTCCTCGGCCGCCCCCCCCCCCACGTCTCCTAAACCGCCGGGTTGCAGAATCCCGGCGAAGACACCTCGCAAATGAAGTTCTCCTCTCCATCTCAGGAGACTCCGTCGCCATTTGTTTTCATTATTTTGACAACCCATTTTAAAAGGAGCTCTCCTCTTCAAGTCTCTCCCTCTCTCTCCCCATCTCCCGTTCTCTCTCTCTCTCCCTCTCTCTCCCTCCCTCTCATTTATTTGGAGCTCGTCCCGAGCGAGGTGCAGCGATGTGTTTCAGTCACAGCTCTCTGCCTCAGAAGACATGAGGTCGGGCTGGGAAGGGGATGAAGAGAGGCACTTCCTTACCTCGATAAATAGACACCTCCTATCTCTCTCTTCCCCCTTCACCTCCATCTCTTCGCAGTGAGTCCTGAGAGGTTCTGGATCAGCCCAGACCGGGTCGTGCCAACCCTCCGGCGACGGTGTCTCTGCAGAATAGTCTCAGGAAGGAACTGGTTCTGGTGGAACATTTGCACCACGCAATAGAAAACTCCACATGTAATATTACATGAAGTTAACTGTTGACACAATACAGTAACATGAGATATTTAAATCAGCTGATACACGGTTAAACCTCATTATCTCTTACCAGTGTATCTCTGTGTGGACTTCATCCACAACAATCCCACCAACCAGTCCCAGAACGTCCCAGTTAGAGAGGAAATGACCTCATCATATTCTTTATAAAACGTCCCAGTTAGAGAGGAAATGACCTCGACATATTCTTTATAAAACGTCCCAGTTAGAGAGGAAATGACCTCGACGTATTCTTTATAAAACGTCCCAGTTAGAGAGGAAATGACCTCGACGTATTCTTTATAAAACGTCCCAGTTAGAGAGGAAATGACCTCGACATATTCTTTATAAAACGTCCCAGTTAGAGAGGAAATGACCTCGACGTATTCTTTATAAAACGTCCCAGTTAGAGAGGAAATGACCTCGACGTATTCTTTATAAAACGTCCCAGTTAGAGAGGAAATGACCTCGACATATTCTTTATAAAACGTCCCAGTTAGAGAGGAAATGACCTTGACATATTCTTTATAAAACGTCCCAGTTAGAGAGGAAATGACCTCGACATATTCTTTATAAAACGTCCCAGTTAGAGAGGAAATGAC
Source organism: Gymnocephalus cernua (assembly GCA_023631565.1). Lineage (NCBI taxonomy): Eukaryota > Metazoa > Chordata > Actinopteri > Perciformes > Percidae > Gymnocephalus > Gymnocephalus cernua. The sequence continues at coordinate 691,724 of CM042425.1, read as the reverse complement.
CTCGACATATTCTTTATAAAATGTCCCAGTTAGAGAGGAAATGACCTCGACATATTCTTTATAAAACGTCCCAGTTAGAGAGGAAATGACC
>CM042425.1:651584-686433 GCA_023631565.1 Gymnocephalus cernua | reverse complement strand
TTTGTGTTTTATTTCTGTGGTTTTACATTTCTTGTTTCGTTTTCTTTTGCAACACTGGCGATTGTTCGAGATAAATAATAAGAAAAAAAGAAAATGAAATGAAATGAAAAATGGAATTTCACAAAGTCCGGAGCTTGTTGTTGTTTTTTTTTTTGTTGCATTAAACGTTGTGACTGTCCAAAACGCGGAGCTTACATAAGCGCGCGAGGCAGAATGAGAGCGAGCTCTGTGTGCTCGGGGACCACCGGGCAGAGGAGCGAGCCAGTGTTCGGCTTACTGAAAAGACCAACTTTTCATATTCACCAAAGACAATGACTTGCAGATGACTTTCCTCTCCTCAAAAATGTGCAAGCTAGCAAGCAACCAAACAAGCATAAATCACATGAATTAGCTGTGCAGCTGTGGCGCGGTCCTGTTGATGCCTCGCTGGCTTCAGCCAGATATCCTGATGCCGTGTAGTGTAAATACAAACCGAGATTGAACAACAAAGACCAATTAGTGCCTCGGGTTGATAGTTTAGGCTCATATTTAGATTAATTATACTCGTGAGGATCTGAAATAAACATTTGATTCAAACCTATCTTAATCAAAGACACTAAATCACCTGAGGAAGTCATCTTCATCCCGCGCTGTTTAATCTTCTTTACTTCCTCTGAATTGTAATTGATTGAGAAACATTTTGTCTTTTAGACATTTAGATTAATATAACTGCTATTTTATGTAATCCACTCCGTCTATTGAGTCTGCCTCACTCTCTTCTAAAGGAAAAGTAGTGTAACATTTTACTTAAATAAAAATAAAAGTCACTCAATTAGGCAGGGCAGTGACCGGGAGGTCGCCGGTTCAATCCCCAGACCGACAGGATATAATCTGGGTGGTGGAGAGTGAAAGAGCAGCTCTTGTCCCCTCCCTCATCACCACCACTGAGGAGCCCTTGAGCAAGGCACCTTAACCTCCGACGGCTCCAGTGGAGCTGCTCAGTGGCAGCAGGTCAGACTGTGGTTGGACTGGGCAGCTTCCAGTATGAATGGGGAGCTGTGGGAATGTGACAATGAGAAGTTGTTCTCAATCCACTTACCTGGAGAAATAACGGTTCCGATCAAGGCAGCGGTAGGTCTATTCTTCATTTCTACACTGTGGTATCGCTACTTTTACTTAAGTACAAGCCAGGCGCGTTTGGACCTTGGAGCATTGCTGTTATGATGGAGGATTTACACCCTAATATGTTTATTAGTAATCTTCTGCATGTGTGTGTGCTGCTGTGCGTCCCTGTGTGTGTAACAAGCATAGTGTGCACGTGCTGTGCACGAGCCTCGGAGCCTTTTACTAATGTGCTGTTAAAATAACAATGAAATGCTGCGTTACTGACTTTAGACCAGGTTTTTGTTGGTCAATGGTGCCATCACTTCCCGCTGCCTAAAGATAGCAATACACCCAGAATGCACCTGAACACACCTCCTTGCAAGACCAGCATGCCCAGAATGCACCTGAACACACCTCCCTGTAAGACCAGCACGCCAAGAATGCACCTGAACACACCTCCCTGTAAGACCAGCACGCCCAGAATGCACCTGAACACACCTCCCTGCAAGACCAGCACGCCCAGAATGCACCTGAACACACCTCCCTGTAAGACCAGCACGCCCAGAATGCACCTGAACACACCTCCCTGTAAGACCAGCACGCCCAGAATGCACCTGAACACACCTCCCTGTAAGACCAGCACGCCCAGAATGCACCTGAACGCACCTCCCTGTAAGACCAGCATGCCCAGAATGCACCTGAACACACCTCCCTGTAAGACCAGCACGCCCAGAATGCACCTGAACACACCTCCCTGTAAGACCAGCATGCCCAGAATGCACCTGAACACACCTCCCTGTAAGACCAGCATGCCCAGAATGCACCTGAACACACCTCCCTGTAGAACCAGCACGCCCAGAAAGCACCTGAACACACCTCCCTGTAAGACCAGCACGCCCAGAATGCACTTGAACACACCTCCCTGTAGAACCAGCACGCCCAGAATGCACTTGAACACACCTCCCTGTAAGACCAGCACGCCCAGAATGCACCTGAACACACCTCCCTGTAACACCAGCACGCCCAGAATGCACCTGAACACATCTCCCTGTAAGACCAGCACGCCCAGAATGCACCTGAACACACCTCCCTGTAAGACCAGCATGCCCAGAATGCACCTGAACACACCTCCCTGTAAGACCAGCATGCCCAGAATGCACCTGAACACACCTCCCTGTAGAACCAGCACGCCCAGAAAGCACCTGAACACACCTCCCTGTAAGACCAGCACGCCCAGAATGCACCTGAACACACCTCCCTGTAAGACCAGCACGCCCAGAATGCACCTGAACACACCTCCCTGTAAGACCAGCACGCCCAGAATGCACCTGAACACACCTCCCTGTCAGTCAGCAGGTTTTAATACAGAAGAGACCGAGCGGTTTGGAGGAAATCCCAGCAGGACGTCGTGGTGAAGCAGATTGCATTTTGGCAGTAAAATTGTTCTTGGACCTTTGTTCAGAAGTGATTTGTTTGTCTGACCAGTTACAACAAAACACAAAGAAAAGAATAATAACGTCCACATCAGTGGAAGATTTTGCAGACTCTGGAATTGGTTGCATGCCACTATGTCTTCGAGCCTTGGTAAAAACTCCTCAGCTGACAGTTTACATGGGAAAAACTTGGCAATTGATTACACCAGCTGATGTCATCGCCCACTGTTTGTACCCTGTACGTATCTTGTGCAGAAAAGAACATTTTTTTAGGCCGGGGTTGAAATTGTGGTCAAAGTTGCACGCCAAGTTTTTATGAACAACTGACAGTTTTTGGTGCTCTAACAACAAGATTTCAGGATTCTGTTAAACTCAATTTGTAAGTTTAATAATAGCTCAGTGGGCGGTTCACTGCATGTATGGTTCTTGTTACCTTGCTACGGTATTTGGAGTCACTCACCCATTATTATTATTGACTGGACAAGTCATGCATCAATATAGTGAAACAGATTTCATACCAACTTATGTAGGCCTTCATACACAGTCAGCACACACCTGTATCCATAGTCATGGCAGGGACTACAGGTGGAAATTAGCACAAGTGCTACAACCTGGTAAAATGCATCTCTCCTGTCTAAGGTTAATGTATATTGTACATTTTCCCTGTTTAAAAATAAATAAATGAAGAAATGAAGAAATGGCCACTCTGAGCTGCAAGTCAAATTACATTTACACATCTTATACTTGTACAAAAAACATCTCAGTCAAGTTACTTCCCTACTTATCGCCTATACATAACCCTATTCTACTGCTCTTCATACTATTCATCCTGTACAACTACTCTCATAATGTTACCACACTGCACATAGCAGTACATACTGTACATATCTGTCTGTATGGTTCATACAGAATATCCATATTCTGTTTTTCTCATTATATATTCTGTTAATACACTGCATATATCTATATTATTCTTACTACTAGTATAATGTCACTGCTACTACATTGCACATATCTGTACATGTTGTTACATAGCCATATTTATTCTGCTCTTATAACACTGCAATATATTTATTGTCCTATCTATGCACCACCTGTCTATACTTGAATATCACATTGCACTTTTCTGCTTTTTTGTACTTCTGGTGGGACGCAATTCATTGTCTTTGTACTTGTACTCTGCACAGTGACAATAAAGTAGAATATAATCTAATTTTTTCCATGAGTTTTTTTTTTTTTTTTGCAGTAAAAGCCTGATAATTTGGGGGGTTTGGGAGCTGCTAGCACACAAAGTGACATACAAGTATGACAATATAGTTGCAAGATGATTTCTGGTGCACCAAAGCAATGAATGTTTATCACTGAAGCTGTTGCCAAAAACCACAAAAACAAAAATCTTGGAGACATAAAATGAGGACTTAATATGTCACTTTAAATAAGAGCGTACCACCCACGAGACAACATGTTTTCCTTCAGTTACTATAATGTTTTTGTAAGAACGTTCTGGATATCTTACTAAGAGGTGGGTGTAGATGTTGGATTACATATTTTACTCTCTAAATCTGTTTTTTTGACAGAATCTCCACCAGGGTTAAAGCGGCGCCGGCGCCTAAACGGTGCCTGAACCGAAATATGTATAATATATTTATAATGTATATAATATAAAATATAAAAAAAGGAGCACAAAACGACAGCGACATTAAAGAGCGGCTTGTTTATTGCTCTTAAGGTCAAAATTAAATGATTGATTAATAATGACTTATAACAACAATAACTTATAACAATGACTTATTTCACTAGTACGTTGCCAGTAAATGACAAAAACAAGCACCACATGGGAAAAGGGTATTTTACAATAACCTAAAATCCACCACGAGGAGATGTTTTTACAGTGTGTTCAGGGGACAGGCAGCTAGCAGATAGTGAGGAGATGTTTTTTACAGTGTGTTCAGGGGACAGGCAGCTAGCAGATAGTGAGGAGAGATGTTTTTTACAGTGTGTTCAGGGGACAGGCAGCTAGCAGATAGTGAGATGTATTTTACAGTGTGTTCAGGGGACAGGCAGCTAGCAGATAGTGATGAGATGTTTTTACAGTGTGTTCAGGGGACAGGCAGCTAGCAGATAGTGATGAGATGTTTTTTACAGTGTGTTCAGGGGACAGGCAGCTAGCAGATAGTGAGAAGATGTTTTTTAACAGTGTGTTCAGGGGACAGGCAGCTAGCAGATAGTGAGGAGATGTTTTTTACAGTGTGTTCAGGGGACAGGCAGCTAGCAGACAGTGAGGAGATGTTTTTACAGTGTGTTCAGGGGACAGGCAGCTAGCAGATAGTGAACAGATGTTTTTTACAGTGTGTTCAGGGGACAGGCAGCTAGCAGATAGTGAGGAGATGTTTTTTACAGTGTGTTCAGGGGACAGGCAGCTAGCAGATAGTGAGGAGATGTTTTTACAGTGTGTTAAGGGGACAGGCAGCTAGCAGATAGTGATGAGATGTTTTTTACAGTGTGTTCAGGGGACAGGCAGCTAGCAGATAGTGAGATGTTTTTTACAGTGTGTTCAGGGGACAGGCAGCTAGCAGATAGTGAGATGTTTTTTACAGTGTGTTCAGGGGACAGGCAGCTAGCAGATAGTGATGAGATGCTTTTTACAGTGTGTTCAGGGGACAGGCAGCTAGCAGATAGTGAGGAGATGTTTTTTACAGTGTGTTCAGGGGACAGGCAGCTAGCAGATAGTGAGGAGATGTTTTTTACAGTGTGTTCAGGGGACAGGCAGCTAGCAGATAGTGAGGAGATGTTTTTTACAGTGTGTTCAGGGGACAGGCAGCTAGCAGATAGTGAGGAGATGTTTGCTGTATGTGACAAAAAAAAATCGCTTAGAGCACCTTTAAGCTTTCTGGGCCTGACTGCTAACATTGGAATTGCATTGAACTATTCAACAGATGTCAAGGAAGGAACTATTTCACACTGAGAGAAAGATTCAGGAATTGAAGGCTTACATGTACATGCTTTCCTAAATGAGGCCTGGGCACACACACACACCGGTCATGGCGGCGTTCCTTTGGCCACCACGGTTAAACACCACACTGACCACCGCCGGTCAGGACCCCCAACCACCACGGCCACTCACATTCTCGGCGGTCAAAGTTTTCGTTTTCCATTGCGCTATGCAGCGAAATATATTTGACTGTTTATAAAAGATGATTATGAGAACAACAGATGTCTCCGGTGAAAAGCAACGCTGCATATATCGCGTTATTTGAAACCATATAGAGTTCTAGTTTGTTCAAGATTGTTAAACTTTTGGCATGAATACTTTTTTAACTGTTGGTTTGAAAGAGGCCATGTCTACCAGTAAGCCATAGTTGTGGAAAGAACAAATTCCATTGGTGATTTTTTTCCTCCTTCCTACTTTTGGCAGATGGCTATCAGACATGTGCATCACAGAACAAGGCAGGGTGGTAACGCTGCGTTGGGATGGTTTGGGCCCGCACCATGTGCTGATGATATCATTATTATAGTTGTAACCCTGATCAGCTCCATGTGTTTGTGGGAATGCTGCAGGAACCAAAACAGAAATGGTCCATTGCCTCCATGGAGAAAATACAAAGTAATCAAAGTTTACATTTTAGGGTCCAAAGGTCTACTTCTGTTAAACACTTCGCATGCAAACTCAAATCATTTATTTACACCTACGCCTGACATGAATAAAAAGGTTAATCGTGGTACTTCCTGCTGTAAATTGATTGAGTCTTTCCAATGTCATTTGAAGAAGTTAATTAGTTTATTTTGTAGGGTTTGAGCAAATTGTGTACACTGTCAGAAATAATGTGCAAAATCTGCACCTTACGGGGTCCAACAGCTCGTCACTGGGGCAGTACCCTCGAAGGTACACCAGTTGTACCCCTTTACAAGGGTACACACTTGTTCTCTTACAGTTTGTACCCTTTGGGAGCGAATGTGTACCCCAATAATGGACCTAAATGCTCTAGGACTAACCTGTTGTGTACCCTGTCACTTGAAAGGTACTTCTTAGTACCCCACAGGAAGTGTACCCTTTGACTTGAATAAGGTACTTTTTTGTACCCTACAGGATTTGTACCCGAAAGGTACTTCTTAGTACCCCATGGGAACACGATAGGACCTTTAATGGTACATTTGCGAATGTTGTACCTTAACTATAACTTAATATGTGACAATGTACCTTTTCAAAAGGGGGTACCTATATGTACCTTTCTCCATGCATATTTCATTGTGTACCCTTTTCATTGGAAAGGTACTTTTTGGTACTCAGCTGCAGACATGTTTGTACCATTGCTGGCACATTTGTGAAATTTGTACCTTATAGTATTTAAGGGGTCCAACAGCTCGTCACTGGGGCAGTACCCTGGAAGGTACACCAGTTGTACCCCTTTACAAGGGTACATACTTGTTCTCTTACAGTTTGTACCCTTTGGGAGCAAATGTGTACCCCAATAATAGACCTAAAAGCTGTAGGACTAACATGTTGTGAGAGGATTGTATACCCTGTCACTTGAAAGGTACTTCTTAGTACCCCACAGGAAGTGTACCCTTTGACTTGAATAAGGTACTTTTTGTACCCTACAGGATTTGTACCCGAAAGGTACTTCTTAGTACCCCATGGGAACACGATAGGACCTTTTAATGGTACATTTGCGAATGTTGTACCTTGGGGGAATCACTTTGTTTTCTCTTTTTCATCAAACCGCAGTTTTTGCAAGTTCCTGCAATTTCATCACATAAAATTGCATAAATATCCCGCATATTCCATCACATTTTTTTAAGAAAACGTGCCGCATAATCAAGGATTTTTGCCCCTCAACAATCACAAAAACACTCCGCGTGTTTCTGGAAGGTCTGATATAACCATAATTTATAGGACACACAGGTATTTTACACACAGCCTCAATTGTTTGTTTGCATTGTGCCATTTTAATATGAGACGCTCTCAATAATAAAAAGCTATTCATAAAAGAGCTGACGTCCACATCATGCATCTCCTCACTGCTGCTCTCTGCTAAGGTGTGAGGTGTTTAACGCTGGAGGTAATCGGTTGTTTTGTGTGTTTGTGTGCTTTATTGTGCACGCCTGTGGTCGAGTTATGTTAAATTGGGACTAACTGAGTGAATGCACCGGCGTATTTCTTTTGTGTAGCGATCGGAGACGACTCTTGAAGACGCACGCTGTTTCTACGTTGATTAGTGCATTGTTTCCTAACCAGCACGCCATGAGTCACTTATGAAAGGGCCGTGTTAAGCCATAATGAAGAAAGTGCTACGGATGTGATTTACAATGCTTCATAACCGTAATTAATACAGGCCTTAATGATGTTAAGTGTAGCAACACCCTTTGTATAATTCATGACCCCCGTGTTGTCATTCGTCTGCTTCTCTTCCAGTCGACGTTCCCTCCAGCGTTCATGTTTTTTTCCTGTGCTGGGAAACTTGCTGTTGCCACAGAGATGGAGCAGAAAAACATCTTTCTTTGGAAGCAGCCGAAGAAACAGACGGATGTTTAAAGACGATCCACCCCGACCCAGGCGACTTCTCATGTTTAAGGCTCCCTCGTCTTTCTGTTTTTCAAAGCGTTTCTCACCCTCAAAATGAACACTTGCAGCAGCGTGGAGGGGGGGATAATGTTCTCAGCTTGTCTTCGAGGTACAAGGCTGCAACATGTGCTTGAGGGCATAAAATACCCAAACAGATGTTGGAATCTGTAGAGATTTTTTGAGCAAACGGCATTCACAGGCTTAGAAAACCGCAGCGATAGTCCTAATCACCAACGAGTTTGTCCATTTACAGTGAATGCTAATCTGGGCCTGAACTCAAAGAAACATTATAGCGCGGTCCCATCGTGCCAATGATGGCTGTAATGTATTTTCTAAAACGTCCCCCCGAGCTGTGCCAGCGGTGCTGCCTCTGCTCTAAAAATGTCAGTCACACTGAAGAGGTTAACCCCGGCCCTACGAGAGAGCTGATGGAAAATCACACAAACAGACGGACTGTATCTGATCCCAGCTCAGCGTGTTGTAAGACCGTCCCATCCCAATCTCGCCTCTCTCTCTGTCACCTCATTAAAAAACACAAAGAGGGTAAAAAAGAAGGGCCAGTCTCGAGCAATCTCCGTTAAAGCTGCCAGTGAATGTGGTCGGCGTTAATGCCATTTAATGCCGTTTCATCTGAAAAGCCACATTAAGAGTCAGATTTAGTAATCTGGGTTTTTGCCCCGTGCTCGTCTGTGTGATGTCATTATGCTAAACTGACCTTTACAGCCAGATTAGGAAGAGGGTGGAGGGAACAGAGGCCGGCTTTGGGAAGGGAATTAACACAACATGAAAAATGGTGTATTTGGCATATGGATGATGAAGTATTCTGCAGCATTTTCAAACCTAAGTGCCATCGACTGCAAGTCAGAACGAGAGTGAGAAAATGCCTCTTTGTGGTCTGATCAGCTCATACCCATGTCCCCCCCCCCCCAATAAGCCTTAGGTGCACGTATTTGGCTCGGAGTTAAGGGGTCCTTCCTCAAGAAATTGTTAAGTTTTTCCAATTAAAAAACAATGTTGGACCATTATTATTATCATCATATCTGTGTCCCTGTAATGTTGAGAAAGGCTGATTTGTGCTTCTGCGTCGAATCGACGGCGTTCCCCTGCAGACCCCTCTGCGTCTACGCCGGACCGCACGCCGTAGCCTGACGTGCACGTCTCGAAACATGTAACTGCACGTCGCAGCGAGGGTTAACTTTACCGTTCCAATGACTCCGAAGCTGTTCAGTTAAAGGTACATTAAGCTAAAAAAAACCTGCCAAAACGGCTGTGCATCAGCCTTATAAGGGCTCAGACAGAGTCAACGCATCGGTACGCATACGCGTCCGCAAGGCTACGCATCGCTACGCTACGCATCGCTACGCTACGCATCGCTACGCTACGCATCGCTACGCTACGCATCGCTACGCTACGCATCGCTACGCTACGCATCGCTATGCATCGCTACGCTACGCATCACTACGCTTCGGCCTCCATTATGCGTCGATGCGTAGCAAAATGTGTCGTTCCAGTTTTTGTTACGCGACGCACCGATACGCACAATACTATGCGTTGTCGTTGGGGGCGACACTGCAAATATTCGGTATGTAGCTAGTCAACGTGTGTGTGTGTGTGTGTGTGTGTGTGTGTGTGTGTGTGTGTGTGTGTGTGTGTGTGTGTGTGTGTGTGTGTGTTTTTACGTAGCCAATGCTGTGTGCAAGATGCTGAAATAGCCTACGGCAGGAGAGAGATAGAGACCTAAACGTATTTACAACTTTATAAAACCTGCTGAACCATGTTTAAGCGACCATTTATCAATGTATCGGTCAGTGCTGCCCTATCGTAGCACGCCGTACTGGTGGAGATGCACGCCAGCATCTGATAAGAAGACAAGTGCCGCTCTCCCGGCTCTCCCGTGAGGGTCCGACTCTCTGACCCTGCCTCTGCCGACCGAACACCGCGGAACACTCTGCTACCCCCTGTTGCGTGGGCGGTGCGTTGCATTTCACGCATCGCCCGTGACGCCTGCGTCCGCTTGCGTCTGCTGTGTAGACTATGAAAGGAAGCGCGTCGCTCACGTCACTTGCTCGCGTTGCTCGCGTTGCTCGCGTTGACTCTGTCAGAGCCCTAATGGGAGGGAAAACCCTGTATACAGTCTGGTTTACCCAGACTGGTATCTTTGCTTTTTTTGACGTTTTAAAAATGTATTTTTGCGCCGATTCAAATGTTTTACGGTAATGTTTCCTCTCGTAGCTGGTTGACTTGGTTCAAGACGTAAAACTCTTTATATAAGCAATCTTTGAAATGTCTATGAAACACGAGGGCGGTCACCGCTGAGCTCTATATAACCCACAGACAGTTAAAGAACTGGACCAGCAGGTCCCGCTGCTCTGGACTGAGACCGGTGAAGTCACTTCCCCGGTGATGGCGAGCGTTACTGCGCAGCCTCAAACTGAGCTTGATGACGTAGATGTGACGTGAGCAACGTGTCTGAACGTTGTAAGTCTTCTGGTAGCTGTGCCAAGAGAAATCTCAATCATTCCCAATCTATCAGAGACGGAGAGCGTAGGTATATGTAAGGAGATAACATAGGCACAGGCTAATTACTGCTAACCAAAATGCTAGTTAACATTAGCAATTAAACTAAACAGCTGATGTAAGTCCAAACTGCCTGCGAGCTTCTCCTGTACTGTACGGTAATTCCTCTACTAAGAGACAGTAAGTCTCGTGGTTATGACCCAACCGTTAGCCTATTTTTATAAAAACGTCTGCTACGGAGCCATAACGTGAGGTACAAGGTAACGGAGCCTTTTATACATCGTCGTGTTTCTTTAGAAATAAACAACGGACAAATGAAGTCTTTAAACGCTTCAGATGTAAAGTTATTGGCTGTCAAAGTGACGCCAAAATGAATGGCAGTCAATGGGATGCTAACGGTGGGTGATGGCTTGTTAGCATCAAAATGGAGGCAGGCTGACCCCCTTAATAGAACTGCTGGGTTCTTCTTAAGTTAAGTTGTTCCACTAACAGAATTTTCCTGCAGGAAGGTTCTCGCTCCCTTTACAATATGAGGCGGCTGAGCTGCTGCACACGGAAAACTCAGCAATCCCTCACTTCCAAACTTGTGGAGCAGAATAACTTCGGTACAGTTCTCCGTACTTTCACCCCGTATCACGGCGGACAGACACAAAGGTGGCGAGAGTAAAAGGAACAATAATCATCGGCCACCTTGGGTATTCAGTGGGAGTTGGAGCGCTCTGAGATCTCGGCTCGAGAAGATGGATCGAGCTATCGACTGCAATCACGGCGTCGCCCCTCCATCCATCACTCCCAATTCCAAACTGGGCCGTACAACGTCCTGGCCACTTTACACTGGCTTACAGCCTCGTGCAGGGGAGTGAAAGGAGACATTTGCGCACACAATAAACACACAGAGGGCGAAGGGAGGGAGACATTACGTGGAAATGTTCAGCTTTGGGGGTGTTGAATTACTGGGTGGTGAACTTACTGCCTCTCCTGTTGGCACAAAGGAGATTTTCCCTTCTCGCTTCTCTCCTCCTGGTGCCTCCAGATGGGAGGTTTCACTCTGATGGAGGTATCTGTTGGGCGGAAGGGGAAGAAATATTGTGTTCTAGCTGAGCTCTGACACATCAACAACGGCATCACTCAAACAGCCCTGAGGCATTGGAGCTGAGGTAAAAATGAAGCGAGGGAAGGGTTGCATATACACCGTAGGCTGAGACTGTCCTCGCCTGGAAAAACGCTCTCAGAGGTTGTTTGGTTAAGGAGCAATTAAAACTTACATCAGTCCCTCCAGAAAAACGCAGATTTTGTGATTGTTGCGGGCAAAAATCCTTGATTATGCGGCACATTTTGTTAAAAAAATGCGATGGAATATGCGAGATATTTATGCAATTTTATGCGATGAAATTGCGGGAACTTGCAAAAGCTGCGGTTTGATGAAAAAGAGAAAATGCGGGGATTATGACATCATGCAAGCCCTGCATATTTTGCGCGTAAATCGGCAATGTACGCTGCGAAAGTGAGGCATATTTGAAAAAATGCGGCCCCCCTGCATAAATATGCAGACTTTGGCTGATTATGCATTGAATTATGCGATCGCATAATCACGTTTTTCTGGAGGGAGTGTTATATTAACGTTTAGAGTGGCGGCGTCCTCTAGTGCCGGTACAACTATGATGGAAGCCCTAAAATATGATTGCCCCCCCTCCCCCCAATGCATTGGGCTATAGAGCACTGACTGTAAATAATAATGGACAAAGCATCCGGTTCGGCAAAGCGCTGCAAATGCGCAAGTGTCATAAACCTGCATTATATCTGAATTTCTGCAGGGGGCGACACGTGCAGTTGCAAAAGGAGTTCTGTTTCTACAGCAAACATCTCCTCACTATCTGCTAGCTGCCTGTCCCCTGAACACACTGTAAAAAACATCTCACTATCTGCTAGCTGCCTGTCCCCTGAACACACTGTAAAAAACATCTCACTATCTGCTAGCTGCCTGTCCCCTGAACACACTGTAAGAAAACATCTCCTCACCATCTACTAGCTGCCTGTCCCTTGTATGTCCAAAACTGTAGTTTGTAAACTTGAAAACATTTGGTTGAGCTATTTATCTCAGACAAAGTCAGACAAAATTGCCTCGTCACTGTTTAATTATTTGTAAAACACAAAGACAGAAGTGAAGGGTGAGCAATAGCATTGATTCATGAAAAAATTATTAAGATGACAAAAAATATGGAAATACAAGGTTTCTGCTCGCCAGCGACGACAAAAAACAACAAAAAAACTTCACTTACAGATCAAACAATCAGAGAAGAGAAATTCTTTGGTTTGAAAAAAAACATCAAAAACTTGCAGTGAAACTTGCATTCCAGTATTTATTACAGTCATGTGATCTGATATGGGAGTCAACGATACAAGATGTGACGCTTTCATAACAACTGACTACACCTGACACAGACCCAAGCACTTTCTTCAGACACTACATGCATCTCTCAGGTGTATAGTCTTACACTTCCTTATCACAATGTCGTGTCATCGTCACCATTATTATCGTGTTATGTTCTTCCAGGGAGAAAGTAATTGACGGGTCAGCTAAACTCATCTCCAAGGAGAAGGCATCCTCTTGTTAGGGATCCCTGAGAAACTGCCCAGTGAGCATGTTAGCGGCGCATGGGACCGAGGTGTGACTGCCAGATGGTTGCGGTGGTGGTGGTGGTGGTGGTGGTGGTGGGGGGGGGGACCCTTGATTGCTGAGTGAAAAAACAAAACATACCAAGAGCTTCAGAAAAGACGGCAAAATCCCTGCAGACAGGGCGTCAATGTGTTTCTACAGGACGGACACATTCCTGTGTTAAAGGTGCACCATGTCAGTCCCTCCAGAAAAACGTGATTATGCGATCGCATAATTCAATGCATAATCAGCCAAAGTCTGCATATTTGTGCGGGGGGGGGCACATTTTTTCAAATACACCGCATAAATTGCCGATTTCCGCGGAAAATATGCGGGGCATCGCATGATTTTCTTTGCAAAAAAGTCACATATATCTCAGCAGAAAGATGAAAAATGTTGCGTTTACTTCACACGAGAGCAGCCATTTTCCCCTGTTGCCATGGGAACGTTATGAAGTGACGTCATTTCGCCGAGTGAGAACACGGTGTTGGGGGGGAATCACTTTGTTTTTCTTTTTCATCAAACCGCAGTTTTTGCAAGTTCATCGCATAAAACCGCATAAATATCCCGCATATTCCATCGCATTTTTTTAAGAAAACGTGCCACATAATCAAGAACTCTGCGTTTTTCTGGAGCGACTGACTACGAGTTCCTGCATGACGCCACTTCTGTTGACGTTCCAAGTAAATACCAAAGAAAAGAGAGCGAGCTGGCCCCTCCCCCTCATTCGTTTTTAGCTTAATTTGCCTTAACTGAACAGCTTGTTTACGCTCATGTCTGTTGTAGGTGTATAAACCTTGACTGTGTTAATCAATGCAGACAGGCAGGTAAGACATGCATCAGATTCTTCAGCTTGCTACACAACATGATCCCGGTTTATTTCGTCATGCTAAGCCTGGATATTCTCCTTCACTAAATGTGCTGTGTGGAAGAAAAACAACGAGGCATTTCTCTTTCACCTCTTGTCAGAGACGTACGACGTAAGCAAAGATCAGAGTGACAGAGACGGCGACGACGACAGCAGAGGGAGTGACAGTCTCGGGGACGGGGAAACACTCCCGCCCTCAGTGCTCGTGCACTATTCCATCATTAGCCAATGAAGGCCTCATAAAAGTGAGTTATGTGCCACGAGAGGGGAGGTTCCATATGGCACAAGTGATCCAGAAAGGCAACGTGTCGCAAAAAATACCCCCAGAGCCCAACAAGTCAGCTTTTACAGGGGCCTCCCTCCCCGTCATTAATTGATTTTAATAACATGCTGCGAGGGGGCAGAATGCTCTCATTCATTGGGCTGATGGGGCTTTTCCCAGGTCCCTCAGCGAACACTGCAGCACTTAGAGCTGTTTGTTTGGATTGCCTCTAGTGTGTGTGGCTCTCGGGCCCGGCTCGGTTACTCAGTCAGACACATACTCAATGTCCCGGCCGCTCGCTCGCTCGCTCGCTCAAACATTTGTTCATTTACCAGCTCAATAACTTCTTCACTCAATCACTGGCCTAGTCATTTATACACTCATTTATTCATTCCTCCCCGTGAGCTCACCAAAGGGCCATCATGCCTTAAAGGTCCCATGTAGTAAGAAGTCAGATTTCCATGTTTTTTTTTTTTATTATAAAGCAGGTCGAGGTGCTACATAAATACAGTGAAAGTATCAAAAGGCTCAATCCAGAGAAATGCACACAGCTCGTATTCAGAAACTGGCTTTAAACTAGCTGCCAGGACTTCCTCACTATATATATATATATATATATATATATATATATATATATAGGTAGAAAGTGCCGCTACGGTGCCATTATGTTACAGTCATTCCCCGGCTGCAATGACAGTGCAGAGACGCTGTGAGCGCCGATGCGGAAGACCTGAAAACACGCACCAAAGTAGTAAAAAGTCAGATATTCATGTTTTATTTTTGGTTATAAAGCAGGTCGAGGTGCTACATAAATACTGTGAAAGTATCAAAGGCTCAATCCACAGAGAAATGCACACAGCATATGTGCACACACACACACACACACACACACACACACACACACACACACACATATATATTAGTGGTGGGCATAGATTAATTTTTTTAATCTAGATTAATCTCACTGTAATCTTGGCGCATATCGACAGATGTTAGAGTCCGGCGGCGGCTCGCTCTGTAGACGCACACCGAGCAGATTAATGCGCTCACAGATCCGATCTTTGCAGATGTTACCGCTCTGTGTTTGGCTAGCTAATAAGCCGTTAGCCTGTTAGCTTGAGCTTTGTCTGAAGGCGCCGAGCAGCCAGCCGGGCTCCGAAAACACCGACACATTCCTCACATCCTCCGCTCAGTTTAACCTCAGCGACGGGCTCCAGTCAGTTTGTAATTAGCCAACATTAGTAACAGCTAATGTTGTTACGGTATGAACTTAATCCTAGGAAAGGCAAAAAATATATAAGACCTTTGTAACGAAATCCAAGACTTTGTTTACCAAATTCAAGGCTTTTAAGGCCTTAATTTGAGATTATAAAAGTTAAGACTTTTTCAATGCTTTGAAGACCCCGCGGGTACCCTGCTTTATAAAAATAGCGTTAATTAATTAATAAACGCAAGTGTGGCGGGCGGTGATGAGCAGTCTATGTGGGAAACACTGTTACTGACTGTTTATTCAGTTAAACATTCATTTATATATGTTATATATATGTTGTAGTAGAAACCAAAGATACAAATATAATCCTCTAACGGTTCACGGGACCATGGTCAGTGTCTGTAAGAGCCAGTGTTGGGAGTAATGCGTTACAGAAGTAATGCAATTACAGTAATGTCTTGCTTTTTGCTGTAACGCAGTAGCATTACGCATTACTAATACAATTTCGGCATTTTTATACTACAGTGGTAGACAGAGATGTTAGTCTCTGCTTCCTGCCCAGAAACTACAGACGAAAATGAGCGTATAGCTAACTCTGGTACTGCTATGGAGCTGTGCATTGTCCCTGTCAAATCAATCAACCAATCAATCAATCAATCAATAAATAAATGTCTGGACCAGAGAAAATAAATCTGTCACAAGCTACCTGCCAACTCATACTTATACTTACTTATACTACAGTTATTTTTGTGAAAGAAACTCAAAAGTAACGCAAAAGTAGTGCAAAGCATTAATTAGTTAAAGGTGTAGAGGAGGATTTTCTGTTTCCGGGTGGATCATCAAGACTATTGGTCCTCCTAGCTGTCAATCATTCTGGGATATGTTTACGTGGCGTGACAGGTCAGCGAGCAGATGGCCACGGCCTCCGACCATAGACAGTATATAAAAGCCTCCGACCATAGACGGTATATAAAAGCCTCCGACCATAGACGGTATATAAAGGCCTCCGACCATAGACGGTATATAAAAGCCTCCGACCATAGACGGTATATAAAAGCCTCCGACCATAGACGGTATATAAAAGCCTCCGACCATAGACGGTATATAAAAGCCTCCGACCATAGACGGTATATAAAGGCCTCCGACCATAGACGTATATAAAGGCCTCCGACCATAGACGGTATATAAAAGCCTCCGACCATAGACGGTATATAAAAGCCTCCGACCATAGACGTATATAAAAGCCTCCGACCATAGACGGTATATAAAAGCCTCCGACCATAGACGGTATATAAAAGCCTCCGACCATAGACGGTATATAAAAGCCTCCGACCATAGACGGTATATAAAAGCCTCCGACCATAGACGGTATATAAAAGCCTCCGACCATAGACGGTATATAAAAGCCTCCGACCATAGACGGTATATAAAGGCCTCCGACCATAGACGGTATATAAAGGCCTCCGACCATAGACGGTATATAAAAGCCTCCGACCGCTGCCCCCCCCCGCTCTCGGCGATAGCTTGTTTGTTGGCCTGTAGCGTGCTAACGTTAGCTATAGAGATGCTTGTCCTCAATAGATTTCCACTTACCGGTGGCGAGTCTGACATAGTGGAAAAAGTGCAAATCTTCTTTTGGAAAGTCGGCTTGTAGAGCCATGCCGACAGCAACTTGTAAACAGAGCGTGCACGAGGAGAACCAGGCTCGTGCACGCTCTCTCGTGCACACGTTTAATAGGCGTTCCCTCTCAGGAGCAGGTCGAGTTGCACATGTGCATTTTTTCAAAAAGTGGAGAGGGCGGTTCTTTTCTAAAATTTGGGGAAATCCTCCATTATACCTTTAAGACAGTAATATTGTAATATAACTGATTACTCTCAAACGACTGTAACTACTAATCTATAATGTATTACATTTTGGAAGTAACTGGCCCAACGCTGGTACCGGGTCATGCAGCCTCGGCGTCAGACACCTCCTGGAGTGTGTGTAGCGGTATTTTTAGACGGGGGGGGGGGGGGGGGGGGGAGGAGGAGAATACACAAACAGCACTTTCATGTAAAACTAAAAACAAGTCTCCATTTTGCATTAGAGTGTCTTTTTCCGAGGTGATGAGACCTTCTTTTTTACCCAGACTCACAGTCAGAGCAGACACGTTTAGCATATTTTTACTCTTTACTTTGATTGTTCAGCAGCCTGACTGAAGCTTGGGGGGTGGGGGGGGGGCTGTATGCCGGATGATGGGGAGGGGATAGGGAGGGAGCTTGGCCTGTCATAACTGCATAATACACCCATTACTCCTGTGCAGCAGAATTACCACTGATGGAAATGGGATTTTGGAAGATATATGGAATGTAATTATTATATACATATATGCATAACCTTTCTTACTATGAAAAGGAGCTTTGGAGTGTGTGTGCGTGTGTTGCATGCATGTGTGTGGCTGTCTTTATGTATTTATTTCTGTGTGCATTGAGTGACCAGAGTGCATGCCGTGTTATGTTTTTAGTTTTTTATTTGTATTTAAAAGGCGGCGCGGTGCTTCTCCACCCTCGTGTACTGTGACCGGTTGCCGCGGTGCTTCTCCACCCTCGTGTATTGTGACCGGTTGCCGCGGTGCTTCTCCACCCTCGTGTACTGTGACCGGTTGCCGCGGTGCTTCTCCACCCTCGTGTATTGTGACCGGTTGCCGCGGTGCTTCTCCACCCTCGTGTACTGTGACCGGTCGGCGCGGTGCTTCTCCACCCTCGTGTACTGTGACCGGTTGCCGCGGTGCTTCTCCACCTTCGTGCATTGTGACCGGTCGGCGCGGTGCTTCTCCACCCTCGTGTACTGTGACCGGTTGCCGCGGTGCTTCTCCACCCTCGTGTACTGTGACCGGTTGCCGCGGTGCTTCTCCACCCTCGTGTACTGTGACCGGTCGGCGCGGTGCTTCTCCACCCTTGTTATTGTGACCGGTTGCCGCGGTGCTTCTCCACCCTCGTGCATTGTGACCGGTCGGCGCGGCCAGATGCTGACCTGAGCTCGACATCTCTCTGAAGGCCAAAATGTGACGCTCCAAAACAGACCAACGGGGTCATGCTGACTCATTCCAGCAGTGAAGCTGTCTGAAGAGCGATCAGCCTCTAGAATACCAATTTTTCAAGCTCTCTCAACCAAATAACACAGACACACAGGAACCGAATTCCCCTGCAGTGAGAAATACCAAGATAGGAAACAATATTCACCATGTGAGCAGGGGAAAATATTACTTTTAGGTTGCACAGAAATACCATGCAGTGGATTTGCCAAAATGTCCTATACACTGAGTATCTGTATTATTATTATAACAAGTGTGCAGCTGAAGCATGCATCGCGGCAGGGGGAACATGAGGCAGTATGTATGGTTTTCAGTGTGGTGTACGTTAGGCGAGGGGCCTCTGCGGGAGGTTTTCTTTGGAAAGCACCTGGGTGTGAAAATAGGGCCTCCCAGTCTGGCCCGAGAGGCTGTGTAAACAGGTTCCAGTCGGGCCAGCTTGCACTGGACTGGACCTCTCCAAACAGAAACCATGAGTCAGCCTCAGGAACACATCCACGTTCCTCCTTTAGGGATAATCAGCCTGGAAAATGTGCACGCTATAGGGCCGATGTACTAGGCTGCATACGGGCATGTACAACCATAGGGGGAGGGGGGGGGGGTAGTGTGCTGATTTTAGATTTCATGACAGAAAACATTACCTTCTCTCAACTTGTTTTCCTTTGCAATAAAACAGCCCTCGCTGCAACTTTAACGGTCATTTTCATTATCGATTAATCTGATGATTATTCTCATTATATTCTCGCTTCATGCCTTGGTCTATAAAATGTCAGAAGACGCTAAATAGAAATGTCCAAGGTGATGTCGTCAAATGTCTTCTTTAGTCGAAAGATATTGAATTCAATACGATATAAAGATTTCTGCCATTTTTGCGACCAAACGATTACTCGTTTAATCGGTTAATAATCCAGTTCCTCTTCCTGCTCCTCTTGCACCCAGCCTCAAATCCCTAACATTAACATGTGTATCCAGATGTGTAGAACATGCAGACATTCACACACACACACACACACACACACACACACACACTCCTATTCCTCATCGTTGCAGCTCTACTACACCTATTACAGTTTTAATAAGGACCTGGTGTGACGTTCAGCATGATAACCAATCGCACAAATTGAGCCAACTTCACAGAAAGACTTAAACTTTTGCTGAATAAAGGAGAAAGCCTTTACGAGGCCTTCACTGGTGCCGGCGTCGGGGTCGAGTGGAAGACTTTATTAAGGCGTTCGGGCGTCTGAACTCTGCAGAGACGGAGACTTTCCCCCTCATCTCCGGTCTGCGTGAGTGGAGAGGCAGGGGCCTCACACTCCACTGAGGAATATTTATCTTTCCAGCTGGTTAGACGGATTAAATGACCATCCCGCAGAGCAGGGAGAGGGAAGGAAGGAGAAAGAGAGCGAGAGAGAGAGAGAGAGAGAGAGAGAGAGTTCACGTCTTAAGTTTATTCTAAGGATCCCCGTCAGCTGCCCAGACCAGCAGCTAGTCTTCCTGGGGTCCACGACGACATTAAATCAGAGATCATTAGATCCAAGGGAGGAACATTGGGGGGGGGCATCCCGGGACATGAATGCATGTACTGAAAAAAAAGTGCAAAAACATCAAAAATTGTCCAAAAAAAGACTCTAAGAAGTCGTCAAAAACCCTGAAAAAAATATTGCAAAAATGACAGAAAAAACAACAAAAACTGGCCAGTTTGGATTATTGGGGGGCTTGTAAATCCCCACCCCCCCCTGTAAATTAAAGAGTAACTCTCGCCAAAATGCATTCTAGGGTGTTTTTGTGAATGTACGTGAGTCAAACTTTAGTTTAAATGCAGATTTAGGACGGAAGCTCCACTTTTAAGATTTACCGTGTTCTTGTTTTTGGGTCAAATGACCTTTTGAATGGGAGAGCTAGGGGCACTTTTATGCTAGCCTCAAAATATCTATTTTTAACCAAGAAGACTCGACATAACATGAGACTTTGCTCCAAGTATCTCCAGGAGCTCTACACATTAACTCAGCATTGAGAACATTGACTACGTTTACATGCAGCCAATAACCCGGTCGCGCACGGCCATGTAAACACCGGCAAAAAACCTGAATATGACCCCTGGGTTTCCTCTTTTCTAACCTGAATATTTGGTCATGTAGACGCGTATCGGCATATCTCCATCAGAAGGAACATTGATTTGTGTTCTGTGCATGTTCTATTCTCCAGTAATCTCGGTCTTTTGAGTAGAGGAACTTCTTGTATGCACCATCTGGCGCGTACAAAAACCCGCGTGCAGCATACAGGAAGTAAACAAGAAGTAGAGGTAAACATGGCGAGACGCAGACAGCACCGCACTTTTGGAGCGAGGAGGAAACCAATGTCTTTATTAGTGTGGTGAAAACCATGAATATAATGTCTTCTGTTGTTGTTGTGTTTGTTGTAATGACCCATATTGCGTCTTAAGGTCGTCCGTACGTCCAGACGCTAACCGCGCGCCGCCGTTTACGTCGGGATATTGACGATTGATCACAAACTCCACGTATACAGGAGTAACTCTCTCTGCTCACGCATGTAAACGGGTTATTCTGAATGTTTCAGAAACCTGAATAGTGACCTTAACCCGACCATAACCTGAATATCGGCTGTTTGTAAACGTAGTGAGTGTTTGTGGACCCAGAGTTCACTAAAAAGAAAGTTTTAACAACTCACCGCAGCTCTTGGTGTTTTCACTTGCAGCCATCTTTGCCAGTCAAAACTAGTCGATGTTAAAAAAATATATATATCGCGATATTTCATTTTCTCCATATCGATCCAGCTCTAATTTGAAAAACTAAATAACTTCACACTTTATTACACAACATGACGCATGAATTTAGAGTTAACATCTACGAATATTTATTACAACAAAGGAAAATAAGATACAAAATCGTGCCTTTCCTTTGATAAAACGTGTGTTACTTGGGAGATTATTCCATGGACAAAAATAAATGGAGAGGACAGTTTTTCTGGTAAGGGCGGAGTGATCTGCAGAGGTAAACAAGATGGAGAACGTTTGGTAGAGGAAAGAGAGAGGAAAGAGAGAGGAAAGAGAGAGAAAAGAGAGAGGAAAGAGAGGAAAGAGAGAGGAAAGAGTGAGGAAAGAGAGAGGAAAGAGTGAGGAAAGAGTGAGGAAAGAGAGAGGAAAAAGAGAGGAAAGAGTGAGGAAAGAGAGAGGAAAGAGAGAGGAAAGAGTGAGGAAAGAGTGAGGAAAGAGAGAGGAAAAAGAGAGGATAAAGAGAGGAAAGAGAGAGGAAAGAGAGAGGATAAAGAGAGGAAAGAGAGAGGAAAGAGAGGAAAAAGAGAGGAAAGAGAGAGGAAAGAGAGAGGAAAGAGAGAGGAAAGAGAGAAGAAAAAGAGAGGAAAGAGAGAGGAAAGAGAGAGGAAAAAGAGAGAAAAGCGAGAGGAAAAAGAGAGGAAAGCGAGAGGTAAGAGAGAGAAAAGAGAGAGGAAAGAGAGGGGAAAGAGAGAGGAAAGAGAGAGGAAAGCGAGAGGTAAGAGAGAGAAAAGAGAGAGGAAAGAGAGGGGAAAGAGAGAGGAAAGAGAGAGGAAAGAGTGAGGAAAGAGAGAGGAAAGAGAGAGGATAAAGAGAGGAAAGAGAGAGGAAAGAGTGAGGAAAGAGTGAGGAAAGAGAGAGGAAAAAGAGAGGATAAAGAGAGGAAAGAGAGAGGAAAGAGAGGAAAAAGAGAGGAAAGAGAGAGGAAAGAGAGAGGAAAGAGAGAAGAAAAAGAGAGGAAAGAGAGAGGAAAGAGAGAGGAAAGAGGCGCACCATTTTCCACTCACAAAAATAAAACCATAAAAATTACTTCGCAAATCACATTTACCCCCGGCTGCGCCAAACATGATCGGGACTTTGTCTTGTCTCGGTGGTGGTGGGGTCGAGACATGCAAAAGCACACTCATGCACGTGCACACACACACACACACACACATGCACACATGCACACATGATGACATCCAAACACACAGAGCTAATTAACTTCCTGACACATTCACAAGAATTCATTTCTAAGACAGAACGCATATGTTCATGCAAATGTGATGAGAAACCATTAAATGCTCAAATATCTGAGGCAAATGGAAAATAGTTCTCACATCACACCCCGTTTGTCAATTAGATCTGACTTCACATGTTTCTATATTTCATACTACACCACAGCACCTGCTGCCCCTGATAGCACTCCTATGTGAGGGGGCCAATCCAAAGTCAAGATATTAATATCAACTCATCTTGGGCTTTTTGGGAAACTCTGATCCACATTTTTCACCGTTTTTGTGACATTTTAAAGCCCAGTTCAGACCAAAAATAAAAGTCGCATCAAATCCGCCTTGGTTGTTCACAGTGAGGCCGAGACCTGGGTCTGATTCAGGACCACATATCGTCACTAAAGGTGTAGAATCACAAGACCTGATCAACTGAGTCCTCAGTTGATCAGGTCTTGTGATTCTACACCTTTAGTATAACGGACTATGTCAAATGTGTGACTTAGGCCGTTTAGTTTTTTGTGTTTTCTGCAAAACCTGAAAAAATGACTTGACAAAAATGATTTTTTTTTTTGCCTAAATCATCTCCTCATGGTGCTGGCTACCTGACTGCCTACCTGACTGACTACCTGACTGCCTACCTGACTGCCTACCTGACTGCCTACCTGACTGACTACCTGACTGCCTACCTGACTGCCTACCTGACTGCCTACCTGACTGACTACCTGACTGACTACCTGACTGACTACCTGACTGACTACCTGTCTGCCTACCTGACTGACTACCTGACTGACTACCTGACTGACTGCCTACCTGACTGACTACCTGACTGCCTACCTGACTGCCTACCTGACTGACTACCTGACTGCCTACCTGACTGACTACCTGACTGACTACCTGACTGCCTACCTGACTGACTACCTGACTGCCTACCTGACTGCCTACCTGACTGACTACCTGACTGCCTACCTGACTGCCTACCTGACTGACTACCTGACTACCTGACTGACTGCCTACCTGACTGACTACCTGACTGCCTACCTGACTGCCTACCTGACTGACTACCTGACTGCCTACCTGACTGACTACCTGACTGACTACCTGACTGACTACCTGACTGCCTACCTGACTGCCTACCTGACTGACTACCTGACTGACTACCTGACTGACTACCTGACTGCCTACCTGACTGCCTACCTGACTGCCTACCTGACTGACTACCTGACTGACTACCTGACTGACTACCTGACTGACTACCTGTCTGCCTACCTGACTGACTACCTGACTGACTACCTGACTGACTGCCTACCTGACTGACTACCTGACTGCCTACCTGACTGCCTACCTGACTGACTACCTGACTGACTACCTGACTGACTACCTGACTGCCTACCTGACTGACTACCTGACTGACTACCTGACTGCCTACCTGACTGACTACCTGACTGACTACCTGACTGCCTACCTGACTGCCTACCTGACTGACTACCTGACTGCCTACCTGACTGACTACCTGACTGACTGCCTACCTGACTGACTACCTGACTGACTGCCTACCTGACTGACTACCTGACTGCCTACCTGACTGACTGACTGCCTACCTGACTGACTACCTGACTGACTACCTGACTGCCTACCTGTCTGCCTACCTGACTGACTACCTGACTGACTACCTGACTGACTACATCCTCAGTTGATCAGGTCTTGTGATTCTACACCTTTAGTACAATTGCCTAAGACTTAGGCCGTTTAGTTTTTTGTGTCTTCTGAAAAACCTGAAAAAATGACTTATTCCATTATTTTAGGAAGGTGACGGTATGTGGTCCTGAATCAGACCCAGGTCTCGGCCTCACTGTGAACAACAAAGGCGGATTTGATGCGACTTTTATTTTTGTGGTCTGAACTGGGCTTTAAAATGTCACAAAAACGGTGAAAAATGTGGATCAGTGTTCCCCAAAAAGCCCAAGATGACGTCCTCAAAATGTCTCGTTGTGTCCACAACTCAATATATATCGATAATATATCGAAAATATAATAATATATCGAAATAGTTCCTTATATTATCATTACATTATTATTATTCTCACGCCTATCACAACAACATCGGAATGACCAGCTCAGATTTATGTTAACTGCTGATTTTTTGTTGTCCACAGTTTTCAGTGATCACCCAAGTAAATCTGCTGAATTTAGCGGATTGTTGTTGCTGCTCGGGGTCGAGATATGTTCAAATTCAGCCTGATTCTGTGCTCGCAGATTCCGTCTGGCAATGCTCACGGCTCGTTTTTAAATAAATGTAAAGTACTTGTGTTTGTAAAGGGCTTATGTGCTGCGATTTGCTGCATCACAAACGGGCAGAGGTGATATATAATATACATATTTTTTTTTTACTGCACAAATATTTCTGAAATCAAATGGACAAAAGAAGAAATCAGAATTGCCCCATTCACTCACCAGCCTAGTCTTATATATATATATATATATATATATATATATATATATATATATATATATATATATATATATATATATATAAAAATGGGACAAAAGTCCCATTAGGAGGAGTTTTCATTTTTCCTTTCATTCAGTCAGTCACTACTCCTTTCAGTGCGCTGGGCATTACACAGAATCAGCCCACAATAAAGGAGTGTAATAACATCAAAGAGCTGCCCTGTGAAATGTGATGCCGGGGCATTCAGACAGGAATGTTGAATGGGTGGCAGCTGTGTGTGTGTGTGTGTGTGTGTGTGTGTGTGTGTGTGTGTGTGTGTGTGTGTGTGTGTGTGTGTGTGTGTGTGTGTGTGTGTGTGTGTGTGTGTGTGTGTGTGTGTGTGTGTGTGTGTGTGTGTGTGTGTGTGTGTGTGTGTGTGATAGTAGTTATGCAAAGTGCAATCTAAGTGCGGAGCTGAAGTCATGGAAATTTCCCTCTATAAAAGTGAAGCATGACAATGGATTTGGAGCATCAAGGCCTGCGGGATTATGGGGATCACATAAATCCCCCCCCCCCCCCACACCACCACCACCACCTCCCCCCACACCATAATTTTGGAAAACCACATCTAGTTCCATGTTAAGGGTTAACAATCCAGTTCCCCTCCTCTTGCACCCAGCCTCAAATCCCTAATATTAACATGTGTATCCAGATGTGTAGAACATGCAGACATTCACACACACACACACACGCACACACACCCACACACACACACGCACGCACGCACGCATGCACGCACACACACACAAACACGCACACACACACATATACACACACACGCACACACACACACACACACGCACACGCACACACGCACAAACACACATATACACACACACACGCACACACACACACACACACAAACACACACTCTATACTGTACACAAACACAAACACACACACACACACAAACATGCACACACACACACACACAAACACACACACGCACACACACACAAACACACACTCTATACTGTACACAAACACACACACGCACACGCACACACACACACAAACACACACACACACACACACACACACACACACACATGCACACACATATACACGCACACACATGCACACACACACACACAAACACACAGTACACACACACTCTATACTGTACACAAACAAGCTCCTATTCCTGACACATGCACACACCGCAAAGCTGGCATACATGCAGACGGTTACCACACACACACCTATGCAAACATACTGTCACTCATTCAGACACGGCACACACACACGCACACACGCACAGTATGACAGACCCACACAGACAAGGACTGTGCTCTCAGGTCTGTCATGTCGCTGTGCATCTGACATCATGGCGGCGTTATAACTGTCGGCGGGGTGTCATGGAGCATGTAACCAAGGGAACTCCACCTCCTTAACCCACAACCACCTACCTGAGCCGTTTGGTCCGTTTTAACCGAACCCTGGAGCGTCTGGTCGGATAGTCCGGTTCATTTCAGGCGGTGGGAAAACTCCCTCAAACTCTGGCACCGTGGCGCCGCTCGGCGCTTAACGCCACCCACAACGATTGTGATTGGTTTAAAGAAGTGCCAATAAACCAGCGCATGTTTTTCTTCCATCCAGGAATGCTGTGTGCGGACTAGCCACTCCCTCCAGAAAAACGTGATTATGCGATCGCATAATTCAACGCGTAATCAGCCAAAGTCTGCATATTTACGCGGGGGGGGGGCCGCATTTTTTCAAATATGCCGCACTTTCGCCGCATAAATTGTCGATTTCTGCGCAAAATGATTTCATAATCCCCGCATTTTCGCTGCAAAAAAGTCACATATCTCTCAGCAGGAAGTTGAAAAATGTTGCGTTTACTTCACACGAGAGCAGCCATTTTCCCCTGTTGCCATGGGAACGTTATGAAGTGATGTAATGTTGCCTAGTGAGAACACGGTGTTGGGGGGGAATCACTTTGTTTTCTCTTTTTCATCAAACCGCAGTTTTTGCAAGTTCCCGCAATTTCATCGCATAAAATTGCATAAATATCGCATTTTTTAAGAAAACGTGCCGCATAATCAAGGATTTTTGCCCGCAACAATCACAAAAAAACTCAGAGTTTTTCTGGAGGGACTGATGTAAGTTGTAATTGCTCCTTAAAGGCCATGTTGCAGGGTTAATTTTCCAACAAATTTGCGCTAATTGCTTGTCGGTAATAAACATTTAAACTGTTATCCATTGTATTTGATGTTGTTGGGTATCACAAAACGGAAAATGCGAGACTAAAGAGATAACCTAAGTCTATGGCATCACATTATTGGCGCTCTATCATTTCTGAGACCAGGAAGAAGAAGAAGATTTTCTGTCCAATAGAAAGCGACCGTTCCAACCGTGTGGCGTCTGTTTACAGTGTGAATGCAAATGAAAAAATGCTGCAACTTCTCAGCCAAATCACACCGACTCTACAGCGATATAGCAAGAATGTCACTGAAAGCTGCAGATATAATATATATAATAATCCCCCGCTGCGTCGCAGGTGTGAAAGCGCCCCCCTAGACTCCCCCCCCCCCCCCCCCCCCCCCCACAGCCTCACCCTGCTCCCACTTCCAACACTGCATCACTTGGAGCTCTGAGGTGTAAGAGCAGAGGATCTTGTCGGAGGGGCCTGAAATCGATCGATGTGCTACAACGAGCTCAGCCTGCCCCCCCCCCTCCCCCCCAACACTTCAGTTAACCGTGTGTATGTGTGTGTGTGTGTGTGTGTGTGTGTGTGTGTGTGTGTGTGTGTGTGTAGGTGCATGTGTATGTGACTCTTTCTCTCTCTCTCAGCCTGTGTCCACTTCTACATCTGTACTAGCGGTAATCAACAGTTTACAC
Organism: Gymnocephalus cernua; assembly: GCA_023631565.1. Taxonomy (NCBI): domain Eukaryota; kingdom Metazoa; phylum Chordata; class Actinopteri; order Perciformes; family Percidae; genus Gymnocephalus; species Gymnocephalus cernua. Next base: position 658,439 of record CM042425.1, on the reverse strand, counting down.
ACACACACACACACACACACACACACACACACACACACAAACAAAGGTACACACACACACACACACACACACACAGATACACACATACACAATCACACAGGCACACACATATACACACACACATACATACACAGGCACACACACACAAAGTCACATAGACACACACACACACACAATCACATAGACACACACACATACAGACAGTCACATAGACACACACAGATACACACACACACACACACAGATACACACACACACACACACACACACACTCTCTCTGCTAGCTGTTTGGAGAGAGAAGCGTGCCATGAGGAGCTCCAGCTCCTTCCCTCTATTAGCTTGCTGTCGGAGGAAGGCCGGGATAATATATAAGCCAACAGGATTAGGAGGCAACAAAGCATCAGGCTGAAGAAATCCCTCCCCGCCTCGGGGTGCCACCGAGGCCTTCGCTGCTCTTTGGCTGCGCCGAGGCTAACTGAGCCTACCAGTGCTCGGTGTCTCCAGCTGTCATCAAGTCCAGCACTCCTTTAAACTACAACCACCATCATCATCACTTGTATTTCCTCCTCCTGCTCAAACGGCGCCTTCCAGGTATGTAACGTCAAAGCCCGTCTACAGAAAGCCGTTCCACTCCCCATTCAGCCCCATTGTACCGACTGTGGTTGCAGTTCCACCAGAGTTCCACTGGGGGGTGATCACGGTCCAGTGCAAAATGAATGGGAGTCTATGGAGCTAGACGGCTAAATGAATGGGAGCCTATGGAGCTAGACGGCTAAATGAATGGGAGTCTATGGAGCTAGACGGCTAAATGAATGGGAGCCTATGGAGCTAGAGGGCTTAATGAATGGGAGTCTATGGAGCTAGACGGCTAAATGAATGGGAGTCTATGGAGCTAGACGGCTAAATGAATGGGACCCTATGGAGCTAGACGGCTAAATGAATGGGAGCCTATGGAGCTAGACGGCTAAATGAATGGGAGCCTACGCAGCTAGACGGCTAAATGAATGGGAGTCTATGGAGCTAGACGGCTAAATGAATGGGACCCTATGGAGCTAGACGGCTAAATGAATGGGACCCTATGGAGCTAGACGGCTAAATGAATGGGAGTCTATGGAGCTAGACGGCTAAATGAATGGGAGCCTATGGAGCTAGACGGCTAAATGAATGGGAGTCTATGGAGCTAGACGGCTAAATGAATGGGAGTCTATGGAGCTAGACGGCTAAATGAATGGGACCCTATGGAGCTAGACGGCTAAATGAATGGGAGCCTATGGAGCTAGACGGCTAAATGAATGGGAGCCTATGGAGCTAGACGGCTAAATGAATGGGAGCCTATGGAGCTACACGGCTAAATGAATGGGAGTCTATGGAGCTAGACGGCTAAATGAATGGGACCCTATGGAGCTAGACGGCTAAATGAATGGGAGTCTATGGAGCTAGACGGCTAAACGAATGGGAGCCTATGGAGCTAGACGGCTAAATGAATGGGAGTCTATGGAGCTAGACGGCTAAATGAATGGGACCCTATGGAGCTAGACGGCTAAATGAATGGGACCCTATGGAGCTAGACGGCTAAATGAAAGGGAGCCTATGGAGCTACACGGCTAAATGAATGGGAGTCTATGGAGCTAGACGGCTAAATGAATGGGACCCTATGGAGCTAGACGGCTAAATGAATGGGAGTCTATGGAGCTAGACGGCTAAATGAATGGGAGCCTATGGAGCTAGACGGCTAAATGAATGGGAGTCTATGGAGCTAGACGGCTAAATGAATGGGAGCCTATGGAGCTAGACGGCTAAATGAATGGGAGCCTATGGAGCTAGACGCCTAAATGAATGGGAGTCTATGGAGCTAGACGGCTAAATGAATGGGAGCCTATGGAGCTAGACGGCTAAATGAATGGGAGTCTATGGAGCTAGACGGCTAAATGAATGGGAGCCTATGGAGCTAGACGGCTAAATGAATGGGAGCCTATGGAGCTAGACGGCTAAATGAATGGGAGCCTATGGAGCTACACGGCTAAATGAATGGGAGTCTATGGAGCTAGACGGCTAAATGAATGGTACCCTATGGAGCTAGACGGCTAAATGAATGGGAGTCTATGGAGCTAGACGGCTAAATGAATGGGAGCCTATGGAGCTAGACGGCTAAATGAATGGGAGCCTATGGAGCTAGACGGCTAAATGAATGGGAGTCTATGGAGCTAGACGGCTAAATGAATGGGAGTCTATGGAGCTAGACGGCTAAATGAATGGGAGTCTATGGAGCTAGACGGCTAAATGAATGGGACCCTATGGAGCTAGACGGCTAAATGAATGGGAGCCTATGGAGCTAGACGGCTAAATGAATGGGAGCCTACGCAGCTAGACGGCTAAATGAATGGGAGTCTATGGAGCTAGACGGCTAAATGAATGGGACCCTATGGAGCTAGACGGCTAAATGAATGGGAGTCTATGGAGCTAGACGGCTAAACGAATGGGAGTCTATGGAGCTAGACGGCTAAATGAATGGGAGTCTATGGAGCTAGACGGCTAAATGAATGGGACCCTATGGAGCTAGACGGCTAAATGAATGGGAGTCTATGGAGCTAGACGGCTAAACGAATGGGAGTCTATGGAGCTAGACGGCTAAATGAATGGGACCCTATGGAGCTAGACGGCTAAATGAATGGGAGTCTATGGAGCTAGACGGCTAAATGAATGGGAGTCTATGGAGCTAGACGGCTAAATGAATGGGAGCCTATGGAGCTAGACGGCTAAATGAATGGGAGTCTATGGAGCTAGACGGCTAAATGAATGGGAGTCTATGGAGCTAGACGGCTAAATGAATGGGACCCTATGGAGCTAGACGGCTAAATGAATGGGAGCCTATGGAGCTAGACGGCTAAATGAATGGGAGCCTATGGAGCTAGACGGCTAAATGAATGGGAGTCTATGGAGCTAGACGGCTAAATGAATGGGACCCTATGGAGCTAGACGGCTAAATGAACGGGAGTCTATGGAGCTAGACGGCTAAATGAATGGGAGCCTATGGAGCTAGAGGGCTTAATGAATGGGAGTCTATGGAGCTAGACGGCTAAATGAATGGGAGTCTATGGAGCTAGACGGCTAAATGAATGGGACCCTATGGAGCTAGACGGCTAAATGAATGGGAGCCTATGGAGCTAGACGGCTAAATGAATGGGAGCCTACGCAGCTAGACGGCTAAATGAATGGGAGTCTATGGAGCTAGACGGCTAAATGAATGGGACCCTATGGAGCTAGACGGCTAAATGAATGGGACCCTATGGAGCTAGACGGCTAAATGAATGGGAGTCTATGGAGCTAGACGGCTAAATGAATGGGAGCCTATGGAGCTAGACGGCTAAATGAATGGGAGTCTATGGAGCTAGACGGCTAAATGAATGGGAGTCTATGGAGCTAGACGGCTAAATGAATGGGACCCTATGGAGCTAGACGGCTAAATGAATGGGAGCCTATGGAGCTAGACGGCTAAATGAATGGGAGCCTATGGAGCTAGACGGCTAAATGAATGGGAGCCTATGGAGCTACACGGCTAAATGAATGGGAGTCTATGGAGCTAGACGGCTAAATGAATGGGACCCTATGGAGCTAGACGGCTAAATGAATGGGAGTCTATGGAGCTAGACGGCTAAACGAATGGGAGCCTATGGAGCTAGACGGCTAAATGAATGGGAGTCTATGGAGCTAGACGGCTAAATGAATGGGACCCTATGGAGCTAGACGGCTAAATGAATGGGACCCTATGGAGCTAGACGGCTAAATGAAAGGGAGCCTATGGAGCTACACGGCTAAATGAATGGGAGTCTATGGAGCTAGACGGCTAAATGAATGGGACCCTATGGAGCTAGACGGCTAAATGAATGGGAGTCTATGGAGCTAGACGGCTAAATGAATGGGAGCCTATGGAGCTAGACGGCTAAATGAATGGGAGCCTATGGAGCTAGACGCCTAAATGAATGGGAGTCTATGGAGCTAGACGGCTAAATGAATGGGAGCCTATGGAGCTAGACGGCTAAATGAATGGGAGTCTATGGAGCTAGACGGCTAAATGAATGGGAGCCTATGGAGCTAGACGGCTAAATGAATGGGAGCCTATGGAGCTAGACGGCTAAATGAATGGGAGCCTATGGAGCTACACGGCTAAATGAATGGGAGTCTATGGAGCTAGACGGCTAAATGAATGGTACCCTATGGAGCTAGACGGCTAAATGAATGGGAGTCTATGGAGCTAGACGGCTAAATGAATGGGAGCCTATGGAGCTAGACGGCTAAATGAATGGGAGCCTATGGAGCTAGACGGCTAAATGAATGGGAGTCTATGGAGCTAGACGGCTAAATGAATGGGAGTCTATGGAGCTAGACGGCTAAATGAATGGGAGTCTATGGAGCTAGACGGCTAAATGAATGGGACCCTATGGAGCTAGACGGCTAAATGAATGGGAGCCTATGGAGCTAGACGGCTAAATGAATGGGAGCCTACGCAGCTAGACGGCTAAATGAATGGGAGTCTATGGAGCTAGACGGCTAAATGAATGGGACCCTATGGAGCTAGACGGCTAAATGAATGGGAGTCTATGGAGCTAGACGGCTAAACGAATGGGAGTCTATGGAGCTAGACGGCTAAATGAATGGGAGTCTATGGAGCTAGACGGCTAAATGAATGGGACCCTATGGAGCTAGACGGCTAAATGAATGGGAGTCTATGGAGCTAGACGGCTAAACGAATGGGAGTCTATGGAGCTAGACGGCTAAATGAATGGGACCCTATGGAGCTAGACGGCTAAATGAATGGGAGTCTATGGAGCTAGACGGCTAAATGAATGGGAGTCTATGGAGCTAGACGGCTAAATGAATGGGAGCCTATGGAGCTAGACGGCTAAATGAATGGGAGTCTATGGAGCTAGACGGCTAAATGAATGGGAGTCTATGGAGCTAGACGGCTAAATGAATGGGACCCTATGGAGCTAGACGGCTAAATGAATGGGAGCCTATGGAGCTAGACGGCTAAATGAATGGGAGCCTATGGAGCTAGACGGCTAAATGAATGGGAGTCTATGGAGCTAGACGGCTAAATGAATGGGACCCTATGGAGCTAGACGGCTAAATGAACGGGAGTCTATGGAGCTAGACGGCTAAATGAATGGGAGCCTATGGAGCTAGACGGCTAAATGAATGGGAGTCTATGGAGCTAGACGGCTAAATGAATGGGACCCTATGGAGCTAGACGGCTAAATGAATGGGACCCTATGGAGCTAGACGGCTAAATGAAAGGGAGCCTATGGAGCTAGACGGCTAAATGAATGGGAGTCTATGGAGCTAGACGGCTAAATGAATGGGAGTCTATGGAGCTAGACGGCTAAATGAATGGGAGCCTATGGAGCTAGACGGCTAAATGAATGGGAGCCTATGGAGCTAGACGCCTAAATGAATGGGAGTCTATGGAGCTAGACGGCTAAATGAATGGGAGCCTATGGAGCTAGATGGCTAAATGAATGGGAGCCTATGGAGCTAGACGGCTAAATGAATGGGAGCCTATGGAGCTACACGGCTAAATGAATGGGAGTCTATGGAGCTAGACGGCTAAATGAATGGTACCCTATGGAGCTAGACGGCTAAATGAATGGGAGTCTATGGAGCTAGACGGCTAAATGAATGGGAGCCTATGGAGCTAGACGGCTAAATGAATGGGAGCCTATGGAGCTAGACGGCTAAATGAATGGGAGTCTATGGAGCTAGACGGCTAAATGAATGGTACCCTATGGAGCTAGACGGCTAAATGAATGGGAGTCTATGGAGCTAGACGGCTGAATGAATGGGAGCCTATGGAGCTAGACGGCTAAATGAATGGGAGCCTATGGAGCTAGACGGCTAAATGAATGGGAGTCTATGGAGCTAGACGGCTAAATGAATGGGAGTCTATGGAGCTAGACGGCTAAATGAATGGGAGTCTATGGAGCTAGACGGCTAAATGAATGGGAGTCTATGGAGCTAGATGGCTAAATTTGTCTCTTTCGCCTGATTGTCGTTGAGAAATCTCAGATTTGATTGTAGTTTTTGCAAGTTCAACATGGATTATAGGTCGAAAGTTGAATGAATGAGTACTTATGCCCTTTTGATTTGTTACAGGTTAAGTCGTTGTTGCCCGTACCACGCTAGCATTCTGCTAATGAATGCTGATTGGTCAGTGAAGGACTGATTACGATCGGAGCGATAACTTAAGGGAAGGTCTGCCGTACACGCATAAAAACGCCGCCAGTACCCGGAGGTCCGTGTTTACCCGCCGCTAAATCTGTGCTGGATGACTAGCGTTTAGCTTAGCGCGGCGCCATAAAACCATAAACAATACTAGATAAGCCACGTCACCCTCCCCAGCTCCGGCCTTTTGTCCAAATGTGGTCACTTCTGGCTCCAAAAAAAACAAACAAAATGGCAACGACCAAAAAACGGCGATGTGTAAACGTCACTGCTGCTATACGTCCGCTAGTTGTACAGTGTCTGCTCCTGCTTCAATAAATACTGAACACTGTACATCCTGCAAACAAGAGGTCAAATCCTGCTCAGGCAGCCCATATTTTATTCTCCGTTTGACAGCCGTGATTATAGCGTTGGGTTTCTCCACCTGTGGGAATCACTCCCATCTGACAGTCTAACCTGCTTTAACCACATACACCGTATATCTCGTCTGGCATTTGCATTTCAAAGGTGTAAGCACCGACATCATGAGCTTGATGGCTGCCTAACAGCGGCACGGCTCCCTATATGAGGGGCTGAGCTGGAAGTAAATCCGTGTGATTAATCAGGTCTGAAGCTAAAACATAATAATAACCCCCT
>CM042425.1:646584-649084 GCA_023631565.1 Gymnocephalus cernua | reverse complement strand
TGGAGGCAGAAGGTGTAGGTGTCGGGATGAAGGTGTGTGTGATAGGCGGCTGTTCAGTTGTGGCTTTTTTTAAACGCCGGAGCGTGAACTATATTCTGCAGCATTCTCGTGCACCGAAATAAGCATATAGGATGATTATCGGCACATTTTTTTTGGCACTATGCAGATTATCTGTGGCTGTTTTTTTTTGTTTTTGCCTGATAACCAATAAAGTTAATGAGTAACAATAATCGGTATCGGTCTTTATTTTTGATGTTGCCTTTCTTTAAATAATTGTTAATTTCTTATCCTGATGTTGCATTGTTGAAACTGTATGACGATCTCTATATAAGCACATAAAGAGAGTTAAAAAGTAAGACCGGTGGGAGGGGCACGCTCTGGGAACGGCGAGGGTTGCGGCTGGATTACGCGTATAGAGCGACGGCTTATAACATTGTCCCATGCTAGCACCATAAAATCTCCTATTTTATCTGTTTTTAATTTTTTAATCGTTTTTATGTAAAGCACTTTGAATTGCCGTGTTGCTGAAATGTGCTCCGTCACCACAGCACACGTAGGCTACTGCCTTAGTTACCAACTTCTTCCCCAGTGTTTTGGACGACGCTTCGCTAAAATGTGCAGGCAAGCAGGCGAGCAGGCGAGCAGGCGAGCAGGCGGGCAGGCGGGCAGGCGGGCAGGCGAGCAGGCGAGCAGGCGGGCAGGCGGGCAGGCGGGCAGGCGGGCATGCAGGCATGCGGGCAGGCGGGTAGGTGAGCAGGCAAGCAGGCGGGTAGGCCATCAGGCAAGCAGGCGGGCAGGCGGGCAGGCGGGCATGCGGGCAGGCGGGCATGCGAGCAGGCGGGCAGGCGGGCATGCAGGCATGCGGGCAGGCGGGTAGGTGAGCAGGCAAGCAGGCGGGCAGGCGGGCAGGCGGGCAGGCGGGCAGGCGGGCAGGCGGGGCAGGCGGGCAGGCGGGTAGGCGGGCATGCAGGCATGCGGGCAGGCGGGTAGGTGAGCAGGCAAGCAGGCGGGTAGGCCATCAGGCAAGCAGGCGGGCAGGCGGGCAGGCGGGCATGCGGGCAGGCGGGCATGCGAGCAGGCGGGCAGGCGGGCATGCAGGCATGCGGGCAGGCGGGTAGGTGAGCAGGCAAGCAGGCGGGCAGGCGGGCAGGCGGGCAGGCGGGCATGCGAGCAGGCGGGCAGGCGGGTAGGTGAGCAGGCAAGCAGGCGGGCAGGCGGGCAGGCGGGCAGGCGGGCAGGCGGGCAGGTGGGCAGGCGGGTAGGTGAGCAGGCAAGCAGGCGGGCAGGCGGGCAGGCAAGCAGGCGGGTAGGCGAGCAGGCGGGCAGGCAAGCAGGCGGGTAGGCGAGCAGGCGGGCATGCGAGCAGGCGGGCAGGCGGGTATGTGAGCAGGCAAGCAGGCGGGCAGGCGGGTATGCGAGCAGGCGGGCAGGCAGGCAGGCAGGTAGGTGGGCATGCGAGCAGGCGGGTAGGGGGGCCGATGAAGATGTAAACACAGCGCTGTTCTTCCAGCTGTAGCCTCTACATGTGTTGTTATCAGCTGTTGGGCTGCTATTGTCCACATGGCTAAACGCCGCTGCTAACGAGGCAGTAATTAGCAACGGCGTAACGTTTCTTCACCCGTGCTTAAGTCCTCCCTCATTTCTCTCCCTCCCTCCCTCTCCATCCCTCCCTCCCTCTCCCTCTCCCTCCCTCCCTTTTCTCCCCCCCTGCCCTGTAATTTTCTCATGCTGCTATTTCAGGCATCACAGCAGAATTTGTTGCTGAACAGTGAAGATGAATTTTTGTACTAAATGGAAAGCGTAGGTCTGGATCTAACTCCCTTTTGTTATTTCCAATCAGAAGAATTCAGCGCTAACGATCCAGATGAGGTCCAACGGTCAGGATCATAATTAGGTAAACACCCCCCCCCCCCCCCCTCCCCTGTCTATCATTTTCTAATCCATCCAGGCTACTCATCACCCCGTTGTTACATATGACCTGAAACTACAGCAGCTTTGTATTCAATGTTTAATGTGTGTAAATAAATATACAGTGATGCCGGAGAGTGTTTATCATAAATGGTAAGTGATAAACACGCCTGAGAATCAGGGAGCGGGCGCAATCAGTGTGTTTATACAAGTGGTTATTACCCACGATGATGCACAGACAGCAAAATGAATGGACAACAGGATCATAACCAGGCCCGTGGGGGCTTTAACGAGGGGGGGCAAGCCAGCTTTCAGGGAGCGCAGACCACGTGGCGCCACGTTGATGCTAACAAGCCATCACCCGCCGTTAGCATCCCATTGACTTCCATTCATTTTGGCGTCACTTTGACAGCCAATAACTTTACATCTGAAGCGTTTGAAGACTTCATTTGTCCGTTGTTTATTTCTAAAGAAACACGACAATGTATAAAAGGCTCCGTTACCTTGTACCTCACGTTATGGCTCCGTAGCAGACGTTTTTATAAAAACAGGCTAACGGTTGGGTCATAACCACGAGACTTATTCACGCTCA
>CM042425.1:616584-636584 GCA_023631565.1 Gymnocephalus cernua | reverse complement strand
CAGCTTTAAGGAGTCTCCCCCCTGCTGGTCGTTAGAGAGAATGCAGCTTTAAGGAGTCCCCCCCTGCTGGTCGTTAGAGAGAATGCAGCTTTAAGGAGTCTCCCCCCTGCTGGTCGTTAGAGAGAATGCAGCTTTAAGGAGTCTCCCCCTGCTGGTCGTTAGAGAGAATGCAGCTTTAAGGAGTCTCCCCCTGCTGGTCGTTAGAGAGAATGCAGCTTTAAGGAGTCTCCCCCTGCTGGTCGTTAGAGAGAATGCAGCTTTAAGGAGTCTCCCCCCTGCTGGTCGTTAGAGAGAATGCAGCTACAGTCATTTCAAGCCTCCAGAAGTCCAGTCCAGATTACAGAGACAGCCATTCAGCCCGCCTTTGTTTTATAACAATATGGTGACTAACGCTTGTGTACAGCGGCAGAGGAGGAGCTGCATTGTTTGCAGTGGCTCATCTAACCGGGGCCCTGCCGACTCTCTCCCCTGAGTGACGCCTGTCACTGACTCTCTATCAGCTGCCTACATGCCACGACACCCCCTCGGCTTCACCTCTCTCTGCTTTCTCTCTGTTCCCACCATGTACTGCCTTTCCTCCTCCTCTCTCTCTCTCTCTCTCTCTCTCTCTGACTCTCCTGCCCTCAGCCTCTTTTTCATTCGGTGTCAACACCCCGTCTCCCTCCTCCTGCGTTTCTATTCCAACTGGCTCTCTTTATAAACTCTCCTCCTCCCATATCCTCCTCTCCCCTTTACTCCTTATCCTAGCTTTTCCTTCCTATTCCCCGTCTCATGATTAGATAGCATTGGTGTTTGTGCACTGGCTCCCAGTGGACAATCACGTTATGAGGGTGGACAAGGCAGGGGGAGGGTGTGGGGGTGTGGGGAGGGTGCGAGGCTTCCATTTTCTATTAGAACAAAACATGCCTGTAGGGCCAGCACGCATCAACTGGAAATGCAATCTGGGCCTTTGAGCTGACACCCAGGGTGGGGTAGAGGTGTGGTGCAGGGGGGGGTCGAGGGGGCCGCTGTTGTGTGGTGAATGTTATCGTTCTCAGGAGGTCCCAGGGATGCTTCCCCGGGCCCGCTCCCTCCTTCAAACTTGGACACCTATGGGGGAAAAGCGGTCCCAGTGGCCTGCAATGAGGACGGCTAATTCTGAGCACGCCGCCCGCCAGCCTTTCCCCTTCACCGTTGCCACAAGCAACGTTCAAATGTGTCTATTGATCGAGGACCGCTTTTTCATTAAAAAAAAAGAAAAGATTCTGCATTTATATGGCTATGTTATCAGATAGGAGTGTCATTCTGCACGGCACGGGAGATAAGTCAGTGGAAAATGTGTAGGAAGAGTGAAAGAGAAGGACGGACGAAGGGAACATATAGGTGGACGGTCTCAGCAGGGCTGGTGTGAATGCAGATTGGGAGCTCCTGGACATGCATAATTCACCACGGGGGAGATAGGAGAGGAGGTGGCTAGGAAGAAAGGGAAGAGAAGGGTAGGTAGGTGGGTGGGTGAGTGAGAGAGGAGAGAGGGAGGAAAGCAAAGGGGGAGGAAGGAGAAAGAGGAAAATGAGCAGTGCGTCTCAGGCAGCGTCAGCGTCTACAGTGAGGAGGTAATTAGGGAGCTGTCACTTGTTCCTGTCAGGCACCACTCCCGCTGAAACATCGAGCGTGTGTGTGTGTGTGTGTGTGTGTGTGTGTGTGTGTGTGTGTGTGTGTGTGTGTGTGTGTGTGTGTGTGTGTGTGTGTGTGGTTGTTCTTGTGGGGGAAGGCTGAGCTTGTATATAACTGTGTGCGTGTGAATGCATGCCGGGTTGCATGTGTGTATAAATTGTGTGGCATAGAGAGAGAGAGGGGAGGGTGCGGTGCGAGTTGAATTCAAATGAGACAGCAAACAGCAGAAGAAAAACAGAATAAAGTAACAGACTCAATGCGAGGGAATTGTAATAATGGTGGATAAATATGAGTCAGAAGTACACAGCTCAAAGTATTAGAGGAGAGGAGATGGGGAGAAGAGAACTATAGCGCCAGGTATTTGGACAGGGACAAGGATGGAGAAAAGATAAGGATGGATTACATTTGATAAATGATATTTGCGGGAACAAAGAATCCCTGCAACTCGCACACACATGCATGTGCCGAGTCAGGATAAAAAACTCTGGTAACAGCCGAGTGATTTGTTGTGGTAAACATATTCATATGCATGCATTATTGACGCAATACTCACATGTAGAGGCCCACACTCAGCAGCCAGTGTGTCTACTGTCACTCCTTTGCATGCTGATTGTGATCTCAAGTCAATACAACAATACATCAATGTTTAAACAGCCTAGTTGTCATATCAATACAGGCAGTGAGAGTATGTTTGACGGATCCTTCAGGTGGAGAGACAGAATATGCAGCAGGTACATAAATACACATGTATTTGTAATGTAATACATGTAATGTACACATGCGTGTCCTGACAGTACCTAGGTAAGGACTACTAGCCAGTCAGAAGCAGAGTATGAGGGCGTGTCCTGACAGTACCTAGGTAAGGACTACTAGCCAGTCAGGAGCAGAGTATGAGGGCGTGTCCTGACAGTAGCTAGGTAAGGACTACTAGCCAGTCAGAAGCAGAGTATGAGGGCGTGTCCTGACAGTACCTAGGTAAGGACTACTAGCCAGTCAGAAGCAGAGTATGAGGGCGTGTCCTGACAGTACCTAGGTAAGGACTACTAGCCAGTCAGGAGCAGAGTATGAGGGCGTGTCCTGACAGTACCTAGGTAAGGACTACTAGCCAGTCAGAAGCAGAGTATGAGGGCGTGTCCTGACAGTACCTAGGTAAGGACTACTAGCCAGTCAGGAGCAGAGTATGAGGGCGTGTCCTGACAGTACCTAGGTAAGGACTACTAGCCAGTCAGGAGCAGAGTATGAGGGCGTGTCCTGACAGTAGCTAGGTAAGGACTACTAGCCAGTCAGAAGCAGAGTATGAGGGCGTGTCCTGACAGTAGCTAGGTAAGGACTACTAGCCAGTCAGAAGCAGAGTATGAGGGCGTGTCCTGACAGTACCTAGGTAAGGACTACTAGCCAGTCAGAAGCAGAGTATGAGGGCGTGCCCTGACAGTAGCTAGGTAAGGACTACTAGCCAGTCAGAAGCAGAGTATGAGGGCGTGTCCTGACAGTACCTAGGTAAGGACTACTAGCCAGTCAGAAGCAGAGTATGAGGGCGTGCCCTGACAGTAGCTAGGTAAGGACTACTAGCCAGTCAGAAGCAGAGTATGAGGGCGTGTCCTGACAGTACCTAGGTAAGGACTACTAGCCAGTCAGAAGCAGAGTATGAGGGCGTGTCCTGACAGTACCTAGGTAAGGACTACTAGCCAGTCAGAAGCAGAGTATGAGGGTGTGTCCTGACAGTACCTAGGTAAGGACTACTAGCCAGTCAGAAGCAGAGTATGAGGGTGTGTCCTGACAGTACCTAGGTAAGGACTACTAGCCAGTCAGAAGCAGAGTATGAGGGCGTGTCCTGACAGTACCTAGGTAAGGACTACTAGCCAGTCAAGTTGATGTAGTAGTACGATTACTGACCAAACCAACCTAAAAATTGACCGTTGAGTTGTATGATGAATCAACAATATCCTTTAATATAATGAATAGTTTTATACATTTGGAACACACATTTGGGAATTGATGAAGGGGAACGTACAGTAAGTTCATCTAACAGGACTGTGGGGGAACCTCAGAAAGGGCTGGGAACCGAAAATAACAATACACTTATATGTGTTTAAACAGCCCAGTTGTCACATCAATATAGGCAGTGAAAGTATATTTGACAGATCCTTCAGGTGCAAAGACAACATGCAGCAGTAGGTACATAAACACATATGTATGGACAGTCAGTCAGGGAATGTGATGCATGGGTATTTAAAGTTGTGAACGTCTTTATTATCCGCAGCCCTCGGGAGACAGTAGCTCAGCATCAGCGTGGGCCTGTCTGTGCAGCTTTCACTGTGACATCGCCACTCATACCACTCACTGGGTGTTCCAATTAAAACCCACTCCTGCCAGGAGAACCACCGCTCTCCAACAATACTCTCCCACGCACACACACACACATGCATGTGCACCGAGCACGTGCACACATTCACACTCCGCTGACAGACCACAAACACAGCGAGGCTGACGATGATTGATGGTGTGCATAACCTGGCTGGTGATATAGACTTTGGCTAAACAGCTCAGGCCTTCACCAGGGGTTTGTCCTCAGGCAGGTGGTGCACTTCTTCCACACAGGTGGCTTCCCACTGATGTGGAGACTAATTATCTCACGGAGAAATTGTCACGGCACTAAGGATCGTTTTAAAGACGTGGAATGAAGCACAATGCTTTTGTTGGAGCAGCGTTAGTCTCACATTGCCAGACGTATCTGCACAGCGCTGGGGAGTAAAAGGTCTGGCTGTACACCACAGACGCAATACAGTAACATGAGATATTTAAATCAGCTGATACATGGTTAAACCTCATTGGCTCTTACTTCCCAGTGTATCTCAGCAACAACAATCCCACCAACCAGTCCCAAAACGTCCCAGTTAGAGAGGAAATGACCTCAACATATTCTTTATAAAACGTCCCAGTTAGAGAGGAAATGACCTCGACATATTCTTTATAAAACGTCCCAGTTAGAGAGGAAATGACCTCGACATATTCTTTATAAAACGTCCCAGTTAGAGAGGAAATGACCTCGACATATTCTTTATAAAACGTCCCAGTTAGAGAGGAAATGACCTCGACATATTCTTTATAAAACGTCCCAGTTAGAGAGGAAATGACCTCGACATATTCTTTATAAAACGTCCCAGTTAGAGAGGAAATGACCTCGACATATTCTTTATAAAACGTCCCAGTTAGAGAGGAAATGACCTCGACATATTCTTTATAAAACGTCCCAGTTAGAGAGGAAATGACTTCGACATATTCTTTATAAATCTCTATAATCGTTCCCTGAAAGAACCGAGCAGGTCTGACTTGTTGCACGGTCCAAATATTCTTCAAATCTCGCCATTTTCAGCGTGTAGCTTGCGTGCAATCTTGGAAATGTACTTCAGTTGATCCGGACTATAGCAGCATTAAACTGTCAAAGTTTAGCTGTGTTGTGCCGATGGCTGTTTTCTTTATGCTCATGAATAGTGCTGATTATTACACGAGGTTACTAATTGGCAAGTTGGAAGACGCACAGAAAACAAGCTGATGAGACAAAACTAAAACATGACTGCAAGCTCCTTCCAAAGGGCTCGCGACGACGCCGTTAACAACCTCGATAACAATTTGTAAGAACTTCTTCGCATGCATTGGCTTTTCTGACTCGCCAACTCAGTGTAAACAAGGCACATTGTGCAGCGAAGTCGCAGAGTGGGAGCAGCCATTTTCCCTGGGCTGGCCCATAAAAAGACTCATTAGGGCACTTCAGACGTATTTGCACTGCGAGGGGCTGCCATTAAACACATCACGAGGCCTAATAAATGCATTATTTAAAAGCTGTGCTCCAGTTACTAATTGATTAGAGTCGGGCGCTTCATCAATAACGCAGAAGCGGCCCCTTCACATCAAAATACACATGATTTATACATGAAAGGCTTTAAAAGAGATAAGTTCTTCTGCTAATCAGTCATAAATGTTTTAAACACACACATTTTTACTCATGATTTAAAAAAAGAAGAAATTGAGAGCCTGTCAGAATGTTCTGTGTGTGTGTGTGTGTGTGTGTGTGTGTCTCTGTATCTGTGTGTATCTGTGTGTGTGTGTGTGTGTGTGTGTGTGTGTGTGTCTCTGTATCTGTGTGTATCTGTGTGTGTGTGTGTGTGTGTGTGTGTGTGTGTGTGTGTGTGTGTGTGTGTGTGTGTGTGTGTGTATGTCTGTGTGTGTGTGTGTGTGTGTGTGTGTGTATGTCTGTGTGTGTGTGTGTGTGTGTGTGTGTGTCTGTGTGTGTGTGTGTGTGTGTGTATGTGTGTGTGTGTGTGTGTGTGTGTGTGTCTGTGTGTGTGTGTGTGTGTGTGTGTGTGTGTGCCTGTATGTGTGTGTGTGTGTGTGTGTGTGTGTGTGTGTGTGTGTGTGTATGTGTGTGTGTGTGTGTGTGTGTGTGTATGTGTGTGTGTGTGTGTGTGCCTGTGCCTGTATGTGTGTGTGTGTGTGTGTGTGTGTGTGTGTGTGTGTGTGTGTCTGTGCCTGTATGTGTATGTGTGTGTGTGTGCCTGTGCCTGTATGTGTGTGTGTGTGCCTGTGCCTGTATGTGTATGTGTGTGTGTGCCTGTGCCTGTATGTGTGTGTGTGTGTGTGTGTGTGTGTGTGTGTGTGTATGTCTGTGTGTGTGTGTGTGTGTGTGTGTGTGTCTGTGTGTGTGTGTGTGTGTGTGTGTGCCTGTGCCTGTATGTGTGTGTGTGTGTGTGTGTGTGTGTGTGTGCCTGTGCCTGTATGTGTATGTGTGTGTGTGCCTGTGCCTGTATGTGTGTGTGTGTGTGTGTGTGTATGTCTGTGTGTGTGTGTGTGTGTGTGTATGTGTGTGTGTGTGTGTGTGTGTGTGTGTGTGTGTGTGTGTGTGTGTGTGTGTGTGTGTGTGTGTGTGTGTGTGTGTGTGTGTATGTCTGTGTGTGTGTGTGTGTGTGTGTGTATGTGTGTGTGTGTGTGTGTGTGAGGTTTATAGAAGACTAGTTAACATCACACATCACATCATCAGTGAAAAAGTGAAATGACTTATAATTATAATTATTTTCTTTGCATTCCAACCGTAATAAAAACAATTAACCCTGCAGGCAGAGGACTCCTGTCATCGAATGCAGAGGCTCTTTTAACACCTAATGCAATATTAATTACACAATTATTTAATTAAAATGCTTGCTCGAATGTGTCATGTACAATTCATTTAACAATGAAATATACACATTCCAATGTGGCAGACCAACAGTGGCCGACAATAGCACTTAAAGTGCTCCATACTACGCTTCTTGGCTTATTCCCCCCTTTCCTTTATTGTGTTATATATGTTTTTGTGCACATTATAGATTTACAAAGTGAAAAAGCCAAAATTCCCCCAAAGGGACATACCATCCAGCAGAAAACGCCCTCATACTCTTATTCTGACTGGCTAGTAGTCCTTACCTAGGTACTGTCAGGACACGCCCTCATACTCTGCTTCTGACTGGCTAGTAGTCCTTACCTAGGTACTGAGCATGTACAGAAGTGAGATGTCTCACTCTGTAGCTAAAACAGAGAGCTCAACACACAGGGTGAAAAGAGGAGCTGCAGCAATGTGCAGTACAACAAAAATATGGTGTTTTCTGAAAATTAAACCACGTAAACCTATTCTGGTACTTACTTAAACTCCTTCACTTGGGGTAAGGACTCATTCCCTACCTGGAGAAGGCACTCCATCGGTTTCCTGCTGAGAACCATGGCCTCAGATTTAGAGGTGCTGATCCTCATCCCAGCCGCTTCACACTCGGCTGCAAACCGATCCAGTGAGTGCTGAAGGTCACAGGCCGATGATGCCATCAGGACCACATCATCTGCAAAGAGCAGCGATGAGATCCCCAGCCCACCGAACTGCAACCCCTCCATACCACGACTACGCCTCGATATCCTATCCATAAATACTACGAACAGGATTGGTGACAAAGCGCAGCCCTGGCGGAGTTTAAGTACCTTGGGGTCTTGTTCGCGAGTGAGGGGACAATGGAGCTGGAGATTGGTCGGAGAATCGGCGCAGCGTGGGCGGTATTACATTCTGTTTATCGCACCGTTGTGACGAAAAGAGAGCTGAGCCAGAAGGTAAAGCTCTCGATCTACCGGTCAGTTTTCGTTCCTACCCTCACCTATGGTCATGAAGGTTGGGTCATGACCGAAAGAACGAGATCCAGGGTACAAGCGGCCGAAATGGGTTTCCTCAGGAGGGTGGCTGGCGTCTCCCTTAGAGATAGGGTGAGAAGCTCAGTCATCCGTGAGGAGCTCGGAGTAGAGTCGCTGCTCCTTCACGTCGAAAGGAGCCAGTTGAGGTGGTTCGGGCATCTGGTAAGGATGCCCCCTGGGCGCCTCCCTAGGGAGGTGTTCCAGGCACGTCCAGCTGGGAGGAGGCCTCGGGGAAGACCCAGGACTAGGTGGAGGGACGTCCAGCTGGGAGGAGGCCTCGGGGAAGACCCAGGACTAGGTGGAGGGACGTCCAGCTGGGAGGAGACCTCGGGGAAGACCCAGGACTAGGTGGAGGGATTACATCTCCAACCTGGCCTGGGAACGCCTCGGGATCCCCCAGTCAGAGCTGGTTAATGTGGCTCGGGAAAGGGAGGTTTGGGGTTCCCTGCTGGAGCTGCTCCCCCCGCGACCCGACCACGGATAAGCGGACGACGATGGATGGATGGATGGAAACCTATTCTGGTACAACCTCAAAATACAATTATGAACCTGAAAACGAGCATAATTTGAGCTCTTTAAGCTCAACATTGTGGTTATGGAAGTAAAAAAATCCCATTCATTTTCTCCATAAGGATTTTGATTATTAACCATAACGTCTAAACCGGTTTGCGTGCAGTTTAGTGTCCCAAATCCCACTATGGCGACGCCAAGACCCGCCCCACGAAGCAACTCAACTGGTCGGGGTCAGGCATGTGACCTCGAGTGGTGAAGGTTAGGATAGCCGATACGTTACGGGGAATTTGGGACACTAAACTGACGTATACCGTCCTTTGTTGTAAGAAAAACACGTTTCATTCGCGATGCCAAGTGAAGTACTACACTACACATATTTATATGTATCTCTCTCTCTCTCTTATGTCTTGATTGGTGGAACTCTGAGTATTTATATCAAGTAATTTAATCAGTTTTTAGTTTGTTTTCACAGTCGTGTGTCGAAATGGATATCGTATTATCGCTGCACAAGAAATCTACCTACGGGTACGAATAAAGTAACCTGAACCTGCATATCTTAAGCATAACAGCATCACCTCTGATCGGTGGAGGTCACTGTTACCATGGAAATGGTTACCGAACGGTATGCCTTTTATGAAACGTCAATGAAGATGCTGAATGGTGAAAATCACTTCCGGGACCAGAACCCTTCAAAACGTCTATTGCTATAAATACATTTTTGAGATAGAAATAGGCTTCGGTATATATAATATACTGTATATCGGTATCTATAGTATATATATATATATATATATAGTATCTATGTTGACTATGAGCGCACTATGGGAGGTCTAACCACGTCAGTCTGCATGAGGAAAGGCCAGTCATCCTCTCAAAGCATGCACCATGAAATGAACTACCACAGCACACTACTACAGAGAATAAATAATGTTCTATACCTTCCAAAGAGACGTTGCAGTAGATTCTTCCAGACGTTTAGGCCCCTGTGCATATCGCTCCTTCCACTGGTGATCATAGCGTAGCGGCGTACCTGCAGAAAAAGCAAAAGACTGTGAGGAGTAGTATAATAAAAAAACAAAGAAGTAATCAAAAGGACCCGAGCCCCAGATGAGCCGAAGGCCCCGAGGAGAGAAACCTCAACACAGATATCAAACAGAATAGAAAGTAAAAGGGAGATGAACATGATTATGTCACACATGTAATACTTGCATTCACGCTGCGCCTCTACACCTTTACAGTTGGCATGTATGTCAAATGTAATGATACCTCAGCCAGTTTAATTATGCAGTGAACCACGCCATGTTGACTGGTATAGAGTATAGACCATTATAAAATACAACGTGTCAGTGGTTGACCCAGTTAAAGATGCCATATTCTGCTCATCTTCAGGTCCATAATTGTATTTTAAGGTTGTACCAGAATATGTTTACATGGTTTAATATATTTTTTGTTGTACAGCACATCTCTCTCTCACTGCTGCAGCTCCTCTTTTCACCTTGTGTTCAGGTCTCTGTTTTAGCTACAGAGTGAATCATCTTTCCTTCTGTACTATCTTTGATTCCACTCTGCACATGCTCAGTAGCTCAGATGGTAGATCATGTCAGTTAGCTCCACAGACAGTAAAAGAAAGGTTGTTTCTCCAACTTTGGTCAGTTACAAGGCAGGATTAGCCGGGAGACTTCTTCTAAAGGAGGGCGCACATGGAAGTACTTCTTCTGGAGATTATGGTCAACTTGTGTGTGTTGTAGCAGCGCTTTGCCATTGAGAACAACTAGCGCTAGCATGCTAACAGTTGTGTTTAGCCCGTCGTTTCGGCTAGTTACGTAACAAGCCGTGCAGATTTTGACCAGCTCACCCAGAGACTGAAGGCAGGAATCATTCAGAAACCGTATCTCACTCAGAACAACATGGATAGATTTTTTTCCAAGTTTGTATGCGTGTGGAAGCACCAGAGACACAAAATAACACCCCAAATCCCAGAAAAAAAAGTGATTTTTTTATAATATGGGCACTTTAATGCTCTCTGAGAAGCCAAAACTCGCCAACTAGACCTTAAACAAATTTTAAGTCTGTCCAAAAACCATGAATTGGGCCACATTAGTCACGTTTCCACTAAGCAGTTCAGCTCAGCTTCCTTACACAGAAGAACATCTTCACGTTTCCATTATCAAAAGTTGTGGATGGTTCCAATAGACCCAATTATAAAGTTAGTTAACGACAACTTTCGGGTAGAAAACTCCTCCCTCCCGGGGCAGCGGTGGCGTGAAGGTTAAAGAAGCGAGCGTGTGACCGGGGGGGTCGTCGGTTCAATCCCCAGACCGAACAGGATATAATCTGGGTGTTGAGAGTGAAAGAGCAGCTCTTGTCCCCCCCCTCATCACCACCACTGAGGTGCCCTTGAGCAAGACACCTTAACCTCCGACGGCTCCAGTGGAGCTGCTCAGTGGCCAGCAGATCAGACTGGTTGGACTGGGCAGCTTCCAGGTAGGAATGGGGAACTGTGGGAATGTGGCTATCTTAGGTCTCCTTCCATCCTACCTTCTGACCTATATCAGGTCAGAAGGTAGGATGGTCATAGGACTTGGATGTTGCACTAGTCCATATTACGATTTCGATAAAATTGCGATTAAATGTGCAGCCCTAGTTTCAGCCTCCATCACTTCCGATCAGCCAGTCTCTGCAGGAGGGCAATGACCGTGTCCTGTTTGGAGGAGAGCAGCTCCAGGGCGGTGGCTATCCTGCCGAGGGACTCTGCCATCCGTACCTCCCTCCTCTCCTTCCTATACCTCCCTTCCACCCTGCTGCTCCTCCTGTCGCTGCAGAATCTCCTGGAACAAAGTGGCACTGCTCTGCTCCTCGCTTCCCTTCTCGTTCTCTCCTTTGGTTCCCGACGCGGTTGTTGCAGATAACGAGGTGGAAATAGAAGAAGCGAGACAAGAGGACGTAGGGATCAACTTACAAACTTCGTTCCCAGGCGATCTTTTCCTTCTGTCTGTTCCAAAGGTCAGAACTGAGCTGGGGGAGCAGGCGTTTAAGTTTGCTGCTCCTTCTATATGGAACAAGTTACAGAAACCCATGAAACTTACTAGAGTTGCTCTCATTGGTCGCTTTTAAGAGGATGTTGTTTGACTTGGAGGCGGAGCCACATCTGGCTGCAGATGTTTTACCTGACGTGTTTAGCATTCTGGTCGACTTTGAGGGATTTGCTGTTTCTGTTGTTTTATGTTATTAGTGTTTTTTTGTGTATTTTGTATTTGCATGTACTGTATGTGTGGTTGTACTGCTGCCTGCCTCGGCCAGGACGCTCTTGAAAAAGAGATCTTTAATCTCAATGAGTCTCTTCCTGGTTAAATAAAGGTTAAATAAATGATGAGAAGTTGTTCTCAATCCACTTACCTGGATAAATAAATTATATATATATATATATATATAAAAGACAATTTAATGGTGATGAGCAAACGAGGGCGAGGGGACGAGGAACAGCTGGACGTACTCTCATCTCCTTCGTCTAAAATGCATATTTGATGCTTTTACATGTCAACACTGTGAGTAACATTAGCTTGGAGAGCTAATGTGCCTGTTGGGCCACAGACTAAAGAACATGACACGCCCCAAAATAGCAGTCGGTCTGACCGATGTTGCAGTTTGCCGATTTCGCATATCTCTGCAACAGCCCATTCGTCTAAGTCGGAAGTGATTTTTGTGTTAGCTCGACGTCGCGGTGTCTCTGTCTTTAGAACCAATCACTTCAGTCGAGGATCCGAGCGATACTAGTGGAGAGTAGATACTAGTTCAGACGCTGTAGGCCACTGATTGGTCAGAGGGAATCGTCGCCAGAGTGACACGAGATATCCTGCACAACCTGGCAAATTGTGCTTGGGTTCAGTGTAAAAAGACCCATGAGCAGCTATACCACAAGAGCACAAAACAAATATTACACAGATTTCAACATTTATTAAGTTACATGTCACAGGGAAGGAATCTGTGGTGGATTATCCACATGCATTCCTCTCTGTACGCATGCTCGTTAGCTAGAGACGATAAAGCACCAGCCAGCAGCTATCTGGTGCCTAACAAAGCATCCCGATGAAATCCTGTTCACTGAGTTGACAGACTGGAAGAGAGAAGGAAGACAAGGGGTCCTGGACCTTTGGGGGCCAACAGACTGTTCTTCAGTGGTCAGAGCATTCACCTGTGAATGTCTCTGTATCAGCCAACCTGAATACATGAGACCAGTCAAATCCATCGCTACCTCTGAAGGAGCTTTTCATCGAGCTGCACCTGTCAGTCCTGAGTGCATTCAGACCGAGACAGGTGAGTTCCTCAGGGTAGGTGTCATCACTGATCAAATAAAGCGCTTATGAGCACCAGCACTGACTTTGCTGAATCATAAGGTAACTGTCGCTGGAGCACAGGAGAAGGTGAGCTTAGATTTTAATCCGTTTAGTGAAAACGACGCGTTCTCATGAACGAGTTCGTATGATATCGTACAACAACAATAACGTACGCACAACAATTCGCATGGCTTCCTACTAAATTACGGCGACCTCTGCCCGGTCACATGACAGTTAAGTTTAGCGGTATTTATAGACAAATTTAGCCGAGAAAAGGTGACTTGAGCAAGGTACACAGCAACGTCAGGTGTGGCTTTTTCAGCGTGCGTTTTAGTCGAGTTTGCCAACAAAAGGTTGATAGTTTAGGCACCAAAATGTCTTGTTAAGATTAGATATCTTATATCTCGGCTGGTCCCCTTAAAGCAGAAAGGTGACCGTCATGCGGCGACGACAGTTAAGTTCAGGCACCATAACGACTAGTTAAAGATAATTGTGGTTTGGATTAAAACACCGACACCCTTAGGTACAGTGGTGCATCTGTTGCAAATTGATCTTAATGCCTTAATTAAAAATATTAAGAAAAATCCAACCTTTATGGACAACAATTTTCTTTGTGAATGAATAATGCATCGTAAATAAATAAATGTTCTTCCTTAAAATACAGCTGGCACAAGTCAGTACACCCCTATGTTAAATTCCCATAGAGGCAGCAGGCAGATTTTTATTAATGAAGGCCAGTTATTTCATGGACCAAGGATAATATGCATCCTGATAAAGTTCATTTGGCCTTTGGAATTAAAATAAAGAGAATATTCTGGCCCAACACCATCTCCAATCAATTACTTCTTCTACTCAGCCAGTGTAGACATGACAACATGGCTACCATCATTATGAGAAGGCGATGGAAATGGATTGGAGACGTAATACGCAGAGAGCAAGAAAACGTCGCGCAAACTGCCGTTCACTGGACACCAGACGGCAAACGTCCCAAGAATACCTGGCGCAGGACAGTAGAGGGAGAGCTGAAGACCCGTCATCACACCTGGGGGGGGGCTCTATAAAGACACTGGCCCAGAACAGACAACAGTGGAAATCCTTTGTTGCTGCCCTACATGCCAACATGCACAACCAGTCCCTCCAGAAAAATGTGGAGTTTTATTGTGATTGTTGCGGCAAAAATCCTTGATTATGCGGCACGTTTTCTTAAAAAATGCGATGGAGTATGCAGGATATTTATGCAGGATATTTATGCAGTTTTATGCGATGAAATTGCAGTTTGATGAAAAAGAGAAAACAAAGTGATTCCCCCCCAACGCCGTGTTCTCACTAGGCGACATTACATCACTTCATAACGTTCCCATGGCAACAGGGGAAAATGGCTGCTCTCGCGTGAAGTAAACGCAACATTTTTCATCTTTCTGCTGAGATATATGTGACTGTTTTGCAGCGAAAATCATGCAAGCACCGCGTATTTTGCGCGGAAATCTGCAATTTATGCGGTGAAAGTGCGGCGTAAATATGCAGACTTTGGCTGATTTTGCATTGAATTATGCGATCGCATAATCACGTTTTTCTGGAGGGACTGCATAATGGAGAGTAAGTACACCATCACATAGCCTTCACCATACTAGACATTGGCATGGGGTACTTTCCATAAGATCATCTCTCTATGCAAATCACACCATGCAGCTATTAGGCTAACTGACATAAAAAAGGTTTTATATTCAGTATTCTTCGCACTCTTGTAAAGCGGCAGTCAACGAGGTGCCTAGTAATAAATACGTGGAGTACATACGAGTTCCAGTGCATTACCTTTTGTAGCTATAAAATATGTAAGAATAGTTAATAAGAAGAGCCTGAGCTACAGCTAACGAGGCTGAACGGCGCTTATTGTGTTTACTGGCAGGCTGATAACAGCTGTATGGCACGCAGCGGCATCAACGCTGATGATAATGGCGTTGCCGTGATATCTGCCTCCGAAGCAATCAAGACAGTAATGAAGGTATGGCAATTAATGTGCCAGGATGCAGAAGAAGATTGTGATGATGTTGATCGTGGTGCTGATGTTGAGGAAGAAGAGGAGAGGAAGGTAAGAGGATGGATCTGCTCTGGGGATTCGGATGCAGCCGGTTGTCGGAGTTGTCTGGCTGAGCGCGGCGAGGCCACGGGGGGTTGTCACTTTTACGATGAAGAGACAGGTCCGTGCCCGAGATGGAATCTCCCAGCAGCCACTGCGGCGCCCTATGGAAGCTCATGCTAATCGCGGTGCTGGTGTTGCACCCCCCACTGTCAGCTCACTGAGCTGGCTCCACATCACCAGGGAGCTCAACAAAAACACACACACACACACACACACACACACACACACACACACACACACACACACACACACACACACACACACACACACACACACACACACACAGCGCAGGGACACACAAGATGAAGAGGATGGATGGATGGAGGATGATCCTGTTGAGTTAAGATGCACACACTCACTAGCGTACACACTGCTCTGTGTGTGTGTGTGTGTGTGTGTGTGTGTGTGTGTGTGCGTGTGTGCGTGTGTGTGTGTGTGTGTGTGCGCACACGTTTCATGATGACACTAATGTGTGATAGTGCTTTAAATTTAGGCATATCGTTTATCTGCTAATGAGTACAGGGAGATGAGCCTGTTGAATATGGTAATTTGCTGCCGTATTAGCCTTCAGAGGATAACTTAGAAAGTGTGAGCATGTGTAAAATGTGCGTGTGTGTGTGTGTGTGTGTGTGTGTGTGTATACTGTAGGTACATGTGTATTTACTCTCGGCATTTTAGCTCTCTATGGCTGCACCTATGGTCTTCCTCTGGTACAGGAAGTGCTTCCTTCATCGACTGTGAAAGTAGTAACAGGACGTAGCAGCAGTGACGTCGCCCGTTGGTTTGTGGCCGTTTTGAAGCCATAAATTTGCATGTTTGCCGTCGTTTGTAGGTGTTTTTGGAGCCAGAAGTGACCATCTTTGGGCTAAAGGGGGCGGAGCTGGGGGGGGGGGGGGTGTAGTGGCGAATCCAATGTATATGGTGTCATGGTACCCTGGAGATCCAGAGTTCTGGCGAGAGAACAATATGTAATTAGCTCAGCGAGTCACTCTGGCATCGAGTAATGATGCTCATTAACTATGCCCTGGTAGCCGAGCTGCACCAATCACATCGCTGTATCTAATGTAGGCGGGCCAGAGGCCAGCTGCACCAATCACATCGGCGTATCTGATGTAGGCGGGCCAGAGGCGAGCTGCACCAATCACATCGGCGTATCTGATCTGAGCTAATCTACCACTTATCTCCGCTGGTAGCTGAGCGCGCGGGGCTCTGGATACGTCACCCCGTGGATTGCTGTGATTGGTCGTAGTGTTATCCAATCGCATGCAGTGAGATTTTCAAATGCACGCTTGGTGCCGCCCCTCGAGTTGGGCCGTTTTCATTACTCAGTGCCAGACCCTTAATCTTTTAGATTTGGCTCTGGAGTTCCAGGCTAGTTTCTTGGCCCCGTGCTAAGCTAAACGCTAAAGAGGGAATCACCGATTTTACCCCTTCTGACGTTTAAGCCACTTCCGCATTGGCTTCACTTTTCAGGCCCAGAAGTTGCCACTTGGTTATTTAGGGTGAGAAGGTTGAACACGGCTTCTTCTCGTATCAGCCTAACCTGCATGCATGAGCTTTAATGAGGCAGTCTGGCTACGCTCCAGCAAGTCTGTCACTTGTTTCCTGTGAGCTTTCTTTGAGCTGGTGACAGTTTTATGAATTGTAACTCTCTGTTGTCAGCCACAGCGGCCGCCACAATCATTTCTAGTTTGCTTGCTCATCAGCTAAGGAGTACCGATTAAACACGGGTGAGCTGATGGAAAGATGCATTATAGCGTTTACAGGAATTGTTAACAATCCATTGCACCTCTCTACAACACTGTTTATTCTCATAATACATACACAGTACACATACAGCGTTTCACCCCTGTGATCAAAAGCTTGAGGCGACTCAAACAATTAGCTCTAAAAATGAATATATTTTAACTACGTTTACGCTTCGCGTCCACGCTGCTGCGGCGTTTCCGAGTCCCCTAAAACGGAGACGTTTGGAAACATCGCTGCACCAACGTGACATCATGACTTCGCGTAAACATACACGGCCACCTTTTAAAGCCAAGTGGCGTGTTATCTGCACGCATTTGGAGCTAACCGCATGACGGTTGGATTTAGGAAAACAATAACAGGACGCTGGACATACAACAACGCCACGGTTGGGTTTTTGAAAACGTGACACGTGGGACCCGACCCCCGGTCTCCTGGGTGAAAGTCCCGTGTTATTTGACCCGTGCCCCCCCTCCCCCCGACCAACCTCCCTACGCTGATTTCCCCCCTTTCATACTACTCGCTACGGCGTCTATTCACATGCAATCGCGAGGTAATGTAAGTCAATGGAGGCCTAAACGGCGTTGATAAACATGCTAAAAACTGAGTATGCGTCTTGATAACACGCCAATAATGGCGTACGGATTGGCGTGCCATACATACGCCACGTCATGACATCAGTCTGCACACTGGGCATCCGAGCCCCTAAAACGGAGACGTCTGGAAACGCTGCCGCCCCCGTTTTTGGCGTGAAAACGGCGAGGTTGTTTTGTAGTCTGGACGGACGCAAACGGAGACATTTGGAGACGAGGACGCACGTCAGTCAGTCTGATCTGTTAGGTAGCTTCCAGACCTTTAAGCCACAGTTCCACCTCGTCATCGTATGCTGCAACATAATAAATCACTGCTACTACTTCTCACCGTCGTTCTTCTTTCTCCAAAAGTATTTCCTGTATTTTCAACTCATACATCCATGATCTTCAACCGCAGAGTAACATCAGACAATCTGCTTCCTGTTCACACCGCCACGCACATGCCCAGTGTGTGTGTGTGTGTGTGTGTGTGAATGGTCATGTGATACGTGATGTCACACAGAGGTTAGTTCTGCTACTGGAGCTAAATCTCGTATGTGCACAGAGATCGTTTTTGTCTCAAAACGTTGCTTAAAAATTAAAAATGCGTAGCAGTGTGGATGAAGATGACGAGCGGTGAGATGGTTATCAAGTGCACTGAGCTATACTGTAGACACCATGACTAGTCTTGTTTTTCTTTGCAAAGGACCTTGTGTAGAGGCTGAGCCCCTGGAGGATGAATTCTGTGGATGATATACTCGAGTGGTATAGTGTCCTTGTCTGTATCACGGAGCCTATGGCGGCGGCTCATATATGGATGAGATGTGACAAGGGGTCAGGAAGTGAGGAGGTGTCTGTCATACGCGGCTGTGCTTTTGACCTCATGTTCTCATAATAAGGGGTAAGGACTCTGCTTTGACACTCCTAGGTCAGGTGACAGCACGGCAGGCTCGGCGTGGGGACGGGCAGACAGCGGTGAATCTAAACAGGGCGGCGAGACAGATGCCGCGCTGTACACAAACACACACACACATGGCGCAGAGAGCTAAACATGCATTTTGCAAGTTGCTTTCCCGCTAATCCTCTTCCCCTCAAGTCCCCAAAGCCGTACTTAGCCTCGCACTCCTCTCCCCCCTCTCGTCTTCGCCGCCCCTTAAGTCCATCGGCTCGCATTAAAGCAAACGCAGGGAAAATGGAGAGATGCCAAGCAGCCGAGAGGAGCGTTCATCACCAGGGTCATGCTCCACCGCGCAAAACACAATCCCTCATACATCATCGTAACTGCCACCAAGTGACAATTACAATTGAGACGGCAAGAACTAGGAGAGAGCTCTTTAATTTAACATCCAATTAATACAAGTTATCGCCCCTTGATCAATGTAATAGAACAGACAATCATTGTTGCATGTGACACAAGAGATGGGAGGGCCTGCATGGGGGGTGGCGGGGTGGCGGGGGGTGAATATGTCGAGGTCATTTCCTCTCTAACTGGGACGTTTTATGAAGAATATGATGAGGTCATTTCCTCTCTAACTGGGACGTTTTATAAAGAATATGTCGAGGTCATTTCCTCTCTAACTGGGACGTTTTATAAAGAATATGTCGAGGTCATTTCCTCTCTAACTGGGACGTTTTATAAAGAATATGTCGAGGTCATTTCCTCTCTAACTGGGACGTTTTATAAAGAATATGATGAGGTCATTTCCTCTCTAACTGGGACGTTTTATAAAGAATATGATGAGGTCATTTCCTCTCTAACTGGGACGTTTTATAAAGAATAAAGAAATGCAAACAACCCAGAGCTGGGTTTTTTTTTCTCTCTCTCCTGTCCCAGAATGCATCTGTAATGTTTAAAGGTGGTGGGGGTTGGATGGCGGGGAGACATATCTCTGGAATAAACAACAGTCTTCTCTTATGAGTCACTCAACTCCCTCGCTGTGTACCACGTGATGCACAGTGAGGGCGGGGCGCCATAAATAGGCATTTGACATAATCACATTTACATTATGCACAGACGCTGCAGGCTAACTACCTCGGAAGGTGCTGACAAAATAAAAACAAAGAGGGAGGAAGAAAAGCATGCAGTATTATATAAAACCATATCCGTATATATAGATATACAGTATATCTATATATATATATATATATATATATATATATATATATATATATATATATATATATATATATAGCTATATATAGATGTTTTTTTTCCAGTTTCCTCTTGGCTACAGCCTCTTCAAACACTTAAAAGTGACTGCAGGCTGTTGGTTGGAGCCTTGATCATAAGATGGAAACTTGTGATGCTTTCTGTGTGATATTCAGCCTGTCATTTCCAAGGCGGCAAAAATCTTCTGTAGATCAATCCAGAAGCTGCTTCGCTGTGGCGTTCCCAACATCCGTGTTATTGATTATTTAGCGGCACAACAATAAACCGATGTGACCCTGTAGCCGAGTCGCGTTACCACGGGAGATGAAGTCATAAAACAGCAGCCATGTGCCAATAAACTGCACCGTTTCCTGGCTTGATATATTCAACGCAGTCCGAGATTATTTCTCTGTTTCTAAATGGTAGGAGTTACAGGAGGGAGCGCCGTTACCCTGGAACTAACGAGGCCAATTAGAGCCACGACGTCGACGATTCTCAGGACGGCGATAATCATAAAGATGAGGATGAAACGTAGGACGAGCTTTTTATTGTTTAAAACTGTGGCCGGGTGGGCTCAGCGGGTAGAGCAGGCGCACATACACTGAGAGGTGTATGCCTCGACGCAGAGGTCCAGGGTTAGAGTCTGACCTGTGATGATTTCTCTCTCTCTCTCTCTCTTTCTCTCTCTC
>CM042425.1:597510-616384 GCA_023631565.1 Gymnocephalus cernua | reverse complement strand
ATATTTAGGAGGAAGCTCCACTTTTAAGATTGACCGTATTCTTGTTTTTGGTCAAATGGCCTTTTGAATGGGAGAGCTAGGGGGGGGGGGGGGGGGGGGGGGGGGGGGGGGCACTTTGATGCTAGCCTCAAAATCTTTTCTTATGTAGCTCAGCGTCAGTCATGATGGTACACACTATATCAGCTGTTCATACTGATCAGCTGTGCGCGTTAGTTACTTACGTCACTTAACTACTAACGTCACATAACCAATCACAATCAGGCACGTTTGTTTTGTTGATTGTCAAGACCAGGGGTGTCTAACTCAAATTCACCAGAGGGCCACACTAATAATACAGTCAGATATCTTTGACTGTGTTATTGCATGTGTCATATAGTCTTCTCTCTTACAGTTTGGTCAACATAAAGTCCTAAAGAAGTCAGGAAAAAGTTCCTCAGCCATCATAGAAAGAAAGCGCCCAAAAAACGTCAGAAAAAGTTACAAAAACTTCAAAAAAAGTTACAAAAATTTCAGAAAAAGTGGCAAAAACGTCAGAAAAAGTGGCAAAAACGTCAGAAAAATTGGCAAAAATGTCAGAAAAATTGGCAAAAACGTCAGAAAAAATGGCAAAAACGTCAGAAAAAATGGCAAAAACGTCAGAAGAAGTGGCAAAAAATTCAGAAAAAGTGGCAAAAACGTCAGAAAAAAGTGGCAAAAGTGTCTGAAAAAGGGGCAAAAACGTCAGAAAAATTGGCAAAAATGTCAGAAAAATTGGCAAAAACGTCAGAAAAAATGGCAAAAACGTCAGAAGAAGTGGCAAAAATTTCAGAAAAAGTGGCAAAAACGTCAGAAAAAGTGGCAAAAGTGTCAGAGAAAGTGGCAAAAACATCAGAGAAAGTGGCAAAAACGTCTGAAAAAGTGGCAAAAACGAGGTGGGCCAAAATGTAAACTGATATACGGCCCAGATCATAATCTGCGAGGGGCCAGATATGGCCCGCGGGCCTCGAGTTTGACACGTGGTTCCTTTAATCAACTGCAAATAGTTTGTAAAATAAGAAGTATTTAGGATCTCCTCCTCTGTTGCTTGAGGTGCATGTGTGCAGCAGAAGGTTCAGCAAAAATAACAACCGTTACATATAAATAAATGCTACAATTCCTAAAATAATATCAGAAGAAGCTTTTCCTCGAGTTTAATCATAACATCTTCACGTCTCGTGTTTATTTTCCCGGGACAGCGGCGGAGCGAGTCCCCTCAGAGCCGCGGAAACATTGGTTCTCCCCGCTGCAAAATTTCATCCTTTTCAAATTAAACCTACAAAAAGAACCCTGAACCCGTGCACTCGGAAAATATACAGACATGTTATCCTTTGCATTCAAAAAATACACATACTATCAGTGAATGTTTGTAAAGAGAGGTGAGGGGGGAAGACAAGGGAGCCGAGTTTCTCATATTGACTCAGCGGGCGCTACGCCACGCAATTAGTCCAAACTACGGCGAGAGAGGGGGAGAGGCGGGAGAGAGAGAGAGAGAGAGAGAGAGAGAGAGAGAGAGAGAGAGAGAGAGAGAGTGAGATAACCCAAAAAATAAAAAGCTGTCTGTGGAAAATTTGGAGCACTTCCCAAAATACACAAACTTTCCCGACGAGCACATTTCTTAGGTATGTTGTAATCTCATATGGCTGGCCTTCTCTGAGCCCCTCCGTGAGACTTCTCTCTCCTCTCTGCTCAGCTTTCCAAAAGCTCCCCCCCAACCCCAGACCTCACCAGTATACTTCACAGTCTGGCCTACTCTCAGCCCCCCCCCCCCACCTCCCCCAAGCCCCTGCCTCCCAACAAAATCCCCTTCCAAAACCCACTGTCCACACATGGCAATCATTAGGCAACTCTCTTAAAGAGCAACATTATACCACCAATTGCAGCCTTGCATGAAATTTTGATCACTTAAACCCATCTTAAAGAGGCAGCGGCCACTTTCTGCTCCGCAACCTCCTTTTCTCCTCTCTCTCCATGAATGGTAATGCACTTACCTCTCAATGGTAACCCTCACACCCCCCCCCCCACCCTGCATTGTACCAGCCCAACAAAGCCAAATGAGGCTTGTAGCCACTTATGAGCAGCAGCACCATTAAGGGACGCTCTTTAAATAAACCTCACGGAGAAGAAGAAACACAACGCTTTGTGATTACGTATATCAGTTAGTTAAAGGGTATTTTCTGCTGCATTAGCTCCCGTTGTAATGAAATATACACACACACAAAACAAACTAGTCGGTGCAAAAGAGAAGACTTTTCTTTGCAGAAGTCATTCTCTAAAAGAGTAATCACTGCTTGCAGGCGCTGCGTGTAACTACTGCATGTTTGTCATATTTGCACAGCGCTAAGTGAGTAGCAATAGAATTGCGGGTAGAGGCTAAATGGGGACTATAAAGGAAGGTGGAGAGGAGAGAGCAACAGCCAAAAAAAAACCCTACTGAGCTCGCTCGTAAACAATGATTAAGGCACCTCGAGCAGTGGCGTGCCCACTCTTTGCCACTCACCTCACACCGCCGGCTAATTAGCCGGGGCTTTGCTTTTACTGCCGGCTTTGGTGTCGTAAAATTAACACGTTCTGCAAAACAGCAGAACCAGTCTCCAACTGTGGGGAGGGGGCTTTAACAAGCCTCTTCTGGGCGAACGGTTTACCTCACACAGAGGGAAAGTGCACAGTCCCTACAGGCCAGCAACTGCCATTTGTGGGGGCAGAAAAAAGGGAGGAGAGAGAGAGAGAGAGAGAGAGAGAAGGAGATAAAAACAGGGATGTAAGGAAAGGAAAATGGACTGGGTGAAGAGGGGGATTAGGGCTCCATGTGGAGCCGTTTATCCTGAGGAGCACAGGGAGGAGAGATAAAGCTCCTGAGGGCCCCACGCGGCCCCCCCAGACAGACCCGGTGCCAGGGGAGCAGCTTACCTCGCCTGGTGCCCAGCAGATGAATAGGATTTAAGCAAAAAGTAGATTTTGCTGAACTCTTCCCCCCCACCCCACTCCCTCTATACTATTCATCTCCTGTCTAGAAAAAAACTTTCCCCCATGCAGCCCCATTCCACGCCGGCGAGTTGTACGTGAGCCGAGGGCCGAGTCTTCCTCTCAGACGCCCGATCTTTGGCGTTGGATGAGATCAACTGGCACGGCCGCCAGGATTAGGAAATCCATAATCCATACAGAGTTAAGTAAATCAAATCATGCTCTCTCTCTCTTTATTATTTTGATGTACTTACTGTCTAGAAACAATGATGTGACCATCCATTTAGAAAAACACATCCAAGTGTAATTACCACACAAGATAAGCTGGAGGGAAACGGGTATATATATATATATATATATATATATATATATATATATATATATATATATATATATATATATATATATATATATATATATTGTGGGTCTTTGAAACATACTACACACAAGGAGGGCATTCAAAAAAATCCCTGACATGTAATTACTACATATCTACACCAGCACTGGGCTCATCCTGTCTAACTTGTTTGCAGAAGATTGCGGTTCTCGGTTTTTAAATCAGATATTCAGCCGTTACTTGGCCCGTTCGATTCCCCCCCCCACACTAATTTCTTCCCTTTCCCTTTCCATTTTTTATATTTTTTGTGTGTGTGTGTGTCTTCCTCCTCTTGTGTGGCTGCATATTAAGAGGCACAACGTCGTTTGGAATGCTGGTTTCTATTTTTGAAATGTTCTGAAACGATGTTTGCATACATTTGCATAGCCAAGTGCAAATTGAGCCATGAATATGCAAATGCAGAGCTGATGTCTGTGGCAGCCTCCGCTCTGCCAGGTTTATAGAGGAATTTGTTTACACACACACACACACACACACACACACACACGCACACACACGCACACACACACACACATACGCGCACACACACACACACACGCACACACATATGCAGATTTTCTCTCACCCCTTCCATCTCTGCGTGCTCAGGGAGGAGTACTTGTTTAAAACATGATTCTAAAAATCATTCATTTGCTTGTATTGCCTTATTAAGTTGGGCTTTTTTTTTCCTGGGTGCTGTTTTTGGGTTGATGTGCTGGCCTGTATGCTTTTCCATTGCCTCATTAAGGCGTGAGATGGACTGCGTACACTCGCATAAAGGTCCTCTAGCTGACACCGAGACCAGACGCCAGCTCATGCTCGGTGCAGCCGGCCCCTCAAAATAAAGTCTGACTTAATTTGTTTACTGTATCTGTGGGCGCTCGCTCGCTCTGCCACCCTCTCGGCTCCCTGCCTCCCTCCTTCCCTCCCTCCCTCCCTCCCTCCCACTCTCGCTGTCTTTCTCCTTTTAACCTCAGAGCCATTAGAGGCATTTGACATGAGCGTTTTAAATAGAATTGTTGCGAGCACAAAGTCTGTATGAGCCGGAGTTGTGCTGGTGGTGGTGGTTGGAGATAAAAACAGACTGGAGACACAGTGCACGCTATAAGCTATCATCTCGGGAGGCTGATCCAGATCTAGCTACTCCACTTAATTTCTGTCAGAAGCGGTTATGCTTTTGGGCTTTTTTGTATATCCTCATATTAGAGGGGAACATTTTATCGAGCATTATCGCCGTAAACTATGAGCCCCACGTACGTTCAGTCGATTCTGGTGAACCGTTCGTACGCATGGCTGCAGAAAGCTGCAGCACTGCAATCTGAACGTATTCCACGTATTTATTAATGCATGAGTGTGGAGCTCCGCGTGGGGAGAACACACAAGGCTGTCAAGCGGGGGTGCGGAGTTCATGTCCCGGAACAAGTTATGGGGAAAAACACAAGACTTTCACCCAGGAAACTGGTGTTTGTGTCCCGAAACTGTCACTGGGGGCCACACTGGGAAATGACAATCACATTAAAGGGCCAGACGTGAAGACTTTACTGCTTTTATTTCACTGAAAAGTCAAATATCTTTGACTGTCTAACTGCACTTCACATTTGTCTAATTTTTCATAATTTTGGTAGCTTTTTTTTAAACATTTTTGTTGCCTTTTCCGTCTTTTTTGTGGCTTTCGCCGATATTTTTGTCTTTTTTTTAATTTGTCGTTTTTCGAAGTCGCTTTTTTTCGGCATAGTTTATTTTATTATTTTTATTTATTTTTTCAAATGTTGTCGTATTGTTGTCGACATAAAGCCCTACCAAAGGCTGCAAAAAAAGTTCCTTAGCCATCATAGAATCTATTTGGTTTGGTGCACAAGCTTGCAAAAACGTATTGAGAACGTAAATTGATAAGCGGGCCGGATCAAAATCTGCGAGGGGCCAGATTTGGGCCGCGGGCCTCGAGTTTGACACGTGTGACTTTAAGTAAATCAGGTGTTTTAACCCAAATCACAACCTTTAATCTTATCCTAACTACATCACATTACATATCATTCAGCTCACGCTTTTATCCAAAGCGACTTACAATTGCTATATATATCAGAGGTCACACTACTCTGGAGCAACTAGGGGTTAAGTGTCTTGCTCAGAGACACATTGGTTGATGGATCATGGTGGGAATCGAACGCTGGTCTCCCTCACCAAAGGTGTGTGTCATATCCACTGCCCCACCACCAACTAGTCATTTGGCATCAAAACTGAACCGTCGTCGACGCAGGACGGTCAGCTTTTGTCGGCTAAACAGAGAAAAATCAGATATCGTGATATTTCTGACCAAATACATCAATATCAATATTGTAGGGTTGACAATTGTTGCTTTCACATAATAATTTCACAATTAGATATTTTTAGCAGGTGTGCAGAAAAATCAATACACATTCGTATCGCGATTCAAAATCAATTCATATTTCTTTTTTATTTTTTTATTGTATGTCTACTGCAATCACACGGGGAAAGAAACTACGTTTACATCCTGTGAATCGCTTTTTGAATCGAGAATCGATATTGAATCGAATCGTGACATTTTCTGAATCGTGCGTCCTAATGTTTAGATGAATAAAGTAAGGCGGAAATAATAGAACAGCTATAACAGTCTGGTAAGTTCAGAAAGCTACGAAAAATATAATATGTCTATATATGTATATTTATATCTAAAATCTAAGACTATATCTAGCCTCATATCATGATATCTATATAATGACATATCTATATATAAGTAAGTAAAATTTATTTATAAAGCGCTTTTCACAGATAAAATCATAAAGTGCTGTACAACAGAATAGGTAGAACAAACAGTATAAAATGCATATACATATATCAAAAGAAAGGGATGCTAAATATATATATATATATATATATATATATATATATATATATATATATATATATATATATATATATATATATATATATATATATATATATATATATATATATATATATATATATATATATTGCCCAGCCCTACAGACCACTGAACTTAACTGTCATGTGACCAGCCAGCAGTCGCCTTTATTTTGTATGATATCATAAGAGTTGTTATTAATAAAGTTTAGCACGATATCACACGTTTAATCTTCAAGATCATCATTTTTTATTTTTATTTATTTTTTTACTTTATTTATTTATTTTTCAAAACACATAAACCAGGCATAGAGCAAACAGGCTTTAGGTGAACAGGACAGAGTTGACACGGCATGCCAATCCCCCCATA
The DNA here is from genome assembly GCA_023631565.1 of Gymnocephalus cernua. NCBI lineage: Eukaryota > Metazoa > Chordata > Actinopteri > Perciformes > Percidae > Gymnocephalus > Gymnocephalus cernua. Next base: position 609,776 of record CM042425.1, on the reverse strand, counting down.
TCCCCCCCACCCCACCCCCACCACCACCCACAGCCAGTCCAGTGCAAACACAGACAGACACACACCAACCAGGGCACATGCCAAACGTTTTTTAAATTTTTTTTTACGTCAAACGTCTGCAATAAGTCTGTAAGTGTGTGTAACTCTGATGTATAATTTAGGTGGATTTTGAATGGCGCTCTGATTAGAGGTGGTCCAACATTTGTAATCCTCCACCCAGCCCTTAATGGCTTAAAGTTTGCGTTCCCCCGCTGATTGGCACCGTGTCCGTGCACACTGTTATTGGATAAAGGGCAAAACAACATTTTAATTAGGTAATAGGAGAGAGAGAGAGAGAGAAAAAACAAACCGTGCATTTAAGTTTTCAATTAACCTAATTATGGGCAAACGGATGAACAGCCAGAGACACAAAAGCAGCTATGTGTTTCTGGCAACGCTCGCCGTTACTGCTGCACTTACAGGCTTCTTTAACATCTCCGAGGTTTTTTCTCATGATTCTGCGCCTCCGTTTTCAGATCTCAGTGGGGATCCCAAACAAAGCCGACGGAATCTGCACATGTACTCCAGAGAAATTATGCTAACGACGGGAAAACAAAAAGAGAACCTTATCGTGACGCTCCATTCCCCTGAGCCGCAGATTAAAAACTCATTCATTTGTTAAATATTTGACACATCTATGCTTGAGCTTTGAGCTTAGGGATTTGCCGAGTACTTCATATCAACTTGTGTGGGAGAAATGTCCACCCCCCCCCCACCCCGCCCGCCGCCCTCCCTCTGATACTGTCACAGACAACCTGGCACATTCACAGAAGGCCAGACAACGGCGTGCACGTGCATACGAACACCGATTCCAGCGTAATGTGCTCTGAGCCTCCGAGCAGACGATTCTTTGTTTATGCAGCACTAATGTTTTTTATGGGGGCTTATTGGCTCACTACAAAAGATCTTAAACAACATTTCAATGTCATTATTATAACAAAAGACATTTATGTATTTGTCACTGTCTGGTTGCTGAACATGCAAACTACCCACAGCAACCTTAAAAAAGTCATGTTCCAAAAAAATCTTTCTGGAGCCGCAAACACGTCTATTAAGTCTACATCAGCCTAATATATGTAAATGAGCATTCGTTAATATGGTGACGTTGGTTGCCGTTGTTTTGGTTCTTCTGTCTTTGACGGTCTTTTGCAGAGAGGGGCAACATATAGAGAATAATGTGCCGGGCCATAGAGATACGCAGGCGATGGTGCACGTTTTACTTAAACACGTGAGGGGAAAAAAAGTGAGACAAAAAAAACATGATGAAAAGAAATGTGACAAAAAAAACGTGAGGGAAAAAAGTGAGAAAACAAAGTGAGAAAAAAACGTTAGACAAAAAAGTGAGAAAAAAAGTGAGAAAAAAAGTGAGAAAAAACGTGAGACAAAAAAGTGAGAAAAAAGGTGAGAAAAAAACGTTAGACAAAAAAGTGAGAAACAAAGTGAGAAAAAAACGTTAGACAAAAAAGTGAGAAAAAAAGTGAGAAAAAAAGTGAGAAAAAACGTGAGAAAAAAAACGTGAGACAAAAAAGTGAGAAAAAACGTGAGAAAAAAAACGTGAGACAAAAAAGTGAGAAAAAAGGTGAGAAAAAAACGTTAGACAAAAAAGTGAGAAAAAAAGTGAGAAAAAATGTGAGAAAAAAAACGTGAGACAAAAAAAGTGAGAAAAAAGGTGAGAAAAAAAGTGAGAAAAAAAGTGAGAAAAAAAGTGAGAAAAAAACGTGAGACAAAAAAAGTGAGAAAAAAGGTGAGAAAAAAAGTGAGAAAAAAAGTGAGAAAAAAAGTGAGAAAAAAATGTGAGACAAAAAAGTGAGAAAAAAAAGTGAGAAAAAGGTGAGAAAAAAAGTGAGAAAACAAAGTGAGAAAAAAAAGTGAGAAAACAAAGTGAGAAAAAAATGTGAGACAAAAAACGTGAGAAAAAAAGTAAGAAAAAAAAGTGAGACAAAAAAAGTGAGAAAAAAGTGAGAAAAAACGTGAGACAAAAAAGTGAGAAAAAAGGTGAGAAAAAAACGTTAGAAAAAAAAGTGAGAAAAAAAGTGAGAAACAAAGTGAGAAAAAAACGTTAGACAAAAAAGTGAGAAAAAAAGTGAGAAAAAAAGTGAGAAAAAAAGTGAGAAAAAACGTGAGAAAAAAAACGTGAGACAAAAAAGTGAGAAAAAAGGTGAGAAAAAAACGTTAGACAAAAAAGTGAGAAAAAAAGTGAGAAAAAACGTGAGAAAAAAAACGTGAGACAAAAAAAGTGAGAAAAAAGGTGAGAAAAAAAGTGAGAAAAAAAGTGAGAAAAAAAGTGAGAAAAAAACGTGAGACAAAAAAAGTGAGAAAAAAGGTGAGAAAAAAAGTGAGAAAAAAAGTGAGAAAACAAAGTGAGAAAAAAATGTGAGACAAAAAAGTGAGAAAAAACGTGAGAAAAAAAGTGAGAAAAGTGAGACAAAAAAGTGAGAAAAAAGGTGAGAAAAAAACGTTAGACAAAAAAGTGAGAAAAAAAGTGAGAAAAAAAGTGAGAAAAAAACGTTAGACAAAAAAGTGAGAAAAAAAGTGAGAAAAAAAGTGAGAAAAAAAGTGAGAAAAAACGTGAGAAAAAAAACGTGAGACAAAAAAGTGAGAAAAAAGGTGAGAAAAAAACGTTAGACAAAAAAGTGAGAAAAAAAGTGAGAAAAAACGTGAGAAAAAAAACGTGAGACAAAAAAAGTGAGAAAAAAGGTGAGAAAAAAAGTGAGAAAAAAAGTGAGAAAAAAAGTGAGAAAAAAACGTGAGACAAAAAAAGTGAGAAAAAAGGTGAGAAAAAAAGTGAGAAAACAAAGTGAGAAAAAAATGTGAGACAAAAAAGTGAGAAAAAACGTGAGAAAAAAAGTGAGAAAAGTGAGACAAAAAAGTGAGAAAAAAGTGAGAAAAAAATGAGAAAAGAAGTGAGAAAAAAGTGAGAAAAAAAGTGATACAAAAAAGTGAGAGAAAAAACGTGAGAAAAGAAGTGAGAAAAAAGTGAGAAAAAAAACGTGAGACAAAAAAAGTGAGAAAAAGGTGAGAAAAAAAGTGAGAAAAAAAGTGAGAAAACAAAGTGAGAAAAAAATGTGAGACAAAAAAGTGAGAAAAAAAGTGAGAAAAAAGGTGAGAAAAAAGTGAGAAAAAAAAGTGAGAAAACAAAGTGAGAAAAAAATGTGAGACAAAAAACGTGAGAAAAAAAGTAAGAAAAAAAAGTGAGACAAAAAAGTGAGAAAAAAAGTGAGAAAAAACGTGAGAAAAAACGTGAGAAAAGTGAGACAAAAAAGTGAGAAAAAAGTGAGAAAAAAATGAGAAAAGAAGTGAGAAAAAAGTGAGAAAAAAAGTGATACAAAAAAGTGAGAGAAAAAACGTGAGAAAAGAAGTGAGAAAAAAGTGAGAAAAAAGTGAGAAAAAAGTGAGACAAAAAAAGTGAGAAAAAAAGTGAGAAAAAAAGTGAGAAAACAAAGTGAGAAAAAAATGTGAGACAAAAAAGTGAGAAAAAAGTGAGAAAAAAGGTGAGAAAACAAAGTGAGAAAAAAATGTGAGACAAAAAAGTGAGAAAAAAAGTGAGAAAAAAGTGAGAAAACAAAGTGAGAAAAAAAAGTGAGAAAACAAAGTGAGAAAAAAATGTGAGACAAAAAACGTGAGAAAAAAAGTAAGAAAAAAAAGTGAGACAAAAAAAGTGAGAAAAAAAGTGAGAAAAAACGTGAGAAAAAAAGTGAGAAAAGTGAGACAAAAAAGTGAGAAAAAAGTGAGAAAAAAATGAGAAAAGAAGTGAGAAAAAAGTGAGAAAAAAAAGTGATACAAAAAAGTGAGAGAAAAAACGTGAGAAAAGAAGTGAGAAAAAAGTGAGAAAAAAGAGTGAGACAAAAAAGTGAGAAAAAAATTAGAAAAAAGTGAGAAAAAAACGTGAGAAATAAAAGTGAGAAAAAAGAGTGAGACACAAAAGTGAGAAAAACATGAGAAAGAAAAAAAGAACAATGAGAATAATCCTAAATTGCAGCCATCCCCCCCCCCCCAGGCCATTTCATGCAAAGCGTCCGGCCAACAGGTGCTGACCGAGTCGACCTAGCAGCACCACTACAGCTACAGCATTAAATCCACTAACTCCTTCCCACTGCGTTGTGTCTAAATACTGCGACTATACTGGAGTGAATACTTCTAACTCAGGTTAGCATGTGAACAAGACACAGAAGGACGCGAGCATGAAGGAGGGATGAGGGGAAACACGGGAGAAGTGATGCAGCGCGGCACACAGCCATTACGCCTACCGCCGAAAATAATTCACAGGGGACAAAGCAGCTTTTTGTCTTCATTCCTGGATACGAATAAAAGGAGGAGGGGCTCGGGGAATCAGGGGAAAGGGGGGGTGGGGGGGGGGGGGAGGTGGGTGGCATAATTAGATGATCACAAAACTGTACCAGCGGCTCAGTTTTCACTCCGCGGTCCAAATTACAAACCGTCATATTTTTGAAGTCATGCTGACATTCTTTCGTCCCCGGCAGCTGCCAAGAACAACCGAGGCCTCGGCTTGTCTTGGCGCGGGATCAAAAAGAAAAGGACCCAGTTCCAGTCACACAGCAACTGAAAACATTTACACAGCTGGGACCCCCGAACCCTGAGGCCGCAAGGACCTGCGCTGGGGCAATGGGAGACAGGGGGAGGGAGGTCGGGGAGGTCGGGGAGGGGGGGAGGGAGGGAGGGAGGGAGGCCAGGTGCTTCTGGGGAATGTAGGAGGTCCAAGGATGGAGCAAAGGATAATGACTGCTGTGAGCTCACTGTTACTCACCCGCTGTTCCCCTTGGCCCCAAAATGTCATGTTTACCTCCGCACCCGTTTTGATGGAAGGACGAGAGCATAAAAACAACGACGAAGTCCAGCTCAGGACGAAGATTTGCGACGAGACGAGTTGAAGCGATAACAAATTTTGCTGGACGATAAATTTTCCCAGAAATTATTGCGATAATAAACGATAATATTGGCGTTCTGAGACCATTTTCATCTAATATAATGATAATAAGCAGTCCCTCCAGAAAAAAACGCGGAGTTTTTTTATGATTGTTGCGGGCAAAAATCCTTGATTATGCGGCACATTTTCTTAATAAATGTGATGGAATATTTGGGATATTTATGCAGTTTTATGCGATGAAATTGCGGGAACTTGCAAAAACTGCAGTTTGATGAAAAAGAGAAAACAAAGTGATTCCCCCCCAACACCGTGTTCTCACTAGGCGAGATGACGTCACTTCATAACGTTCCCATGGCAACAGGGGGAAATGGCTGCTCTCGTGTGAAGTAAACAACATTTTTCATCTTCCTGCTGAGATATATGTGACTTTTTTGCAACAAAAAATGCGGGGATTATGAAATCATGCAAGCCCCGCATATTTTGCGCGGAAATCGGCAATTTATGCGGCGAAAGTGCGGCGTATTTGAAAAGATGCGCCCCCCCCCCCGCATAAATATGCAGACTTTGGCTGATTATGCGTTGAATTATGCGATCGCATAATCACGTTTTTCTGGAGGGAGTGGTTAATGCAGGTACACCTTTTCAAAGATCAATACACTTTTATTTCTAAAGAATAATTAACACTGGAACTGGAAGACATTTTAAATATCAACAATAAATCAACAGAACGACCAAAAACTATAAATAATTTCCATTTATCATGCGATTGATTGATTTATTGCATATTGCGACAGTCTTAGAAACGTTCAACTATACTTGCAACGCGCCGCCGGTCTGCAGCGTTCTGAAACCAGAGCCAGTTCACACCAATGAGACGAGACGGTGTATCGTCTCCATAGCAACGACGCTTTGTACCAGGGCTGCACAACTGATCTCAATTTCATCGAAATCGCAAAACGTGGACTAGTGCAATATCTAAAATCACACGGGTGCGCGCAATATTTGTTAAAGGCAAAATATGAGTCAAACCGTTCTGAATGAAGTATTGTGGTGCTGCAGCAACGTGACATCATGCGTCATCGCGTAAACATACACGCCACTTGGCAGTAGGAAAGTGGCGTAGGAAAGTGGCGTAGGAAAGTGGCGTAGGAAAGTGGCGTTATCTGTACGCATGTTGAGCTATCCGCGTGTATGTGAACGCCGTACACAGCGGACGCCAGTCACAGCGTAGTTGAGAGCTGATTGATTGATGTTTGCAGCTCTACGTGTGTCTATTTGTGTTTCTGTTTGATAAGCTGCGCCTGTGTGCGTTTAGAGGAGACTTCTCGACTGTATTATGGGATATAGTCATAGATAAAGTCTGCACCGCACTGCAGGCAGCAGCATATGAACTAAATACCAGATGAGCTACACTTTTTATGCGTACATTCATAAATATACCAGATGTTTGCGTTAATGACATTTGCGGAGAATTCCGAGTCCTTCACAGATTGCTTCACAGAGTATTGGAAAACCATCATAATGAAATATAATATCGCTTTCCTCCGGCTCTCCGCACAGTTCAACGCAGGAGGTGGACGCACATACACCTGTCATGACCGGCGCTGGAAAGCACGGAGCTTAAGTGAGAAAAGTCCAAGCAAAGCTAAATTTGACCCTCTGAACTGAACTTGATTGCTTTAGCACATGAGTGCATTCTGAAAGAAAGAAAGCAAGAAAGGCCTCGCGAGGAGAGGTCAACTAGAATCTGGATTTTGCATCGACGCAGCCCTCCTTTTACCGCTGTTCTCATGAACCATGCTGTAAGTCCATATGGCTAAGAAAAGTTAAGCACTGTAATTTATAAGCATTCCCCGTTTGTTGTGCCGTATGAACGGCACTGCCTGCTGCTGTGTGGCGGCGGGCCGTGCAGGGAGGAGGTCTGGGTGGACGTTCAGGTCAGACAACACAGGGCTTCCAAGCCGGGGAGCGAAGTTTGCCACCCAGGGAACGCGTTTTAAATCAAACCACAATGTTTTTTATGAACCTACCTAGTCGTCTTGGTGCCTAGACTTAACCGTCATTGCCGCCAGAACGACCGACAGTTCGCGGTGTCCTGTAATAGTCAGGGAGCCGGCGTCACCGAGCTCGGTAGCCGGCATCACCGAGTACTATATCACGCGGACCCATTCATGAGAACACGTTGCAGCACCAAACAATGAAAGGCTTCAGGTTAAAGTACACGTTTGGAATCCAATCCAGGTGAGGGGGGGGGGGGGGGGACTTCTGTATGAGAAACGTATGGAGAAGAAAGGTAGTGTTTAAGGGATGGTGGTGGAAAGGGGGGGTGTGGGTGGGGTTGGGGGGGGGGGGGCAGCGATGATTCCAAGGTTGTCTTGACCCCTCGCGACCTCATCTCCAGTAACTCTGAAACCCCAGAGGAACAATGACATCACTCCCTCATTCCAAGACAGAGAATTAAAGTACTGCAGTGCTTGACCATCTCTCACACACACACACACACACACACACACACACACACACACACACACACACACACACACACACACACACACACACACACACAGACACACACTCTATTAGACCCCAGTTCTAATGTGTGTATGTGCACGTGACCATTCACCAGCATGGAAACAAGAGAAGAAATGGGTGGGAACTCCTCCTAAGTAGAACCAGATTTGACTTTTCAGGCATACATGCCCACCGTTTCTTTCATGCCTGATCTCCTCGTGAAAGCTACTCCTGTGAAAAGCATTTCTCAGACGTATGAACTGACATGACCGTGACCTATCGCTTCAAACACCTTATAACTTTCCCCCCCTTACCTATGTTTCCACAGCTAATCCTATAAAAAACAGGCGTACAGTGTGTCATGATTTACGATAGCAAAAAGTGAGAAGACTTAAACATCTCAACACCACAGACCACCGGACACAAAAGAAGTAATTCATCATCGTCTACGCAGGAGGCACTATAGTATTATATATACACAAGTATTGGATGGATATTTTGCAGATAATTCCCATAATGTCGTGCAACAGAGACGTTCAGCACTATTGGGAAAGTATAACAAACTGTACGAGGTAACGTTGCTAATGTGACATGATTGAAATTCATGAATCAACATGCATTAACCACAAAAATGACATTATTAAGCCGTTAGAAAGCGAGGATACAATAACAAGGCCATGTTCACCCTTGGCATGAAATCTAATTCCAAGTATTGTATCCAAGCTAAACAAAAAGAGGCCTTGAGACCATTTATCAATAATCTGTTTCATTTAAGGTGAGCGTCATAGTGTTTCCTTTACTGGGGCGGCTCTGCTCCGCACAAGAGGCGGGACCAACGGGCATAGTTCAGATGACTCTGCACGCCATTGGATAGTCCTTCGACCAATCACAGCAGAGATCCGGGTGACGTAGCAGCGACGGCGGCATCAACGCGTTGAATGTAAACAAGAAGCTGCTCGGTCGCTTCTCTATCGTCATCGTGGTAAACCGGCCAATGGCGCGCCAAGGTGGATAAGCCGGTTTGTGATTGGTTCCCGCAAAATCGTGAACTGAAGCAGGAGAGATGAACGTACAGGTTTCCAGCCTTCAAATCAAATCACCAGCAGATCAGACTGGTTCACCCAGTCGACTATTCACACACAATGAGGCATGTTTTCAGTTGTGATTGAACTGTATTTTCTTTAGGAACTATAGAGCACTTAAAGGTCCAATATAATATGTAATATTTGTACTGTAATAAATCCAAAAATGACCCCAATGCCTCATGAGATATTAAGGAAACATGTTAAGCTGAAATACTATCTTTTCTGACAACAATGCTAAGCTAATGTCAGTATTTTGTACTGCAGTAACTATTTGAAACACTAGCTGTCAGTATTACATATTGCACCTTTAACGTCTACAAAATGAATTTTACAATTAGAACGGACCCACCGCGGTGACGTGTTTAGGTGGAGCTGTTGGTTTAATAGTCGTGACGTTGTGATAATAAACTCCATCAACCCAACAGCATGTGGCGTTGAACTGCACGCGCCCAATGACCTCTGAATAGTTCTACTTGTTGTTAAATTGCAATGTGTGCAGCAGCCAACGGGGTCGGCAGGATATTTTAAAAGGCAACCGCGACTACATTGTGCGTCTGCCCTATTTCTGATGTCGTGGTGGCAGACATTTTGCCACGGCGGGACGCCACTACGACGTCAACATAGAGGAAACACTGCGTCAAACGTTAAGCCTTTGCGTGAATGAACATAGACTCCAAAACAACAGAGCCAACGCTGTATGATTCACATGCTTTCATTCTCACCTTTTGCAGGTTAGATGAGGCAGAACTGTGATAAAGAGCCTTGAAAATGGCAACGCGCTAATTGTAGTAACTATCTGATTGGTGTAATAGTGCTTTACGGTTATGTGGTGGGTAATAAAGTGACAGTGCGTTTAGCTCCAAATCATGCAGAAGACGCATGCTGAGCTGTCTGACGCTGGCAGAAAGGACTGCTCAATTAGGGAGCAGATTTAAGATGAGAGCCTTGATTCTCCAGCCCAATTAATTAGCACTAGAAGAGAGGAGAGGCAGCCAGAGAGCAGAGGAGAGATTTAGCCAGGAAGTGCCCACCAGGGACTCTGCTCATGCCTCCTCACCCTTACTCTTTTCCATGCTCTATTTCCCTCCTTCTCCGGCTCATTCTTTTATTCTTACACCAAGCTCCTCTGACTCCTAGCTCACCTTATGCTCTCCCTCTGTCATTAACAGTCTTGTAGAGGTGCAAGACTGCAGTTTTATAGTCTGCTTTTGATAACACTACGCTGTCCAATTTGTGGGTATTACAAATTCATTGTAATACCCACATACCCATCATAACAAAAAATGTTTGGCTTAAGATACAGCAAAAGAACTTAACTGTAAAAAAAAGCCTCACATGGTCCGTCATTACAAACACACTGTTGAAGCTCACTGAACATTTTGTTTCAGCTCAAGGCAACATCTTAAAGTGCTCATATTATATTATTCTCATTTTCAGGTTCATAATTGTATTTAGAGGTTGTACCAGAATAGGTTGACATGGTTTAATTTTCAGAAAACAACATATTTTTGTTGCACTGCACATTGCTGCAGCTCCTCTTTTCACCCTGTGTGTTGAGCTCTCTGTTTTAGCTACAGAGTGAGACATCTCACTTCTGTTCCATCTTTGTTAGGAGTCACACATGCTCAGTAGCTTGGTAAGGACTACTAGCTAGAAATCTTTTTCTGGGATTTGGGGTGTTATTTTGCGTCTCTGGTGCTTCCACACACATATAAACTTGGAATAAAAAACACATCCATCGTCAGTAGCCGAGACGAGGTGGCTAACCGTAGCAAGCTAGCGCTAGCATGCTAGCTCATTCTCAATGGCAAAACACTGCTACAACACACACTAGGTCACCATAATCTCCAGAAGAACTACTTCCTGTCCCTGTTCTGCAGGTATTCCACGCTAAGGTGGAAGTGTTCCCTGTTTAGAAGAAGTCTCCCTGCTGATCCTGACTTGAAGTTAGAGAAACAAACAGCTAGCTGATGTGGTATTAGCTAAAGTGGTTGGCCACCTCGTTTCGGCTACTGACGTAGAAAGCCGTGCAGATTTTGACCAGCTTACCCGGAGACTGAAGGCAGGAATCATTCAGAAACCGTATCTCACTCAGAACAGCAGTCTGTATGTGTGGAAGCACCAGAGACACAAATCCCAGAAAAAGAGATTATTTTTCATAATATGGGCACTTTAAGGTTCACACAGATATCAGATGGTTAAATTCCATAGCAAAGTGTTTAAAATGATGCAAAAATACATCTAATGTTTTTCATCTGATATCATACAGCCATAAAAGTTGGATTTAGGATATGTTGAATGTGAGATGACTCACACCATTAAATATTTCACACACTGTAGGCACATGAGTCATGCTTTAGTGAAGTGCTGGCACAAGCAGATACAGAATATATATGTTAATGACGTTTCCTCTAACCGACACCACTTAACCCCATTAACTGATTTTTTTTTTGTTGGGCCATAAAGTTGATACGGCTAATGTGTTAGCAAAGAGTGGCTCATTTAATTTACACACTAGCAGATATAGTACATAGAAAAATTTGCATTTGTTTAAAGTTGCCTGTATGTTCACCTGATGAACAGACAGACAGGGACATCAGGTGAAGAACAGGGACTAGATAATATATGATAATGATAAAATATATGACAATATATGACATTCGGAGTTCCCCAAGGCTCCATTCTGGGGCCCTCTCTGGTTCAGATTATGGAAAAATAAGTTCTATAATTGTGTGGAAGACACACAAATTCACATAATAAAATAAAATATCACCAAGTGACTACGGTCCAGTACAAACAATCCGTAATTGCATTGAACAAATCAACGATTGGTTGTGCCAAAAATGCCTTCAAGTAAATAAAGACAAAATCGGTTGTTGGCGGCAAAGAGGAACGATTAAAAGTCAGTGCTCAACTTTAATCGGAAATGTTAAAAACAACAGTTTCAAACAACAGTAGTCATGGACTACATCAGGTATTACTGAATTACAGTAACGCTGTCTTTATGGTGCATCACAAACTGCTAAACTCTCTGAATTGTCTAACTAAAAAAAACTTCCTGAAGCAGCAGTGAAGTTGAAGTTTCGGACACCATCTGTCACGTATATATCTCTTCATTGTACACAAGCTGAAACATATTAAAAGTGAGCTTCACAGGAGTGACGCGGTATCATCCGCCCGTCACTACGTTCGGTGCTTGGCAGGTTGCATACGGTGAGGTCTGGAAACAGCAACCTGCTGTAAACAAGACGTAAGATCAGAGCGGTGAGCGTGAACCACAGACCACAAAACCAAAAGTAGAAAGCGATAACAAGCCGGTCCCTCCAGAAAAAACGTGATTATGCGATCGCATAATTCAATGCATAATCAGCCAAAGTCTGCATATTTATGCGGGGGGGCCGCATTATTTTCAAATACGCCGCACTTTCGCCGCATAAATTGCCGATTTCCACGCAAAATATGCGGGGCTTGCATGATTTCATAATCTCAGCAGAAAGTTGAAAAATGTTGTTTACTTCACACGAGAGCAGCCATTTTCCCCTGTTGCCATGGGAACGTTATGAAGTGATGTAATTTCTCCTAGTGAGAACACGGTGTTGGGGGGGAATCACTTTGTTTTCTCTTTTTCATCAAACCGCAGTTTTTGCAAGTTCCCGCAATTTCATTGCATAAAATTGCATAAATATCCCGCATATTCCATCACATTTTTTGAGAAAACGTGCCGCATAATGAAGGATTTTTTGCAA
>CM042425.1:567510-592510 GCA_023631565.1 Gymnocephalus cernua | reverse complement strand
CACCTGAGAGGTCTGGGTGGTTCGTAGTTTACTAGCAGACCTGTCACAGACCACCTGAGAGGTCTGGGTGGTTCGTAGTTTACTAGCAGACCTGTCCCAGACCACCTGAGAGGTCTGGGTGGTTCGTAGTGTAGTAGCAGACCTGTCCCAGACCACCTGAGAGGTCTGGGTGGTTTGTAGTTTACTAGCAGACCTGTCCCAGACCACCTGAGAGGTCTGGGTGGTTCGTAGTTTACTAGCAGACCTGTCCCAGACCACCTGAGAGGTCTGGGTGGTTCGTAGTTTACTAGCAGACCTGTCACAGACCACCTGAGAGGTCTGGGTGGTTCGTAGTTTACTAGCAGACCTGTCCCAGACCACCTGAGAGGTCTGGGTGGTTCGTAGTTTACTAGCAGACCTGTCCCAGACCACCTGAGAGGTCTGGGTGGTTCGTAGTTTACTAGCAGACCTGTCCCAGACCACCTGAGAGGTCTGGGTGGTTCGTAGTGTAGTAGCAGACCTTGTCCCAGACCACCTGAGAGGTCTGGGTGGTTCGTAGTTTACTAGCAGACCTGTCCCAGACCACCTGAGAGGTCTGGGTGGTTCGTAGTTTACTAGCAGGTCAGAAATGTATTTTGGACCTAAACCGTTTAATGATTTATAAACTAGCAAAAGTATTTTGAAATCAACTCTCTGAGGAACAGGAAGCCAGTGTAAAGACTTCAGAACTGGAGTGATGTGATCCACTTCCTTGGTCTTAGTGAGGACTCGAGCAGCAGCGTTCTGAGAAAAGGTGGTTTTTCCAGCCATCACAGGAGCTGCCTGTCCTCCGTATGACCAGCCACTGTGTTCAGTCTTATCTTACAGTCTCTGCCTTCAGCTCCGTGGTTTTTGTCATAGTTAGTCTCTGCGGGGAAGGAAAAAAAAAAGAAAAACCCCGTAGACATCATTCTATGAATTATTAAAGGTGCTGCTGCTAATTTATTTAATGAATTAAGAAGAGTCCGGTGGGGGGTATTTCAATAATGGAGCACTGTTAGTAGTGTTTTAATAAGGATGGCACACACTGATTGGGTAATTACATCTTAGCCCTCCCCGTGCTGCTTCACTCTGGGGCCACGGGAGCAGGAAGCAGTGCGACAGCCTTCAGTATTTATCATAAAACACACATCGTGACATGCAGTCCTGCTCGCTGGCCGCCCGTTAGAGAGCAGAGGTTCTGCAGGTTTCACCAAGTCAAAGTTAAGACCATTAAACCCACTATGAATAAAATGTAAGACCTGCGTCACCACATCGACAGTAGTAGGCTGTATGTACCTTGCGAGGAACTGGCTTTGACCAAGCCCTAGTCTCGCGTGGCCAGACCCTCCTCCACAGCGCTTTGAGACGAGACAAGTCCAAGTCAAGACCGAGTCCAAAGAGGTTCAAGTCCGAGTCAAGACCGAGTCCAAAGAGGTTCAAGTCCGAGTCAAGACCGAGTCCAAAAAGGTTCAAGTCTGAGTCAAGACCGAGTCCAACGAGGATCAAGTCCAAGTCAAGACCGAGTCCAACGAGGATCAAGTCCAAGTCAAGACCGAGTCCAACGAGGATCAAGTCCAAGTCAAGACCGAGTCCAACGAGGTTCAAGTCCGAGTCAAGACCGAGTCCAAATGAGAGACAGTCGACACCGAGAGAAAAAACTGAATCCTGAAAATGATCGATACCTGATGATTGAGGTATATGATGCAGCCAGGTGTGTTCCAGGCGACCAATCACGATGCCCGTTCTAGATGGATTTTGAATTAAACTAATAATCAAATAGTTAAATATGAAAGACACAAAAAAGCACAATATTTACATGTGTGTGTGTGTGTGTGTGTGTGTGTGAAGCCCTAGTCTGGCGTGGCCAGACCCTCCTCCACAGCGCTGCGGAGGAGGGTCTGGCTAGTCCACGCAGCATGCCGGGATGTAATGGGAGGAAAACGTGCTCTGGTTTATCGGCATTTCTTTAAACCAATCACAATCGTCGTGGGCGGTGCTAAGCTCCGGACGGAGCCGCGGTGCCTCTGCTGAATAGTCTCAGGAAGGAACTTGTTTTGGTGGAACATGTGTACGTTCAGAAGTAGTTTTAGTCGTGCAACAGAAAACTCCGATTGGACAGATAGTCTAGCTAGCTGTCTGGATTTACCCTGCAGAGATCTGAGGAGCAGTTAACCAGAGTCCTCACAAATCAGCCGGAGGTTAGAACGCCATCACAGAGACACAGGAAGGAGACGGACAGCCGGCCGAACTGAGAGTCGTACGGGGGTATTTCTGGTGGCAACGGATCAATCCCGGAAATGAAACGGCGTCGATATTGACTAACCAAGCACTTAATTCAGTTATCCAAGCCAAATATCACTAAACTTGCACTTCTCCGTAGCTGAAGAATAAAATCCGTTTTATGTCTGCGGTACAATCTGACAATCATGACCGAAAGAACGAGATCCAGGGTACAAGCGGTTTCCTCAGGAGGGGGGCTGGCGACTCCCTTAGAGATGATGAGGGTGAGAAGCTCAGTCATCCGTGAGGAGCTCGGAGTAGAGCCGCTGCTCCTTCACGTCGAAAGGAGCCAGTTGAGGTGGTTCGGGCATCTGGTAAGGATGCCCCCTGGGCGCCTCCCTAGGGAGGTGGTCCAGGCACGTCCAGCTGGGAGGAGACCTCGAGGAAGACCCAGGACTAGGTGGAGGCACGTCCAGCTGGGAGGAGGCCTCGGGGAAGACCCAGGACTAGGTGGAGGGACGTCTAGCTGGGAGGAGACCTCGGGGAAGACCCAGGACTAGGTGGAGGGACGTCCAGCTGGGAGGAGACCTCGGGGAAGACCCAGGACTAGGTGGAGGGATTACATCTCCAACCTGGCCTGGGAACGCCTCGGGATCCCCCAGTCAGAGCTGGTTAATGTGGCTCGGGAAAGGGAAGTTTGGGGTCCCCTGCTGGAGCTGCTCCCCCCGCGACCCGACCACGGATAAGCGGACGACGATGGATGGATGGATGGATGGATGGTACAATCTGAAAGAGACTCGCACCAATAACACGAAAGCGGATTGGCTGCAGTATAAATTGCATGTTGTGGTCTCATATGTAGTCGTAACACAACAAATTATATTTGGAATAAAGAAAGAATGAACTACAACACCACAGAATTAAAAAAACATACTAAAGCGCTCCGGGAGCTTTTCAACGAGCATCAGAAAGGAAGCATGAACGTAGTAAAATTAAGAACAAAATACTTCTTACTCCTTTTTAAAGAGCCCATATTCTGCTCATCTTCAGGTTCATAATTGTATTTTGAGGTTGTACCAGAATAGGTTTACATGGTTTAATTCTCAAAAAACACCATATTTTTTGTTGTACTGCACATTGCTGCAGCTCCTCTTTTCCCCCTGTGTGTTGAGCTCTCTGTTGTAGCTACAGAGTGAGACATCTCACTTCTATACCATCTTTGTAGTGAGTCCCACATGCTCAGTAGCTCGGTAAGATCACATCAGCTAGCTGTTTGTTTCTCTAACTTCAAGTCAGGATCAGCAGGGAGACTTCTTCTAAACAGGGAACACTTCCACCTTAGCGTGGAATACCTGCAGAACAGGGACAGGAAGTAGTTCTTCTGGAGATTATGGTGAACCAGTGTGTGTTGTAGCAGTGTTTTGCCACTGAGAACGAGCTAGCATGTCAACAACGGTTGTCATTGGTGCCTCGATTTGGAGAAATTGGAAATGGGCTTGAATGGACTCTTGGTCAGACGGACTTGCAGAGCAAATGTCAAATTTTGCCGGACTAAGGAATTACGATAAAGGTGTCTGACCTCGTCTAGAATAAGTGAAGTAATCAATCTAGTTATTGCTTTATTTTTAACACTTGTGCCACTTAAGCCACACAAAAAAAAAAAAAAAAAAAAGGACCATAAAGGAAAGTAGATTGAGGGGAGGGAGGAAAATAATCATTCCTCAGCAAAAATGTCAGGCTCGGTTATGAATTTTTTAGAAAGCAATAAAAGCCCACAAGCCGCGTCTGGCTCGCCGTTCAACACATCCAATAGCTCGCAGGGAGACAGAGAGAAGGAGCGAGGGAGAGAGAAAGATGGAGACCAAGAGAGAGAGAGAGAGAGAGAGACAGAGAGAGAGAGAGAGGGAGGCTGTCTAATGGGGGGTGCTTCATTGGTCCAGGCTGGGCCTGTAATGGGACTGGATCCCGATCAATAGAGACGCTCCTCGGGCCATTCGTAGGCGTAATGACTTTAGGTTTCTCAATAATTAAGATATTGTCACAGTGCTGACTGCAGGGTCAGCCAATCATTAACCCCATGTTAAATATGCCTTTGTTTTAATTGCTTTGCCGTGGCTCCTCTAGATATGCAAGGGATGGAAATTAAAGGGCCAGCAACCTCTTTTATTCCTGTGTGCATGAGGGAGAGTCGGGAAGGGAGAGTCGGGGAGGGAGAGTCGGGGAGAGGTAGCAGCCCCGAGGCGTCCACATATACGCGTGCTGTTGAGGTGTCTTGTTTTCAGCAGCCGAGTAATTGTCCCTATTTTTAGCTGTTGGAATATATTCTCTCTGAGGCATCAACTGTGATGTGGCAACATTTCCTGCTAAATGTAAATGTAAAGGTATTCTTCTGGAGTTATGAAACTTGAAACGTTATTTTGAACACTCGCTCTGTTGAGCGACTTCTTACGGCGCGTCGCCGTCTGATTTCCGTTTGGGTGTTTTCAAAAGGCAACGTGAGCGCTAGCAGAGCGAGAATTGGAAAAGAAGTTGCCAGTGTTCCCTGATTCAGCAGTTCCACGACATCATCACAGCACGTGTCTCGACATGATGACAGCACGTGTCACGACATCACAGCACGTGTCACGACTTGATCATAGCACGTGTCACGACTTGATCATAGCACGTGTCACGACTTGATCACAGCACGTGTCTCGACATCATCACAGCGCGTGTCACGACATCATCACAGCACGTGTCACGGCATCATCACAGCACGTGTCTTGGACATATTTATATCTCGCGGCGGTGACCCCAAAAGGTCGACTATTTGACGATTCAAATGAGGAGCCTGATTCGAACAGTCGAATCGTCGCAGTGTGTGTGTGTGTGTGAAAATGTGGTCATTATCGATTAATCTGTCGATCATCTTCTGGATAAATCGATCAGCTGTTCCGTCGATCGATCAAATGTTTGCACTGAGAGGAAGAAGTGCAAATGTACAAATTGGATGTGATAGGCCGACATCTAGGGCTGCAAATAACATGGTGGAAGAAGAATTTAGATCCTTTACTAGTAAGTCAGTGAAGTACTAATACCACATTGTCAAAAATACACACACGCACGCACACACACACACACACACACGCACACAACGCCAGAGGCACCTGACCAAGTGTCCATATTTTAGGCGATGGGAATAAGAATGTGTTGTGAAATCACGGTATTGGTATTTGAGCGATGCCCTAAGTACAAGTACCTCAACAGTATTGTCTCTAAAATGTCAGAAAATGGTGAAAAATAAATAAATACATCATGACATTATCGCCTGTTTTAGTATAAATGTCAGCCTAATAATAATAATAATACTGTTAATAGTAAACATAAGTAAGGGTACTCATGTGGACAAAAATCAAAAGTGCCAGTGAGTTTTGGTGAGTACTGGCCCGTTTCACTTAACTATACACGTTGTCTTTCAGATATTCTGGGCCGCGCGGCTGAATGGGGAGCCGGCGGTGGTAAAAGAGGGCTGCTTAGCTCTTCTGTCACACAGGCACGGTAATATTCCTACCTCACTTCCCCCATCCCAGCAATCACTCCCAGCCACTCCTGCCCCAGCTGGGTGATGAGAAACAATGAATTTATATCCGACGTGCTGCCATTCTTTTCTCTCTTCCCACACAAGAGTCCTGCGCCTCCCTCACTCCCCTCTGCCGCCTCGCCATTGGCGGTTGGTAAATGGACTAAAGCGCCACTCAATAGGCCGATGCACTCCGTCAAGGCGAGGGGGCTTGACCTTTCCTGGCGTGGGGAAACGCAATTCATATCGGCCCCAGACCAGCTGCCCGCTAAACGAGCATCTCATCCAATTTCCAGGCTCTTGCAACACACAACACAAGACCTGGGAGGGTGGGGGGGGGTGTGGGGGGGGGGGGGGGGGGGGAGTAGGGGGGGGGGGTGAGAGTGTGTGTGTGTGGGGGGGAGAGGGGGGGGTTGGCTGTGGTGGAGAGGGGTTTTGTGGGCAGGGAAGTCCTGATGGATTTTAGATTGGTTTCTCAATTTCTCTTCACTCATGGGAGAGGTGGAGGGGGGGGGGGGGGGGTGGGGGGATGAGACAAAGAGGAAAAACAAACAGCACAATATGTGTGTACACACACACGCACGCACACACACACACACGCACACACACACACACACACACACACACACACACACACACACACACACACACACACACACACACACACACACACACACACACACACACGTCACCAAAGGTTGCTCAGGCTGACCTCTTGATTTACTGATTATTTATTTACTTGTCGAGCTGTTTATTGTGCCGTGTTGTTAAATGATTTTATGGGATTTTGCTTGATATATATGACTGCACCCTCTCTCTCTCTCTCTCTCTCTCTCTCTTTTTTGGACTGAATCTAAATCATCAACACCAGACAGACTATTAATGACGGACCACCAAGAGAGACGGTTACTGTGGAGACCGCATTCCCCCAGGACTCACTCATGACGAGCACACAAACAAGAATATAAACACACAAATGCACACACCCACACACACACACACCCACACACACACCCACCCACACACACACACAGTAGACTCCCACTCAAAATCGTACTTGGCAAAGACACACACACAAAAAAAAAAAAAAAATCACACAATCATTTGCTGGAACAGAAGGTGTTTTAGTGTGTGTAGCGGTTCATTCAACACTTGGTTGCTTTTAAAGCACGATCATTTATTAAATAAAAGAAGTTGGTGCGCGCTGCAAAAAGGCAGAGTAAATTAAATGTAGGATTTGTCATCATATACGCATGCGAGGTGAGACAAGTCCATTCGGATGCAAGGCAAGCAAACTGTCGGAGAGAGAAATGAGAATCTGCTGCGAGCACGGCGATGTTTTTGCATAAGTGTGTGTGTGTGTGTCTGTGTGTGTGTGTGACTGTGTGTGTGTGTGTGTGTGTGTGTGTGTGTATGTGTGTGTGTCGGAAATCTGAAGACAAGTGGCTTGTGCATCAAGGCAACACTGCGGCCTTAACACCACATTAAGTCCCTTCTCTGTCTTGAAGATGGCTGCATTAATTGGACTGCTGTCTACTAACATATCCTGTATATATGTATATATATATATATATATATATATATATATATATATATATAGATTTCACACATGCATTTGTGTGTCTATGTGTTCCTCCTTCTTCCCTCTTAGCTGTTTGAATAAATATTTGACGCGTCATATATTATTTATTAGATACGAGCTTCATTTATCGAGTGGAAATAATATGGTATACATTTCAATTTTGCTTTGGCTGATCTACATTTTACCATCCGCTGCAGGGTTTGAGAGAGGGCTGTTACGAAGACGCCTGTGCTAAGGCATGCAGACAAATGCACTAAGTGTGCACACAGAGACGCGTAAACAAGCACACACACACACACACACACACACACACACACAGACACACACACACACACACACACACACACACACACACACACACTCAGGCACAAGGAGGTAAACAATTCCCACTTTTGAGAGCGAGAGTTTTTGCCTTGGGCAACAAACCAATCATAGCTCTGCTGTATGAGCATGCTTTTTTTTTTTTTTTTGGATAAACAACTGGTATTGGTAATTTGGCACAGCTCCCTCGGATACGCCGATGTGTGAGCGGTGTGTCCTTAAAAACTGTGAGTGCACCAAATGAGCCGCGCAGCAGCACTAAGTCAGACACGGGGACTCTGTGCCTGAGGTCTCCTGGGTGCTGCTGCAGCTCCCTGAAGCCCCCGAGTCTGTCTGCCAGTGTCTGCATGGCAGTGTTAGGCCCGGCCCAATTAAACCTATTTAGAGAGCCTTCAGCCTTGGGCTCGCCAGGGACTCAACATGTCCTCCTACCTTTTCACGGACATGTGACTTCCTGCCCGCATGATGTAACCATTCAACATTTTGGTGAAATATGCACTTTTCCGCACTCGTATTTTTAATGTTTGTTATTCTTATTCCTAAGGTATCAGCGATACCTGCGTCCTCTCGGTGGTAGTGATGGGTGGGATGTGGGATGTGGGTTGGCTACACGGATGGAGATCACATTTCCTACACCCCACAAAAGCAAACACAGCTAGTCTGCAGTGTGTGCCGTGCATCCCCGGAGTCCAACTGCTGCTCTGAAACCAATTTAGCCGCCCGGGCTGGATGGAGTGAGCCTCGGCCCCCTCCATCTTTTCTTCTATCCATCCATCCCTCCCTCCCTCCCCTTTTACTTTCCCTTCTGTCTCTATTCAGTTTGCCTCTCCCTGAGCGTAACTCCTTGGAAGACACATTCAGACAGAGGGAGGGAGAGAGGAAAGGGTGGGAGTTTTGGGCATGCGAAGGGGGGAAAAAGAAAGGGGAAAGGGTTCTCCTCTTTCTGAAAATCACGCTCTGGATCCGTCTGGAGAGGCCTAGTGTGTTTGGATTGGCATGGCGGCTGGCAGACGACAGGGGGAGGTGGAGCTGGAAGAGAGTTATAAATAAACATTTCAACAGGGCTGGGGAGAGGTGTCGGCGGCCTCAGGCCACGGACCTTCCCAGGGCTCGTTGGCGCCCCTCCAGGTCACATTACATGAGTAAACGGCCGCACAGCAACACGGGGTGTGTGTGTGTGTGTGTGTGTGTGTGTGTGTGTGTGTGTGTGTGTGTGTGACAGAGAGAGAGGAGAGAGACCCGGGAGATAATTAGCATATTATTACATAAAGACAACATTCACATTTCTCTCACCGACAGCATGCTATGATGTCGGTCTCATGATTTTCTATCCGTTCAACATTAACAGATGAAACGGCGTGTTGTCTATAAATGTAATTACACAGTTAACGTCCTCCAGATCACACGCTGCTATTGGCTGTTTATTCCTCCTCTGATCAGATCCACAGGAGCATTTTCTGTCCTCGCGTCTGAACCAGAGAACCGAGCGATCGCCGTTTTTAACGTTGTGAGACTGTCTAGTGTTAGGCACCAAAACTACTCGGTTAAAGGTGTAGTGGAGGATTTTCTGTTTCCGGGTGGATCATCAAGACTATTGGTCCTCCTAGCTGTCAATCATTCTGGGATATGTTTACGTGGCGTGACAGGTCAGCGAGCAGACGGCCACGGCCTCCGACCATAGACGGTATATAAAAGCCTCCGACCATAGACGGTATATAAAGGCCTCCGACCATAGACGGTATATAAAAGCCTCCGACCATAGACGGTATATAAAAGCCTCCGACCATAGACGGTATATAAAGGCCTCCGACCATAGACGGTATATAAAAGCCTCCGACCATAGACGGTATATAAAAGCCTCCGACCATAGACGGTATATAAAGCCTCCGACCATAGACGGTATATAAAAGCCTCCGACCATAGACGGTATATAAAAGCCTCCGTCCATAGACGGTATATAAAAGCCTCAGACCATAGACGGTATATAAAGCCTCCGACCATAGACGGTATATAAAAGCCTCCGACCATAGACGGTATATAAAGCCTCCGACCATAGACGGTATATAAAAGCCTCCGACCATAGACGGTATATAAAAGCCTCCGTCCATAGACGGTATATAAAAGCCTCAGACCATAGACGGTATATAAAGCCTCCGACCATAGACGGTATATAAAAGCCTCCGACCATAGACGGTATATAAAAGCCTCCGACCATAGACGGTATATAAAAGCCTCCGACCATAGACGGTATATAAAGGCCTCCGACCATAGACGGTATATAAAGGCCTCCGACCATAGACGGTATATAAAGGCCTCCGACCATAGACGGTATATAAAGGCCTCCGACCATAGACGGTATATAAAGGCCTCCGACCATAGACGGTATATAAAAGCCTCCGACCATAGACGGTATATAAAGGCCTCCGACCATAGACGGTATATAAAAGCCTCCGACCATAGACGGTATATAAAGGCCTCCGACCATAGACGGTATATAAAAGCCTCCGACCATAGACGGTATATAAAAGCCTCCGACCATAGACGGTATATAAAGGCCTCCGACCATAGACGGTATATAAAAGCCTCCGACCATAGACGGTATATAAAAGCCTCCGACCATAGACGGTATATAAAGGCCTCCGACCATAGACGGTATATAAAGGCCTCCGACCATAGACGGTATATAAAGGCCTCCGACCATAGACGGTATATAAAGGCCTCCGACCATAGACGGTATATAAAGCCTCCGACCATAGACGGTATATAAAGGCCTCCGACCATAGACGGTATATAAAGGCCTCCGACCATAGACGGTATATAAAGGCCTCCGACCATAGACGGTATATAAAGGCCTCCGACCATAGACGGTATATAAAGGCCTCCGACCATAGACGGTATATAAAGGCCTCCGACCATAGACGGTATATAAAGGCCTCCGACCATAGACGGTATATAAAGGCCTCCGACCATAGACGGTATATAAAAGCCTCCGACCGCTGCCCCCCCCCCTCTCGGCGATAGCTTGTTTGTTGGCCTGTAGCGTGCTAACGTTAGCTATAGAGATGCTTGTCCTAAATAGATTTCCACTTACCGGTGGCGAGTCTGACGTAGTGGAAAAAGTGCAAATCTTCTTTTGGAAAGTCGGCTTGTAGAGCCATGCCGACAGCAACTTGTAAACAGAGCGCGCACGAAGGAGAACTGGGCTCGTGCACGCTCTCTCGTGCACACGTTTAATAGGCGTTCCCTCTCGGGAGCAGGTAGAGTTGCGCATGAGCATTTTTTCAAAAAGTGGAGAGGGCGGTTCTTTTCTAAAATTCAGGAAAATCCATCACTACATTGAAGAGAAATAAGATGAAAAATGTTTTACTTCTGCCAAGCACCTCACTGGCACGTTGAGAGGAGCCACATCAGGGTTAAAGAGAAGATACAGAGAGTCCAGTCCTGGGGAGGAGACCAGTCCTGGGCAGGAGACCAGTTCTGGGTGCAGACCAGGACTGGGGAGGAGACCAGTCCTGGGGAGGAGACCAGTCCTGGGCAGGAGTCCAGTCCTGGGGACGAGACCAGTCCTGGGCAGGAGACCAGTCCTGGGGAGGAGACCAGTCCTGGGGAGGAGACCAGTCCTGGGCAGGAGTCCAGTCCTGGGGACGAGACCAGTCCTGGGCAGGAGACCAGTCCTGGGTGCAGACCAGGACTGGGGAGGAGACCAGTCCTGGGGAGGAGACCAGGACTCTGCCAGCCTCTGGCCAGGCTCAGAGCTGCCGAGCTGGGCGCTGGGTAACAACCGTTGGCAGCCATGCCTGGACTCTGCACTACTGATGTGTTTGCTATGCCAAAAATAAATATCAGTGCAAGGTGTGGCCTAAGGAAAGATTATAATGCATAACTACAACTACTAATACAAACTATCACACAAATAACTAAAAAAAGTCTGCAGCTCAGCCTCATTTTAACTATGCACCAAAACTATGGAGCTCCCTACTCAAGAATATTCAGTCCTTCAAGAAAAAGACGGAGTTTTTTTGTGATTGTTGAGGGCAAAAATCCTTCATTATGCGGCACGTTTTCTTAATAAATGTGATGGAATATGCGGGATATTTATGCCATTTTATGCGATGAAATTGCGGGAACTTGCAAAAACTGCAGTTTGATGAAAAAGAGAAAACAAAGTGATTCCCCCCCAACACCGTGTTCTCACTAGGAGACATTACATCACTTCATAACGTTCCCATGGCAACAGGGGAAAATGGCTGCTCTCGTGAGAAGTAAACAACATTTTTCAACTTCCTGCTGAGATATATGTGACTTTTTTGCGGGGATTATGAAATCATGCAAGCCCCGCATATTTTGCGCGGAAATCTGCAATTTATGCGGTGAAAGTGCGGCGTATATGAAACGACTTTCACCCAGGAGACCGGGGATCGTCCCGTTGTTGTGGCACGCCCCCCCCAGAGACCGCGGCTCGTGTCCCGGCGTGTGGCGTGGCGTTTCCCCGTAACACAACCTCCGTATAGATGCTTCCCGTTACGTTCTGACCAGCACGAATACACAACGTTCTCAGAAACACGAAAACAAAAAGACAAAATCGTGTCATTGTACACAAATCAATAGATCAAAAATAACGTGACAATGTCTGCGTGCTGCGTATTTAGACTTTATTGATTGATTCATTGATGCCCTGAGGGACATCGTTAAGTTCAGCGCTGCTAATTGTCACACTAATTGTTCGTTTTATTCTCATTGTTCCTAATATTTCTCCATGTTTTATTTTGATCTTTCACATATTCTAATGTTCTTGGCATACCTGTTCTTCATAGTTGCTGCCTCTCATGTAAGAGTAGTATACATATATACTCCTTTTATTCTATGTATTGATGTGTTAGATAAATAGCGCTGTAGATGTCTGGTTCAATGTTTGTGTTGTGGATTATGTGTCAATATGTCTACAACAAATAGCCTCTCGGGGACGTTAATGTTGTCTAAGTCTAAGAGCGTGCACTTCATTTCATTTAGCATGATTTGGTCTGTTTTGCGGTTTCTCCCTTTTGTTGTGAAGTACTTTACACTCCTAGTATGAGAAGTACTATATATACTGTAAGAGTGTTATGTACTGTATCTGTGTTTACCGTGTGGGATGTATGCCTCCCAAAACTGAAGGTCCGAGTGAGAAAATGTGCGCGTACACACTATGTTTTAGGACTTCTGTGTGCAGATTTCTTTATCCAGTTCAAACTCTGGCTGTCAGATGGTTTTCCACCCAATCAGGCCTCAGCTCTCCCCTCGTGCCCCCCCCCCCCCCCCCCCGTGTAGCTCTGGCTCACAGTCGATGGGGCAGATCCCACAGTTCTGCTACGGGAAAAGAGACATTTTGGTTTCATGGTTACTTATTTTTTATGGTTGTATTTTGGCAAAGAGAGCTGGTGCCTTTGGCTCGAGGTGACCACATCTGTGCTCTACAGGGGTTTTCCTGCGAACGGGGCACGTGTCAAAGTCCGGGCCCGCGAGCCGCAGGTTTTTATCCGGCCCGCATATCGACTTAGGTTCACAATACATTTCATCTAGTTGCACGCTAAACCCAAAAAGACAGGAAACTGTTCGTCAAACTGCAATTACGCGACACTCAAAGCAGAATATGGCAGATTTACAGACTCTGAGACTGAGGCCGGCTGCACACTGGCTGCGTGGCGTGTCAGCTGCGTGGTGTGTCGGCTGCATGGCGTGTCGGCTGCATGGTGTGTCGGCTGCGTGGCGTGTCCGTTTTTCTTTCGGCTCCCATGGTAACAGGTTAGAGCGTGCACGCTGCCTGCGTGACACGCACGTCTCAGAAAACGCGTGCGCGCTAGAAATAGAACCAACGCCTATTTTCCAGAGTTTCCAGGTACAATATAATAAGAAAAGATGTTTATATGTCATTTTGACATGAATACATTTAATAAATGACATGTTGATGTTTGAAAGTCTCGAGGTTTTGACATAAATGCAGATATAATATACATGTCATTCAAAAAAATAATAATAAATAATTATCGATTTTCAAATATGTCACCTGTCAATACAGAACCAAATATTCTGGAAAATATTTCACCGTCAACACTGCCGACGTCGTCTTTGCTGTAATCAGATCAGAATATATTCATGTTTATGGGAAACATCCACGTGTCCAGACGAGGCGACCAGCAGCAGCAGCAGCACTAGCGCCGCGTCAGACACGTTTCTGGTGTGCAAAGACGTAGAAAACGCCACGCAGCTGACACGCCACGCTCACGCCACGCAGCCAGTGTGCGGCCGGCCGTAGAACTTCCCCCAGAAGAAACAGCATTTTCATATCCAGGCTGAGGAACTTTTTGCTGTGAGTCGGCCGTGTGCTGCTTTTAAAAACAACATAATCACTTTCTTGCTGCCTTTTGTACGGCTTTAATGTATAATGCATTAAAAAAAATGACAAAAAATGCGACAAACGGCAAAAAAAGCGACATGCAGTAATACAGTAATAAGCAAGTTAATCAACTCTACATGTCTGGCCTTTGAGGTGATGTTTTTAGTTTTGTATTTTGCTTAGTGAAAATGTAAAGTCAAATAATGTAAAATGTAAAGGTACTGTTGTAAGTTATTGTAAAATCTGAAAGACTGTATTTATATTTGCTTTGTAATAATATGATATTGTGAAATAGAGACCGGACCTGATGAGCTATTATTCACCTGCTCTTTAATTATTCTTTGTTTTTGTTTTTGTTAAATTCAGTTTGTTTGTGTTTTATTTTGTGCTTTTAATATATTTTGCTTTGCAACATTGTTGACTGTTTGAGATGAATAATAAAATGAGTTTTGCCCCCCCGCTCTAAGGTGTGGACACCTCGCTATAGAAATGTTCTGTCGGACAGAAAGTCTTTGTACCAATGACTGTGTTTGAAGAACATTTTTGCGGCTGGACTGTTATATAGCAGCTAACTTTGGGACTTCTTGAACACATTAAGGCTTTCATAAAAATATATATATATATATATATATATATATATATATATATATATATATATATATATATATATGAAAGCCGAAGTGATAAAATACAGTTCTTTTTAGAAAGGGCTGAAAGCAAAGAAAACTATTAGGAGGAATGGTGGGTCCAGCTGCATTTTTAATTCGAGATGAAAGAGGAGAAAGAGAAAGGAAAGAAGTCAGAAGAAGAAAAGAAGACCACAAAACGCTATGAAGTCACAGCGAGCACATCTCCTTTTTACTCACTTGTGGTTTTAACTCCACGATTTACTGTAAAAACCTGGCAGTGTCCGCGGGGGCTAGTTAGCAGATCCCACTGATATGACCGGAGCTGGGGGGCTTCACCACACGCTCGGCCGGGGGTGAAGGGACTCGTAAACACTTGGAGGCTGTGTGTGTGTGTGTGTGTGTGTGTGTGTGTCTGTGTGTGTGTGTGTGTGTGTGTGTGTGTGTTCATCCACCTGCAGTGTGGACGGACACAACTCTGCCTCAGGGGTCACAACTTTATTTTATCAAGATTATATTTTGGGGGGCTTTTCCACCGAATGGACAGGACAGTGAGAAAGGGGGGAGAGAGAGAGAGAGAGAGAGAGAGGGGGGGGGGGGGGGGGGGGGAAGGCATGCAGGGAATCGCCACAGGTCGGACTCGAACCCTGGACCTCCGCGTCGAGGCATAAACCTCTAAATATATGTGCGCCCGCTCTACCCACTGAGCCAACCCGGCCACCAAGTCAAGTCAACTTTATTGTCAATTCTGCGATATGTGACATACAGAGCAATTGAAAAATTAGCTTCCTGACAGCCTGGGGAATGAAGGTGTGTGTGTGTGTGTGTGTGTGTGTGGGGGGGGGGGGTGTACTGAGAGGGGTAAGTATGGATCTATTTTATTACATGTGTCAGTGTTGGCCCCGCCAAATCTCGCGAGAAACACGACTTGCCTTACGGCACGACGTCACATACGTCAACAACACATAAGACGCAGCCTCTGTGGAAGACACTCAGCACGCATTTCAGACGTGAATCACGGCAGAGTCGACGAAGAAAACGAAGAAAGCGCGGTCGGAAGAGTGAAGGAAAAGGAAACGAGAAACTGACCGCGTGAGGAACCGGACAAGAGGCCCACTCGGTCACGCTTTCACTCGTTGGCGAGAGCTGAAAAGCTGCAAAGGTTAAATACAAGTACTCCACCGGGACTCTAGGGGGCGCCGTTTGGCAAAAATGGAAACTGCATAGTATGCTTTTAAAAGGTGACTGTGGGTCGGGTACCGGTGACGGACGTTTCTGCCGCCGTTGCAGTTAAATTTAGCCGATAAAACGACTACTTAAGATTAGAAAAGAAGGTTGTGGTTTGAGTTAAAACACCAGTTCCCTTAAGTAGGACTCTCCGGAAACAAACAACCGATTCCTGGGTGAAAGTATTGTGTTTTCTCCTTAACTTCTTCAGGACATGAACACCTGTTTCCTGGGTGAAAGTCTTGTGTTTTCTCCTTAACTTCTTCAGGACATGAACACCTGTTTCCTGGGTGAAAGTCTTGTGTTTTCTTCTTAACTTCTTCAGGACATGAACACCTGTTTCCTGGGTGAAAGTCTTGTGTTTTCTCCTTAACTTCTTCAGGACATGAACACCTGTTTCCTGGGTGAAAGTCTTGTGTTTTCTCCTTAACTTCTTCAGGACATGAACACCTGTTTCCTGGGTGAAAGTCTTGTGTTTTCTCCTTAACTTCTTCAGGACATGAACACCTGTTTCCTGGGTGAAAGTCTTGTGTTTTCTCCTTAACTTCTTCCAGGACATGAACACCTGTTTCCTGGGTGAAAGTCTTGTGTTTTCTCCTTAATTTCTTCAGGACATAAACACCTGTTTCCTGGGTGAAAGTCTTGTGTTTTCACCTTAACTTCTTCAGGACGTGAACACCTGTTTCCTGGGTGAAAGTCTTGTGTTTTCTCCTTAATTTCTTCAGGACATAAACACCTGTTTCCTGGGTGAAAGTCTTGTGTTTTCTCCTTAATTTCTTCAGGACATAAACACCTGTTTCCTGGGTGAAAGTCTTGTGTTTTCTTCTTAACTTCTTCAGGACATGAACACCTGTTTCCTGGGTGAAAGTCTTGTGTTTTCTCCTTAACTTCTTCAGGACATGAACACCTGTTTCCTGGGTGAAAGTCTTGTGTTTTCTCCTTAACTTCTTCAGGACATGAACACCTGTTTCCTGGGTGAAAGTCTTGTGTTTTCTCCTTAACTTCTTCCAGGACATGAACACCTGTTTCCTGGGTGAAAGTCTTGTGTTTTCTCCTTAATTTCTTCAGGACATAAACACCTGTTTCCTGGGTGAAAGTCTTGTGTTTTCACCTTAACTTCTTCAGGACGTGAACACCTGTTTCCTGGGTGAAAGTCTTGTGTTTTCTCCTTAATTTCTTCAGGACATAAACACCTGTTTCCTGGGTGAAAGTCTTGTGTTTTCTCCTTAATTTCTTCAGGACATAAACACCTGTTTCCTGGGTGAAAGTCTTGTGTTTTCTCCTTAACTTTCTTCAGGACATGAACACCTGTTTCCTGGGTGAAAGTCTTGTGTTTTCTCCTTAACTTTCTTCAGGACATGAACACCTGTTTCCTGGGTGAAAGTCTTGTGTTTTCTCCTTAACTTCTTCCAGGACATGAACACCTGTTTCCTGGGTGAAAGTCTTGTGTTTTCTCCTTAATTTCTTCAGGACATAAACACCTGTTTCCTGGGTGAAAGTCTTGTGTTTTCTCCTTAACTTTCTTCAGGACATGAACACCTGTTTCCTGGGTGAAAGTCTTGTGTTTTCTCCTTAACTTTCTTCAGGACATGAACACCTGTTTCCTGGGTGAAAGTCTTGTGTTTTCTCCTTAACTTTCTTCAGGACATGAACACCTGTTTCCTGGGTGAAAGTCTTGTGTTTTCTCCTTAAGTTCTTCAGGACATGAACACCTGTTTCCTGGGTGAAAGTCTTGTGTTTTCTCCTTAACTTCTCCAGGACATGAACTCCACTCCCTCACTAGAAATCCTCGTGTTTTATGCAGATTTTCACGATCTAATACAGCGAGTCAATGTGGAGCATATAGTAATAAACACGTGGAGTACATACAGATTACAGTGCACTTAATAATAAAGTACTTTCTGTTGGTATATGTACGCATGGTTCATGAGGACAGTCTGCAACTCTACTGAAGCATAAGTAAAAACTAAAAAGGATAAAAAAAAGTCTGCAGTGACAAAAACTCTGTCTGATTATTGCAAAAAAACTACAAAATCAGATTTCCTCTGCTTGTGGAAAAGACTAGGTAGCTGCAGGTCAGGAGCAACAGTCTGACAACTGTTATTGATTGATCATATAGCAAGCAATTCTTTTTTTTCCGACATGGATTTTACAGAAAGTGCAAAAAAAAAACAACACTATGTGTACCTTTGGTTTATTTTATGGTCTAGGGCCATTTTTCCACACATATGTTATTACACGTCTGTTTTTTCTCCTTTTATTTTTGTTCATTCAGAGGAGAGAAATGGGGATACAGATAGGGGGGGGAGGAAAAGCAGTGCAATACTATTACCATTTCCTGTTTCTGCAGAGCCAGGGGTCTTCTGGGAGCGAGCTGAGAGGAGTCCTGGCAGCCGGCCGCCTCCGACGGGCCAAGACACACTGTGGAACGGGGAGAAAATATCATGAAGCGCGCCTGCAGAGAAACCACTTTTAAATAATCCCGGCTTGGAGCGCTCTTTATACACCACCAGCGCCTAATGAGAAATTAACTTATAATCAGATAAGCACTCAAAATAATCACAGGAATGGCTGCATAATGCGGTTCCTTAACTTCTGCATGCACGTTTTTCTATGAAAGATGAATATTAGCTCTCTGTACGTATATTCTCTTTGTTTCCAGTCTGGATGCAACTAGTCGACTCTAAAAAGACTTGCTTGAGGCGTCTCATCTTCACAACAGTAAAACAACTGTTTCTAATTACATTTTAGTATCATTTTCTGCATAGTCTTTACCAAGGAGACATTCTTATAACTCGGAGTCTTTTACACTGTGGCTTTTGCACTCATAACGCATAAACACTCATAATATTACACCACAACTTTATTGCCAAAGGGAGAAAAAAGAAAGAAAAGAAACATTAGCAAAGGAGTTTGCAAGCTGGAGGATTGATTAAATATGAAAATATGTACAGCAGCTATTACAGCGTTACGCATCTCGCTCTAAAACACACTTCTGATCAAAATAAATCTCAATATCGGTACAGAGCAAAGGTGCTTTGTTGTTATTTTCCTGATCAGACGACGACTTATAGATAATATAGACTTTATTGATCCAGAAAAGAAGGAAAGGCAGAACAGCGCTCTTTAGGAATTTGATTGGGAAAATGGCTGCTCTCGTGTGAAGTAAACACAACATTTTTCAACTTCCTGCTGAGATATATGTGACTTTTTTGCAACGAAAATGCGGGGATTATGAAATCATGAAAGCCCCGCATATTTTGCGTGGAAATCTTCAATTTATGCAGCGAAAGTGCGGCGTATTTGAAAAAATGCGGCCCCCCGCATACATATATAGACTTTGGCTGATTATGCATTGAATTATGCAATCGCATAATCACGTTTTTCTGGAGGGACTGGTTATCGGAGAGAGACTGTTGTGGTGGAAGTTTATCTCGTAGCAGCAGGGTTCAGTCATATCAATGACAAGAATGAAAACGAATAGAGACTGTTGGGAGAATTAAACCAAAGTCTGGTCTGTGAGCATTTATTATATTTTGCAAAATAGAGGAACACAGTTTCAAGAGGTACACGCAGCACAACTGAAACAGTATTTCTGCCTTCTAGACAAAACATTACACATTATATAGGAAACAAACAGAACATGGTTAGAGCCAGCCCCCCCTCCTACATCCTGGGTGCTGACCTTTTGGTCACATACCATAAACAACTAAAGTTAGTTTCCATTCCTCCTCTGCTATGTTCTAACATCTCTTCCTTGAGAGACAGGAAGAAACGTAGTTTCTCGCTGTCGTAAGCCGTCGTCGGCCTTCCTCACTTGTTATCTAAGAACAAAGATAACAACCTGAGGAAGCTTCAGGATAGTTAAAGCAATATCATTTCTACCAGGCTGTAGTTGAGGGCTGCAGCTGTTTTTCCCCTCTGCTACTTTAAAACGTCCACAGAGAGAGAAAGAAAACAACCAGGATCTTCTGGAGGTTGAAACCAATCTTTATAGGTAATGGTGAAAATAAAATTTGCCATCACACTATAACACTTTATTCTTAACTCTCCCGTTGTCTTCGGGTCAAATTTGACAAAAAAAAGTTTCTATATCAGAGATTTTACCACGTTCTACAAACGCGCTGAAGGACGCTTCGTTTCGTCTCTTCAGACGCGGACAGCCACGGACCAAACGTCCGTATGGTACGAGTTCGGCGTGAGAACGGTGATAGGATATATTTTCAGTCTTGTATAAAGTACTTGAAAGCAATACTTGAGTAAAAGTATAAGTACGTTACCAGAAAATGACTTTGGTAGAAGTTAAAGTCTCCTTTTAGAATATTACTTGAGTAAAAGTCTTAAAGTATCTGATATTTACAGTACTTCATCAGTATACAGTAGTATCAAAAGTAATTTTCTGATATTAAATGTACTTAAGTATTACAAGTAAAAGTAAAAAGAACTTTGATCATGAACTTTATGGCCGAAGGTGTGTAACGTTATCTTCATCACGACTGTCGTCTGGGTGGTCATCGTCTGTTACCATGGCAGCAGAGCCTGCACCAGGTGCTTCCATGATGCTATCAGTCATTATGCTTCCTCCTCCTCCTCTTTAGTTTTGGCCTATGGTTTTTTGTTTGCTGCTTGGCAACAAACAGGCATTAGGTCACCAACTAGAATGAATGTATTGACTCGGCAATTTAGTAACAATGATTGGCCAAACGTGCTTTCTTCCAGTGTAATACATTTCTTCTGATTTTATTTTGTAGTAATGAGTAACTAAGATGCTGAGGGGAAATGTAATGGAGTAAAAGTATGCATTTTATTTAGGAAATGTAGTGGAGTAGAAGTAAAAGTTTCCAGAAATATAAATAACAAAGTAAAGTACAGATACGTGAAAATTCTACTTAAGTACAGTAGTGAAGTATTTGTACTTCGTTACATTACAACACTGTATATGTTATTGTAATTCAGCATGTAGTAAGTAGGTTCAAGTGTGTGCATTCAAGCTCTAGCACTTCCAGCTATTTTGAGAAATGCCTTGAGCATCAGGTAACTGAGTCAAACAGAAAAACATCTTTCTATAGCAAATCTATTCACAGAGAGTGCCCTAACAGGTATTGTCTGAGGGCTATAGGATGACAAGTCAGCTCAAGTTATTTAGGGTGAAGGACAAAATCGTGTATATAAGACCTCTCGCCACAGACAGAATTTAGGACATCTTTGGTGCCCACGTTGTGGACATCTTCAGATGGTCTCATGTCATGACAGATTTGTTCTTTGTTAATAAAGCTCCACTTGAATTCCAGATCACCCGATTCCTTCATCTGATGCGGTCTCCTGACTCACTTCCAAACCTTCAAACGGGTTGGATGTGACAGCGTTATACAAACTCTTATTCTAGATTACACTGGACTTATATCTTACCTGCAGGGCTGCAACTAAAGATTATTGTTATTTTATCGATTAATCTGTTGATTATTTTACTCGATTAATCTGTTTGGTCTATAAAATGTCAGAAAATATTCAAATAAATTTGATCAAGCATTTTTTTTTTCAAGCCTCAAATGTCTTGTTTTGTCCACAACTCTGAGGGTCCTATTTTAACCATCTGAGGTCGCGGCGTGAAGCGCCTGGTGCAGGTGCGTTTAGGGCGTGTCCAAAAAAAAAGTGTCCGTCTTCATTAATCAGAGGTGTGTTTTGGGGCGTAACATGCAATCAACCAATCAGAGAGTCATCTCCCATTCCCTTTACAACCAGGCGCCAGGCGCGTTTGGACCTTGGAGCATTGCTGCTATGATGGAGGATTTACACCCTAATATGTTTATTAGTAATCAATAAAATCAATCAATCTGCCACTCCATCGCTGAAGTTACTTCCATGATTCAGGGCTCGTCCCCCGCTGAGTGATGATCTTTCTGTCCATTAAACACACTGATTGTTGACAGAGTTCATGTATTGAGCCATTTATTCCTCTTATGTTGCATAATTGACATTGTTATTACTATGTCAATAGTCATCTATTGTCATAACATTTTTAAGTGAAATTATTAATATATATTCAGTATTTGGTTCAGTTTGTTGTGTTTTCTGAAAAACCTGAAAAAAAATGACTTAGGCCATTATTTTAGGAAGGTGACATATCTGTTTAGTTGTTGCCACTAGTTTTACACTTCTTTATGGAACTGATGGTGAATTAACATCATTTACATGAAATTATCGGTAATTTTTGAGGAAAATGAGCAGAAATTAGGAATTATCTGGACTAACAGTTAAGGTCAGAGAAACATATGTTTACGGATGATCACAGATTTTTATTTTCGGGGGAAATTTGGTTGAAAAGAAAGCTATATTTCTGATGTAGGGGGTCAGATTTGACCCGAGGACAACAGGAGGGTTAAGTAAACAGAGGTGAATGTTTAGGGAGCCCACCCTGTAGGAGACCCCCCCCTTTCTTCCCTGAACACAACCTCCGGCCCTGCCAGCGTGCCGCGCTCGGAGGCCCAGAGAAAACAAACTGGCTCTGATTGTGAAAATAGTGCCGTAGGGCCCTCCTGGTGCCCGCCGCTTATCTCGCACAAGGCGAGCTTTGTGTACTGAGAGGGGGCTCCTCGCTGGCCCTCAACCACCCCACCAGGTGGAGACTTCCAGGGCCAAACTCTCCTCCTCCGTCACCCCCCCCTCCCGTCCATCACTTCCCCCTCTCTGCTCCGTGCATACTGCGCTCCCTCCATTGAGACCACGGTGTATATTTTTGAAAGGGGAAATTGATCCACAGGCCCCACAGTGCTCTGTGGCCAAAAGCAATTCCTTACCAGACTTCCCAACCATGACATGCCAAACATTATTTCAGATACACAGTATTTTGAATGCAATGTTGACTTATGAAAATGCCAAATATTGAAGATGAGCATGCATTTAAGCAGGAGATGAGCAGTAAAGTCACACTACATATAGTGGTGTTACTAGTTGAACTACATTTCCCAGTAGCTGTCGCGTAGCTATTGTTCTGAATCATGTGCAGTTTACCATAACAAGCTTTTCTTCCCAATTAGTAGCGCAGTGGCAAGTCCAAACACTAATATATATATTATTTTCTGCGTATGACATGCAAGGAAATGTCATCTTGGGCTTTGGGAAAACACTGTTTGGTGTTTATACACCAAACAACTAATCCATCAATCCAGAAAATAATCAACATATCAATCGACAGTGAAAATAATGGTTAGTTGCAGCCCTATATACGTATAAAGTAATATCATCCAATATGAAAACGACAGCAGTAAGCTCCCCCCAAACACGTCTGCAGATAAGATGCCAGGGACTCTGAACAGGGGCGGGGCCAGAGGGGGGAGGAAGGGGTGACACGGCCCCCCTGAAATATGATTGGCCCCCCCAAGGTGCCCACACACACACACACACACACACGCACGCCAATCCATTGGGCTAGAGTGTTTTCAATCTGACAGTTGTGATTTCCATTGGATCAGAGTTGTTCTGCCAACTTTCCCAGCCCTCGTCACATGACCCGATTAATGTTTCCATGAAAACCATCCAAAATCCAGATACCATGGAACCAGCACTGGGATTGTGGCAGACCGAGTCTATAGAAAATGTGTGCATTGCATTCAGATATACAATTTGTTTAAAATGAAAACAAGTGAAACGAATAATAAATGCAAAATGGCATTACGTCGTTTCATCCAATCCAATCCAATATTCCCAATACGTATGATAAAAGGTCCCCTCTCTCTACCCCCCCCCCCTGGGCCTGGCTGATTATCGGTCCCCACTGTGTGACCCCACTTAAAATCTCCTGGCGTGGCCCCCTGACTCTGAGGTCATTACCTTAAAGCGCTGAACACATCCACCTGGCAAACAAAATGGCCCAAACAATCAGCGACTTTAACCACTTGATAGATGGAGCCTGACGTGGGCCGTACACAGCTTGCACGCCGTGGGTGGACAGAGCGCTATAACTGTGGTTGCCAGCTGAGAAAAAGTGAGTCTGCCCTGACGTAAACGCCTTACATAATGTCGAACGCATAATTGAGGTTGTTGGTGGAGGAACTGGTGGTTCTGGGGTGTTGTACAGTTAATCTCTCACGTCGAGACCGTGCCTGAAAAACCTGATTAGCACCGATGATTTAGACGGCTGAACTTTTCCTCCTGCCACATTCCACAGCTGTCAATAATTTCAGAACAATTTAGAATAATTTTGATGATTCTTCGGGTTTTTTTTGTTGTTGCGTGGGTTAGTTTGCCAGTAACGCAGCGATCCCATGCAGTCATTAGTAAATCAACAACAGCAGCATCTGCAGTTGACAAAACGATCTCGGAGATTTGAGGATGAATCAGAGACGTGAGCGCGATTGAGACCATAAGATTGCTGACAAGATTAAAAAAGAAGATTAGTTAAAGGGCCCATATTATGAAAAAGAAAATCACTTTTTCTGATATTTGGGGGTTATTTTGTGTCTCTGGTGCTTCCACACACTAAGAAACTTGGAAAAAAATCCATCCATGTTGTTCTGAGTGAGATACGGTTTCTGAATGATTCCTGCCTTCAGTCTCCGGGTGAGCTGGTCAAAATCTGCACAGCTTTCTACGTCAGTAGCAGAGACGAGGTGGCGAACCGTAGCGTGCTAGCTCGTTCTCAATGGCAAAACACTGCTGCAACACACACTAGTTCACCATAATCTCCAAAAGAACTACTTCCTGTCCCTGTTCTGCAGGTATGCCACGCTAAGGTGGAAGTGTTCCCTGTTTAGAAGGTGGCTAACCGTAGCATGCTAGTATACAGTCCGCTGTATACTAGCATGCTAGCGCTAGCTTGCTAGTATACAGTCCGCTGTATACAGCGCGGACATACACGCAGATAAGATAAGATAAGATATACTTTATTGTCCCCAAGGGAAATTTGTTTTGGACTCTGTCCATTCTGCAGCGTTACAAAGACAACACACAAAATACAGAAAAAAACAACAAATACAAATATCTCTCAACACATACTCTCATGCAACACAAACATGTTTCCATATACATATAATGAGCACATTAAACTACTCCTTTCATTGTCACTTCCCCCGTCGGCTGTATTCTCCACAATA
>CM042425.1:550359-567310 GCA_023631565.1 Gymnocephalus cernua | reverse complement strand
TCCATATTCATACATGAACTGGTGTAGACGCTCCATATTCATACGTGAACTGGTGCAGACGCTCCCATATTCATACATGAACTGGGGTAAGACGCTCCATATTCATACATGAACTGGTGCAGACGCTCCATATTCATACATGAACTGGTGCAGACGCTCCATATTCATGCATGAACTGGTGCAGACGCTCATAGTCATGCATGAACTGGGTAGACGCTCCATATTCATGCATGAAACTGGGGTAGACGCTCCATATTCATGCATGAACTGGTGCAGACGCTCCATATTCATGCATGAACTGGTGTAGACGCTCCATATTCATACATGAACTGCTGTAGACGCTCCATATTCATGCATGAACTGGTGCAGACGCTCCATATTCATGCATGAACTGGGGTAGACGCTCCATATTCATACGTGAACTGGTGCAGACGCTCCATATTCATGCATGAACTGGTGCAGACGCTCCATATTCATACATGAACTGGTGTAGATGCTCCATATTCATACATGAACTGGTGCAGACGCTCCATATTCATACATGAACTGGTGCAGACGCTCCATATTCATACATGAACTGGTGTAGACGCTCCATATTCATACATGAACTGGTGTAGACGCTCCATATTCATACATGAACTGGTGCAGACGCTCCATATTCATACATGAACTGGTGTAGACGCTCCATATTCATACATGAACTGGTGTAGACGCTCCATATTCATACATGAACTGGTGTAGACGCTCCATATTCATACATGAACTGGTGCAGACGCTCCATATTCATACATGAACTGGTGTAGACGCTCCATATTCATACATGAACTGGTGTAGACGCTCCATATTCATACATGAACTGGTGTAGACGCTCCATATTCATACATGAACTGGTGTAGACGCTCCATATTCATACATGAACTGGTGCAGACGCTCCATATTCATACATGAACTGGTGCAGACGCTCCATATTCATACATGAACTGGTGTAGACGCTCCATATTCATACATGAACTGGTGTAGACGCTCCATATTCATACATGAACTGGTGTAGACGCTCCATATTCATACATGAACTGGTGTAGACGCTCCATATTCATACATGAACTGGTGCAGACGCTCCATATTCATACATGAACTGGTGCAGACGCTCCATATTCATACATGAACTGGTGCAGACGCTCCATATTCATACATGAACTGGTGTAGACGCTCCATATTCATACATGAACTGGTGTAGACGCTCCATATTCATACATGAACTGGTGTAGACGCTCCATATTCATACATGAACTGGTGCAGACGCTCCATATTCATACATGAACTGGTGTAGACGCTCCATATTCATACATGAACTGGTGTAGACGCTCCATATTCATACATGAACTGGTGTAGACGCTCCATATTCATACATGAACTGGTGTAGACGCTCCATATTCATACATGAACTGGTGCAGACGCTCCATATTCATACATGAACTGGTGCAGACGCTCCATATTCATACATGAACTGGTGTAGACGCTCCATATTCATACATGAACTGGTGTAGACGCTCCATATTCATACATGAACTGGTGTAGACGCTCCATATTCATACATGAACTGGTGTAGACGCTCCATATTCATACATGAACTGGTGTAGACGCTCCATATTCATACATGAACTGGTGTACCCAGACAGAGTTGTG
Organism: Gymnocephalus cernua; assembly: GCA_023631565.1. NCBI lineage: Eukaryota > Metazoa > Chordata > Actinopteri > Perciformes > Percidae > Gymnocephalus > Gymnocephalus cernua. The sequence goes on along the minus strand of CM042425.1, from coordinate 565,624 downwards.
AGGAGCTGAGAGTCTTAATTAACTTTGCAGACACTCATTTGGCAACGGTTTGATCTTCCAGTCTCATTCTTAACAAGGAACTAGAAAATATTCACATTTAACAAACTGGAATCAGATCATTTTTCTTTGTTTTTCATAAAAAAAAAAAAATTAACCGATTATCAAAATAGTTGGCGAAGGATTTAATAGTTGAACACTAATCGATTCCAAACTACACAATAAGGGACTTCACAGCTACACCGAGCTTTTCATATGTATGCAAATCTTTAAGACTTTAACTTGCTAATTGCAGTCGATCTACCAATCAGACGGTAATTACTGGTATCCTGCCTGACTTTCCTTCTGGTGGCTGAGCAGCTAATTTGAGCCGTGGTTTAAACAGCTGGAACACAGCATCCTGTGGCATAACTGGAGGCCTGTGTGTGAGCATGCATGCGTGTGTGCGTGCGTGTGCGTGTGTGTGTGTGTGTGTGTGTGTGTGTGTGTGTGTGTGTGTGTTGCCATTTATATGTATGGTGTATGGCACTTTTTGGAAAATACAGCGTAAAGTATATTGAATTAACTTTGTAGGAAAATGTGTCACACACATTCTGGGCAAAAGTGTGTAATGTAATATTTCTCCAGAATCTGGCGGAGAAAGTCAACGCCTCTATCAATATGTTAACTCTATGTGACCTGCCTGTCAGCTTCCTCCCCCTTCTGTGTGATTGATTAACATTTTATTAATGTTTCCATTTGCCGTCGGTTCAGGTGATACAGCATGACACACGGCGCCTACTCTCGGCCGATGATTGGATTAAAAAAGGTTACTGAGCCCATAATTGCTTTTAGATTACACTCCATGTGAGCGTGTGTCATTAATGTAATGATTATCCACATCGCACCAATGCTACCTCAGTGAATCTTCAGCCATTTAGTCTCGATAAGGTGACATGTCACACTCATCATCAAGGTGTTTGGTGGTTTTTGCCCCCCCAACGTCGCCTTCCAGGCAGCGCTGCAATGGTTATGTGTAGGGTTAAGGTTTGGGTTAGCTGCCTGGAAGGCGACGTTGGGGGCAAACAAACACCATCGAGCCATCATCACAAACACAGACAACAATCTTTCTAAGAATCCTTTTCAATAAAACGTCAGTCAGAAAAGCAGCGGCGACGATCGGGGCGACCTCTAGCTCACCTGGTGAGAGCGTGCTGAGTCCTCTGCAGCGCCGCGGGTTAGAATCCGACCTGCTGCCCTTTGCTGCGTGTCGTCCCCCATCTCTCTCTCTCTCCCTCTCTCTCCCCCTTTCATGTCTATCCATTGTCACTATAATAAAACAAAAAAATGAAAAGCAGCGGCGATACCCACCCACACACACACACACACGCATGCACGCACACACACACACACGCACACACACACACACACACATGCTACAGTAAAAATACATAGAGTACGTATTAAAGGTAGTTGGTATCACACCCAGGGCTCTCCTCTCCATGAGGGCCCTGAGTACTCAGTCCCCCCCCCCCCAGTCCGACGCCCCTGGCGGTGCCCTCCCGTTGTGTCATTACCCCCAGCTGCACCTCGTTTGCAGGTCATTTCGGTAAAGTACAGACGCCACAGCTGATGACTTCTACAACAGCGGGGTAAAAGTACACATAATCAATTAAACCAAAGCCACCACATGTCCAGCTGACAGCCACTTAAGGGATTAGCCCTCGGTATACAAATCACTGCTAGCTAATTAACTAAATTGTTGTTAATGTGGAGCATGTACAGAAGCTTCTACTCTAATGGCCTCAGGTTGGCTGCTACCAAACAGGTGTAACTAAGCCTCTGAAGAGGAGAGTGAAAACATCTTGTACCACAATTAAATGTGCAGTAGGTAATACTTCTAAAACTACCTTTCTGTCATATACCTGCTGAAACTGACCGGATGTTCCAGTAGAACTACATGAAGCAGGTACTTTAAAATAAATCCAGCTCCTCTGGCTCCACCTACAGCCTGGAGGGGGATTTACAGAAATACACCGCTCCCTGTTCAGATGCACCAATCAGGGCCAGGGGGGGTCTAACTGTTCAGATGCACCAATCAGGGCCAGGGGGGGTGTCTAACTGTTCAGATGCACCAATCAGGGCCAGGGGGGGTCTAACTGTTCAGATGCACCAATCAGGGCCAGGGGGGGTCTAACTGTTCAGATGCACCAATCAGGGCCAGGGGGGATCTAACTGTTCAGATGCACCAATCAGGGTCAGGGGGCGTGTCTAACTGTTCAGATGCACCAATCAGGGCCAGGGGGGGTCTAACCACATCCCAGAATGCTGTGTGGACTAGCCAGACCCTCCTCCACAGAGCTGTAAAAGAAGGTCTTGTGTAATATTGCAATTGTGAAATACTCAATTAAATGATATATAAATATCTAAATAACTCATAAATCGATGACGATATATCGATGTAGCAGCGTCTGAAAACAGTTACCAGTGATTCCTGGTCTGAGAGACAAAATAAAACGGTAGCCATTTTCCTTCATTAATGACAGAAGATGGAAAACCGGCTTTTCCTAAAACATGGTATTTTCCTAACAGAGAGTTAACCCTGACCCCTTCCCACTGGAACCAACAGTTTGGTCTGTTGTTGTGTTTTTATTCCAGATAGTTTCAGCTGCAAATACTAAATCTTTTCTTGCTGATCGCTGTGAGAGAGCACATGTAGGAAACCACAGCGTTTTTAAAGCATTAGACGTAACTCTTAAGTATTTTATTTGGGAACTCGCACAGGAATTGGCAACGACGAACAACAACAAATTCCTCCCATGGTGGAAAAATGTAGAATGTGAGTCGTGCTGTGACATGTAGGCAGAATATATTTCAGAAGAATATGATGTGATTCTCTGGTTCTTGATTTAATTGTTGAATTATACAGTTGATTCATAGTGTGTGTGTGTGTGTGCGCGTCTGTGTGTCTGTGTGTGTGTGTGTGTGTGTGTGTGTTTGTGTGTGTGTGTGTGTGTTTGTGTGTGTGTGTGTGTGTGTTCAGCTACAAATCTGTGTGTATGTCTGGTTTATGCATTATCTTTATGTGTCTGTGTCTTCGCCTATATGTATTCATATATTTCTCTGTGTGTGTGTGTGTCTCTGTGTGTGTGTGTGTGTGTGTGTGTGTGTGTGTGTGTGTGTGTGTGTGTGTGTGTGTGTGTGTGTGTGTCTGTGGCTCGCTCTCATCCAGAGCAAGTCGTGAAACCTAATTGCTTGCACATGTGGAGAATTTTCAAGTGTTTAGAATAAAGTTAGTTTCAAGAAGAAGCAAAAAAATGTGTGTGTGTGTGTGTGTGTGTGTGTGTGTGTGTGTGTGTGTGTGTGTGTGTGTGTGTGTTGGGGGGGGTCTGCAGAGCTAGAGACAGCCAGCCCAAACACCCCTTCCTCCCTCTTGCTGAAACCAATTCCTTTCTCTTTCTCTACTCGAGGAGTACAGGTCGGAGGTCGCGGGGGAAGATGTCTGTGATTGGACGCAGGCCTGTTGTATCACACGCGGAGGACACAGTAAAGAGTGTGTAACGTGATGCTCTCCTGCCGCTGATCAAAGTATTGTGAACAAAATACCACTACAATCTACTTTGTAGTCACTATGTATAAGCAGCGGTGAAATACAACTCAGTACAGTTACTCCAGTATACTGCACTTCAGTCCAGATGTTGAGGTACTTGTACTTTACTTGAGTCTTTTTCTTTTCATGTCACTTTCTACTTCTACTCCGCTACATTTCAGAGAGAAATATTGTACTTTTTACTCCACTACATTCATCTGTTACAGCTTTAGTTACTAGTTACTTTACACATTAAGATTCCTGCACACTAAACACATGTAGTTTATCAAATCTGATGTTTTATTCTAAAGTAAACTAGCCGACAATATAACGACTACAAGTCCAGCTGAGACGATCAGACCAGTAAACACACAGCTTGTTGGATCCTTTACACACACTACAATGGGAGGAGAGTTCTGCATCGAGTACTTTTACTGTAAATACTTTAAGTACCTTTTGCCTGATGATACTTACAGACTTTTACTTATGTAACATTTTGAATGCAGGATTTTTTACTTAAAGAGGAACTATGCAGTTTATTTTATCTTAATGTACCTTATCTGAGCATCTTGGGAGTCATTGTGATGGTTATGTGACTTGTTTCTGGTTGAATGGTGGTCGCCCCCCCCCTAGCGCCTGGGAGATGAAAAACCACCCTTGCAGCTTGGGGCCGGTGAGCCGGCGGCCTCAGCGTCAGGAAGTACGGCGTGATATCAGGTCTCGCCACGTTAACGAATCGCTTCACGGCGCCGCACACATACGGCCGTTCAGGAACCGGCTAACGAGGTAGAGATGGAGTTTTTCACACTATCGTCACGGCTGAGCCGGCAAAGAAGAAGCAGAAAGCTAGGAAAGCATCGTGGGAGGAAGAGAGGAAGAGGAAACGGCAGACTGACCGAGAGAGGAGTCAGACACGAGGAAACATAGGAGCTGTAGGGGGGGGGGCTCTATAGAGAAACCTGCCAGCAACAAGACAGGAAACACACAAGACCTGGACTACACTGCATAGCGTTGCTTTAACAGAAGTATCTGAATACTTCTTCCACCGCTGTGTGTACGTCAATACAAAAGCAAATTGGGTAAAAGAAAAAGTCTGGCATACCACCCAAAGCTCGCCTCCCCCCCTCCTCTCACCCCGCGGTCCTTCTTAGGGGGAGATAAAGTGTTCCAGAGACAGGGAACCAAGCACAATTTCAAAGATGTATCAGAGGGGTAAGGATGGAGAAGTGCTTTTAATCTTGTGTAACCCTATAGGGCTGTAAACGGGGAAAGGGCTTCAGCGAGAGACGGGACATATAGTCCTGATTAAAACACTGAGCACAGCTTCCACGAGTTCTCAGCTTCAGCCCAACCTTCATCTCGCTCACAATCTTTTATTGTTGTTGAAGCTTCGATAATCAAATAATGGTCCCAGTCTAAAGATCATTATTGCTATCCTACGCAGCTCTAAAGAATACCTCGGCTTTAAAGGGACACGCCACCGTTTGTTAGCTTAGCTTAGCGTAGTGAATGGAATCCTTTGTTGCCGTTAGCATGTCGCGAGTAAAAGTGAGCCAACAACAACAACAACAACAAAACAACCTAATTACTTCTTGTGGCCTGCGTGTTCACAACAAGTACAAATAGCAACGCAAAGTAAGACTAGACGATTTCCTAGGCAGATATTGATTTGGGACTATATTGGGTGGAAGTAGCCTACAGCCGAAGCACTGCTACTTGGCGCAGTGATATCATGCAGCAACTCTGTGTGAGTACAGGTCTAATATGGGGAGACCCCACCTATCTACAGCTAGGGGAGACCCCACCTATCTACATCTAGAGGAGACCCCACCTATCTACAGCTAGAGGAGACCCCACCTATCTACAGCTAGGGGAGACTCCACCTATCTACAGCTAGGGGAGACCCCACCTATCTACAGCTAGGGGAGACCCCACCTATCTACATCTAGAGGAGACCCCACCTATCTACAGCTAGAGGAGACTCCACCTATCTACAGCTAGAGGAGACCCCACCTATCTACAGCTAGAGGAGACCCCACCTATCTACATCTAGAGGAGACCCCACCTATCTACAGCTAGGGGAGACCCCACCTATCTACAGCTAGAGGAGACCCCACCTATCTACATCTAGAGGAGACCCCACCTATCTACATCTAGAGGAGACCCCACCTATCTACAGCTAGAGGAGACCCCACCTATCTACATCTAGAGGAGACCCCACCTATCTACATCTAGAGGAGACCCCACCTATCTACAGCTAGAGGAGACCCCACCTATCTACAGCTAGAGGAGACCCCACCTATCTACAGCTAGGGGAGACCCCACCTATCTACATCTAGAGGAGACCCCACCTATCTACATCTAGAGGAGACCCCACCTATCTACAGCTAGGGGAGACCCCACCTATCTACATCTAGAGGAGACCCCACCTATCTACAGCTAGAGGAGACCCCACCTATCTACAGCTAGGGGAGACCCCACCTATCTACATCTAGAGGAGACCCCACCTATCTACAGCTAGAGGAGACCCCACCTATCTACATCTAGAGGAGACCCCACCTATCTACAGCTAGAGGAGACCCCACCTATCTACAGCTAGGGGAGACCCCACCTATCTACATCTAGAGGAGACCCCACCTATCTACAGCTAGAGGAGACCCCACCTATCTACAGCTAGAGGAGACCCCACCTATCTACAGCTAGAGGAGACCCCACCTATCTACAGCTAGAGGAGACCCCACCTATCTACAGCTAGAGGAGACCCCACCTATCTACAGCTAGGGGAGACCCCACCTATCTACAGCTAGAGGAGACCCCACCTATCTACAGCTAGAGGAGACCCCACCTATCTACAGCTAGAGGAGACCCCACCTATCTACAGCTAGAGGAGACCCCACCTATCTACAGCTAGAGGAGACCCCACCTATCTACATCTAGAGGAGACCCCACCTATCTACAGCTAGAGGAGACCCCACCTATCTACAGCTAGAGGAGACCCCACCTATCTACAGCTAGAGGAGACCCCACCTATCTACAGCTAGAGGAGACCCCACCTATCTACAGCTAGAGGAGACCCCACCTATCTACAGCTAGAGGAGACCCCACCTATCTACAGCTAGAGGAGACCCCACCTATCTACAGCTAGAGGAGACCGTGATAAACCCTATTTCAACCAAGCATGCATGAAAACCACTACAACACCAGAAGGACATTACTGTATAAATAATCTGAAGGTATACATTGCTGAATGCCTTAAACACTGCAGAAAATGAAAGTTTTGTGTGTGTATTATTGAAATCAAAGCAAAGAATCTCAGCATTACCGCTCGTGTCCACACGTACGAGGCATTAATGATGATTATTACACCTTTATTATGGGAAAAAAATCTCTTTTTCTGGGGTTCGGGGTGTTATTTTGTGTCTCTGGTGCTTCCACACACATACAAACTTGGAAAAAAAACATCCATGTTGTTCTGAGTGAGATACGGTTTCTGAATGATTCCTGCCTTCAGTCTCTGGGTGAGCTGGTCAACATCTGCAGGGCTTTCTACGTCAGTAGCCGAACCATTTGGTGTGTGCTAACCAATTTAGCTTATGCCACATCAGCTAGCTGTTTCTCCAACTTCAGTCAGTACAAGGCAGGATTAGTAGCGAGACTTCTTCTAAACGAGGGAACACTTTCAACTTAGCGTGGAATACCTGCAGAACAGGGACAGGAAGTAGTTCTTCTGGAGATTATGGTGAACTAGTGTGTGTTGTAGCAGTGTTTTGCCATTGAGAACGAGGTGGCTAACTGCTAGCAGCGGTAGCTTCTAGCTAGTAGTCCTTACCTAGCTACTGTCAGGGCACGCCCTCATACTCTGCTCCTGACTGGCTAGTAGTCCTTACCTAGCTACTGTCAGGACACGCCCTCATACTCTGCTTCTGACTGGCTAGTAGTCCTTACCTAGGTACTGCTCATGTGCGACTCCCAACAAAGATGTAACAGAAGTGAGATGTCTCACTCTGTAGCTAAAACAGAGAGCTCAACACACAGGGTGAAAAGAGGAGCTGCAGCAATGTGCAGTACAACAAATATATGGTGTTTTCTGAAAATGTAACCATGTACAACTATTCTGGTACAAAATGAGCATAATACGAACGATTATTATCACAGTCGATGAATCAGTCGATTACTTTCTGGATTAATAGATTAGTTGTTTGGTCGTAAAATGTCAGAAAATTGTGAAAAATGTGGATCAGAGATTCCCAAAAAGCCCAAGATGACGTCCTCAAATATCTTGTATTTATCCACAACTCAAAGATCTTCAGGTTCCTGTCCCAGAGGAGAGAAGACACTAGAACAATATTCACATTTAACGAGCTGGAATTACTTTTTTTTTTCATACAAAATGACTCAAACCAATTAACCAATTATCAAAATAGTTGGCGATTAATTTAACAGTTGACAACTAATCGATTGATCTTTGCAGCGCTACATTTCTTCCTTGATCTCGCCGTTACTTTGTCTCATTCTTAACAATCTGTGTCCTCCACCCCAACTCACCCCCCCCCCCACCCCCCCCCCCCCACCTCCATTGATCATCAGGGTAATTGAGAACAGCCATGTCCTCTCCCGCTGCCCCTCCCCAGCTTCATGAAAGCCCAGACATCTGGTCCGCATACACCCCAAGTCTTCATCCCCCTCCCTCCCCACCGAGTCACCTCCAAGCCCCCTGTCCTTCTCGGGAAGAACCAGACAGTCCCGAGACGTTGAAGAACAACAAGATGGAGGAGAAGAAGGAGGAAAAACATGAATGTGAAGTGGAAGAAACAGATGAGGTGTTCATGAACGTGCTGTATTATTATTATTATTATTATTATTATTATTATTATTATTATTATAACATGAAGATGTATTCGTAATGGAGGACTGGTTTAAACGTACAATAACTCAACACATTCGCATGATGTCGTACGAAAACGTATGCACAATTTGAATTATTTCCTAGGAAATTATGACGATTGGTTGGTCACGTGACAACAAGTTTAGTCAAGTGACGACCGGTTGGTCACGTGTTACGGCCGGTTGTTCACGTGATGACCGGTTGGTCACGTGATGACCGGTTGGTCACGTGTTACGGCCGGTTGGTCACGTGATGACCGGTTGGTCACGTGTTACGGCCGGTTGGTCACGTGATGACCGGTTGGTCACGTGATGACCGGTTGGTCACGTGATGACCGGTTGGTCACGTGATGACCGGTTGGTCACGTTGCGGCCGGTTGGTCACGTTATGACCGGTTGGTCACGTTGCGGCCGGTTGGTCACGTTGCGGCCTTTTGGTCACGTGATGACCGGTTGGTCACGTTGCGACCGGTTGGTCACGTGATGACCGGTTGGTCACGTGATGACCGGTTGGTCACGTTGCGACCGGTTGGTCACGTGATGACCGGTTGGTCACGTGATGACCGGTTGGTCACGTTGCGGCCGGTTGGTCACGTTACGACCGGTTGGTCACGTGATGACCGGTTGGTCACGTGGCGGCCGGTTGGTCACGTGGCGGCCGGTTGGTCACGTTACGATCGGTTGGTCACGTTGCGACCGGTTGGTCACGTGGCGGCCGGTTGGTCACATTGCGGCCGGTTGGTCACGTTGCGGCCGGTTGGTCACGTTGCGGCCTTTTGGTCACGTGATGACCGGTTGGTCACGTTGCGGCCGGTTGGTCACGTTACGACCGGTTGGTCACGTGATGGCCGGTTGGTCACGTGATGACCGGTTGGTCACGTGATGACCGGTTGGTCACGTGGCGGCCGGTTGGTCACGTGGCGGCCGGTTGGTCACGTGGCGGCCGGTTGGTCACGTTGCGGCCGGTTGGTCACGTTGCGGCCGGTTGGTCACGTGATGACCGGTTGGTCACGTGGCGGCCGGTTGGTCACGTGGCGGCCGGTTGGTCACGTGGCGGCCGGTTGGTCACGTTGCGGCCGGTTGGTCACGTTGCGGCCGGTTGGTCACGTTGCGGCCTTTTGGTCACGTGATGACCGGTTGGTCACGTTGCGGCCGGTTGGTCACGTTACGACCGGTTGGTCACGTGATAGCCGGTTGGTCACGTGATGACCGGTTGGTCACGTGATGACCGGTTGGTCACGTGGCGGCCGGTTGGTCACGTTGCGACCGGTTGGTCACGTGAAGACCGGTTGGTCACGTGAAGACCGGTTGGTCACGTGGCGGCCGGTTGGTCACGTTACGACCGGTTGGTCACGTGGCGGCCGGTTGGTCACGTTGCGACCGGTTGGTCACGTGAAGACCGGTTGGTCACGTGAAGACCGGTTGGTCACGTTGCGGCCGGTTGGTCACGTTACGACCGGTTGGTCACGTGATGACCGGTTGGTCACGTGGCGGCCGGTTGGTCACGTGGCGGCCGGTTGGTCACGTTACGATCGGTTGGTCACGTTGCGACCGGTTGGTCACGTGGCGGCCGGTTGGTCACATTGCGGCCGGTTGGTCACGTTGCGGCCGGTTGGTCACGTTGCGGCCTTTTGGTCACGTGATGACCGGTTGGTCACGTTGCGGCCGGTTGGTCACGTTACGACCGGTTGGTCACGTGATGGCCGGTTGGTCACGTGGCGGCCGGTTGGTCACGTGGCGGCCGGTTGGTCACGTGGCGGCCGGTTGGTCACGTTGCGGCCGGTTGGTCACGTTGCGGCCGGTTGGTCACGTTGCGGCCTTTTGGTCACGTGATGACCGGTTGGTCACGTTGCGGCCGGTTGGTCACGTTACGACCGGTTGGTCACGTGATAGCCGGTTGGTCACGTGATGACCGGTTGGTCACGTGATGACCGGTTGGTCACGTGGCGGCCGGTTGGTCACGTTGCGACCGGTTGGTCACGTGAAGACCGGTTGGTCACGTGAAGACCGGTTGGTCACGTGATGACCGATTGGTCACGTTGCGGCCTTTTGGTCACGTGATGACCGGTTGGTCACGTGAAGACCGGTTGGTCACGTGATTACAGGTTGGTCACGTGTTACGGCCGGTTGGTCACGTTGCGGCCTTTTGGTCACGTGATGACCGGTTGGTCACGTTACGACCGGTTGGTCACGTGATGACCGATTGGTCACGTTGCGGCCTTTTGGTCACGTGATGACCGGTTGGTCACGTGATGACCGATTGGTCACGTTGCGGCCTTTTGGTCACGTGATGACCGGTTGGTCACGTGATGACCGGTTGGTCACGTGATGACCGGTTGGTCACGTGACGACCGGTTGGTCACGTGACGGCCGGTTGGTCACATTGCGGCCGGTTGGTCACGTTACGACCGGTTGGTCATGTGATGACCGATTGGTCACGTTGCGGCCTTTTGGTCACGTGATGACCGGTTGGTCACGTGATGACCGGTTGGTCACGTGATGACCGGTTGGTCACGTGACGACCGATTAGTCACGTGACGACCGGTTGGTCACGTGACGACCGGTTGGTCACGTTACGACCGGTTGGTCACGTTACGACCGGTTGGTCACGTGACGGCCGGTTGGTCACATTGCGGCCGGTTGGTCACGTTACGACCGGTTGGTCACGTGATGACCGATTGGTCACGTTGCGGCCTTTTGGTCACGTGATGACCGGTTGGTCACGTGACGACGGGTTGGTCACGTGACGACCGGTTGGTCACGTGACGACGGGTTGGTCACGTGATGACCGGTTGGTCACGTGATGACCGGTTGGTCACGTGACGACGGGTTGGTCACGTGACGACCGGTTGGTCACGTGACGACCGGTTGGTCACGTGATGACCGATTGGTCACGTTGCGGCCTTTTGGTCACGTGATGACCGGTTGGTCACGTGGCGACCGGTTGGTCACGTGACGACCGGTTGGTCACGTGACGACCGGTTGGTCACGTGACGACCGGTTGGTCACGTGATGACCGGTTGGTCACATTGCGGCCGGTTGGTCACATTGCGGCCGGTTGGTCACGTGATGACCGGTTGGTCACGTGACGGCCGGTTGGTCACGTGATGACCGGTTGGTCACGTGATGACCGGTTGGTCACATTGCGGCCGGTTGGTCACGTGATGACCGGTTGGTCACGTGACGGCCGGTTGGTCACGTGACGACCGGTTGGTCACGTGACGACCGGTTGGTCACGTGACGACGGGTTGGTCACGTGATGACCGGTTGGTCACATTGCGGCCGGTTGGTCACGTGGCGGCCGGTTGGTCACATTGCGGCCGGTTGGTCACGTTGCGGCCGGTTGGTCACGTTGCGGCCTTTTGGTCACGTGATGACCGGTTGGTCACGTTGCGGCCGGTTGGTCACGTTACGACCGGTTGGTCACGTGATGGCCGGTTGGTCACGTGGCGGCCGGTTGGTCACGTGGCGGCCGGTTGGTCACGTGGCGGCCGGTTGGTCACGTTGCGGCCGGTTGGTCACGTTGCGGCCGGTTGGTCACGTTGCGGCCTTTTGGTCACGTGATGACCGGTTGGTCACGTTGCGGCCGGTTGGTCACGTTACGACCGGTTGGTCACGTGATAGCCGGTTGGTCACGTGATGACCGGTTGGTCACGTGATGACCGGTTGGTCACGTGGCGGCCGGTTGGTCACGTGAAGACCGGTTGGTCACGTGAAGACCGGTTGGTCACGTGAAGACCGGTTGGTCACGTGACGGCCGGTTGGTCACATTGCGGCCGGTTGGTCACGTTACGACCGGTTGGTCACGTGATGACCGATTGGTCACGTTGCGGCCTTTTGGTCACGTGATGACCGGTTGGTCACGTGACGACGGGTTGGTCACGTGACGACCGGTTGGTCACGTGACGACGGGTTGGTCACGTGATGACCGGTTGGTCACGTGATGACCGGTTGGTCACGTGACGACGGGTTGGTCACGTGACGACCGGTTGGTCACGTGACGACCGGTTGGTCACGTGATGACCGATTGGTCACGTTGCGGCCTTTTGGTCACGTGATGACCGGTTGGTCACGTGGCGACCGGTTGGTCACGTGACGACCGGTTGGTCACGTGACGACCGGTTGGTCACGTGACGACCGGTTGGTCACGTGATGACCGGTTGGTCACATTGCGGCCGGTTGGTCACATTGCGGCCGGTTGGTCACGTGATGACCGGTTGGTCACGTGACGGCCGGTTGGTCACGTGATGACCGGTTGGTCACGTGATGACCGGTTGGTCACATTGCGGCCGGTTGGTCACGTGATGACCGGTTGGTCACGTGACGGCCGGTTGGTCACGTGACGACCGGTTGGTCACGTGACGACCGGTTGGTCACGTGACGACGGGTTGGTCACGTGATGACCGGTTGGTCACATTGCGGCCGGTTGGTCACGTGGCGGCCGGTTGGTCACATTGCGGCCGGTTGGTCACATTGCGGCCGGTTGGTCACGTGATGACCGGTTGGTCACGTGACGGCCGGTTGGTCACGTGACGACCGGTTGGTCACGTGACGACCGGTTGGTCACGTGACGACGGGTTGGTCACGTGATGACCGGTTGGTCACATTGCGGCCGGTTGGTCACATTGCGGCCGGTTGGTCACGTGATGACCGGTTGGTCACGTGACGGCCGGTTGGTCACGTGATGACCGGTTGGTCACGTTGCGGCCTTTTGGTCACGTGACGACCGATTAGTCACGTGACGACCGATTAGTCACGTGACGACCGATTAGTCACGTGACGACCGATTGGTCACGTGACGACCGGTTGGTCACGTGACGACGGGTTGGTCACGTGATGACCGGTTGGTCACATTGCGGCCGGTTGGTCACATTGCGGCCGGTTGGTCACATTGCGGCCGGTTGGTCACGTGATGACCGGTTGGTCACGTGACGGCCGGTTGGTCACGTGATGACCGGTTGGTCACGTGATGACCGGTTGGTCACATTGCGGCCTGTTGGTCACATTGCGGCCGGTTGGTCACGTGATGACCGGTTGGTCACGTGACGGCCGGTTGGTCACGTGACGACCGGTTGGTCACGTGACGACCGGTTGGTCACGTGACGACCGGTTGGTCACGTGACGACCGGTTGGTCACGTGATGACCGGTTGCGGCCGGTTGGTCACGTGATGACCGGTTGGTCACGTGACGGCCGGTTGGTCACGTGATGACCGGTTGGTCACGTGATGACCGGTTGGTCACATTGCGGCCGGTTGGTCACATTGCGGCCGGTTGGTCACGTTGCGGCCTTTTGGTCACGTGACGACCGATTAGTCACGTGACGACCGATTAGTCACGTGACGACCGATTGGTCACGTGACGACGGGTTGGTCACGTGACGGCCGGTTGGTCACGTTACGACCGGTTGGTCACGCCATGGATTGAGAAAAATCGCCATATGAAAGCTGACTGAGAGGCCTGATTCTATAAGATCGTAAACCTTTATGCATATAATTATATATATCATATAATCATATAATGTAATATTAGGTATTACAGAACAATAAAGAATATAAATATCACCCATTTGAAAATATATTACACCACTCTGAACTTATGAAATGTGCTTTCCTTTCTGTGGGGTGATAGAAAGGAAGTCTGGGATACTAAGGTGTATATGTGTGTGTGTGTGTGTGTGTGTGTGTGTGTGTGTGTGTGTGTGTTCACCCAGCAGCAGCAACAGCAGCGGTGTAAGTTACGTGTTACAGATAGAGATCAGGCAGGGACAGATTTAATTAACAGATATCTCTGCTTAATGTAGATTCTTTTGGCTCCCTCAGATACATCCCCTTGTGCTTATCCAACCAGAAATAACTTATCTTGGCTCTGCACTGGTCCTAATGTATTTCCTACAGCGTTTAAGGGGAAACAGGAGGTTTCGGCAGAGAGACTACACCTTCGTGTTTACTCAAACAGCAGTCGGCGAGATTAGCGCCCAGAGAGTTGTCGCTAATATCTGCAATATGTATTACATTCACATACATTCTCCGTCCTGCACAGCTTTCAACACATTGTCTTTCAAAAGTGTGTGTGTGTGTGTATATGTACTTTATGTATGTATATGTGTGTGTGTGTGTGTGTGTGTGTGTATGTACTGTATGTATGTGTGTGTGTGTGTATATATGTACTGTATGTATGTGTGTTTGTGTGTGTGTATGTACTGTATGTACTGTATGTATGTATGTTTGTGCATGTGTGTGTGTATATATGTACTGTATGTATGTGTGTTTGTGTGTGTATGTACTGTATGTATGTATGTGTGTGTGTGTGTATATATATGTACTGTATGTATGTGTGTGTGTGTGTGTGTGTGTGTGTATGTACTGTATGTATGTATATGTGTGTATGTACTGTATGTATGTATGTTTGTGTATGTGTGTGTATATATGTACTGTATGTATGTGTGTTTGTGTGTGTATGTACTGTATGTATGTATGTATGTGTGTGTGTGTGTGTATATATATGTACTGTATGTATGTGTGTGTGTGTGTGTGTGTATGTACGGTATGTACTGTATGTATGTATGTTTGTGCATGTGTGTGTGTATATATGTACTGTATGTATGTATATGTGTGTGTGTGTGTGTATGTACTGTATGTATGTATGTTTGTGTATGTGTGTGTGTATATATGTACTGTATGTATGTGTGTTTGTGTGTGTGTGTGTATGTATGTATGTATGTATGTGTGTGTGTGTGTGTGTGTGTGTATATATGTACTGTATGTACCGTATGTATGTATGTTTGTGCATGTGTGTGTGTATATATGTACTGTATG
>CM042425.1:540359-545359 GCA_023631565.1 Gymnocephalus cernua | reverse complement strand
AATGCACCACCTGCCCCTGTGGCCTATCCCGTCTCCGCACCTCCCCCCTTCTGAACCCCCCCCCCTGGGTTAGTGACTCTGTAGACCTTGAGTCCAGCTTTCCCAGACGGTGATTTAAAATAACAATTGCAATGCATCTCAGGTTTCAGGCCTCTGAAATACATGTGAGATGAGGTAATGTGATCAGTCCAGGGCGCCATCCAAACCGCTCTTTGCTCTCCCTCCCTTTGTGTGCATGTGCACGCATGTGTGCACACGTGTGTGTCTTAAGTATTTGTCTTCATGTTTTAGGTTAAAGGTTAGGAAGAATGTATTTACGTGACGTTGGCGAGCTGACATGCATCTTTGTGCCGTGTGAAGAACAAAGAATACACTTTAAATACAACTAATCTGCGTCGTATTGGACGCCGTGTCAAGCGTGAGAGCTCAGTGCCTGTTTTCAATTAGATCCCAAGTTAAAACGGCATTAAACTCTTACATGGTTTTATTGAGTCAAAATTACAACTCAATTAATACCCCATAAAATGGTCACGGAGTTAACGATTGAGCACAGAGACGGAGCCATAACGTTACCCATAACATTAAAATCAGAAGTCAGGGTTGCAGAGCCTCGCTGCACACGGACAGACACAGGGCGCTCGTCGGGCGCAGTAAGTGCCAGTGAGTAAACACTAATAATAGCTTCCATAAAGCCACTCGTATGGCACTGCGGGCCAGGCCCACGGGGACCATTAGATCGGGGCAGAAGTGTTGCGGTTTGCCTGACACGGCGAGGCGATAAGAGCGACTCGTGGAAACAAAGAGCCAGAGGGACAGATACGACAAGCAATTAGAGGGGAGAATAAAAACAGCCATTATGCTGGAAAAGAAAGTACAGGTGAATGCTCTGCAGTGACGGAGCAGCGCTCTGATTAACAGTAATACCGGGAGAATTGTTTTTCTGATTAGGAGGGACCGCAGCTGAGCGCGGCATTTCTATTCTCTGGGATGATTTGTGGACTTCTAAAAGCAGCTCTGACACACTACCCGAACGCAGTACATAAATAAAATACTAGAATAGAAAGAAAAGAGCAGGAAGTTATTCATTAAAATGAGTAAGAACGGCTACTGTCCTTCGACTGCTTACCTCCACAGACTGTAAAAATAATCAGTGACGTCACCCATTGACGAGAGCGTGGAGCTGTGGACGATGACGCGGCCGAGCCAGCGTTGTTTATGGTTTCATGGCGCCACGCTAAGCTAAGCGCTAAAGAGGGAAAGTTACTGATTTTCAACCCTTCTGAAGCGAGTCATCCGGCGGAGATTTACCGACGGGTAAACGCGGAACTGGTGCTGCACGTACGGCAGAACAGAAAAGTTACCAGCCAACTCTGGTGGTAGCTAGCTAGCTAGCTTGCAACCTCTGCCCTGACTGACAGGTCCTAAAGCATCCCCTGCGTCATCGTTTATTTAAAATAAATTGGGATCGTAATTAAAAAAAATGGAAATCATGCTGTGTTGAAGAAGACTTGAAACTAGCGATTGAGACCATAAACTTATAATGAAAATGTTATCTGAGGTAATAAATCAAGTGAGAAGTAGACTCATTTTCTCATAGACTTCTATAGAAACAGACGTCTTTTTGGAGCCAGTGGAGTCTCCCCCTGCTGGTCGTTAGAGAGAATGCAGCTTAAAGGAGTCTCCTGCTGGTCGTTTAGCTTCGTCCATCATTTTTTTTTTTACAGACACAGACCCCCCCCCCCCCAGTTCATCTCTCTGTAATTCTCTTCACTCATCTCTCAAATCACCCCTCTCCCCCCCCACCCACTCCCTTCTCCCTGCTACATGGCTTTAATAAACACGCACTCCTGGTTTAATCTCACAGCGACACGTTTATCTCGCTGCAGAGACAGGATGGAAATCACTCACTCCCATCCTCCCCTACATGTGCCCCTCCTATTCTCCCGGCCCCTTCCCTCCCCATGACAGGTACCTTTCAATCGGGTAATCATTGGTTAAGTAGCCATTTTCCATTTTTCTTCCCTCCATTGAAGGCTGGCCATGCAGAAAAGGCAGGGCCTTGTAGGTATGGCTGCTAATGGGGCGACAGACAAGGCCTCCCCATTCTGTCAGGGGGAGCTGAGAAGGAGAGCCTCTTATCAGCAAGCCACAGCCGCCATTTCTCACCAAATTGGCTTCTCCCTCCATCTCCCCCTTTTTTTTCTCCCACTCTGTCTTTTTTCGCCACCGTTCCCACCTGCTTATCCGTAGCTCCGACCCGCCCTTGAAACTTAATATAAGTGAGGAAATCAAAAGGTAGCTCCCCTTTTCATCCGCTCAGATCATCGCGCCGCGTGAGCAACGATGACAGTTTACTTCACAGGTTGTTCAAAGTGCAAATCTGCTGCACCGGAGACGAGAGTCAAACCGTCAAGAGGAGAAAATGGAATTTTCCATAGTTCCCTTTTTCTGTTTCTCATTTTGAATTTTTCCTCTCTCTCTCTCCCTCTCTCTCTCTCCCTCTCTCTCTCTCTCTCTCTCTCTCCCTCTCTCTCTCTCTCTCTCTCTCTCTCTCTCCCTCTCTCTCTCTCTCTCTCTCTCTCCCTCCCTCTCTCTCTCTCGCCTTCTCTCTCTCCCTCTCTTTCCGTCTCCCTCTCTCCTTCTCTCCCTCCCTCTCTCTCTCTCTCTCTCTGTCTCTCTCTCTCCCTCTCTTTGTCTCTCTCCCTCTCTCTCGCCTTCTCTCTGTCTCTCTCTCTCTCTGTCTCTCTCTCTCTCTGTCTCTCTCTCTCTCTGTCTCTCTCTCTCCCTCTCTTTGTCTCTCTCCCTCTCTCTCGCCTTCTCTCTGTCTCTCTCTCTCTCTCTCTGTCTCTCTCTCTCCCTCTCTCTCTCTCTCTCTCCCTCTCTCTCTCTCGCCTTCTCTCTGTCTCTCTCTCTCTCTCTCTCTCTCTCTCCCTCTCTCTCTCTCCCTCTCTCTCCCTCTCGCTCTCGCCCTCTCTCTGTCTCTCTCTCTCTCTCTCTCCCCTCTCTCTCTCTCCTCCCTCCCTCCCTCAACCTCTCTCTCTCTTCCTCCCTCTCTCCCTCCCTCTCCCTCTTTTAAGTGAAAACACTGAAACAACTTGTGCCATAATATGCAATCAACCATTACGCATCGCTCCCTTTTTCTCAGCATTTCTTTCCAAATATTCCTACATATTCCCTTTTATCTCCTGGATGTGCACAATTGAAGTCCAATCCCCCCTCCCCTCCTCCCCCCCTCCTCCCCCATCCATATGTCGTTGAGTGGTGAAGCTGTTAAGAAAGAGAAGTGTTAACCTCCTCTCCAAACCGCAGGCAGAAGGGCTGCATTCCTCGCCGAGTACTCAACGTGCTGTTTATCTGCATCCATGCACTGTGTTGCCATGGCAACCCCAACCAAAAAAACCAAATACACACTGGCCTGTTCAACTCTATTTAATTTTTTCCTCCCTTTTTTTTTTTTTTTTGATTTCATCACCGGGCTCCCATGCTCACTCGCATTAAGATAAACAGAGACGGAGCCTCGTACTCGGGAGTTTATTTTGAGTCTCCGCCCGGTTCGGTCCATGACGCCGTTTCGCCATCCCTCTTCGCTTTTCACAGCTCGAAAATTGGAAACGCTCAGCGTTTTTCTTTTTTTTTTTTGCGAGGCAGAGGAGATTGCAGCTTGTGGTTTGACTCGGCTCGGCTCATCTGAGACATAACGGCCCAAATAGTTTGAGAGCGGCGTGTTCTTCGGTGCACGGCTTACGACACGTCAAAAAACAGACATGAGACTTCTTCTGGGAGCAGCGAATATTCATTATTTATCTGTTTACTGACTGTCACACACTGCCCGAAATAAACACATTTCATCCCCTCTCTCATACCCGGAGTACACGCGTGCACGCGTGTACTCCGGGTATGAGAGAGGGGATGAAATGTGTTCATTTCGGGTCGTAGTCAGAAAACCAGAGGATGCCGGGGAGGTGAGCCCCGAAAACTCGCGTTAATGGACTAGCCCGTAAGACGACACTGTGTTCTCTTAATTAGCACCTCCATTCAGCCGGCGTTCCAGTGGTTGACTATTCCTTTATTAGGCAGGATTCCATCGCCAGCTTTCCAATAGGCACTTAACTCCTGCCTAATAGAGGATTTTCCCACACTTCCTCTGACAAGCCATTCAACTGAGGAGAGTTAATTTGTTTCTAATGCTTGGCTAATGGAGGATCCTTGATGGCAGGAATTGAGTGCTGGATTTCTTTATTTTTTTTTTTTTGTTGGGAGGGGGATTGACTTCCCCCTCGCCATATCCTCGTCTGAAATAAAGTCTATGAAGATGAGAATTTTTTCTCTTACAGCGAGAATTACTTTACCCCGAAGACTGGGAAAAAAATGGGGGGCGAATGGAAATGGAAATGGAAACTTCGGCTAAGTTACACTCTGCTACACACGACCGTTTTAAAGGCTGATCCGAAGACGCCATCTTTGCACCCAGAAAGGACCGCCCTCATGCAACGGTGCATTCATTGTTGATTTTAATTATTCTTCTTTTTTCTCACAGTGGATGTCAGAAGGGGGGGGGGGAGGCTCTTCAGGGCTATCTCAGTCCTGCAGTGGCCAGTCAGTTAGCGCGTGAGTGACAGCCTGTGGCACTATCAGCTGTCCTGCTGCACAGCAGGAGTGTCAGGGAGGGAGAGAGGGAGGGAGGGAGGCCGGGCTGAGGGTGAGGACTCAAACACAGCCGTGCCAGGCGAAGGGGATGCGGCTCACCGAGGGCTATCTGGAAATAGCACTTTGGCCCAAATATGGCTCCTCTAATCAATCTAATTCCGTCTGCAAGCTCTGGCCTTCTCTCTCAGGACGTTTCACTGCGTCAAGATAACCTTATCTTAACCTGCCACATCCTTTACAATTAGCGCTCTAGCTGCAGACACACCAATGCAGTCAAACACACACACACACACACACAGATGCATGTTCTCATGTGTGCACACGCACAAGTCTTACACTGGCTGCATGAATGC
>CM042425.1:498044-540159 GCA_023631565.1 Gymnocephalus cernua | reverse complement strand
AAATGGCTGCTCTCGTGTGAAGTAAACGCAACATTTTTCATCTTCCTGCTGAGATATATGTGACTTTTTTGCAACGAAAATGCGGGGATTATGAAATCATGCAAGCCCCGCATATTTTGCGCGGAAATCGGCAATTTATGCGGCGAAAGTGCGGCGTATTTGAAAAAAATGAGAATGAGAGGGGGAAACACCAGAGCAGGGGGAATGAGAGGGGGGAAACACCAGAGCAGGGGGAATGAGAGGGGGGAAACACCAGAGCAGGGGGAATGAGAGGGGGGAAACACCAGAGCAGGGGAATGAGAGGGGGAAACACCAGAGCAGGGGGAATGAGAGGGGCAAACACCAGAGCAGGGGGAATGAGAGGGGGAAACACCAGAGCAGGGGGAATGAGAGGGGCAAACACCAGAGCAGGGGGAATGAGAGGGGGAGACATCAGAGCAGGGGGAATGAGAGGGGGAACACCAGAGCAGGGGGAATGAGAGGGGAAACACCAGAGCAGGGGGAATGAGAGGGGGAAACACCAGAGCAGGGGGAATGAGAGGGGAAACACCAGAGCAGGGGGAATGAGAGGGGGAAACACCAGAGCAGGGGGAATGAGAGGGGGGAAACACCAGAGCAGGGGGAATGAGAGGGGAAACACCAGAGCAGGGGGAATGAGAGGGGGAAACACCAGAGCAGGGGGAATGAGAGGGGAAACGCCAGAGCAGGGGGAATGAGAGGGGGAAACACCAGAGCAGGGGGAATGAGAGGGGCAAACGCCAGAGCAGGGGGAATGAGAGGGGGAAACACCAGAGCAGGGGGAATGAGAGGGGGGAAACACCAGAGCAGGGGGAATGAGAGGGGGAAACGCCAGAGCAGGGGGAATGAGAGGGGGGAAACACCAGAGCAGGGGGAATGAGAGGGGCAAACACCAGAGCAGGGGGAATGAGAGGGGGAAACACCAGAGCAGGGGGAATGAGAGGGGGAAACGCCAGAGCAGGGGGAATGAGAGGGGGAAACACCAGAGCAGGGGGAATGAGAGGGGGGAAACACCAGAGCAGGGGGAATGAGAGGGGGAAACGCCAGAGCAGGGGGAATGAGAGGGAGAAACGCCAGAGCAGGGGGAATGAGAGGGGGAACACCAGAGCAGGGGGAATGAGAGGGGGAAACACCAGAGCAGGGGGAATGAGAGGGGAGAAACGCCAGAGCAGGGGGAATGAGAGGGGGACACACCAGAGCAGGGGGAATGAGAGGGGAAACACCAGAGCAGGGGGAATGAGAGGGGGAAACGCCAGAGCAGGGGGAATGAGAGGGGGAAACGCCAGAGCAGGGGGAATGAGAGGGGGACACACCAGAGCAGGGGGAATGAGAGGGGGGAAACACCAGAGCAGGGGGAATGAGAGGGGGAAACGCCAGAGCAGGGGGAATGAGAGGGGGGAAACACCAGAGCAGGGGGAATGAGAGGGGCAAACACCAGAGCAGGGGGAATGAGAGGGGGAAACACCAGAGCAGGGGGAATGAGAGGGGGAAACGCCAGAGCAGGGGAATGAGAGGGGGAAACACCAGAGCAGGGGGAATGAGAGGGGGGAAACACCAGAGCAGGGGGAATGAGAGGGGGAAACGCCAGAGCAGGGGGAATGAGAGGGAGAAACGCCAGAGCAGGGGGAATGAGAGGGGGACACACCAGAGCAGGGGGAATGAGAGGGGAAACACCAGAGCAGGGGGAATGAGAGGGGGAAACGCCAGAGCAGGGGGAATGAGAGGGGGGAAACACCAGAGCAGGGGGAATGAGAGGGGAAACACCAGAGCATCATCAAATCACATCATTATTTAACCAATTTACCTGATTACTAGCCCTAAATTGCTCCTGTCCCAACCTTTTTTGGAATGTGTTGCAGGTCTGAATGACAGGAAAAGATGTATATTTACAAATGAAATGAAGTTGACCAGACAAAACATGAAATATTTTGTGTTCACATTGTCTGCAATGAAATACAAGTCAAAGTCCATTTAGAAATCACTACTTTCTTTTTTATTTTTTGTGTGTGTGTTTTTCATACTGTCCCAACTTTTTCTGATGTGGGGTTGTACGAATGGTTGTTGAACAGCCTGCATGGCTGAATCATCACTCAGGATAGAAGTTTTTATGAGGCATGTTGGTCTGTACTTGTTGTGTGTAGCCAGGAGTTGTTGTTACTTGACTGCTCTGCACCCTCCGGCTGTTTGGCTCCTACTGCAGGTGAACTGGGTTCATTATCTAATAGCTGCTGGTTCTCAGCCTCTGCATGCAAACAGGAAACAGACCAACCGCCAACAAATACACACACGGAAAAACACACATTTTCTACATCTAAGCCTATATTTTTTTATATTTTATCTCCACTAGTACCCCGACTAGCAATATATCACTGCTGTCTGCATAACAACATGTAAGAACTGCCAATCCATGTGTTTGTCTTTTTTTTTTTTTTACATTTCAACTTGGGATTTGAGTGGATTTCATGGTTCTCCAGAGTCACGTGACCATCCCCCGCGTATAATGAACCGTGTAAATATTCAGCATGGCTAGAAATCCACAAAACCAACCAAAGTTAGAAAGGAGTTCCCTGACAGCAGCTTCCTCCTCAAAACTTTAAAGTCCCAGTGTGTGACGTGTTTAGTCGTTCCTTATCAAAAATCTGTGTTGCCCGTTCACTAACGTTTCCTTCTTCATGAATATTTACAACCACCATCAATTCCAAATATTCCTATTGGCTTGAAATTTATGGTGTAGACGCTCCATATTCATACATGAACTGGTGTAGACGCTCCATATTCATTCATGAACTGGTGCAGACGCTCCATATTCATACATGAACTAGTGCAGACGCTCCATATTCATACATGAACTGGTGCAGACGCTCCATATTCATACATGAACTAGTGCAGACGCTCCATATTCATACATGAACTGGTGCAGACGCTCCATATTCATACATGAACTGGTGCAGACGCTCCATATTCATACATGAACTGGTGCAGACGCTCCATATTCATACATGAACTGGTGTAGACGCTCCATATTCATACATGAACTGGTGCAGACGCTCCATATTCATACATGAACTGGTGCAGACGCTCCATATTCATACATGAACTGGTGCAGACGCTCCATATTCATACATGAACTGGTGCAGACGCTCCATATTCATACATGAACTGGTGCAGACGCTCCATATTCATACATGAACTGGTGCAGACGCTCCATATTCATACATGAAATTCATCACATCTATCACATCTGGGGTAATCCAGTTCATTTCAAATGAAATACAGTTTGTTGAGAAACTCCAAAATCCAACGGACTGCAAAGATGTATTTCAACGCTGCTTTTCACACTTTGCTTTATGAATTCTTGAACCATCAATGTGCCGTTTTCAAGAGCGCGGCATCAAATGTCACGTAGGCTGTCTGCAGACTTTGACGCATCAATCTCTCTCCCACCAGCCGTCCCTCCCCAGGGCTTTCATCTGCTTATCTCTGACCACTGTCTGTCTGAATGACCGCCTCGCTGCTCATTCACACTCGGAGGCTTCAGCTCAGCCCTGCAGCTCTCACGCCACACATACCATACTCAATGACCACCCCCATTAGTGAGGGCAGGTTTGGGAGTGAAAGATCTCCCCTCACCCCATCTCCACTCTCTTGTTTGTGGTATGCAGACTTATACGTAAGCATGCGCCCACTAACAGACTACTCACTCCTGTTGTTGGGCCTCCCTCAAGCCCATTCATGTCCTGAACTAGAGTCATGTATGTATGAGCAATTTGTCATCCCCCTGCGGAAATTAAGTCTATTCCATGCTGGCGGGCCTGCAGGGCGCGTGGGAACACATCCGTTATTTGTGGCATGTTTAGGACTTTAATCTCAAGTTGTTGTGAGCATGTTTGTTTCATCTTCTCTAATTTGTTTCTCTAAGTTACTTCACGACTTCCTCGTGTTCCTGCTCGTTCCGTGATCCGCTTACAGACAAAACTCTCTCACACGCACGCACTCACACACACACACACACACACACACACACACACACACTTACAGACATCACTCTCTCACACGCACGCACATATACACACACACACACACTCACACACACACGCACACACACACACACACTTAGAGACAAAACTCTCTCACACACACACACTCACACACACACACTCACATACACACACACACACTCACATGCACGCACACACATACACTTACAGACATCACTCTCTCTCTCACACACACACGCACGCACACACTCACATGCACGCACACACACACACACTTACAGACATCACTCTCTCTCACACGCACACATGCACGCACACACACACACACACAGGCATCACTGTCTCTCACACGCACATACACACACACTCACACATGCACGCACACACACGCTCACATGTACGCGCGCACACACACACACTTACAGACATCACTCTCTCTCACATGCACACACACACACACACACACGCTCAGATGTACGCGCGCACACACACACACACACACTCACATGCACGCACGCATGCACACACATACACACTCACATGCACGCACGCACACACACACACACTCACATGCACGCACACACACACACTTACAGACATCACTCTCTCTCACACGCACACATGCACACACACACACACACACGCTCAGATGTACGCGCGCACACACACACACACTCACATGCACGCACGCATGCACACACATACACACTCACATGCACGCACGCACACACACACACTCACATGCACGCACACACACACACTTACAGACATCACTCTCTCTCACACGCACACATACATACACACACACTCACACGCACATACACAAACACACACTTATAGACATCACTCTCTTTCACACGCACACATACACACACTCACACGCACATGCACACACACACACACACTTACAGACATCACTCTCTCTCACACGCACACATACATACACACACACTCACACGCACACACACAAACACACACTTATAGACATCACTCTCTCTCACACGCACACATACACACACACACACACACACACACTTACAGACATCACTCTCTCTCACACGCACACATACACACACTCACACGCACATGCACGCACACACACAAACACACACTTACAGACATCACTCTCTCTCACACGCACGCACGCACGCACGCACACACACACACACACACACACACACACACACACACACACACACACACACACACACACACACTTCCCTCTTTCATTACAACTTAAACTCTCAAATATTTGAATGTCAGTTTTGGGCTAACTCTATTTCTGTAAGTTGAGCTAAAGCATTTTGACAGGATGCAACTTGTGTTGTAGTGGAACGTGGATAAATCACAAAGCAGTATTATGTTTCCAAGTGCCTTAGCTTGCAAACACAAAGCTAGCATTAGCTAACACAGCTAGCTCGTCCTCTCTAGACATACAGAAGGTTGCTATAACAGTCCTTTGACCTGCTTTAATCTGGTGTTTTTAGCTAGCTACAGGTACCGTGGCGGCGATTGTTTTCCCCTCCAGTGGGCGTGGCTGTCTCTATAGGCTTATTTACATATCTTACAGAGGCATATTCTCAATGTGACTGCTGCTGGAGTCTTTCCCGCCCTCTCCAGAGGGTCTTTTCAGCCGCGGGGCTGCTGCAATGATGGGATTAGGGGAGGCCTGGAGCGTGTCCACGTCTGGGGCCGGGCAGGACCGACGACCCACCAACCTCAATGCTATTGTCCTGCTTCCCAGCGACCCGCTCCAGGTGCCAGGCAATAGAGAAGATGCTCCAAACATTCCCAGGAAAAAGGTCTGACTGACTAAAATAGTTCATTTAGCACCACCACCACCTCACTGGGAATCTGCAAAGGAGAATATGATCTAAATAAAGAAAGAGGAGATGTCTTTCTGGCTCTTTCTCGCTCTTCTTTTGCTCCCTCGCTCACTCTTTTAAATCTAAATTCCCCTTTTTTTGAATGGGTGTGGGGGCCAGTGGGAGGACAGTTGTTTTGTCTCCCTCCATTGGCTGATTTACATCTCCACAGCTTCTCTATCAAAGTGGCCATTGTCAGTTCTGACCTATGAAAATTACAGAGGACACTGGGGGCCTTTCTCCTGTTGACAGGCTAGCTAACACACACACACACACACACACCCACACACACACACTCTTAAAAAACACACAGTATAAACACACCCACAAGATACACCCTCCGCTATTTTATTTATTCAGATTTTACACAGATGCTCAGCCAATGGCCCTCTTCTCCACTGTGCTCTCTTTCTAAACATCCAGAGACGACAGAAAGAAAAGAGGGATGGAGGGAGAGGATGGAGGGAGGGGAGGGAGGGAGGGAGGGGTCATATAGGAATAAGGGAGAGGCAACCATTTGCACACCAATTGTTTTTCCTTCTCTCTGAGCCAAGGAGAAGAGAAAGACCACTTCTCTCCCTCTGAGACCACCGTCCCTCCTCCTCCTCCTCCTCCTCCTCCTCCTCCTCCCTCCCCACCCCCCCCCTTCCCTCCCTCCTCTGTGAAAACAGCGTGAATGGAGAGCCACATTCAGTGGGGATGAATGGGATGGGGTTGAAATGGGTAGGGGGTCATTCTGACCACCGCAGCCCTCCAATGCCAGAGCCACATGTGCAGCATATTAACATATGAAGCCCTGTCACTGCTGTGTCCACCCTCCCACCTCACCTCATTCACACACACACACACACACACACACACACACACACACACACACACTTTAGGTCAGGTGCAACCAAAAAAATCTCTCAGCGACTAGGGTTACATCTGAACTACATTGTGGTTTAAAAATGAATATATTCTTGCTACGTTTACGCCTCCTTGTTTCCGAGCCCCTAAACGACGACGCACAGTCAGTCTTATCCCTGATCTTACTTTTCACTCTTGTTGTTTACGCACATGCCCAGTGTGTGTGTGTGTGTGTGTGTGTGTGTGTGTGTGTGTGTGTGTGTGAACGGTCATGTGATGTGATGTCAGACGTGTTAATATAGACAGAGATTAGTTCTCTTACTGCAGCGTAAACTCTTATGTGGACGGAGATTGGTTTTCGTCTCAAAAAGCCGCTTAAAAAAATACAAAGTACGAAGTGTTGATGTAGCCTCAGAGGGATTGTGCACCAACGGCGGGGTGACATTTTGGGCACGACAAGGACACAAGAGTGGCAGAGGGTGAGCGGGGCCAGCGGCAGGAGAGTGGGCCTCATGCCAAAGACAAAGATTTAGAAAAAAACAACAAGAGAACGAGCCCCTTCAATAGCAACAGGCAACGCTTCCACCAGCGGAATTAGAAGAGGAACCGTGCAGCTATCTGCAAATCCCCAAACCATTGAACTGCAGTTAAGTTAAATTGGAAAAACAAGCGCAAAAAATGCGAGGAGAGGGCCAAAGAAAACGTACCTTGGGCCCTCGCTGCACAGGGACCTTTTTTAGACTGCCTTTCCTGTTAGACTTTCCCTCATCGAGACAGTGCGTCACACGCAGGGAGTCTGCAAGCCCAGCAGATGTTAACCCTTTGCAGGCTTAAACAGCAGCTTTCCTGAGCAGCAGAGCTCCACAGGGCCTGTTCACACACACCGTCTGCTGGCTGCGCTTTGTTTGGACTGAGCCTCTCGCTACTCGGCCGGTCTCCTCTCTGCAGGCTCTAATCTGTTTTACAGCACAGAGGATTTCACGATCATATTACAGCTATTAGAGCTACCTCTCAGGAGTGCTTGTCTACGGTTTAAAAAAAAATCAGGTGGCTGGCACATGTTGAGTCTTTGCTGGATGGTATTATATCATAATATGAAAAAAGTAGAGCCCCTCACCTCTGCCTGCATGGTGTGTGTGTGTGTGTGTGTGTGTGTGTGTGTGTGTGTGTGTGTGTGTGTGTGTGTGTGTGTGTGTGTGTGTGTGTGTAGTGGCAGGGGGCTGGTTATTAATCACTGCCTGAGAGCTGACATCAGGCAGCCAGTAAACGTTAATTAGGACCACCCAACGGCCAGGCCACTGTCATTAGCTAATTGAGTTTGTTTATGTGTTTGTGTTTGTGGGGACCGAATGAAAAGGAAGAGAGGAATATAAAAGGAGAGGAAGTTGGGAGGCAGAGGGGGGAGAGATGTGGGCCTGTCTCATCCAGTGCCCTGTTGCTGTGACATGTCCTTCAGCTCAATCCATAGGGAGGCAGAGATACAGAGAGGGAGAGAGGGATGCAGCTACGGAGGATAGAAATACCACTCGGTCTCGGGAACCTGAGGCCTCGCCACGGCCGGAAACCTTCTCCACAGGCGAGCCGTGGGAAGGAAGACGCGCTTTCTCCTTTGCTTTCTCAAACACATTGTGTTCTCCAGTCCCTCCAGAAAAACGCAGAGTTTTTTTGTGATTGTTGCGGGCAAAAATCCTTGATTATGCGGCACGTTTTCTTTAAAAAATGTGATGGAATATGCGGGATATTTATGCAATTTTATGCGATGAAATTGCGGGAACTTGCAAAAACTGCGGTTTGATGAAAAAGAGAAAACAAAGTGATTCCCCCCCAACACCGTGTTCTCACTAGGAGAAATGACATCACTTCCCATGGCAACAGGAGAAAATGGCTGCTCTCGTGTGAAGTAAACGCAACATTTTTCATCTTTCTGCTGAGATATATGTGACTTTTTGCAACTAAAATGCGGGGATTATGAAATCATGCAAGCCCCGCATATTTTGCGCGGAAATCGGCAATTTATGCAGAGAAAGTGCGGCGTATTTGAAAACAATGCGCCCCCCCCGCATGAATATGCAGACTTTGGCTGATTATGCGTTGAATTATGCGATCGCATAATCACGTTTTTCTGGAGGGACTGATTATTACTCAACTGCTCGGACTCTTCTATCCGACTATCTGTTTAAATACAAATATACAAAATAAATGATCTTGTAATTATTTCAGTTAATTGAAATGTCAAATTAAAGTTCTCACCTTTCTAACAGAATATAACTGAAACCATCTACTTCAGCTTCGTCTTCACAAGAGTCGGCAAAACAGACCGATGTCATGAAGTGGCGCCGATCCGTATGCAGTTATTGGCGTGTTATCAAGACGCATGCTAGCGTGTTTATCAACGCCGTTTGGCCTCCAGTGACTTACATTATCTTGCGATTGCGTGTGAATTGACGCCGTAGCCGTAGCTCAAAATGCGTACAGATAACACGCCACTTGGCTTAAGAAAGTGGGCGTGTATGTTTACGTGAAGTCATGATGTCACGTTGGGCAAAAGGAAGCTAACACCTGAATTAGCCGTGTGCTAACCTCGGCCAGCGTCACTGCCCGATGTGAGTCGAGTGGCGATGTGAGTCGCGCGTGCTCAGATTTAAACGGTTTACGGCGTAACGCGTCTTACTGAAATTTGTGAAATCCATAAAATAATAAACTTTTCTCTTTACAAACAATAACAGAAGATGGAAATCATCTCAGAAACGTTGTAGCTACCTGTGACTGATTGCTAACTTGTAGCCAGCAGTCATTTCTAAAACGTTTTAGCAGTTAGCATCTTGTAGGCTATACTCGTCGCAAAGCGACGCATGCGCAACTCGCATCACCACTCGACTCACATCGCGCAGTGACGTCATACTGGGACACCTCTGTCTCTGCTGTAACACTCACTGGGGCTGCTGGTCTTTACAGGTATTAACACATCCGGGTACTTCTGCTTCAACAACTCCAAACGACGCTATAGAAGCTGCTTAATTTCCACTTTGAACGTAATTGTAATTTCATGTATTTAAACAGGAAAGTTACATTAATTGACCCTGTTAACACACCCGCAGGCCGCCGGCGCCATGTTCTCACATTTAACCACAACAAGCTCATGCTGTAGTCAATTCAACCATTCAGTTCATTTTACTGAAATCATGAACACAGTCCAGCATTATTCATCATCTCAGTGCTCATACTGTTGAAGAGGTCCCTACCTGTAGGCCGTCCCGTCCATTCCTGTCTTATTTATATCCCACTAGTCCGGAAGTGTCCACAGATCAAAGAATAACAAGGTTTTTTCAAAATAATTAATCCAGGTAAAAATCCAGGTTAGTAACATTGTCCTATGGAGTCCATGCTAATTGTCTGCTAATTGTCTGCTAGCTTCATTATCCGATATTGTTCCGTCTGAAATAAGATATTTCTGGGTATGTTTGTTTTCTTCATGTCGCTGCCTGCACAATGAAACTATCACCGCCTTTTTCCTGTTTAGTTTCCACCCGCGACATCCAGCAAGCGCTCCCACTGTGGCGCGTCGTCTCTCTGAGCAGCCATCTCTCATTGGCTATCAACACGTCAATCATGGCAGTTGTAGCCAATCACATTCCCTTTTCCAACGGCAGCAGACCTAAGCCCCGCCTCCTAGAGCCAGCTGGCACATACATGTTCAACAGTGTTTGAATGAATGTAAAAACGGTTTTTTAAGTCATTTTAAGTCTTTATTATGTTTTTTTAGCATAATAGCAAAGAAGTAAAACCTGTAATACCAAATACTGAAAACTCCCACAGCTCCCACAGCTCCCATAGCTCCCATCAAGGTAGGACTAGAGGTCTGACACTTTATACAGGTCTTCTTGACGAGGTGTAGAAGTCATGTGCTGTGTTCTGCATAGTGCGGCACAAAGTATATTTTAGTTGTTTTTTATTTTTATTTTTTTCAGACGGGACCAAAATGACTATTTTGAACCATGTTTGAACTGCTGTAGTGTATGTTGTGTTTTAATGACATGCTAATCAAGCACATGTCCATAAACTAGAAGAATTAAGGTTTCAAATGAAGCCTCATACTTTGTATTTTGGCCCTGCAGTTCTTCTGTTGTAAGCTTTTCCCTTTGGGAACGAGAAATAAAGGAAGATCAGGCAAAAGAGGGGGATTGTAACAGGTTAACCTTGTATAAGAACCACCTGGTTGTATCACAGGTGCTATTTTCTGCCCGTAGTCCCTCGGCACGGCAGGTAAAACAATTCATATTCGATACAAGTGAAGTACAAAACATCAGAATATACAATTTTACAAACATTGGCAGAGATTAACATGGGGTACTTTCCATAATACCATAAATTCCATAAAATCATCTCTCAATGCAAAAACCATGTCAGTCTGTAGGTATGGTGACGAGTATGTGATGTGTGTGTGTGTGTGTGTGGGGGGGGGGGGGGGGGGGGTATGGTGAAGGGTATGTGATGATGTGGGGACCAAGGGAACTTTATCAGGATGCATAGTATCCTGGATCCATGAAGTAACTGCCTTTAATAATAAAACCTGCCTGCTGCCTCTATGGGAATTTAACATAGAGGTGTACTCACTTTAGTACTTTACACTGTTATACAAGCTTAATACTTTACACTCTTATACAAGCTGTACACTTAATACTTTACACTCTTATACAAGCTGTACACTTCATACTTTACATTGTAGCAAAGTGTAATTTCTTCAGTGTTGTCCCATTAAAAGATATAATGAAATATTTACCAAAATGTGAGGGGTGTACTCACTTTTATGAGATACTGTATGTATGTATGTATATATGTAGGTAAGTGTATGCATGTATATGCAAACACACTGTATGTGTGCATGTATGTATAAAGTTATCTAGTTAAGTGTATATGTTTTTATCTTTCTTGTCTCCTTTTTTGCCAATTTGTTTGTCACTCTTAAAAAAATATGACCCGATACTTTGGTTATGACCAATAAACTCATTCATTCATGTGCATATGTAAAATATTCACACGTGGATTCTTAGATGTGTGTAAATTAATTCTATTTGCACGTCGGTGGCGATTTCCCAGGAAAAGCACCGTGAAAAGACGGGAAACTGCGTCACGCCGGACGTGTCCGGATATGGACGATACGGCCCAGTTGCGTTATCCCTTCACGACTGTGAATACATCTTTTTGGTAACACATGCACACATGCACACAGTTACTGCACACACATTAACATGCACATATGTGAGCTCATGCTCCCTCCAGTCGCTCCCTGGTGTGTGTTTCACACGCCACCTCTGCAGCCTCCCCGGGGGGGGGGGGGGGGGGGGGGGGGGGTTAGAGCGATGCTGTGTGTAGAGGGCAGCCATGCCTCAGCGCTGCGTGCTCTCAGATGGCCTGGTGTGGCTGGCTGTGGTTACGCCTGTTGAGTCCGCCTGACCACCACATGATGAATCACATCCCACGCTCCGTCCAAAACAACACACACACACACAGGCTGACCCACCAGTTCTCTACACAGCTCTGAGCGGTCCCTGCAAGAGAAACAAATGTCCTCTTCCCTCGCCGTGCACGGAGATTCATTTTAACAAGCCAGCAGAGCTCTGCACGGCAGCACGGACAGCAGGAAAGGCAGAAAACATTCCGCCAAGGAGCAAAGGGGAGGAGGGAAAAGGCTGAGCCGCATGCAGCCCTCTGCTGTCAGGGTCTCTCTTGTCCTCTCTCTGTGATTTGTGCCCTTGGCCAGGTCCGATTCATGTCCCACAGATAGCTCAGCTCACGCCCCAGTAGGCTTGTTAGAGCAGCTGAATGAACGCCTACATGTTAGGATTTCGCCCAAAAGCTAGGACTAAAAAACAACAACAAGAAAAGCAAATCCAGGCGGACAGACGACAGAGTGAGACATCGCCCAGTTTGTTTTGTAACTTTGTGCTGCTGCTTTTTATAGGCAGCACAGCGGTCATTGAGATCATTGCTGTCTGCTGGTTAAACTTCTAGTTTCACTTACAGCGCGCGATACCAAAGAGAGTCCGGTGGAGGAAAAGCATCAAATGTACTCGCGCCAAGTTTCCCTCTCTGTTAGCTGACAGACAGAAAACGACTGCTAAATGTCCGTGTGTTTTACAACACAAATCTGGGCCAAATATTGTTTTTCTTCAAACTAAATTAGGCTCTCCAGTGCACGCTGACATCGGCTTAATGTGACCCCTTCACACATGGATATAAAAACCTGTTTTTGTAAATCAATATCATCCCATAAAGCTGTTAGGTGCAAAGACCAAAGACCATTTCTTGGGCTCCACCTACACTTGTACATTTTGGTTTTTAAGCGGCGTTTTGAGACAACGATGATCTCCGTCGGGCGCCCAGGTAGCTCAGTTCCTATATTGAGAGATGACATTTTCTGCTGTGATGAGCATCCACTAATCCCTGCTGTTTTACATTTAAACATTAAGGTACAAATATGTACCTAACACCTCGGAAAGTCCACAATGTACAATGGAAGGTGCATGATTGTACCTTAAAAATACATTTTTGTACTTTTAAGGGAACATTTGCTAAGATTGTACCTTAGGGAACAAAAATGGAGCTGTATTGTACCTCTTTCTCTAACAGTGTTGGTAGAGCGTGCGCCCATATATAGAGGTCAACTCCTCGACGCAGCGGCCGCAGGTTCGACTCCAACCTGCGGCCCTTTGCTGCATGTCATCCCCCCCCCCTCTTTCTCTCTCTCTCTCTCTCTCTCTCTCTCCTTTCGTGTCTTCAGCTGTCCTGTCAAAATAAAGGCCAAAAATGCCCAAAGATAATCTTTAAAAAAAAGAGATCTCCATTCACCAAGAGTTTCAGCTCCAGCAGCAGAACTAATCTGCGTCCACATTAACACGTCTGACATCACGTATCACATGACCGTCCACACACACACACACTGGGCATGTGCGTGGCGGTGTAAACAGGAAGCAGATTGTCTACTCCGCCAGGTCGGTGGTAGTTGCTTATAGGAAAGATTAGAGATTAGAAAAGACTGCAGGGGAAGAGCAGCAAGGGCGAAAAATAAGACGAGAGATTTCTTTGTTCGGACCGCCGACGAGGTGGAACGCGTGACCACATGACCACATGACCACATGACCACAAGGCCATAAAAACACACGTGGAAAACACAGACTGGGAGTCTGTGCAAATAACCACTGATAGTCAGGCCAAGGGTCACGTGATAGGAGCGCGTCTATGGCGTCGTTTCCAAAGGTCTCCGTTTGTGTCCGCCCAGACGTGCATAAACATAGCAAGTTTTCCAAGTAGTTTGGTACAAAAAAGATATTCATGTTGAAACCAAACGCAGTAGTGTAGCGTGCGCCCCATGCAGGCTGAGTCCTTCGCAGCGGCCCGGGGGTTCAAATCCGGCCTGCGGCCCTTTGCTCCGTGTCATCACCTCTCTTTCTCTCGCCACTTTCCTGTCTATCCACTCTCACTATCAAATAGAGGGAAAAACGCTACA
This sequence comes from Gymnocephalus cernua, assembly GCA_023631565.1. Lineage (NCBI taxonomy): Eukaryota > Metazoa > Chordata > Actinopteri > Perciformes > Percidae > Gymnocephalus > Gymnocephalus cernua. The sequence goes on along the minus strand of CM042425.1, from coordinate 525,922 downwards.
AAAATAATCTTAACAAAAAGTCTCCCAGTTAGGACACATGTAATGTGCGTGTGTGTGAACTGGGAGTGCTGGTGCAGCTGTGTGTGTGTGTGTGTGTGTGTGTGTGTGTGTGTGTGTGTGTGTGTGTGTGTGTGTGTGTGTGTGTGTGTGTGTGTGTGTGTGTGCGTCTGGCAGAGAGCTGCCTCTGAGCGGTGTTCACCACACTATTTGGTGTATTCTCTACCTGCTAATAGACCACCAGGGACTGTGCTTAGCCAATCACCTGCAAGCTTGCACTCCTGAGTGGAGAACGGCACTCTTCCGGTGAATGCGGTGAACGCTAGAGACGGGAGGGGGGCAAAAAACAAAAACAATGGGAAAAGAATGAGAAAATCACCCATCAGAGAGGTAGATTCCTGTTACCATGGCACCTTGGTATGGTTAAAGAGCATCCGGCTCTGAGCTAACCTGCCTCCACCTCCCTCCCCCCCCCCCCAGCACACCTTTTCCATGCCCTGGAGGAGCGTCGGAGGGCTCGGTGGAGCACGTCCATGAGAGATGCTCCTCAGCTAGACGGGGGGGTGGAGAGACACATCCAGCTGGATGCCGGGATCCAGGGGAAGGAGCTCTAAAATTAGCCCCAGCATGGGGTGCAGGAAAAGGGGAGTAGGGGGGGGGGGGGGGCAGGGGTGAGGGAGGGAGCGAGGAAGACGAGGAGAAGAGCAACGAGGGCGGGAGAGTTGTGGAGGAGAAGGAATGCTGGGAGGCAGGGGGGGGTGGGGGGGGGGGGCGGAGAGGGTGGTGACAGCACACATCTACTGAGACGCCTCTCTGCACATTCACCAGGCTGTGGCAAATTAAAGTCTGAACTAGCACTTCATAAATATACAGCCGCGCACACACCTCTCCACACACAGTTAGGCGAGTTTGGTTTACTTTATTCTGCACAAACGAAGGAATAAAGTACACGCAGTACATTTAAAAAAAAAAAAAAAAAACTATGTTCTGTGCAGAAGAGGAAGTTTGGAGGATTATTCAGAGTCCTCCGCTAAAAATACAAATAAAAATTAAAATTATATAAAATCAAACAGAAACTTAGAAGTAACCGGCCAAGATGACACACACACACACACACACACACACACACACACACACACACACACACACACACACACACACACACACACACACACACACAGACTCACACACACACACACACACAGACATACACACACACAGACACACACAAACACACACACACACACACACACACACACACACACAGACATACAGTACTGACACACACACACACACACACACACACACACACACAGACACACACAAACACACACACACACACACACACACACACACACACACACACACACACTGACATACAGTAGTGACACACAGACACACACACACACACACACACACACACACACACTCGAGCAAAGCACACACACACGCGCACACACACACACACACACACACACACACACTCGAGCAAAGCACACACACACACACACACACACACACACACACACACTATCCTTGAACGATTGTGAGATCACTGGGCGGCTATGCTGGGGCTTAAGGTCCGTGAATGCTGCGATGTCAATGGGCATCTGTGTCCCCGTGTCCCACTTAGTCCCCCGCCGAGGAGCCCAACCTGCTGCTCAGTGTGGGAGAGCGGAGGGCAGATGGGTAGAGTCCGATTATAGAGTTGTCTGACCTCTCTCACAGGCTGCTCGCTGTGCTTTGCGCCCAGGGCCGGCACAGAAAGAGTGTTTGTTGTTGGTATTAGGAGCTAAACGGCTTAGCGGTTCGCAGACGTGGGTCGAGCACAAAGTCTTGACTCGCTGCCAGGCTCCGAGAACCGAGGCAATTCAGGCAGCGCTTCACCGGGCTGAAAGGGGAGAGGAAAAAAGAAACTGAAGCTACATCTACACTACTACGTTTCGGTTACAAAATGAATATCTTTTGCTACGTCAGGCCCGTAGACGGAGGTAGTCGGAGGTAGGTACGCACTGAGATCGTCTTCATAAGATGAAATCTCAGTGGTGTAGAAGAGCGTAACTTTAATTACAGGTGTGCATGAATTGGACGCTGTGCAGCAAGGGAGGAGATATACTTCTATAATCATTCACCTGACTTACCTACACACCACCAATTTTGTTTCATTTAATTTAGGACGATGCACATTCATCAACATTTCTGTAAATGTGCCAGTGTTAGCCAGCTGGCTCATTTTCAACTGTAGTCCTTTGGCAACGTGTTTTGGAAACCATGCACCAGGAAGCAGCAAGAGAAACAGCACAACAACACGTAATCATAATCATAATCAGTATCCACGTTCAGGACATGTAGCCGCGCAAGCTAGCACGAAACACAGCCAAGCAGCTCTGATTAAAGACATTTTCTTGATGCATGCAAACATGCAAAGCAACAATAAGCAATGAGACAGAAAACAACAACAATCACGACTAACCATGAAGATCTATAGAGAATTTGTGAACTAGTTACAAGTGAATATTTCAGGCCGTGCAGAGCCGACAACATTAAGATCACGTGTCCAGTAACACAACCTTTCATCACCTGTGTGTCGCTGCAGCAACACGTTACAACCTTCTTTACCTTTATCTGCTGGGACGAGGCACCTCTCTTCTGCCAATGTGACACACAATCGATTGACTTCCTGTTGGGGCTCTCTCCACTTCCTGTCTGGGTTTGCACACTGCTCATCAGAGACAGCCTCTGATGTTGACAGCAAATACATGTCAACATTTCCTTCAGCTGAGCTACTCCATCACGCGTGTGCTGTGTGCGTGTTTATTAATCTAGGTCATATAAACTCAAGGCCCCTCGCACATTAAGGCCAAACCCAAGAAGACAGGAAGCTGTCTGCAGACCGCAGTTACGCAACATTTAGAGCAGAATTTGGCAGATTTGCCGACTTTTGAGACTTTGACAAATTCCCCCAGAACCAAAGAGAGCTAGTTTTCATATTCAGGCTGCGGGGGGGACAGGTTGCTGTTAGTCGGCTTAGCCTGCTTTTAAAAAAGGTCATCTGGTGGCCGGGGTGGCTCAGCGGGTGGAGCAGGCACACGTGTATTTGGAGGGTTATGCCTCGACGCACAGGTCAGGGTTCGACACCCTGACCTGTGATGATTTCCTGCATGTCCTCCCCCCTCTCTCTCTCTTTCTCTCCCCCTCTGCCTCCTCTCTCTCTCCTTTCTCACCTAGCTGTCCTATCACATTAAAGGTGGAAATGCCCAAAAAATAGGTAATCTTTGTTTTGCCAAATTCTGTCCTGGTTACAGGAACTCTTGTGCTGACTTTTGTAGGTCTTAATATAAAAACAAAAATGCACCAAAAGTCGGAAAAAAAGCAACAAAAACGTAGATAAAAAGCCATAAAAATGTCAGAAAAAAGCAACAAAGTCGGGCGCCCGGATAGCTCAGCTGGTAGAGCGCGCGCCCATATATAGAGGTCTGCTCCTCGATGCAGGCCCTTTGAAACATGTCACCCCCCCCCCCCTCTCTCTCTTCAGCTGTCCTGTACAAATAAAGCCAACAAATGCCCCAAAAGGCAACGTCAGTGAAAAAACGGCTACAAGAATCACGACGTGCAGTAAAACAGTCACATGTATTTGACTTTTTCATTCATGTAAATAAACTACGAGTGTAATTGAGTGTGACGCCCCTGATAAGTGGACGGCTCCTGTTACTTCTGTGGATTTTGCTGCAGTTAAGTCCATGAACAAACCGCGGCTAACGTGAGTACACAAACTAAAAAGTACACTGCAGTCAGATTAAGTTGAAGTAGTGCCAACAGACCGTGTCAACTGTGAGCGCGGGGCCGAGATGAAAAGGAGCTGCAGTAATCCCCTGCAGCCCGTCCATTTCCCTAATCTCCTGCTTTTGTTGTTGCTGGAGCCCAGAGGAGGGTGTGACAGGGTCAGGGGTGAAAGTTAAGAGCCTAGATGGATGGAGGAGGAGGTGGAGACAGATGAGGTTTCACGGCCTGAGGAGACTCCGGGCCTTTGGCTGGAACCAGCACTTCCCCTGCAGCCCCTCCCTCCCCCACCAGGGAAGAGATAAGAGCAAAAGAGGAGGGATCTTTCAGAAACACAAACAGGTTTCTGACTCACCGGGGTCAATGGGAGAACCCTCCTACCCCCCATAGTGCATCTCATCACACAGAGTCTCACACATGCACATACATGTTCTCTGACTGAAGTGGGCTTTTGTCATTTCTTGCCCTTTTGTTGAAGTGTCTGGTCTGCGTAGAGCAGAACATCCATGAATTGCTCTTGTTAGATGATTTAGGACGCTTTCACACCGGTAGACTTGTTGCAGTTCGGGGGTGAAGTTGCAACATCGTGGTATTTTTCCATCTGTGTGCATCGAGCATGTCCCAGAAACGCTTGTTACTAACTTATAGCTCCGGGAGTCTGTTCCCCGGAGTCCTTATGCTTTTTTTCGTCCAGCAGTTTCCTGGGATTAAGGTGGCACCGAAATCATGGTGGCAGCTGTCGCCGTGGTCCTGCTCCGCTCCCTGCTATGCCCTGCTACACCCTGTAATGCCCTGCTGCGCCCTGCTATGCCCTGCTACACCCTGTAACACCCTGCTATGCCCTGCTACACCCTGTAATGCCCTGCTGCGCCCTGCTATGCCATGCAGTGCCCTGCTACACCCTGGAACACCCTGCTATGCCCTGCAATGCCCTGCTATGTCCTCCTCCGCACCCTGCTACGTCCTGCTACACCCTGTAACGCCCTGCTATGCCCTGCTACACCCTGTAACGCCCTGCAGTGCCCTGCTGCACCCTGCTACACCTTGCAGTGCCCTGCTGCACCCTGCTACACCTTGCAGTGCCCTGCTGCACCCTGCTACACCTTGCAGTGCCCTGCTACACCCTGCTGCACCCTGCTGCACCCTGCTACACCCTGTAACACCCTGTAACGCCCTGCAGTGCCCTGCTGCACCCTGCTACACCCTGTAACACCCTGTAACGCCCTGCAGTGCCCTGCTGCACCCTGCTACACCTTGCAGTGCCCTGCTGCACCCTGCTACACCTTGCAGTGCCCTGCTACACCCTGCTGCACCCTGCTGCACCCTGCTACACCCTGTAACACCCTGTAACGCCCTGCAGTGCCCTGCTGCACCCTGCTACACCTTGCAGTGCCCTGCTACACCCTGCTGCACCCTGCTGCACCCTGCTACACCCTGTAACACCCTGTAACGCCCTGCAGTGCCCTGCTGCACCCTGCTACACCCTGCAGTGCCCTGCTGCACCCTGCTACACCTTGCAGTGCCCTGCTACACCCTGCTGCACCCTGCTGCACCCTGCTACACCCTGTAACACCCTGTAACGCCCTGCAGTGCCCTGCTGCACCCTGCTACACCTTGCAGTGCCCTGCTGCACCCTGCTACACCTTGCAGTGCCCTGCTACACCCTGCTACACCCTGTAACACCCTGTAACGCCCTGCAGTGCCCTGCTGCACCATGCTACACCTTGCAGTGCCCTGCTACACCCTGCTGCACCCTGCTGCACCCTGCTACACCCTGTAACACCCTGTAACGCCCTGCAGTGCCCTGCTGCACCCTGCTACACCCTGCAGTGCCCTGCTGCACCCTGCTACACCCTGCAGTGCCCTGCTGCACCCTGCTACACCTTGCAGTGCCCTGCTACACCCTGCTGCACCCTGCTGCACCCTGCTACACCCTGTAACACCCTGTAACGCCCTGCAGTGCCCTGCTGCACCCTGCTACACCTTGCAGTGCCCTGCTGCACCCTGCTACACCTTGCAGTGCCCTGCTACACCCTGCTGCACCCTGTAACACCCTGCTACACCCTGCTGCATCCTGCTACACCATGAACTTCTACAACTACTTTCTCCCTAAAAGGAAGTTTTTCCTCGCCACTGTCGCACTAATTGCTCTTGGGGGAATTACTGGAGTTGTTGTGTCTCTGTAAATTACAGAGTGTGGTCTAGACCTGCTCTATCTGTAAAGTGTCCTGAGATAACTCCTGTTATGATTTGATACTATAAATAAAACTGAACTGTCGGTCCGGTTTCCGTACATTGTGACACTAAACGGAGCGACACGTCTTGGGTGTTCTGGTTCTGCTTCTATATTTTATATTTCTAATATTTTAGGAGGTGAACAATGTGAGCAGCTGACAGACGGCGAGCGAAGGCGAGGGCGAGCCACGTGTGCCTATAATAGGTTGTGGATCTGAACGTTATCATCCCTTACATCATATACACGTCTGTAAATTGTGTGCAAGGTTGAAACTGCTGGCTTTTAAATTCACCGTTTGTGGTTCACGTCCTGTATTTGGGTCGGATCGCGCTACGACCCGAAGTGGCGCGAACTCTACAGCACTTGGAGGAGAAAGGAGCCACGCCAAACAAACGGGCGTATCCGCCGAAACGCTCGCCGACCGTCCTCGTCTCTCATTCCTTCAAACTACTTATAATCCTCCTGTTTAATCCTCGTGGGTCAAATTGGACCCGTTATCAAAATGTCTGTATTTGAAAAATATCTTGACCATGAATTCCGAAAAAAATAAGTGTAACACTACAGCGGTAATAAGGTCTCCGTGGCGTGTAGACAGGAAGCGGACAAAAACATCAACAGTGTAAAAAAAACAAAGCGACAAAAACATTGAAAAAGTGTCACAAAAGTGTTGATTTTTCTATTTTGACACGAGAGGACAGGAAGTGCACGAGAGGACAGGAAGTGCACGAGAGGACAGGAAGTGCACGAGAGGACAGGAAGTGCACAGGAAGTGCACGAGAGGACAGGAAGTGCACGGTCGGCGGGGGAAGACAACACAAGGGTTAAACATGTTCTGATGTGGCCGGGTTGGTTCAGCGGGTAGAGCAGGCGCACATATACTGAGAGGTTTATGCCTCGACGCAGAGGTCCAGGGTTCGAGTCTGACCTGTGATGATTTCCTGCATGTCTTCTCTCTGTCTCTCTCTGTCTCTCTCTGTCTCTCTCTGTCTCTCTCTCTCTCTCTCCTTTCTCACCTAGCTGTTCTGTCAAATAAAGTCAGAAAAGCCCAAAAAATAATCTTAAAAAATCTTGTTCTGACAGCCGTAGCGAGAGCGGCGGCAGAGCGGCGGCGAGGCTGTTAAAGCCTGAAGGAAACATCTCCTGAATGTGGACCAACAGGAAAAAGTTCAGACAAAAGACGACTCAAAGTTAAAGACAAACAGAATGACGTTTTCGCTTGAACAGCCGCAAGAATGCCCCCGCGCTTCTTGCCCTTCGCCATTTCGACGGAGCTGTGAAGGTCCCTGCCTGCAGCCAAATACCTGTGGGATTATTAGCGTGCAGCCTGAAACACGCCTGGCCCAAAGAACTACCCACAATCTGGCTAAAAACAACATCCGAGCCGGGGCGCTGGAGAAATCCCCGGCCTTTATGTGAGAGGTGACTGGAGCAGATGAGGTTGCACTAGCATGTCTTCTCCTCTGTGACCCCGGGGGGTTGATAGGTTGAGAACAGTGGCTTGCATTGTTTGCCTGTACAACTACCCCACCCCTTCTCTTCACCCTGCGCCCCACCCAGCTGAAGATCGAGTTAACTCTTGCCTGCGGTCACTCCACCTCGCAGGAACTCAATCCTGCGCCGCTCTGTGTTTGTCTCTCGGGCCGGCCGGCCGGCGAGAGGTTAAAACTTCAGCTCCTATATTTCTCATATGATTAATTCCCAGCAGAGCCGAGCCGAGGATGAAGGCAGGCCGATAAAGAGAGCGCCGCTGCAGCCGCAGATCCATCATACTGTGAGCCACAGTCGGCCATAACCAATTTGCTACCCTATACGTACATGTATAGGCCAGATTTCAGCAGTTTTTGTGGCTTATTCTGACGTTTTTTGTCAATGTATTTTGATTTTCTACATTATTTATTTATTTATTACATTTTTTGTTGTTGCATTTTTCAAAAAAAAAACTAATTCCCACGTCGTTGACATTTTTTACAGACGTTTTTGATGTTTTTGTTGACATTTGTCAACTTTTTTGTAGTTTTTTTTTCCACGTTTTTGACGCTTCTGCCATTTTTTTTAAATGATGTTTCTGTGGGTTTTTTTTGTCTTAATATCTTTATCTTTTCTTCACTCATGTTGACTGCCGGCGGGCCGAGACGACAGGCCAACACGGCCTCTGTTGTGAGCTTTTGTACTCCGTAGAGAGTGAATGTGCAGATGTATTCCTGTGTATAATTATCACTTTGCGTGTCAAAGCTCCAGAGTTTGCACACGTACTGTTACAGTATGTGTATGTGTAGAGAGGGACAAGGTTTCCTTTGTCTCGTTCCCAGTGCGAAGGGGCAGAGCAGGGGAGCAGGACTGGGAGCAGGACTGGGAGCAGGACTGGGCCAGCGACTCATAAATCACACCAGAGGATAGAGAGTAACAGCTCGAATTAAGATAAAACCCCCTTAATTATCAGCTAAACAGCCTCGCGTCCCCTCTGTCCCTCGGCTATCTGTCACCCAGCAAGCAGGAGCCGTCACCAGGGGACAGACTTTACTGCTCCTCGCACGCACGCACGCACACGCACACACACACACGCATGCACGCACGCACACACACATGCACACACGCATGCACGCACGCACGCACACACACACAGACACACACACAGACACACACACACACACGCACTCACGCACGCATGCACACACACACACACACACCACACACAAGCACGCACACACGCACGCACGCACGCACACACACACACACCACACACAAGCACGCACACACGCACGCACGCACGCACACACACACGCACACCATGCACACACACATGCACACACACACACACACACGCACTCACGCACGCATGCACACACACACACACACACCACACACAAGCACGCACACACGCAAGCACGCACGCACACACACATGCACACCACGCACACACACACGCACACCATGCACACACACATGCACACACACACACACACGCACTCATGCACGCATGCACGCACGCACACACACACAGACACACACACCACACACAAGCACGCACACATGCACGCACACGCATGCATGCACACACACACACACACGCACACACAATCACACACACACACACACACACACATCACCATCTGACATGTGGCTGTCAATCAAATTAACTTGTAAAGTATCACCTCTTTGCATCTGTTAACCCCCCCCCCCCCCACACACACACACAGAGACACGCACACACACACACACACAGAGACACGCACACACACACACACACACACACACACACACACACACACACACATACTCTCCTCCCCCTTTTCTCTCTTTGCTTATTCACCGTGGTAATTATCATTACCCTAATGACTTCTCAATGGCCCTCAGTCCTCTCCCTCTTCAAAGACTATCTCTACCATGTCCTCCTCCATGAGATGTCCTGATTCATTCATTCATTCTTGTGTGCTTGCAGTGACACACACACACACACATACACACACACACACACACACACACACACACACACACACACACACACACACACAGGAGCAGCTCCTCTTGCATTGTGAGGCAGTAGGTGGGGAAGTTTGGAGGTCCGGGTCTACTCAAAGCTGGAAAGCGTGATTGAAGCACTCTGAGGCTTCTGTGTGTGTGTGTGTGTGTGTGTGTGTGTGTGTGTGTGTGTGTGTGTGTGTGTGTGTGTGTGTGTGTGTGTGTGTGTGTGTGTGTGTGTGTGTCAGTGCACACATTTGCATCAGAGGAAAAGACAGAGCGAGAGAGAGAAAGAGGAGAAGAGAGAGAGGCTGAAGAAAAAAAGGAGAGACCAAAGAACTCTGTTTTGGCATTCGTGGTGTTTGAGTGTGTGTGTGCCCCCCCCCCCCCCCCCCCCCCCCATTTCAGTTCTCTTGGAGGCAGTGTATTGATTTTATATTAGGCCTGAGCTACCATCTGGCTGCTTTTCATTCCTCTGTTTTTATATAAAGCAAAGGAAACAGAGAGAGAGGAAGATCGAAAGAGACCGGGCTCAAAATTCATTATGCCTTAAATAAAGACAGTGAGAGAAAGGGGAGCATACAGAGTAGTGTGTGTGTGTGTGTGTGTGTGTGTGCGAGACTGAGATACAGAGTGTGTGTTTTTGTGCGTGCATTAGCACATACGTTGATGTTTGTGAGCATTATCTGTGTGCTATGTGTTGCTGCGTTCACGTACGTGCATAAAGAAGGAATGGTGGGCAGCCGAGCTAACAACACAGAGTACAGAGACTTCACTTTGACAGCGGTTCCCAACATTTTCACAGAGAAAAATCTCTTCATGCACACCCCCCCCCCCCCCCCCCCTACATCCTCTCATCCTCTCATCCTCTCATCCTCTCCCTCATGGTTGTCACCTAGCTACAAAAAAAAGAGAAAAACAAAGAAAACAGATAGCCCCCAAGAGAAAAATCTCATCCCCTGCGAGTTACATATCTCCGTCTGCCTCCATCTGTCCTTCTCTTTTCCCTCCCCATCCCTCAGGCAGCACACCGCCCTCCCTCATTCCCTCCTATCACACATCGATTTGTTTCATCAACGTGCGATCGCCTGATGACAAATATTTAACGTCCTGCCACAGTATTGATCTGCATACTCTGGGTGAGAAGGGAATTGAGTCCGGGTGTGATTTCCTCTCCCGAGGTCAGGCCCGTGTTTGCCGTCTGTCTGGGGCACATTCTGCAAGATGCATGCATCGTTTTCTACGTCTTCACTGTAAGGCGGCGGCGGCAAACTCAATTTCCTTAAGGGCCACACCGGAAAATAAGACTCACATCGAGGGCCGGACATGTAGCGTTCAATCACATGCTTTTATTTCATCGAAAAAAGTCAAGCATCTTTGACTGTTACTGCAGGTCTCATACAGTCTTCTCACTTACACTTTGGTCCACATAAAGCCCCAAAAAAGTTACTTAGCCATCATAAATAGTGTCGGAAAAGGCGCCAAAATGCGTCAAAAAAGTGACAAAAACTTCAAGAAAAACAACATTGAAAAAGCTACAAAAACTAGTATATATATATATATATATATATATATATATATATATATATATATATATATATATATATATCTGTTACTCATTCAGTCTTTCTTCCTTTTGGGCGGAGACGGGTGGAATTTGCAGGGCCGACAACTAGCCAATCCGCCCGGGTGTCCTGTTTCCATGACAACTGATGGATGCTGGAGCCGATATAAATACCTGTGCCGATACTGCAGAGTCATCGTAACGTTTCCCACTGCAGACAAAAGCCAGATGTTTAGTGGCTGTAAGTGTTTTTCAGTGGGAAAGAGGTATAATACGGTTGTGTTGAGTTCGACGTGGCCGCCAACATGCGGATGCTGATGCTGAGCAAACTGTCAGCGAGCGCGGCTGTGGCGGCGCTCCCAGTCTGCGCTGGGATCCAGGACTGCTCTGTGATTAATGGTTGGGGACGCGCCCCACTAATTGTGGTTCCTGACACAGGCACACGTCCCCAGACAAAGCGGGACGGGGCGCCACGCTCAATCACCTTCCAGCAGAGAGCCTGAGTGCTGCTCTGGAGGGGTTGGGAGGAGAGGAGAGGTCACGGGTATCTGTGGGTGACAGTAGAGGAGAGCTCAGAACAGGAAGAGACACGAGTTTTACCCCCCCTCTGAAAGGCCAGAGTCTTTCTGACCCCTTCGGTCAGCTTCTCCTACTTTACCCTTCTTGTGTTCGTTGATGGCAGACCAGGAAATGAATAGTCAGGATCCGTTCAGGTAAATTATAAGATCTCTTCAGTAAAATGATAAAATGATATTGCAAGCAGACAATCACATGCATACGTTCAGTAGCTCCTTCCAGACTTCTCTCACCCTCGTCACCAACAAGTCTCCCCAGGTCTGACTCCGGACCTTTCTTTTCCTTATTGTTTTATTCGTCTTCAGGTCCCTCCTTCCGTCCTTGCGTCTGGGTCGCCAGTCGGTTAGATCTCACTCAGACTTTCTGTCTCCGAGGAGATAGCGAAGAAGTTGCGCGCTGGGGTTGGTGGTGGAACAGTGGATATGACACATGCCTTTGGTGTGGGAGATCCAGGTTCGATTCCCACTGTGATACATCAACCAGTGTGTCCCTGAGCAAGGCACTTAACCCTAGTTGCTCCAGAGGCGTGCAACCTCTGATATATATAGCAATTGTAAGTTGCTTTGGATAAAAGCGTCATGCTAAATGATATGTAATGTAATGTAGTGCTAGCCTTGGGATCGCTCTCATTCTCTTCTTCTCTCCTGGCCTAAATATTCTCTGTTACTTTAAGATATTTCATGCAAGTGCGTTCTGTTCTGAGTGTTTATCAGGAGCAGTAAATGTGAACAAGTCATATCTTACACCAGCCAGACAGCAGGAGACAGCGAGGCCGTCCGAGGCTACAGGACATTTTATCCGACACTAACCATCCGTGGGAAGCGGAGGGAACGTTTGCGGTCTGGCCGTACTGCTGGGACGGGGATTTACCCGAGACAGAAACTGGAGAGGTGCAGACACGGGAGAGATTTACGAGGTCTTACTGCATCCTCACTGGATTATCCTCATTGGATCTGAGTGTAAGTCTGCGTCTGCTCGGTGTAACTACGCACACCTGTTGCAGCAACACTGAATCACACAGCAACGTGTTATGTAACAGGTGTGTTTCAACCCTCGTGATGTCCACCTGAGTCACAATTTTAAATGAAAAACCTTTGATGATTTTGTCACTTTTTTCAACGTTTGTCGACTTTTTCTGAACCCTTTGAAGTTTCTGTGTTTTTTTCTCCAAAAGAAATTTAAGTTTTTTTTTTTTACATTTCTCACTTTTTTTTGTCACTTTTTTTTTTTACATTTTTATTATTTTATCAATAGTTTTTTCTTCAAATGTTATAAAAGTAGTGAAGTGATTATTTATTTGACTTGTGACGAGCGTTTGTAAGGAACCGTCCACGTTATTTGTTTTTTGGACAATTTGTTTGAAAGAAAAATCCAAATGTTCTGATGTAGAAACAGGACCGTTAAGTAAATATGAGGAATTTATCCATTAAACTCCCGGGAGACGGAGTTCTTAATAAACTTGAACTCTACATGTTTACAACGCGGGTAAAGATTTTATTTGACTGACCCGTGGACTCTGTAAAGGCCGAATAAATGGGCCCATAATGCAAATGGTTTGTGTTTCTCTTCCACCTGCCGCCATCTTTAGAGAGGACACATGGAAGTCATGAGCCTCAGACCCTCAGACTCTCAGACCCTCAGACTCTCAGACCCTCAGACTCTCAGAGTCTAGAAGTCCCTTTACAGGGGGGGGGGGGGGGGGGGGGAAGGCAGACTCTTTCCATATTACATCTATCAGCAAACACGGGACTACAGTGGGATCGTCCTCAGACAAGTCCACAGTTCTGTTGTGGTCTGGTGACAGGTGATAGGTGACTGGTCTGGTCCAGACTGGTCTGATCTGAGACCAGGTCTGATTTGGTCTGATCTGAGACCAGACTGGTCTGGTCACAGGTGACAGGTGACTGTTGTGGTCTGGTGACAGGAATTAGGGCCCAATGCTTGTAACCCTCCTGTTGTCTCTCGGGTCAGATTTGACCCATTTTCAACAATTCTCTATGTCAAACATTTGGGTTTCTTTCAACAAATTGTCTAAAAAAAGTTAACGTGGACGGTTCACTGCAACGCTCGTTAGTGTAAAATAAATGATCGGTTCAATACTTTCAATTAATTTGGGTATTTTATTAGATTGATGAAAAAACAAATTGATAGAAGGTTGAAAAAAAGTGACAAAAATGCTTCAAAAATGTGGAAAAAAAACAAAATAAACTCAAACAAATTCGACAGACGTCAGAAAAAGTGACAAAAAAGTCAGAAAAAGCTTCAAAACCTTGATAAAAAAACAACAAACGTAAAATTAAAATACAAAATTAAAATAAAATCGACAAAGACATCGGAAAAAGTGACAAAAAACTACAAAAATGTCAAAAAAAGCCACAAATGTGTTAAAAAAAGACCAAAACATTGAGAAAACATTCTTTCTCATTTTGACCCAGAAAGACAAAAAGCTGCGTTTGTGCAGTCAATGTCAACTTACAACTTTATTTTGAAAGACCAACAGAGACGTATAGCCACAGAAGACCAACATTAGTCACCACTGTCCGACATTTTCATATAATTTCCAGTTTCCTCATTTTCTCATTTCCATCAATAACATCTAAAACAAATCCGGCAGAATGACCGAATTAATAAATACCAATACACACAATAAAGTGCACGGTGACCAGACACCATAACGGCTGTTACGCAGTAGACGCAGCCCAGCTGGCGCGCGCAAATGTGCCGTCACGGGAGCGCCGTAACTGTTTACACTTGCGCTGGTGGTCGCGCCGCTAGCTGCCAGACCAGAGGAGGCGCTAATGAGGAAAGACTACCGACGTTGCTCTTTCTACGGACTAGAAGAAGAAGAAGAAAAAGGTAAACAAGGTCAGAACTGGCAGCGGCGTTGACGTGAATGCTGCGATCTGATTGGATGAGCTACTTGGTGGGATCAAGCCTTTCATTCACCGTAACAGAACTCATCTTAACCAGTAAGTTTACCAGAGAGACCTGCAGTCACTCGGAGAGTCCTGGCATCACGTCGGCCTCCAGCTCGTCCACGCTTCCTGTTTACGCTTTGTCGCGCGACCTCTGCTCGCACGCTATAAATCCCGGCGTGCCAGCGAGATCTACGTCATTCTGACGTCACGATGGCGAGCGCCAGCTCGGCTGCGGCGACTGTAAAGCGGCTTTAACGCATCATTCCATGTCTGTACTTTAAATTGATATTCAAATGCGTTTATGTTCAGACGCGTGTTTATCTGTGTATGCATGTATGAACATTTCTTAATTGTATCTTCACAGCCTTTATCGTCCTGGGTCCGAGTCATTCAGGCAGAGCCCCCTTTGGTCCCCCGTTGCCCCCCATCCCCCCCCCCCCCCCCTCAAGGCCCCCGTGAGCTTCCCACAAAAAGTCCCACAATGCTATTCAAACAATAGGCCCCCGGGACAAAGAGCACATTTACACAAGTGGAGCCTTCTTTGAAAGCAAAAAGGCACTGTTTGGAAGATTTCCAACCCTCTCTCCCCCCCCCACCCCCCCAGCCCCTTTTGCCCCTCCACACCCCACCTCTCAATTCCAGTTCTCCATTCCTGTGATGGAGACGTGGGAGCCAAATATACTACACCGAGCCCAATCCCACCCGCCAATCCACAAGCACCCCCAATTTAGCCAAACCCCCTCTTTCCAGGACAAAAGGCCTTTAGAGGCCGAGTGTATGTGAGGGCTCTGGTGGATACCATAGTGGCTTAAAGACCGTGGAGGCCTCTCAGAGACACTTCTTTTACTCCCAGTCTCCCTTCATTTCTCTTTCCTTCGCTCTCTCTTTCTCTCTCTCAGGCAGTGAAAGGTTCAGCGAGGGGTAGAAAGAGTTTGGCGAGGGGAGGGGGCAGTAAAGGAGGAGCAGGGGGTGTAGAGGGTGCTCTTATGTCAACATTGTGGTATTTTCCCAAAGATGCATATCGCCTCTATACAAATAGGAGATGTATTTATAGGAGTACATAGAAAGCTGCATGAGAGGAGAGCGTTTGGCCGAGCTTTCTGGCCACGGCCCCCGCGGCTCCATGGACGGTCTTCATGGTAGTGAAATTGTTATTCTTTAGATGCACGTTGGCTGGGAAACACACAAGTTCTCAGGCGACCACACAGTCCTCTCCCTCCCAATATGGCTGCCGCGCAGAGGAGCCCATTGAAGGAAAAAGGTCCAGCTCCGTACATCTTCACATATCGCAAGGCCTCTTTGTCAGTGTGGCGGCCGCGCGGCCGTGGCTGAACTTCAGGCACGTTCGGGGAAAACAGGGAAACATTTGAAGCTCCGTAGCAGACGTTTTTATAAAGATAGGCTAACGGTTGGGTCATAACCACGAGACTTACTGTCTCATAGTAGAGGAATTACCGTATAGTACAGGAGAAGCTCGCAGGCAGTTTGGACTTACATCAGCTGTTTAGTTTAATTACTAATGTTAACTAGCATTTTAGTGATCAATAATTAGCCTGTGCCTATGTTATCTCCTTACATATACCTACGCTCTCCGTCTCTGATAGATTGGGAATGATTGAGATTTCTCTTGGCACAGCTACCAGAAGACTTACAACGTTCAGACACGTTGCTCACGTCACATCTACGTCATCAAGCTCAGTTTGAGGCTGCGCAGTAACGCTCAGCCATCACCGGGGAAGTGACCTCACTGGTCTCCGTCCAGAGCAACGGGACCTGTCGGTCCATTTATTTAACTGTCTATGCTTTTATGTGACAAGTGTATCTCCGTGTGTACTTCGTCTACAGTAATCCCACCACAAATTCATATCAACTACTCATTCATACGTTCACAGAGTGTTGGGTTTGAAAACCCCTTTATTCTGTAACTAAATAAAGACAGCACAAAAAGACCACAAACAGGTAGCTTAGCTTTACTTGCAAGGGGCGAGGTGCGCCCAACAGGCGACCACCTGCATCTCCATCTCCAACAATTCATCCTTCTTGCAGAGTTTTTATTCACAAATGTCACGTTTCGACAGCTCATTGTACGTCAGCAAAAGTATAATCAATAGTGACATTTAAGGTCGCAGTTACTTTGATATTGTATGAGTCTCACAATCACAGTTAAACAAGCATAGCTAAATCAATGTTGTGCTAGATTTGGCCTTGGAACTGGAACAGCTCATTTCAGCCAGCAGTCACTTTCATGAAGTTTCTCATGAAAGTAGAAATAAAGAACGATTAGTCGAACATAATGTGCATTTATCATCCATCAATGTATAACAAATATACATTTTCAAACACAGAGAAACCATTCAAACTTCAAAATGTTCCACCTCTTTCACACATTCTGGGGTAGCGTCAACCTTTCAACATGCAGCATTCACACCGCAATCGCATTCTCTAGCTCATTCTGCCGTTTCGTCTCCAAGGAGGCAAAACTAGTCGGCAGAGTTTCGGTTACATGCCGATAAGCTGGTGTTTAACAACTGTCTGCGCTCATCACAACCTGTGAGCACAAGCCCTCGTCCTGCCGCGAAAGAGGTCAGCCAAACCAGATGGGCAGGTAGTGTGTCGCCACACGACTTTCCTGGCATACACTCTGGTGACTCTCCATGGAAATACAGAACCTTGGCATGCACAATTACAAACCACAAGGTTCAGCTTTCACAATAGAGAAGCATTTTTGATTCGTAAACAATCACCCAACACACCTCTGATAAAGCTACAAAAATACCTTTTTGATCCATCAGGTGAGTGTAAGCCAGTCTGTGTGTCAGCTCTGTTGCCTAACACTAGTCACACCTGTGAAATGTTTGACTGTGGTCTCTTTGTACAATATGTTCTCTGTGAACAAAAGAAATATGACAGGTGTAATTGCTGTAAATAATTGGCTCCAAATGTAATGCTTGCTGAAATGAAGTTCTTCAAAATATCCAGTCAAGATACCGGCACGCAAACAATTGTGTACACGACTGCACAAAGGGCCGCGAGTATTTGCACAATATTTGACTTATTCAGTGACTAAATCTAACAGAGAATCTCCAGCTTCAATCTCACAGTCAGCAGTGTGATCAGCATTTATTCCCCAGACGTTTCACATTCTCGCCTCCCCCCCATTCTCCCCCCCTAAACAGGCCTTCCCAGGTGACATGACAGTCTCTGCTGCTGTTTGTTAACGCTGCAGCTCTCCGAACATCACATTCACAACGGGCCCTGCAATCCTACACAGCAGGCTGTGGTACACACACACACACACCTACCCACCCACCCACACACACACACACACACACACACACACACACACACACACACACACACACACATGCACACGCACACACACACACACACACACACACACACACACACACACACACACACACACACACACACAAACACACAAACACACACAAACAGGGTCCTGCAGAGAGCTCCAGATTGTGTGTGTGTGTGTGTGTGTGTGTGTGTGTGTGCGTGTGCATGTGTGTGTGTGTGTGTGTGTGTGTGTGTGCGTGTGCATGTGTGTGTGTGTGTGTGTGTGTGTGTGTGTGTGTTGTGTGTGTGTGTGTGTGTGTGTGTGCGTGTGCATGTGTGTGTATCCTGGACAACAGCAATGATGCAGGTTTATCACAGGCCCTGTTAGGTATCATTGACATCTCCACCTCAGAGCTGGCACACAGGGGAGTTATTGATTAGCATTAAGCATTCATGCAGATGGCCAATAAAGAGCAGGTGAGCCAAAGAGGGCCTGGGGACTGTGTGTGTGTGTGTGTGTGTGTGTGTGTGTGTGTGTGTGTGTGTGTGTGTGTGTGTGTGTGTGTGTGTGTGTGTGTGTGTGTGTGTGTGTGTGCGTGCGTGCGCAGGGGGAGGAGCAGATAGCAAGATGGTGTAGGGTCGCCAAAACAACAGAGATAATGAGGAAACAAAGCAATTCAGAGCTGTCTTAAAGTGCCCATATTATTAAATTACCACTTTTTCTGGGATTTGGGGTGTTATTTTGTGTCTCTGGTGCTTCCACACACATATAAACTTCCACATCCATGTTGTTCTGAGTGAGATACGGTTTCTGAATGATTCCTGCCTTCAGTCTCTGGGTGAGCTGGTCAAAATCTGCACGGCTTTCTCCGTCAGTAGCCGAGACGAGCTGGCTAACCGTAGCATTCTAGTGCTAGCATACTAGCTAGTTGTCAATGGCAAAACACTGCTAAAACACACACTAGTTCACCATAACTCCAGAAGAACTACTTCCTGTCCCTGTTCTGCAGGTATTCCACGCTAAGGTGGAAGTGTTCCCTGTTTAGAAGAAGTCTCCCTGCTGATCCTGCTTGAAGTTAGAGAAACAAACAGCTAGCTGATGTGGTCTTACCGAGCTACTGAGCATGTGTGACTCCAACAAAGATGGAACAGAAGTGAGATGTCTCACTCTGTAGCTAAAACAGAGAGCTCAACACACAGGGTGAAAAGAGGAGCTGCAGCAATGTGCAGTACAACAAAAATATGGTGGAATTAAACCATGTAAACCTATTCTGGTACAACATCTAAATACAATTATGAACCTGAAGATGAGCATAATATGGGAACTTTACATTATTTTGGTTACATGCAGTGTATTTGGAGTAGTCTCACATTGCCAGACCTTTATCTCCACAGCGCTGTGGAGGAAGGTCTGGCTTCACCACAGATGCATTCTGGATAGGAGGAAAAAACGCTTTGGGTTGTTTGCATTTCTTTAAAACAATCATTGTCTTCGCTGAGCTCCAGATGCAGAAACGTGTCTTGTCTCTGCTGAATAGTCTCAACAAGGAACTGGTTCTGGTGGAACATTTGGACCCCGATAAAGAAAACTCCTCATACAATATTACATGAAGTTAACTGTTGACAGAATACAGTAACGTGAGCTATTTAAATCAGCTGATACACGGTTAAAACATGGAAGAATATATCCTCATATTAACATTAAGTCGACCGTAACACCAGAACAATCTGAAGTTGTGTAAGAGCACAGAAGTTCAGCTCAAATTAATGGTAGAAATAACTAGTTAAAAGTAATGAGTACACAGTTCAAATGATTAGCTAAAGTAATGGGGAAACTGTGAAAATAGCTAAGTAGAAATAGTTAGCTAACGGCTCAAATAGTTAGCTAATGGCTCAAATAGTTAGCTAACGGCTCGAATAGTTAGCTAATGGCTCGAATAGTTAGCTAATGGCTCAAATAGTTAGCTAACGGTTTGAATAGTTATTTAACGGCTCAAATAGTTAGCTAATGGCTCAAATAGTTAGCTAATGGCTCGAATAGTTAGCTAATGGCTCGAATAGTTAGCTAATGGCTCAAATAGTTAGCTAATGGCTCGAATAGTTAGCTAACGGCTCGAATAGTTAGCTAATGGCTCGAATAGTTAGCTAATGGCTCAAATAGTTAGCTAACGGTTTGAATAGTTATTTAACGACTCAAATAGTTAGCTAATGGCTCAAATAGTTAGCTAATGGCTCGAATAGTTAGCTAATGGCTCGAATAGTTAGCTAATGGCTCAAATAGTTAGCTAATGGCTCGAATAGTTAGCTAATGGCTCGAATAGTTAGCTAATGACTCGAATAGTTAGCTAATGGCTCAAATAGTTAGCTAAAGGCTCAAATAGTTAGCTAATGGCTTAAATAGTTAGCTAATGGCTCGAATAGTTAGCTAATGGCTCGAATAGTTAGCTAACGGTTTGAATAGTTATTTAACGGCTCAAATCGTTAGCTAATGGCTCAAATAGTTAGCTAACGGCTCGAATAGTTAGCTAACGGTTTAAATAGTTATTTAACGCTCAAATAGTTAGCTAACGGCTCAAATAGTTAGCTAATGGCTCGAATAGTTAGCTAACGGCTCGAATAGTTAGCTAACGGTTTGAATAGTTATTTAACCGCTCAAATAGTTAGCTAACGGCTCGAATAGTTAGCTAACGGTTTAAATAGTTATTTAACGGCTCAAATAGTTAGCTAATGGCTCAAATAGTTAGCTAATGGCTCGAATAGTTAGCTAACAGCTCGAATAGTTAGCTAACAGCTCGAATAGTTAGCTAACGGTTTGAATAGTTATTTAACGGCTCAAATAGTTAGCTAACAGCTCGAATAGTTAGCTAACGATTTGAATAGTTATTTAACGTCTCAAATAGTTAGCTAACGGCTCAAATTGTTAGCTAACGGCTCAAATTGTTAGCCAACGGCTCGAGTTGTTAGCTAACGGCTCGAATAGTTATTTAACGGCTCGAATAGTTAGCTAACGTTTGAATAGTTAGCTAACGTTTGAATAGTTAGCTAATGGCTCAAATAGTTAGCTAACGGTTGAATAGTTAGCTAATGGCTCAAATAGTTAGCTAACTGTTTGAATAGTTAGGTAACAGCTCAAATAGTTAGCTAACGGTTTGAATAGTTAGCTAACGGTTTGAATAGTTAGCTAACGGCTCAAATAGCTAACGGCTCAAATAGTTAGCTAATGGCTCGAGTAGTTAGCTAACGATTTGAATAGTTAGCTAATGGTTCAAATAGTTAGCTAACGGTTTGAATAGTTAGCTAACGGCTCAAATAGCTAACGGCTCAAATAGTTAGCTAACGGCTCAAATAGTTAGCTAAATGTGTGAATAGTTAGCTAACGGTTTGAATAGTTAGCTAACGGTTCGAATAGTTAGCTAACGGTTCGAATAGTTAGATAACGGTTTGAATAGTTAGCTAACGGTTTGAATAATGAATGACTTCCTGTTTGTTGCTCAATACGTTTTTGGAGGCTTCTAGAGAACAAAACAAATTGCCAAAAGAAACACAAATTCCACCTTTAACGTCATATTTATTGTTATTTAGTTACTCAATAAAACATATACAGATATATACAATATGCAGGAAAACAGACGACTGCACTTTACATATTATTAAAAAAAGAAAACAAAAAAAATCAGTCGTAAATTGCCGTCACAGTCCTCCATCTATTGTTTCAGAAATTCAAAGTCAACAGAAGCTTTATTTAAAGATTACAAGATTGCCTAACACACAGCAAAGTTTCTCTTATTATACATGTGCAATACCAATAGTCTTTTTTTTTCAATTCCCTTATTAAACAATCCCTTGACCTCCATTTCTCAGGTCCCATTGGCTGAGTTGTATGCAAGCGGTTGAGCTCATAAAGTCGATAGTAGAACGAGGGAGAAGTTATCGTTGCCAAAATAAAGAATACAGAAATTCAACAAATCATGAATGATTAAGAGAGCAGCAAATGATAAATGTTAACATTTTCTTTGACAAAGAGGGAAAAGTTGTATTCACAAAAAAATGAGTTGAGTTACATTCATGCAAAATCACCCCGTCTTCCTCTCTTCCTCTAGTTCTGCCACTTCTATTATCTCTGTGTATAAAAGTCCAGTGGTTCCCAAACGGACCCCTAAACTGACACAAATTAGTCCACGGACCCCCCATTTCATCTGATTTTTTGTTGTTGTTGCTGTCAGATGTTTTATCACAGAACAGAAAAATACTTTGCACATCTATAACGTGATACAGGTGCGTCGGGCGGGGCACGCATAGGTCAAAAGTTGCAAGAAACTCACGTACACCGTCTGACTCGCACACCAAAAAAATGTATAAGCTGGCAACGTTACGGCACCATTTCATGTGGAAGTTGGCGATTGGTGCAGTCGAACCGTCACCTCCTACAAAAGATGGCTTCTCAGTACGTACAACACGGTCTCACGGCAGCTCGTGAAATGGTCACGTTATTTTATATCTATTGATTCGTGCACACGGACACGTTTATCTCATTTTTTTTCCGTGGTGGTCAGCAGGTAATGGAAGGATCTTACTCTTTATAGAAAAGTAGTCCTTAGAAATCCTTTCCATAATGTTGTCAGACAGAATATTAATCTGAGCCTGTCAGTGGTGAAACAAGCACTTTAGTGAAGGTAAATACAAACTGAATATCGCCCTGTTAACTTACATTGTAGACTGCAGTGATCTCGCTTAATACGGAACAATGTCAAAGAGTTTTGTTCCCATCGGTCACTTAGACACAAAAACACAGGAAAATAGGGATTGATAAAATAGGTTGGAAAAAAACAGTAGTTACCCATAAACAGTGGCTCGATGGCAAATAATAACACGCCCATGTCTCCTGACTTCAGTCAAGTTGAATCCTGCCTTATCAACATACACAGCAAAGCAACGGGGAAAGGACACGTCACATGCCGGGACACAGCGGGACACGCCACACGCCGGGACACGCCGGGACACGTCACATGCCGGGACACGTCACACGCCGGGACACGCCGGGACACGTCACACGCCGGGACACGGCAGGGACACGCCGGGACACGTCACACGCCGGGACACGTCACACGCCGGGACACGGCAGGACACGGCGGGACACGCCGGGACACGTCACACGCCGGGACACGTCACACGCCGGGACACGGCAGGACACGCCGGGACACGCCGGGACACGTCACACGCCGGGACACGTCACACGCCGGGACACGATCCGCGGTCTCTGGGGGGACGCGGGACAACAACGGGACGGTTGTGTTTAGGAAAAGGACAACAGAGAAATTAAACGCCACACACGGGCCACGATCCCCGATCTCCGCGGTGACGGTCCTGTGTTGTTTGACCCCCCCCCTCCCCCCGGCACCTTGTTACCGTAGTCGTGCTGTGACCACGAAATATGCTTCCCATTGAAATACATCAGATTAAAATTCGTGCTCGCCACCAGGAAAAAAACGACATAAACGTGTCCGTGTACGTAAATAACGTGACCATTTCACGAGCTGCCGTGAGACTGGGCTGGTACGTAACACCATGAACCTGATGACGGTCTAGCACCGAAACGCTGCGAGCATTTAAAATGTGTTTTTGCATGTTAGACAGCGTGCTGGTGGTTTTTCTTTGCAAGGTGTTTTATTACAGAAAGCGTATGAAGGCCGCGAGCACAGACGTCATACGTTCTGTCATTGCCGGGACTGATCGATGGAATAATAGTTAGTGACGACCCCACTTTGGGAACCACTGTATTAGGAGACTGTATGTTTTTGTGCAGCAAACAGTACATATGCTTTTACTGGAAGGATCATGTAGACATTAGAGCTGTAACCAGAACTGATTCAACGCTGGTATACAATCAAAGCCAATGACAACTGAATATCTGTCCTACGTCTTCTGGTTTTTGTATTCTCCTCCTTTGACATTTCTTTCTTTTTCTTCACAAAGAAAATAAAAAAAAAAAATATTGAGTTGAGGTTTTCCCAGATGTTGGGCATTGTTGAGTAGAGCCTGCAGAGCGCTGTACTGTACTGTCCAAAAGTGTGACCGCGTGTATCAGAAAAAAACATGGTATTTGCATGTGTGTGTGTCTCTGTGTGTGTGTGCGTGCGCCTGTGTGTGTGTGTGTGTGCGTGCGTGCGCCTGTGTGTGTGTGTGTGTATATATATGTGTCTGTGTGTGTGTGTGTGTGTGTGTGTGTATATATGTGTCTGTGTGTGTGTGTGTGTGTGTGTGTCTGTGTGTGTATATATGTGTCTGTGTGTGTGTGTGTGTGTGTGTGTGTGTGTGTGTGTGTGTGTGTGTCTGTGTGTGTGTGTGCGCGTGTGTGTGTGCGCGTGTGTGTGCGTGTGTGTGCGTATGTGTGTGCGTGTGTCTATGAGTGTAAATGTCTTTCTGTCCCTGAACAGGCAGGATCTGATCGCAGTTGCCTCATCAACACTTTATCATCATCATCATCATCATCCTCCTCTTCCTCCTCATCGTTATGTCGTTATTTGTCTCTGAAGCTCTTCTTCGTCTTAATGTCCTCATCTTCTTTTTTCTTCGTCCTGCTGGGCCGGCTTTCTGTTCAAGTCAGTGCCGCCACAAACGTCCCAAACCGGTTGGAGATGTCGGAGTGGAGAGAGCGCCAGGACGAGACGGGCCCCCCCCGGCCCTTGCTGTCCCCCAGCTCGTCTGTGCAGTGGACGGACAGGCACTGCAGGTGGTTCCCCCCCCCTCCGGCCCCGGGCCCGGATCCAGGGGCGCCGGTTCCAGCTTTACTCTGGGTCAGCTCCGACTCTGCAGACACACACAGAGAGGAGACGGTTAATTAAGACTGAACCAAAACAAAATCAAGTAACATTAGCATTATGTGATACACATGAACCATCTAAAAACACACACTTTTTTAATTAAACCAGCGCCATTTTCACTTCCCACTCTAAATCTGCACTGTGAAATTAATTCAACACCACCCCCCCCCCATCGCCATCGCCATCGCCATAGATACCACCCCGAAAAAAGAAGATGTGAGCACAGCAGCTTCCTCTGCTCACACTCGATTAATCTGCCGATTGCTTTTTTGAGTAATAGATCAGTAGTTTGGTCTCTAAAATGTCAGAAAATGGTGAAAAATGTGGATCAGAGTTTCCCAAAAAGTCCAAAATGACGTCATCAAATGTCTCGTTTTTGTCCACAACTCAGAGATCTTCAGCTTCCTGTCCCAGAGGAGAGAAGAAACTAGAACATGTTCACATCTAACACGCTGGAATCAGAGAACTTTTACACGTTTTTTATAGCTAATAAAAAAAATGACTCAAAGGATTTATCGATTATCAAAATAGTTGCCAACTAATCGATGCATCTTTGAGCTCTACTCCCCCTTTTGCCTGACGCACACACATGAAAACGCACACACACACACACACGCACGCACGCACACACACACACACACACACACACACACACACACACACACACACACACACACACACACACACACACACACACACACACACACACACACACACACACACACACACACACACACACACACACACAGTCAGGCGTGCCAATATGCAGCGCTCCTGCGTGACCTGCGGTCAGAGGGTCAACGGGCGCGGAGAGAGCTGGCCTCTAACCCCGCTTGACCCAATTTAATGGTGTAATGACCACGCCGCGGTATCGACCCCGTGTCACCACGCGAGGAGCCTCGTATTAAATGGCTGCACCGATATCCGGTAAAATCCATACGCAGGTTGATTATAAGTCATGTAAAATAAAAAATAAATCAGCTGTGCCGCCGAGTTAATGCCGACGCCTGCGATGCTTCACACATGGACGGAAATCACTCGGTGCTGTGTGACCAAAAACAACACAACACTTCAGTCTGTCTGCTCACCTGAGAGAGACAAGAGAAGGGCTGAGCACTAGATCTCCCACAGCGCTCTTTATCACATCAGCCTCTGCTACTTAAAGGGGGACTATGCAGCTTTTTTAGATTCATGCATTATTGGCGTCATTGGAATGGTTATATTATTTTTTTCCAGCCCAGGCCAGGCCAGGCCAGGCCAGGCCAGGCCAGGCAGCTAGGACAACCAAGAGAGGCAGACATGCAGGCAGGGAGGCAGACTTGCCCTCCAGCTTGTCTGGGCTGCGACCACTGGAATGGAAAGTGTGTGTGTGTGTGTGTGTGTGTGTGTGTGTGTGTGTGTGGGGGGGGGGGGGGGGGGGGGGGGGGGGGGGGGGTTAAAGGTCAGGCAGCCAAGCCTCCCGTTGTTCCCTGTTTGGGTTTATCTCTCTGACTCTCTGCACATTTTAGGGCTGTGACCAACGATTATTGTCCCGATTAATGCATTAGTTGTTTGGTCAATAAAATGTCACAAAAACGGTGAAAAATGTGGATCAGCGTTTCCCAAAAAGCCCAAGATGGCTCCCATCTCCCAAGGAGAGACATGGTGTACACAGGGGCTGACAGTGAGGGGGGGGGAGGAGGGAGAAATGGAGATTTAGAGCAGTGTTGGTGGTGGCGGTGACAAGATCTAACATTTACCAGAGGGTCCAGTCATACACCTCGGCATGGCGGACCCCCACCCCCTGCCAGCATCCACCCCTCCACCCCCTCACACTCGCTCTCCCCAGCGCTGTGCCCTGCAGCAGCCGCCAGCAGCTCATGCTAGCTGGGCACAGCAGGGTCCGCAGCGGCCTGAATAGGCAGCCAAGCGTTCCCCCGGCTCGCTGCTGACACACAGCAAACTGACAACACGCACAGCCAAAAACACACACCGCGCCAACCACAGCTGCCACCGCTGCTGCCGCACGCACGCACGCACACATACATGCACGCACACACATGCACGCACACACACACATACATGCACACACATGCACGTGTCTGATTTTAACCAGGGGGGGCTACGGAACCAAATACAACGTCTTCTTATCTGAAAATATAACAACTTAATGTTCTTCTCACTGTCTCAGGAGTGACGGGAC
Organism: Gymnocephalus cernua; assembly: GCA_023631565.1. NCBI lineage: Eukaryota > Metazoa > Chordata > Actinopteri > Perciformes > Percidae > Gymnocephalus > Gymnocephalus cernua. Next base: position 499,095 of record CM042425.1, on the reverse strand, counting down.
AAATGAAAACTTTCATGCAAAGATGGACACACACACACACACACACACACACACACACACACACACACACACACACACACACACACACACACACACACACACACCTAACTATTCATCGGCAATGAATAGAATGGTTAGTTGCTGCCCTAACGCCAGGATTCATGTTCAGGTATGAGCTCATATAAACGAGCTCATTTTTCTATTTTTCTCTCTTAACGTTACCGACCTGCAGAATACGCTGACTGTTATTTATTTTTATAAAATAATCAACACACTTGACCAGCACAGGAGTTAAACAGCACCCAGTATTATAGGAAAAAGCCAAATGGGATTTTTATGGAAAAATCAAGACACTACTACCTTTAAACTGTAAGCAGTATCCATGGCAGCACATTCCCTCAAAAGGGGAAACGGCAGCGTGAAATCACACAAATCACCACGACATTCTACAAGCAAAGGAATATTTTTTTCATATATATATATATATATATATACATATATATATATATATATATATATATATATATATATATATATAATAATAAGATCTATCTTGTTATGGCTGTTCATTGACTAACGGAGGATTCATATCCGCGGTAATATCTCAATAATAGCCTATTCATCTGAGGGGAACCAGTGCTTAGCATCAACAAGCGAGGGGGGGGGGGGGGGGACCTAATAAAAAGAGAACTGTAGCTGCGCCGAGCCACAAATACACCTAAATATCCTTTAACCACGTTCCAGCCACAGAAGATTAGCACTGGGATGTGTTGAGTAAAGACTGAATTTAATGTGATATCGCTGCATCTCTCGCCCCGAGTGCTGTACTTTACTACACACACACACACGCGCACGCGCGCGCGCACACACACACACACACACACACACACACACACACACACACACACACACACACACACACACACACACACACACACACACACACACACACACACACACAACAGCGGCTGTGTGATTTAATAAGACGTGTTAAAGCGTGCAATTTTTTTTTTTTCAATTAATTGTAAAAAGCACCGTTGAGCTGCAGAGA
>CM042425.1:483044-493044 GCA_023631565.1 Gymnocephalus cernua | reverse complement strand
GTGTGTGTGTGTTGCCTGTTATCTAGACTCTGCACGAGTTTCCAAAACGAACCGCCGGCTTCTGGCTGCGATATACAGAACAGAAAGGAAGAGGTAAAGAAATAAAAAAAAAGGGGAAATGTTAACCGACAGCGTACGAGGCCGGTTACTCTCTGTGTGTGTGTGTGTGTGTGTGTGTGTGTGTGTGTGTGTGTGTGTGTGTGTGTGTGTGTGTGTGTGTGTGTGTAGACTCTGCAGCAGGGCGTGTATCGGGATATTTGTTTTTGCAACGAGATTATTTATTTAAAAGCTAACAGAAGTGGATAGACAGGAAAGGGGGAGAGAGAGAGAGAGAGAGAGAGAGAGAGATGGGGGAGGACACGCAGCGAAGGGCAGCAGGTCGGATTCTAACCCGCGCCGCTGCAGAGGACTCAGCCTACACGGGGCGCACGCTCTCACCGGCGCCGCCAGAGGTCGCTCCTTTTTAAAAGCGATTATTTTCCCCAGAATCAAATTTTGTTTTTATTTTATTCTTCATTTATTTTTACCAATGATTCATGTAAATATTCTCCATTTGGGCGCCCGGGTAGCTCACCTGGTAGAGCGGGCGACCATATATAGAGGAGTACTCCTCAACGCAGCAGCCGAGGGTTCGACTCCGACCTGCGGCCCTTTGCTGCACGTCACCCCCCCTCCTCCCCTTTCATATCTAAGCTGTCCTATACAAATAAAGGCCTAAAATGCCCAAAACATATAGTCTGCTGACACGGTCCGGCCGACGGCGACTACATCACACGATGTGTGCGTTCTTCACCGGGCCGAGCCTCGCGGTGAAGCGCCGGCGCGCGTGCTGTCAGAGACACGGGGGCGTTCAACGCCGGCTCAACGCTCACATCTCCGCTTTTTAGCAGAACTGAAATTTTGAACTTCAAACACTTCATTTTCTGCATCCTGCTGAATTATTCTGCATCAATTTATGGTGCAAATGTCTTTATTTATGTAAAGGAAAGTATATAATTATAAAAATATAATTATAAGGTTTTTGGGGGCTGGTGGACCTTCCCTGTCTGTCCACCGTCTCTAAATAATAAAAGAGAAATCTTTTCATTTCATGGAGGTATTAAAAATACGATTTGGTTAATCATTATGGAATTTAACAACCTGACAGAATGCTTATTGCTTAAGAGTTAAATAAAAATAATAATAATCTGCATAATTCAACAACAACAACAACAACAACAACAACAACAACCCTCCTGAGAGACGTTTCATATCTACCACTTTAGAAAACTAATTTTTCTCAGCATGTATTTCAGACTTTACAGACTATATATATATATATATATATATATATATATATATATATATATATATATATATATATATATATATATATATATACAGAATGTCCCTCACTGCAAAAAATATCTTCACTGGTTATGTCGTCTCTTGTGTGTTTTAGCGTTATTGGATAATTCTCCTTTTTTTTTTTTTTAGATAATTTTTTGGGTTTTTCTGCCTTTCATTTTTGACAGGACAGCGAGGTGAGAAAGGGGAGACAGAGAGGGGGGGAGGGGGGAGAAATGCAGGAATTTGTCACCCCTGGACCTCTGCGTGGAGGAATAAACCTCTCAGTGTATGTGCGCCCGCTCCACCCGCTGACCCAACCCGGCCACCATTCTCCTTTTTCTATTTCCTCTGTAAAGAAGATCTCTTCACTGCGTGGTGAAACTAAGACAATAAACCTCTTCAACTGCTCTGATGAATAAAATGTTATTTCAACTTATTATAAAAGTGTTAAAAACTATATTTTCACACGATCACGGCAATTACATAAATGAATTTCTTGCATGCTAATGCGTTTACGTCCAGTTAATGCTAATTGAATGCACTTGTGATTGATGCTCCTCTGACATCGTCTCCCCAGAAGAAGGCATGGACAGCTTCTGCAGTGGGACGCTGGCTCTCATGGAACTACACTGCAGGCGATGACTTATCTTAAGTTATTATGTTATTTTGCTCCCTTCTGTGTAGCCTAAGCATCAGATTCAATCTCAAAATCCCCCCCCCCCTCCCAAATACACCTCCACCTTTTTTTTCATCTTTGCTGTCTGAAGCACTCAAATGAGAAACTGTCAGGAGCCGTGATTTGTGCTAACTAGCTATCGATCGCTCCAGAGCTGCATGCCTCGTGTCCATGCAGGGAGGGCTGAGAGAGGGGAGGAGAGAGGGGAGGGAGGGAGGGGGGGGAGAGAAGGGGGGAGGGGGGGTGGAGAAGGAGACAGGAGACAGAAAAAGAGAGAGAAATGAGAGGGTATAAGAATGAGACAGAAAGAGAGAGAGAGAAAGTAGAGGGTAGGGGAGATATGAGACAGAAAGAGAGGAGACAGGAAACAGAAAGACAGAGAGAGAGAGAGAGAGAGAGAGAGAGAGAGAGAGAGAGACAGAGGGAGAGGAATGAGAGGGTAGGGGAGAGAAAGGAGATGAGAGAGAGAAGGAGACAGGAGACAGAGGAGGGGAGAGGAAATGAAGGCATAAATTATACTATTCTGTTTTTAAATACCTGCAGATTGTTCTGTTTGAATGGACTGATAAAGTTAGAAGTGTCTCAGAGAAACGGACCCAGCGAGAGCAACAGGGCGACGGCGGCGGGCGGCTTATCGGCATCGGGTCTCCGGCTCAGAAGAAAAGTCATTAATCAACATCAGAAGTGATGATGTTACTTATCATCTCTGGCATCAGTGCTTCTACCGGTCTCCTCTTCACACGCCACACGCTCCGCTAGTGCTGTAGTTTTCAGTTTTTCATTTGAATTTCATATGAATATAATAAAACTCAGTTACCTATTTCATATATATATATATATATATATATATATATATATATATATATATATATATATATGATGATAAGGGGAGAGAAACCAGACTAATCATTCATTCTGGATCACATTTAAATGTACCCTGCTTGTTTTCGTTGCTGTAGATTTATAATAATAATAATAAGAAGAAGAAGAATATTAAAAATCGGGGTGATATTGTGGTAAATTCCAGTGCTCTCTGGCAGTGCTGGGATCAGAGTTAACCCGACCCGCTGTGCTCAGTCTCACAGAAACAATGCGCCTGGACTCCAGCCGCGGCGGTGCGCCCCCCCCCCCCCCCCCCCACCTCTGCACCCGCACTCATCAGAACAAAGAGGCGCTCGAGACGCACCACACAGCTATCTTTTACCCATCCATCCATTATTATATATCCACACACACACACACACACACACACACACACACACACACACACACACACACACACACACACACACACACACACACACACACACACACACACACACACACACACCTTTAGAAATAACTAAATACAGACAAAGAAATGACTAAATAAATGAAAGCAACACAACTGGCCTGATTCTGCAATTATAATGCAAAATAATGCACACAATGATCCTAATATAAGTAAAACATCAATATAGAAATAATGTAATCATAAATCATTTTGTAATAATGAATTATCATTATTAGTAGAATAAGAAGAATTAGAAGAGGAAACTCGGCCGCAGCAACGTGACGGTGAAATTATTTATCTGCATTTTGATTTAGATATAAAAGCATAAAAACTGAAATATAAATGGGCAGAACTATAGTTAGTCCACAGTGAGAGAAACTGCCCCAGTGCCTTTGGGCCAGAACATTTACACGCTTTGGACAAACTCCTAAATTACCGCCAAAATGATCTGACCACTACATGATCAATAATAATATTAATACATGATAATAAATAATAATTTCAAAGTGACAAAAGAGGCGATAATAAATTCAAACAAATTGTTAACAATAGTCAAACACAAATTGAAAAATAGTATATTTCTTAATTAACTTAAATCAAATAAAAATAAAATAAATAAAGTGAGCGGCTGTATTTATTTCACGGTGATATGTAATCCTTCAAATCCCGTCCTGCCGATCTCAAATCAATCCCGCGGTATTATCCCCGGGTAATAACCAAAACAAACAAGGCGAGGGAAGCCCCGCTGTGCAACGCATATCCTCAAAAAGCTATTAATCTTCTGAGCGCAGTTATTCACCCTGAGCACCGAGATAAAGAACCACAGGAAATGTTGACTTTGCTGGTCTGGTCTCTCCAGGAGCCTCCACAATGAAGAACGTATGGAAACACATTCTGCTTTTGTTCAGTCACATCAGCCTGAATTTCATTATTTATTTTTTTTCTACATTGTTCAATATTACCCAATTTAACGAGGAAAAATACAGCATGCATTTTTTTTTTTTTTCTTTGTAAATACTTGAATGGCGCTACCAGTGAATTGATTATCTTCCTATACACTGAACCAGAGACGGCTGCTTTCTGGCCGCACAATATGGACAAAAGGTCCCATTACCAGCGTTACGCAAAGCGTTTTCTACCCATTATGTATGCGCTGCTACGCTGCACTTCAGACCCAATAACAAGCATTTTTACAGAAGTGAATGCACTCATTTAATGAGGGAAATTGTTCAGCTGGTGTGAGAGTGAGTGAAAAGTGGTCACAGAAAAGTGGAATTAAAAGATTTCATTTCCTACCTTCTTTGCTGTTGTTTTGGCTCTTATTTTTTTCCCATGGTCCCATGGCCTTGTCATCCTCCGACCCGTCCATCATGGCCTTGTCACTGGGCACGTACCAGGTAGCGTGCTGCTCTGCCATGAGGGTGTCAAGGTCAATAGTGCCCATTGAGCCCTTCCCAGCATCCGGGCTGCAGCTCGCCAGCTCATTGTCTCCGTTCTGTGACGGACAGTCGCCATTCTTTTTGCCATTTTTCATGGCCAGGGGCTGGTCCTCGGAGATGCTGAACTGCTGGCGCTGTAGCTGGATCTGGGCCTGCAGGATCTCCAGAGGGTGGATTTCATCCTGGCCGGAGGTGCTGGACGGTGTGCGTACCTGCTCCACCCCGGGAGTGCCCGGGTGGCTCACCCCGCTGGCCCCCGCGGCCCCGCCAGCATTCAGTCCGTAGCTGTCTGGCGTCGAGGTAGTGTGATTGGTAATGCCCATGCCTATGGGCTTCTGTCCATTTATCAACCCATGCTCGCTCCTTTGCATTTTGGGCGAGCCGGTGATCATAGGGCTGCGATTCGGCTTGTTGGCCGAGGCCCCCGCAGCGTCTGAGCTGGAGGAAACCTCGTCCTCGTTGCCGTAGTGGGTGCTGACATCGTCAGGAAAGTCCACTCGCGGCGAGCTGCTGTCAGATTTGGCGACACTTTGGATGCCGCTGTCCAAAGAAGACATCAGGTCGGCCTGGTCCCCCAACATTAGGTCGCCTCCTTTCCCCCAAGAGGGTGACTGGAGGTGTTTCTCATGGGGCGTGCCCCCACCCCTCTCCCCAACGCCAGCAGAGGGGGTCTGCTGGCCTGGACTTACAACAGGGTTACCATTGTCAGGGGAAAAAAAAATTCCAGGGCTCACATGTCCGCTGTCTCTTTTTCTCCTCCCTCTCCCTCTCCCACTCCCTGTTGTTGCCTTCCCCTCACTGCACGGGGTAGCGTCCATGTTGTAGTTTGGGGAGAGGGCGCTGGCTTCCCCCTGCACCGGCTGGCTTTGACTTGGAGGCTTTGAGTTGCTATTCCCAGTGCCAGGCATCTGGCTGTTCTGGGAAGTGCTGCTCTGAAAATATTCAGCTCCAGCACTGCCAGTCCCATTCGACGTGCTGCTATTAATGTCCTGCTCCGTCTGACTCAGTTTTCGCTTGCCCTCATTTTGGTTCTTCTTGTTGAATGTTACGTTAAGATTCGGGGCCCCTAGGCTAGCGATCATGTTCTGGCAGGCCGTGGAAAGAGCCGCCAGGCAGCTCTGGCCGAAAACACTGTCTTTAGTGCTGGTTTTGCTGAAGTTCCCAAGGGACAGAGCTCCCAGCTTACTAACAGACGACCGCTGGCCTGGAGGGAACTCAGACTGAGGAGGGTAGCTCCCCGGTGAGGTGTTCACCCCCTGGGGAGCACTGTGGCCCGGCCCCTGACGGTTACCCCCTCCATAGGGGAACGTTGGCTGTGCTCCCATTGGGGGTGCGGGGAAGTCAGCCGGCCGCCTCTCCGCCGGTGCATTCGGATGCCCCGTCCCCGCTCCTGGAGACTGCATTTGAGAGATGTTGCCCACGTTGAATTGCGAGTGCATACCCGGGGAATGGAGAGCCTGTACATGTCCGTCTCCTGGTATTCTCATGGGCTCCTGCATGCCCATGCCTGGCCTGAACATCATCCCAGCCCCGTTCTGCTGCAGCCCCATGTCGTGAGGCCCAGATTCATTACCCGCTCCAGCCATACGCCGTGACATCATCTCCCCTGGTGGGTGGGACCCCTGGAACCAGGAGTTCTCCTGAGCTACATGAGGATTTTGTCCATCAATGTTCATCCTGCCGACATTCTCCCTGTCAAAGCTGGGTTGAGGCATGCTCCCCACCGGGCCTCCGTGAGCCATTGGGCCAGGAGGCACCTCGCCGTGGTGACCCAGCTGCTGCAGACTGGGCTGCCTCATCCTCTGCTGCTGGTTGCGAGAGGCCATCTGTTTGATCATCATGGCTGCGTTCTGCCGCTGCTGCAGAGACTGCTGCTCGGGCCCCGGGTGCTGCAGCGGACCTGGGGGGAAACCTTCATTCACAGGTGGGGTGAACTCTCCAGACAGGCCCGGGTAGGCAGAGGGAGAGAGGTGGTTTTCCATCCCACCACCAGCACACCAGCCTTCACCGCCATGTGCATTGGGAAAGTCAAACCTTGGCCTTTTCGCCATGTTCATATAGGGAGAGTCAAAGTGTTGCAGCCTCTGGTTCGGGGGCTGTTGGGAGGGGGGAGGAGCGGGCTGTTGCATATTAAACATGGGGTCCCCATAGGGGTGCAGACCCCTATTTTCCAGTCTGTGAATGGGATATTCAAACTGGTTGTGTTGGCCAGGCATCATGACCCCTCCGTCCAGAATGTTGGGGTTAGTGGAGCCGGGCTCAGCCTGAGGGGGTCGGGGGAGGCCAGGGGGGCATGAATTCTGCCTGGCTATTAAGCCAGCCTGTTGCTGCTGCTGCTGCATGAGAGGATGTCTTGCGTTGACCCCCGGCTCCATTCCCACGGGCACCTTCCGGCCGTTTCCAAAACGCTCAAAAAACACTCCATGCTGAGGCTGCTGGGGCTGCGGAGGCGGCTGGTGGCCCTTAGAGATGCCCGGCATACCTGTTGTCCGCGGCATGCCAGGGTTCCCTGGGAAATTACCACCGGGAACTGGCCTCCCTGGCCCAAAATGGGGTAACTGAGATTCTGATTCTGATGGGGAAAATACATGTACATCAAAATGTCCAGATGGAGGCTCACTTGGGAAGTTATACTCTAATCCGTCGACAGCTCCCTGGTTGGGCATGCGCCGAGGCTCCAAGCCGTGAGACTCCGAGGAGGAGGATGAGGAGGAAGGGAGGCCGTGGAAGGATGCTGCTCTGTTGGGCGACTGGTCCAGGGGGAGACAGGGAGCGGGGACAGCGTGGCTGCCACTGGGAGGCCCGTGATGTTGAAAGTCAGGCATGTTCCCAGGCCGTTGCTGCTGCTGCTGCTGCTGCTGGGGGAAGCCATCCCCGGCCTGCCCCTCAGCGAGAGGATCAAATCCTTCTCCAAAGCCCTGCTGTGGTCCCATGCCATTGTTGTTGTAGCCCATCAGCCTGCCACCATGCAGGCATGATGAGCCCGGCTCTGGGCCTCCAAAACTCCCACTGAAATGAGGGTGAGGTTGGTGGGGGTGATGGCCGTGAGGATGTCCTTGATGAGGTTGCTGGTTGTTAAAAAATCCATGCATGGGTCCTTGCTGCTGCTGCTGCTGCTGGAGTCCGCTGCCTGCATGCATGTCCGAGTGGCCCCGCGGGTGGAAGCCCCCGTACTGCTCTCCGTTCATGTTCATATTGAGCCCAAGCATTTGCGGCTCGTTCATAGGGCCCATGCCGGGCTCCACGGCCCCCGGCGGGCCTCCAGCGTGAAAACCTGGGCCTTTATAATGCGAGCCCATGTTCAGCCTCGGTTGGTTTATGTTTCTCTCTGACTGGCCAGGGTTTCTGCTATTAATCTGAGAACCAAACTGCTCCAGCCCAAACATACTCCCCTGCAATCAATCCCACATGACGGCCAGTGTGCCAGACATCGGTCTGTTTTTCCGTCTGTCCCCAAAAGAAAAAAGGAAAAAGAGGGAGATCGGCTATACAAGAACTATTCAAATGCTTGTATCAGCCTACTAATCAAACTGCGTTATCGACGTAAATGCTAAAACTCGCCAAATATCTTCTCATTAAGAATCAATTGTTTTTTTTTTGTGTGTTTTTTTTTAACTTCTCTAAGGACGCGGAGGAGAGCTGTAGAGGACAGATTGTGTCCAAATACGCACGTAAACTGTGTCCCTGCTCCCGTGGTATAGCGCGCACTTGACTGCTCTGGTGTTTGTCTTTGACTAAGCAAACAAATATAAAACAGTGGTGATGAACTCGCTGCTCGGGTGACCTACCATATCCCAAAGTTTTTCTGTGCGCATTTCTTCAGGCGCGAACATGGCACAAAGACATGTCGCCAAAACAATCTAACCAGGACAGCGATCAAAAAAAGGGAATAGATCAATTTCTGTCAACTAATTCATTATTCCAGTCCAATGTCAAATGTTCCAGAGCGACTTTAGTGTTTTTGTATAAGGTCCCATACTTGAAACAAGGAGAGAGAGAAAAAAAAATCCAATTGGAGCCGTTTGGATCAAACTATCTTTGCAGCTTTGAGCGGAGAAAAATATCTTTTAAATAAACACTGCCCACTGATGTCCTTCAAAATCTCTGCTGGGCAGCACGTAGCCAAACGTCCAGTGTGAGTCCACAAAGACGGGTCTCCGACCCTGCAGGTACCGGAGCACTGGAGCGTCCGTTTCCGCGACCTGAACCCAGAACCCCGGAGCGGCTGGACAGCATCCTTCACCCGCTGCCGGTCATGACTCTCGCGTGGAAGCGCCTCTTGCTTTAAGTCCTTTCAATGCGTTTCGCTCCTTAAAGTGTGCGTCCCCTCCGTGCACCGAGCCGTGCCGTGCCGTGCCGTGACTGGTGTGGTCTGAGTGCACTTGGGAGCGATTCACAGACACACTTCGCTCTGCCGCTTCTCGGCGCTGTGTGAGACCGACGCGTCCGGAGGAGCCTGCAACAAGTTTTGCATTTCTGCAGCCGCTTCCATCCCCGAGCTCTCAGCCAATCAGGACGGACCAGAGAAAGCTAGGGGGCGGGACAAACGCTGTTAAGGTGGTCCAAGAGATTGGGTTATGGAAGCAGAGCTTTTAGAAATATCCTTCACTTACAAATATAATATAATATAATATAATATAATATAATATAATATAATATAATATAATATAATATAATATAATATAATATAATATGTTTTCACTGAATAGTATGTTTCACATTTAAAACCCAATCTTCACATTTGAGCAGATAGTGAGATTCAGAACACTTTTTGTTTCATATTGTGAATATTTCTTTTTGTATTGATTGATTATTTCCTTTTAATGCACCATCCACCAAGGCTACTTCCTCATCAGTTACTCACGTGGCAATAAATCACTTTCTGATTCTGATCACCAGTATTAACACGTAGTAGTTTATAAAGGTTTAGAACATGCAATGCTAATGCCATTTATTTCTGCACTCCATCATGTTTCTTAACCCGTGTGTTGTGTTCAGGGTCAGAAAACAACCCAACGCTGGGAAACCTCCAGAAAATCATCCTTTTCTCCAGCTTGAAATGTGATGACTTTCCCTTTGTGAGCCGCTGCAGCCCCACGCTGCACGTTGGCCCGGTCCTACATATCTGAGCTGATATTGATGTTGATATAAAAGTATAAATTAGACTTATATTATAAAGTGTGTCCCCAATGGAGGGGAAACAAATCCTCCTTAAAAGACCATCTGAACTAAATCATGTGGATGATATTGGCCTTCGGTTTCCAATAATCAATAACATTCTCT
>CM042425.1:390544-478044 GCA_023631565.1 Gymnocephalus cernua | reverse complement strand
AGAGGAGACCCCACCTATCTACATCTAGAGGAGACCCCACCTATCTACAGCTAGAGGAGACCCCACCTATCTACATCTAGAGGAGACCCCACCTATCTACAGCTAGAGGAGACCCCACCTATCTACAGCTAGAGGAGACCCCACCTATCTACATCTAGAGGAGACCCCACCTATCTACATCTAGAGGAGACCCCACCTATCTACATCTAGAGGAGACCCCACCTATCTACATCTAGAGGAGACCCCACCTATCTACAGCTAGAGGAGACCCCACCTATCTACAGCTAGAGGAGACCCACCTATCTACAGCTAGAGGAGACCCCACCTATCTACATCTAGAGGAGACCCCACCTATCTACATCTAGAGGAGACCCCACCTATCTACATCTAGAGGAGACCCCACCTATCTACAGCTAGAGGAGACCCCACCTATCTACAGCTAGAGGAGACCCCACCTATCTACAGCTAGAGGAGACCCCACCTATCTACATCTAGAGGAGACCCCACCTATCTACAGCTAGAGGAGACCCCACCTATCTACAGCTAGAGGAGACCCCACCTATCTACAGCTAGAGGAGACCCCACCTACCTACAGCTAGAGGAGACCCCACCTATCTACAGCTAGAGGAGACCCCACCTATCTACAGCTAGAGGAGACCCCACCTATCTACAGCTAGAGGAGACCCCACCTATCTACAGCTAGAGGAGACCCCACCTATCTACAGCTAGGGGAGACCCCACCTATCTACAGCTAGAGGAGACCCCACCTATCTACAGCTAGAGGAGACCCCACCTATCTACAGCTAGGGGAGACCCCACCTATCTACAGCTAGAGGAGACCCCCCCTATCTACAGCTAGGGGAGACCCCCCCTATCTACCCTGTCTATAAGGAAAACTGTTGCTTCTGATTATAGCCTATTGAAATCAACAAGCTGCTCGTTGTGGCGAAGTGTTTTTTGCAGCACCGACGGAGACTTTCCTCGGCATCACGCCTGCATGTCCTGCTGCGTCGAGTCTTCAGCTTCCCTTTGAGATCCGTTCCTCGTCTTCATCTGCTGCTTCGTCTATTTAAACGACAGGGGCTCGCTCGTGACACGTCCCTTCATCTTCCCTGCGAGGGAGACACATGGACGGATGGATGCGTGCCGACGGCAGACTAACAGGAGGTGCGTGGGCGACGCCTGCCCATCTCTGCTTTTAGAAACAGCGTTATTTGCTTGTTCTGGAGGGCAGATATGACCGGTTTCCTCGCAGCAGTGGCAGGCACATGTGACCATTCCTCCACAAACAATAAAAGCGGCGGATATCTCAGGCAGCAGACTGGCGGCTCTTTCCTGCTCTTTAGCACGGATTCCGTTGTTATTGTGCGACTCTTCTGACCTGCAGGTCACTGGCAGTCTAGTCCATGCTGGAGTCAACAGTAACGTTTCTGAGGGGATGTTTATCCTTTCTGATGTGCATTTCACAGCAGAGAACTATACGTATATATTTAGTCAAGGCTCAGCCCTCGTCTAAACTACTCCAAAGTAATGCAAGGTGAAGCTCTAGCTACATGTGAACAGACATATTAAACTGGTCCAGTATTAAACCCTAACCAGGCTGTAATGTAACCCTACAGGACTAATGTTCAGCAGCAGTTAGTCCACTAAAAGTTCTGTTGTTGCTGCTGACAGACTCAGATTATTATTCTAAGTGTCTGACAACATTATGAAAGGATCCCTACAGAGATAGAGCTTTTAGTTAAAGAGTAAGATCCTTTTAATTTAACATGAAACAGCCCCAAAATCACCATCACCAAACTACACCAGACTCCATGTAAATAATCAGAACTTTTAGCGTGTATAGAGCCAGACTCCATGTAAATAATCAGGACTTTTAGTGTGTATAGAGCCAGACTCCATGTAAATAATCACTACTTTTAGCGTGTATAGAGCCAGACTCCATGTAAATAATCACTACTTTTAGCGTGTATAGAGCCAGACTCCATGTAAATAATCACTACTTTTAGCGTGTATAGAGCCAGACTCCATGTATATAATCACTACTTTTAGCGTGTATAGAGCCAGACTCCATGTAAATAATCACTACTTTTAGCGTGTATAGAGCCAGACTCCATGTAAATAATCAGGACTTTTAGCATGTATAGAGCCAGACTCCATGTAAATAATCACTACTTTTAGCATGTATAGAGCCAGACTCCATGTAAATAATCAGGACTTTTAGCGTCTATAGAGCCAGACTCCATGTAAATAAACAGGACTTTTAGCGTGTATAGAGCCAGACTCCATGTAAATAATCAGTACTTTTAGCGTGTATAGAGCCAGACTCCATGTAAATAATCACTACTTTTAGCGTGTATAGAGCCAGACTCCATGTAAATAATCACTACTTTTAGTGTGTATAGAGCCAGACTCCATGTAAATAATCACTACTTTTAGCGTGTATAGAGCCAGACTCCATGTAAATAATCACTACTTTTAGCGTGTATAGAGCCAGACTCCATGTAAATAATCACTACTTTTAGCATGTATAGAGCCAGACTCCATGTAAATAAACAGGACTTTTAGCGTGTATAGAGCCAGACTCCATGTAAATAATCACTACTTTTAGTGTGTATAGAGCCAGACTCCATGTAAATAATCACTACTTTTAGCGTGTATAGAGCCAGACTCCATGTAAATAATCAGGACTTTTAGTGGACGGAAACTGAAGGTTACATTGAATATCTTTTTTTTTTTTTGCTTAAAGTGCTCATATTCTTTTTGTGCACGTTATAGGTTTACAAAGGTAAAAAGCCCCCCCCCCCCCCCCAAAGGGACTTACCATCTCAAACAGAAAACACTGTTCACCAACTGCTCCAAACAGCTCTGCTGTAGTCCAGCCTTTACTTCCGTTATAATGCTCACCTAGCTGCTAGCGTAGGTTTAGTGGAATTATGCAAAAGGAAAATGAGTCTCATCACACATTCCATTAAGCCGACTACAGATCAACCAGATAATCAGCCGCCTGACGGTCTGGCGAGGTCGGTGACTCGAGTCTGGTCGGTGTGTTCCATGCAGTCGGCCTTCATTTTCACCGATCTTTGGGGCGTAGTCGGGAGGGCTCAAATGACCAATCTGATTGGTGGAGAGCTAACCCAGAAACAGGGAACTAGAGTCTCTCAAAATCTGGTGAAGATCTTGTAAACTGACCTTTGTTGATCTGAGATGAAGACAGATTCAGCAACTGCACGGCCGATTTCTCCTTAACATGTTTTCACAAACACGTCACGGTGAAATATTTTAGTAGGATACGAGATCGTGTTGTCAACATGCCGCCATGACACTTGGTTGAAATTCTCGAGCAACCAGACCCACGTGATGCGTTCGTCCAATCAGACTTAGACTTCTCTTTATTGATCCTATTGGGATGACTCCCGCAAGGAAATTGGCTTCCCAGTTTCATTTTTTGGGGGCGACAATCCAGATTAGCGCCGCCTGCTGTTATGGAGACGCATTACGTCTCATCTCCTCGGTGCGTTCCTGGCACGTTTTGACCAATTCGGGGAGACCGATCGGTCCAAATGGCTTTTCTGCCGCCGGCCGCCCCGTCTGTATGTGGAGAGGCTTTCAGGTTAAAAAAGGTATAATGGAGGATTTTCCCGAATTTTAGAAAAGAACCGCCCTCTCCACTTTTTGAAAAAAAATGCACATGTGCAACTCGACCTGCTCCCGAGAGGGAACGTCTATTAAACGTGTGCACGAGAGAGCGTGCACGAGCCTGGTTCTCCTCGTGCACGCTCTGTTTACAAGTTGCTGTCGGCATGGCTCTACAAGCCGACTTTCCAGAAGAAGATTTGCACTTTTTCCACTACGTCAGACTCGCCACCGGTAAGTGGAAATCTATTTAGGACAAGCATCTCTATAGCTAACGTTAGCATGCTACAGGCCAACAAACAAGCTATCGCCGAGAGGGGGGGGGGGGGGGGGGGGGGGGGGGGGGGGCAGCGGTCGGAGGCCTTTATATACCGTCTATGGTCGGAGGCCGTCTGCTCGCTGACCTGTCACGCCACGTAAACATATCCCAGAATGATTGACAACCAGGAGGACCAATAGTCTTGATGATCCACCCGGAAACAGAAAATCCTCTGCTACACCTTTTAGGGTTCGATCTCCAACGACCAATCAGACAACAGAAGCACAATCTGAAATGTTTTTTTTTTCCAGACAAAATTTATTTTGATATTTCGATACAACGTGAAGAACCTAAATGGCACGACAAGAAATCTCAGAAAGAAAAGGCACAAAATGTCATACATTCACTATCACGTCCCCTGAATTTCAAAAGCTGATCAGAAACATTTAAAAGCGAGCAGTTCAGAAGTTAAACAGCTGATTTCATAAATTAGGATAATACTGTACAGTTTGCTGAGAGAACTTCCTCCCCCCGTATGGCTGCGTCTCTACTCAGACAGCAGGAGTCATGACGACCGACCGCTCTGATAATATACGCCAGAGGAACAGAGACTGATGGCGTTCTCCCACCGCGTGGTTCCTGCTCGACTCGCCTCGACTTTCCTGGTTTTCCATTATGATAAAAAGTCCCTGGTACCTACAGACACACACACACACACCTGGTACCTGCCAACAGGTACACAGACACACACACACCTGGTACCTGCTAACAGGTACACAGACACACACCTGGTACCTGCCAACAGGCACACACAGACACACACACACACACACACACACACCTGGTACCTGCCAACAGGTACACAGACATACACCTGGTACCTGCCAACAGGCACACAGCTGGTACCTGCTAACAGGTACACAGACACACACACCTGGTACCTGCCAACAGACACACACACACACCTGGTACCTGCCCACACACACACACCTGGTACCTGCCAACAGACACACACACCTGGTACCTGCCAACAGACACACACACACACACACACACACCTGGTACCTGCCAACAGACCACGTTCTGCGTGTGTGTCGTGTTAGGTCACCGCGGCCGAGCCGAGCCGGTACTGGCGGTGGGTAAGCGCCGTAACGGTCTCATATACCGGGACAAAAACACAAACAGGCCGCCGCTCGTCATCGTGTTGAGTTTCCCCCACAGACAACAGGAAGTGGCTCGGGGGAAAGCAGGTCAGTTGTTTGGGGCAACAATATCAACAACAACAACAAGATGCTGGAGTCGTATTGTTCACCTGAGAAGATTTTATTAAGAAAATAAAAACAAAAGGTGTGGTGGTTCCCACGCCTCCTATATGACCACATGACCAGCTATATGACCACATGACCAGCTATATGACCACATGACCAGCTATATGACCACATGACCAGCTATATGACCATATGACCAGCTATATGACCATATGACCAGCTATATGACCAGCTATATGACCAGCTGTATGACCATATGACCAGCTATATGACCACATGACCAGCTATATGACCAGCTATATGACCAGCTATATGACCACATGACCAGCTATATGACCACATGACCAGCTATATGACCAGATATATGACCAGCTATATGACCAGCTATATGACCACATGACCAGCTATATGACCACATGACCAGCTATATGACCAGATATATGACCAGCTATATGACCAGCTGTATGACCATATGACCAGCTATATGACCAGCTATATGACCAGCTATATGACCACATGACCAGCTATATGACCAGCTACATGACCAGCTATATGACCACATGACCAGCTATATGACCAGCTGTATGACCATATGACCAGCTATATGACCACATGACCAGCTATATGACCAGCTACATGACCACATGACCAGCTATATGACCACATGACCAGCTATATGACCATATGACCAGCTATATGACCACATGACCAGCTATATGACCACATGATCAGCTATATGACCATATGACCAGCTATATGACCAGCTACATGACCACATGACCAGCTATATGACCAGCTATATGACCAGCTATATGACCAGCTACATGACCACATGACCAGCTATATGACCACATGACCAGCTATATGACCACATGACCAGCTATATGACCACATGACCAGCTATATGACCACATGACCAGCTATATGACCAGCTACATGACCACATGACCAGCTATATGACCACATGACCAGCTATATGACCAGCTATATGACCAGCTACATGACCACATGACCAGCTATATGACCACATGACCAGCTATATGACCAGCTATATGACCAGCTACATGACCACATGACCAGCTATATGACCAGCTATATGACCAGCTACATGACCACATGACCAGCTATATGACCATATGACCAGCTATATGACCACATGACCAGCTATATGACCAGCTACATGACCATATGACCAGCTATATGACCATATGACCAGCTACATGACCATATGACCAGCTATATGACCACATGACCAGCTATATGACCACATGACCAGCTATATGACCACATGACCAGCTATATGACCATATGACCAGCTATATGACCAGCTACATGACCACATGACCAGCTATATGACCACATGACCAGCTATATGACCATATGACCAGCTATATGACCAGCTATATGACCATATGACTCGCAGGACGCCATCGCGTTCCCTCGTACAGTTTATACTAAAAACATCCTACAGTATGTATGTACGCAACGCTTGTGATGACCATGATTCTGCAGAAAGACCCCGACCCACCAACCAGATAACCGGCGGTCTGACAGTCTGGCGAGGTCGGTGACTCGAGTCTGGTCGGCGTGTTCCGTGCCGTTGTCAGTCGGAGGAGCCGTCGGCCTTTATTTGGGACGATTTGACTTGTTGAATCGGAGGGCGGGCAGTCGGACTCAACGACCAATCTGATTGGTGGAGAGAGCTAACCAGGAAATGACGAGCGGGATGAGCGTGACGAACAGCCTCTCAGAATCTGATGAAGATCTTCTAAACTGACCTTTGTTGATCTGAGATGAAGACAGATTCAGCAACTGCACGGCCGATTTCTCCTCAACATGTTCTCAGAAACACGTCACGGTGAAATATTTTAGTAGAATATGAGATCGTGTTCTGAACGAGACGCCGTTATGGTCGGGGAGCAGCCGGACCCACGTGACGCGGTCGTCCAATCAGCTGCCGGTTTTCATTTGTTGGGCGACAATCCAGATTAGCGCCACCTGCTGTTATGGAGGCGTATTACATCTCGCACACGTGCAGAACGTACGCTCCAGTCGGCGTCTCTTCGGTGTGTTCTGAGGAACTTTTTGGACCGACTCGGGGAGACTGATCAGTCCGACTGGCTTTACTGCCGCCGGTCGGCCGTCTGGTTGGTGGTCAGAACCGTCTGGTTGGTGGGTCAGAGCCGTCTGGTTGGTGGGTCAGAACCGTCTGGCTGGTGGTCAGAACCGTCTGATTGGTGGGTCAGAGCCGTCTGGTTGGTGGTCAGAACTGTCTGGTCGGTGGTCAGAGCCGTCTGGTTGGTGGGTCAGAACCGTCTGGCTGGTGGTCAGAACCGTCTGATTGGTGGGTCAGAGCCGTCTGGTTGGTGGGTCAGAACCGTCTGGTTGGTGGGTCAGAGCCGTCTGGTTGGTGGGTCAGAACCGTCTGATTGGTGGGTCAGACTCAGTAATATGGCATATCCATCCAAACAGCTGATCTGAGTAAGGCTGCAAAGATTCACTCATTAGTTATCAACTTGAATTAATCGGCGACTACATTAATAGATTAATCGCTTTCAGTCAGCAGAAAGTAAAAGAATCCTCTTGATTCCAGATTCTTGTATGTGAATATCGTTCAGGTTCTTGAGCCCCATGTGACAGTAAACTGACCATCTTGTGTGTAAGATATATTGGGGTTTCATCTTGGCCTCGGGAAAACACTGATTGGCATTTTTTAACCATTTTAAAAGGCCACACAGCTAATCGATCTGGAAAATAATCGACAGATTAATCAACTATTAATTAATTAATGGTTAGTTGCAGCCCTACATCTGAGGCGAAGATGTAACCCTGCAGCACCATCAGCAGCGTACAGGACGGGGACCGCCCGTCTCTCATAACCCAAAACATTCCCTTTGGTCCCACAGCCCACTAGTCTACGGCCACGCCAAGACCCGCCCCGCGAAGCAGCTCGATTGGTTGTGGTTAGGCATGTGACCTCGAGTGGTTAAGGTTAGCCGATTGGTCGGGGGACAGGACCTGAACCAATGGGGTTACGTTACCTTGCGTAAGCACGGACGCCTGGCCAGTAAACGCTACTGAAGGGCGGGTCTTGGCGTGGCCATAGTGGGATTCTTAATATCGCTGGTGGCCGTCGGACTAGTGGGCTGGAGGACCAAAAGGGAATTTTTCGGGTTATTGAGAGGTCGGAGAAATGGCACGGCGCCGTACAGGCCGGATGCTACTTGCACGTTTGCTTGCTGAAGTAGTTTCACACATCGACATTGATCAGGAAACAAAAGGTAGTCACATGTAAGAAGAAAAGAAAGACGTAATCACAAACGAGTTTGCCCGTCTGCCATGATTTGGTCCTAACAAGCAGCAGGCTGATAGCTTGTGCTAACGTTTAGGTGTCAGGAAAACTGCCAGTCAGAAACAAGGGAGGTAGCTAGAGCAACAGCTGGCAGCAAGAGGTACGATAGGTACAATAATAATAATAATAATAATAATAATAATAATAGTAATAGGTCCGGAGATTAAGGCAAGCAGCGTGCGGTGCTGGTGGCGACTTGTTATGAATCTGTAAACACACCGAGAATGAAGAGAAGAGGCCTTTTGGAAACCGTTCACCTCCGAGAACCAGACGAGTGAGACGGGCCTCTGGGGGGAGCTGGGGTGAGTCGGGGAGAGTCGGGGTGAGAGTCGGGGTGAGAGCTGTGCTGCAGTGTAGCTTGTGACAGAGGCTGGAGGGGTGTAGCACCATCTGTGGCTGTTTTTCAGTGCAGTTTTTCTTTCCTCTGGGGACATCTGCTAGGAAGGCGAATGCTGCATTGTATATTATGTCTGTGTGTGTGTGTGTGTCTGTGTGTGTGTGTGTGTGTGTGTGTGTGTGTGTGTGTGTGTGTGTGTGTGTGTGTGAACAAAAAAAGAAAGACCAGTGGGGGCTGTAAACACTTCCAAAGTAACATCTCTTAGCTGAACAAGCTCACACAGATCTGCCCAGCTTGAGCTTTTAAGAGATCAGTCACCACAAAGGCATCCACACCTGTGTGTGTGTGTGTGTGTGTGTGTGTGTGTGTGTGTGTGTGTGTGTGTGTGTGTGTGTGTGTGTGTGTGTGTGTGTATGTGTGTGTATGTGTGTGTATATAGTCTATTAAAATCTGTGTGAACAGGAGAGTGAATACCTGCACGGGCATGATTGTCAGTGTTAAAAAGATGCAGGAAGATTGGTGGTGTGTGTGTGTGTGTGTGTGTGTGTGGGGGGGGAGGGGGGGGGGGGGGCCAGGCGCCAAGGGTGTTAGTTAGTAATCTCTTAATGGAGGCCGTGGCAGGAAGCAACATGAGTATGACAAACAGACCGACTCATGCCGGGGAAAGCGATCCAGTGTGTACGGTAGAGACGGAGGAGGAGTCAGACGGGACTCCGTCTTCAGAGGAATGTTTTCAGGAGACAAGAAGAAGAAAAGTCTCAGCGGGTCAGCAGGAAACACCTGCCACCTGCCTGCCGCAGTGGAATCAGCCAATAGAAACGCAGCTGTAGGAGCTCCTCTTCGTATCGTTGTGAAGAACGTGATGCTGATAGCGGGCCAGGACTCTTATCAGCTGGGATCGGGTCGGCCTCTAGAACTCAAGTCCTCCGTGTATTAAAACTCTATGATTGGGTGCGAGCCAGGGATCTGCTCTATTGGGTGCGAGCCAGGGATCTGCTCTATTGGGTGCGAGCCAGGGATCTGCTCTATTGGGTGCGAGCCAGGGATCTGCTCTATTGGGTGCGAGCCAGGGATCTGCTCTATTGGGTGCGAGTCAGGGATCTGCTCTATTGGGTGCGAGTCAGGGATCTGCGCTATTGGGTGCGAGCCAGGGATCTGCTCTATTGGCTGCGAGCCAGGGATCTGCTCTATTGGGTGCGAGCCAGGGATCTGCTCTATTGGCTGCAAGCCAGGGATCTGCTCTATTGGGTGCGAGCCGGTGCGAGCCAGGGATCTGCTCTATTGGGTGCGAGCCAGGGATCTGCTCTATTGATTGCAGGTAGCAGAGTCCCCCCCCCCACCATTCGTGAATCAGTGTTCTGGTAAAAAGGAAGTGGCACCAAAGGAGCCCTCGCAGCATTCTCCATCGCTGCCGTCATGGTGGGAGTTTAAAAAAGAAAGCCTTCTCATTGGTCTGCAGCAGTGGTTCCTCGCACTTCCCCCCGTCTGCGAAGCTGCGGAGAAACAGAGGAAAACGCCACGTCAAGACTCGCGTACATTCACATAAACACCCTAGGAAGCATTTTGGCGAGAGCTTTAAACGTGGTTAGAGACGAGACGAGACAGACAAATGTCCTTCTGCAAACTGAAATCTTTCGCCTTTCCTTATAAATCTGCTCCGACGGTCCTGATCCGGCCTCTTGTTTGTCTCCCAGATTGATAAAAGCATCACTTTCAAACATCCTCCCACCCTGAGGCCGGTGGCTTCAGAAAGTCAATCAGCCAATTAGTCAATTAGTCAATTAGTGGTGGACTCTGATAGCCGAAGAGTTCAAACCAACAGGGGCTCTAAACAGAGGAATAGACAGAGCTGATGAAATGGCACGAGGATTCACCCTCCCACCCAATCCCCCCCCATCCTGTTTCTCTCAATCACACACACACACACCTTCTCAACTGCAGAATTCCATTTGTATGTTAATGAGGGAAACAGGAGCCATCTTGGAGCCCCTTCTACACCAACCGCCCCCGACCAGTACACGCCGGAACGAGGCAATCTGTTGGTGCATCGTCTCCGCCGCGTGGAGTTTCTTATTCACCCGCTGCGGTCTTGTGAAGAAGCCGATCGGCAGTGTCTGTATGAAGGCGTCCTCCCATACAACCCCAACCGTGACCCCCGCTAAAGCCAGATTTGCGTGTGGTAGAGCGAGTGAGCGAGTGACGGCGATTATCTCTGGAGCGAGTAGCGACTCTAGAGTCACAGTGAGAGAAACATAGAGTCTCTGTTCTTTCTGACCACGGTGGGAGAAGTTACCCCTCTC
This sequence comes from Gymnocephalus cernua, assembly GCA_023631565.1. Classification (NCBI taxonomy): domain Eukaryota; kingdom Metazoa; phylum Chordata; class Actinopteri; order Perciformes; family Percidae; genus Gymnocephalus; species Gymnocephalus cernua. The sequence continues at coordinate 466,892 of CM042425.1, read as the reverse complement.
CTTGATTCCATGTTGTCATATCGGGGGGGGGGGGGGGGACCAATCACAGTTGTTGTGGTCTGCACCCCATCAACGGGTAGTTACATTTTTTGAGAGGTGCACGTCAGGCTAGGGCGCAGGGTCCGCTGCCTCGGCGTAGATTTAACGCATAATAAAGGTTGCATTCACATTAGCCTCGCATAGCCAGACCCTCCTCCACAGAGCTGCGGAGGAAGGTCTGACTAGTCCACACAGCATTCCTGGATGGGAGAAAAACGCGCTCTGGTTCATTGGCATTTCTTTAAACCAATCACAATCTGATTTTCGGCTCGACCTTTAAAGAACACAACGTTAAACCAATAAGCCGTTTAAGTGACGCGCCCACCGCCGCACAACCCTGCAGAGACGCCATAACCCCCGAGCCCAGAGGTCCAGACCTCGCCGGTCTCCTCGCCACAGCTCCTTTTGATGCACCCGCCTGTTGACTTACTCCTTACAAAAGGAAAATGAGAAACACATGCTGCATTGGGCGAGATGCGAGAGAGAGGGGGGGGGGGGGGGGGCTGAGCACAGAATGCAGTCTGTTGGTTGTAAGCCAGGATGTTTGAGACTGGCCCACTTAGGCCGGTCCAGCCCGGATTCCTCCGTTGTTCTCCTTGTACGGCCAAAAGCTCCCAGACTGATATTTAGAGCAAACAGAGGATGAAAGCCTGCGTGGGTTTTTCTACGTCTTTGCACACCAGAAACACGTCTGACGTGGCGCCGCCGCCGCTGCTGTAGACATGTACGTTTCCCACCGATTTACTCGAGCAGTAAACTTCATGTTAAACATGCTGATGTCATCACGGCAAAGACAACGTCGGCAGTGTTGACGGCAAAATATTGGCAGGATGAAAACTGGGCTCGAAGCCCCCAACGTCTCCTTCCAGGCAGCACTGCGACCGCTGACTTCAAGGCACCTTAACCATAACCACAACCTTAACCCTAAACCATAACCATAACCATAACCATAACCACACAACCATTGCCTAATCCTAGTGCCTCCCAGGCAGCAGGGGCTGGGTAATTCAATACCTTTTAAAGGCACCGACCGAATTGCCTCTAAAGTACAGAGTATCAAAAAATGCCTCGTCATTAAACACCCAATTTACTCGTTAAGAGTCAGTGAGCCAATCAGCACGCAGCGTGCTGCTACCAAGATCTAATAACGTCCGTGATTGGCTGCCTTACGTTACACGTCGTAGAGACACGCAGGAAGAACTGAGACGGACTCACGTAGTCAGAGCTGGAAAATAAATACAAATATTTGTGCCGTAATGTGGAATGTTGTAATTTCTTTTTGTTTTATAAAATTGGTATCGGCAATCGTACCAAACTCACGGTGTGGGTATCGGTACCGCTACCGAATACTTTTGAACTCTGTACGCCTGGCACATGTTGCAGAATTGACAGTAAAGTCGACTCGACCCCCTCACCTCGTCCAGCTCCCTCTGAGTCTCTGCCTCCATCCGCCGGATGTCGTCCATGCTCAGCTCCACCCACCGATCGATCCAACAGAAGAGCTGGCGGTGGAAGTTATTGAAGATCCTCTTCTCTTGCTGAGGGAGACAGTGGGAGGCTTGGTTACGGCTGGGCGACACGTCTCAAATGTATATTACAGTATCGTATGATGTACTATATTCACAACATGAAAAAATGTACGCAACTTATTGGAGGGAAGAAGAAGCCCCGACTAGGAACAACTAGATGCTTGGACGGTTAAAACTATTCATGAAATGTACATTATGGAGAGGATAACATCTTCTGTAAAACTGCAATCAGAATATTTAGAATATTTAAAGGCGTCCTGCCACACGTACGTCGTGACTTTGTGGTGATGTCTGAAGGTCTACCGTGGACTCTGTAACCGTGGTTACCTTGTTTCCAGCCGTTCCAGCGTGGTGCAGAAAGCCTGCAGGAAGACTCGGCTCCATTTGGGCCGGTTCTCATTAATATTCAACCAGCTAAGCTGCTTGTACTCTGATTGGCTAACAGCTAGCCAATGAGAGCCTGGCTATCAGCATCCTTTACCCAGCTCAACTAGGCGAGCTCATGAATAGTAATGAGCTCATGAATAGTAATGAGCTCATGAATAGTAATGAGCTCAGGCAACACCACGTCAGAGGAGGTAGCAGTTCACACACGCACACACACACACACGGACCGCACACACACACACACACGGACCGCACACACACACACACACACACACACACACACACGGACCGCACACACACTCACACACACACACACACACACACACACACACACACACACACACACACACACACACACACACACACACACGGACCGTACACACACACACACACACGCACACACACGGACCGTACACAGACACACACACGGACCGTATACACACACACACACACACACGTATGGACCGTACACACACACACACACACACACACACACACACACACACGGACCGTACACACACACACGTATGGACCGTACACACACACACTTAAACATACAAGGACACACGGTTTGGTGTGGCAGGGCGCCTTTAAAGCGTAACTCTCGCCAAAATACAACCTAGCGTCTTTCTGTGAATGTACGTGAGTCAAACTTTAGTTTAAAAGCATATTTAGGAGCTAGCCTCTAAATATCTATTTTTAACCACTAAGAAGACACGACATGAGACTTTGCTCCGAGTGTCTCCAGGAGCTCTACTAGGGGTGTCAGTCAAAAATAAGATAAAAAAAAAAAGACAGAAAAATGTGCGTAAACTGGCATAAATTACATGTGATAAAACTCTCTCTTTACATCATTACAGCAACATTTGCACTGGAAGTCAAATAACAATAAAAGGAGGATTTCTTCTGCCAACTGGAACTTCTCAGAGCCTGAACGTGTGACCGTGTGACTCTAACCTCGTGGATGAAGCTCTCCACTTTGGTCTGCAGGCCCCACCACTTGAACTTGACCGTGACCAGTTTGTAGGCACACATCCGCGGGCAGTCGGCGTTACCAACCAGCTCTTTCTGCTCGGAGAACAGCAACAAAAAAATAAATAAAGAACAAAAAACACTCACAATCACTTTTTCAAAAGCGCAATATCAGAATAAATAACAGTCAAAAACTTGACAGAAACTTTCCAACAAGAGAACAATCATGGAAACAGCAGAAGGCTGAGAGAATATTATTTTAGACTCATCTTCGCTGCATTCAAAGCAACAAAGAAAAACATTAATACATAATGCTTTGGGTACGGAGCTCGCTGAAATAATTATCAATATGAAGATGTGCTGCGCAGAGATAAAAGTGCCCTAATCTACAACACACTTTCTAAATCCACCCGCTGCTTGCACTCTGTCTCCGTCTGAAGACGAGAGGCAGGGGAGGAAGGAGAGGGTGGTGGTGGTGGGGGGGGGGGGGGGGGCGGTTGGGGCAGAGCAAAGTGGATAAACTCCAGATGAAGGGACCATTTCTCTGCCTCCGCCCTGACAGCGACACCGTTCCCGACAGGCGCGCCTTTGTGGCCGCGGAAGGCAGATAAAAACGGCGCTCGAGCAGCGATAAGGGCGTCGCGGTGCAAAGCTGGTTACATTATTAACACCCAGGACCTCCTCGCGCCCCCCCCCCCCCCACCCCCCAGCGCGCCCCCCCCCCACCCCCCAGAACACACACACACACACACACACACACACACACACACACACACACACACACACACACACACACACCTGTTTAATTAATCACTTTTTTCTGGCTCGGCACTGCGAGAGAAAATGCCACAGACCCGCCTCGATCACCCTCATCCCACGGCCGTTTGATGCTGCGATCACGGAGAGGTGTGTGTGTGTGTGTGTGTGTGTGTGTGTGTGTCTGTGTGTGTGTGTGTGTGTGTGTGTGTGTGTGTGTGTGTGTGTGTGTGTCTGTGTGTGTGTGTGTGTGTGGGTGGGTGGAGGGAAATGAGAAACATTTCTAAATTTGCAGTGGGTTTAGAAAAGTTGTCATCGCTAAAAGGAGAACTTCACATGAAACGGATTCTACATCAAAATACTTACGGTGACATTTCTTCTCTCCCTCTCTGCGCCCGACTCAAAGGAGCAGAAGTTTCCAGACAACACAAAGGCTGCCGATACGCGAGCATGTGTGCGTGCAGAGATACACGAGAGTTGTTCTGCTCTGAGAAGCTGGCAGAAATGGTGCCTCTGTTGTCACGCAACTACTTTTTTTTTCTTCTGCTCTTTTTCACCTTTTCAAAAACAGCCTTTTCCATGTCCACAGCGGACGGGAAAGTGATCTAATTAAAAACATGAAATAAAAAGTTGTGCTTCTTTATTCATACTTTTTAAAAGCTGTTTGGCGGCTTTTGTTCTGTGGAAATTGTTGAAGCGGAGGGAAGTTTCCCATGAGCAGGACCCGCGTGTGTTGTGCGTCGTCTCACTGTGTGTGTGTGTGTGTGTGTGTGTGCGTGCGTCTCACTGTGTGTGTGTGTGTGTGTGTGCGTCTGTGTGTGCGCGTCTGTGTGTCTGTGTGTGCGTGTGTCTGTGTGTGTTTGGGTGTGTGTGTGTGCGTCTGTGCGTGTCTGTGTGTGTTTGGGTGTGTGTGTGCGTCTGTGTGTGTGCGTGCGTGTCTGTGCGTGTGTGTGCGTGCGTCTCACTGTGTGTGTGTGTGTGTGTGTGTGTGTGTGCGTCTGTGCGTGTGTGTGTGTGTGCGTCTGTGCGTGTCTGTGTGTGTGCGTCTGTGCGTGTCTGTGTGTGTGCGTCTGCGTCTGTGTGCGTGCGTGTCTGTGCGTGTGTGTGCGTGCGTCTCACTGTGTGTGTGTGTGTGTGTGTGTGTGTGTGTGTGTGTGTGTGTGTGTGCGTCTGTGTCTGTGTGCGTGCGTCTCACTGTGTGTGTGTGTGTGTGTGTGTGTGTGTGTGCGTCTGTGTGTGTGCGTGCGTCTGTGTGCGTGCGTCTGTGTGCGTGCGTCTGTGTGTGTGCGTCTGTGTGTGTGCGTCTGTGTCTGTGTGCGTGCGTGTGTGTGCGTCTCACTGTGTGTGTGTGTGTGTGTGTGCGCGTCTGTGTGTGTGTGTGCGTCTGTGTGTGTGTGTGTGTGTGCGTGCGTCTGTGTGTGTGTGTGTGTGTGTGTGTGTGCGTGCGTCTCACTGTGTGTGTGTGTGTGTGTGTGTGTGTGTGTGTGTCTGTGTGTGTGTGTGTGTGCGTGCGTGTGCGTCCCGTTTGCGAGGCTGCAGGTTTAGCAGGGACAGCAACCTGATTCCTGACCAAGTTTCTCTGCTTGATATCTTGTTACTTATTATATCAAAAGCACATCAGTCTTCATACACAGCGGCTGCTTGTCAAACCCAGAATGGAGTCGGTACGCGCCGTCTTTCTTCATCTTCTGCCGCACACAGAGTCTCAGAGTAGAGCCTTTATCTGACCTGGTGACTGGGAATTTCTATTACATCCAATTAGGGCTGAGAAAGAGGTGATTTGTCTTCATCAAACTGCAGAATAAAGACCCCGACACACCGACCAGATAACCGGCCGTCTGACAGTCTGGCGAGGTCGGTGACTCGAGTCTGGTCGGCGTGTTCCGTGCCGTCGTCAGTCGAGGAGCCGTCGGCCTTCATCTGGGACGATTTGACTCGTTGAATCGGAGGGCGGGCAGTCGGACTTAACGACCGATCTGATTGGTGGAGAGCAAACCAGGAAGTGACGAGCGGGATGAGCGTGACGAACAGCCTCTCAGAATCTGATGAAGATCTTCTAAACTGACCTTTGTTGATCTGAGATGAAGACAGATTCAGCAACTGCACGACCGATTTCTCCTCAACATGTTCTCAGCAACACGTCACGGTGAAATATTTTAGTAGAATATGAGATCGTGTTCTGAACGAGACGCCGTTATGGTCGGGGAGCAGCCGGACCCACGTGACACGGCCGTCCAATCAGCTGCTGGTTTTCATTTTTTTTGGCGACAATCCAGATTAGCGCCGCCTGCTGTCATGGAGACGTATTACGTCTCACACACGTGCAGAACGTACGCTCAAGTCGGCGTCTCTTCGGTGTGTTCTGAGGAACTTTTTGGACCGACTCGGGGAGACTGATCAGTCCGACTGGCTTTACTGCCGCCGGTCGGCCGTCTGGTTGGTGGTCAGAACCGTCTGGTTGGTGGTCAGAACCGTCTGGTTGGTGGTCAGAGCCGTCTGGTTGGTGGTCAGAGACTTTACACTTCTGCCGTCCTCCAGCTCTGTACTCTCGCATTATTACAGGCGATGGTGCTGCTGTGGAAAATGACTCTGTCTGAATTTAATAAAAACATCTGATCGTGTTGTCAAATGTCAAATTCAGCAGCAACATCTTTGTTTTCGAGTCGACGCCAACAGTTCTGCATCCGTTCTGCACATCTGGACGCTGCAATGTCTCTCCGCTCTCCAGCTCACGCTGTCACGTTGCAGAGGGACTGGGAGTGAAAAGTCCAGCCACAAACTCTTGATGGGATTGAGGTCTGGACTCTGGCTCTGTAACTCATGTGACATGAACATGGAGGGAGGGGGGGGGGGGGGGGGGGGTCTGCTGGAAAATAAATCTTCTCCCAAGCAGCAGTTCTCCTGCAGACTGCAGCAGATTTTCCTGTCTTTGTTGCATTCATTTGACCTTCTTTACATCATAAACACCACGTTTATCGGTGTGATGAGCCCCCAACGTCTCCTTCCAGGCAGCGCTGCCTTGAAGGCACTAGGATTAGGCGATGGTTATGGTTAAGGTTATGGTTAAGGTTATGGTCAGGTGCCTTGAAGACAACGGTGGCAGCGCTGCCTGGAAGGAGACGTTGGGGGCTTAAAACACCCCACAAAAAGCCCAATCTTTGCTTCTCAGAACAGTGAACTTACTCCCGCTGCGTTTGAGGGTCTCCCACATACCGTATGGCAACAGTAGCCCAAGTGTGTTTTGTTTTTGTTTGTTTGTTTGTTTGTTGTATGCGTTGTGTCTGCCGTCGCGGCCACGAAACCCTGTGGCTTCTTCAGTTGGCACAGGCCTCTCAGTGGGGAGGACAGTCTGCTCTAGACAGATTTATAGATGTTCCAATATTTCTTTCCATTTTTGTTATGACCGACCTTCATTTATTTAGTGCTTTGGAAAATTTCCGCACATAATTATGCAACATCTTGTGCAAGTGGCGAAATATGCCAAACTACAGCTGTACCCCGTATGCACCGCCCTTCAAATAGTCTGGTAAACAGGGTCAGAGGTGGGCTGAATCTTTGCTTATTCTTCTGTCAGATTAAAGGACATTTGTGTGTGAATGTACAGCGATGCTCATACGTTTACACACCGTGCTGAAGGTCACTAAACACAGGAATACAAAAAAAAAAAAAAATCATCTTTTGGAAATTTATCTTAATGCCATAATTTAAAGAAATAGGAAAAATCCAACCTTTAAGGACACCAATTTTCTTTGTGAATGAATAATGTATCGTAAATAAATAAATGTTTTCTTAAAATACAGCGGGCATCAGTCAGTACACCCCTATGTTAAACTCCCATAGAGGCAGCAGCCAGGTATTAGATGGATCCAGGATACTATGCATCCTGATAAAGTTCCCTTGGCCCCCCCACCATCACATACCCTTCACCATACCTAGAGATTGGCATAGGGTACTTTCCATAAAATCATCTCTCAATGCAAATCAAACCAGCTATTAGGCTGAATTAGGTGAAGGGTATGTGATGATGATGAATGTATATATATATATATATATATATATATATATATATATATATGTGTGTGTGTGTGTGTGTGTGGTATGGTGAAGGGTATGTGATGATGTGGGGGCCAAGGGAACTTTATCAGGATGCATAGTATCCTGGATCCATCTAATATCTGCCTGCTGCCTCTATGGGAGTTTAACATAGAGGAGGACTGACTTATGCCCGCTGTATTTTAAGGAAGAACATTTATTAATGTACGAAACATTATTCATTCACAAAGAAAATTGGTGTCCTTAAAGGTTGGATTTTTCCTATTTTTTTTAATTAAGGCATTAAGATCAATTTCCAAAAGATGATTATTCAACTTCAGCACGCTGTGTAAACGTATGAGCAGCACTGTGAACAGCTCACGGGAGCGTTACCTTCCAGGTGGGCCCGAGGGGTCCTCGGCCGGTCTTCGCTGATTTGAACGTGGCAGGGTCCTCGTCTGGCTTGTAGTCCTGCAGGGAGAGCAATTAATTTAATTATTAATATACAGAGCACATTATATTTAGCCGACACAAACCGCTCAACAAGCGGAGGTTATCTGCACGACTGACACACGAGCTCTGCTGCACCGCGGACCGAACAATAAATAAGGTGGCGTGTTTTATTGAGGCGTTCGATAGGCCAGAGCAGTCCTACGCTGCTGGTCGCTCACTGTGCTCTGAACCTGTGGTTCCCACAGAGGGTCCTTACTGAAAGGGGCTCTAAGCGACGTCGGGTGACGGCAGTTCTTGTTGACGTTTGAAGTATGGTCAAACACAAACGGAGGCTAGCCCGCCCGCCCCTCCCTCCCTCCCTCCCTCCCTCCCTCCCTCCTCATCCCAGCACAAGTTGCTTGGAAATGAAAGACTAGCTGTGGGGCGTTGATGCCAGCAGCAACATCTGTTTAATTAGGGCGACACTGGTGCCACTTCATATGTGGTAATTGTGCTCGCATCAACCGGCATGTGTGATGTGAGTTTGTGTTGCTGCACTGTGTGTGTGTGTGTGTGTGTGTGTGTGTGTGTGTGTGTGTGTGTGTGTGTGTGTGTGTGTGTGTGTGTGTGTGTGTGTGTGTGTGTGTGTGTGTGTGTGTGTCTGTCTGTCTGTGTTTTTGTTTAACTACATTCGTGGGGTCCAAAAAACGTGAACACAGTATACTTGTGAGGTCCGGACAGCTTTGTGGGGCCTAAATGCTGGAACCCACATGTTTAAAAGGGCTGTTTGAGGGTTAATGACGGGTCCCCACAAAGATAGTGAAACACACTGTGTGTGCGCGTGCGTGAGGTGTGCGTGAGGTGTGCGTGGTGTGTGTGGTGTGTGCGGCACGTGTGTGTGCGGTGTGTGCGTGCGTGGCGCGTGCGTGCGTTGGTGCGTGCGTGCGTGGTGTGTGTGGCGCGTGCGTGTGTGCGGCGCGTGTGTGTGGTGTGTGTGCGTGCGTGGTGTGTGTGCGGTGTGTGCGTGGCGCGTGGGTGTGTGCGCGCGTGGGTGTGTGCGCGCGTGGTGTGTGCGTGCGGCGCGTGGTGTGTGCGTGCGGCGCGTGTGTGTGCGTGGCGTATGCGTGCGTGGTGTGTGTGCGGCGCGTTTGTGTGTGGTGTGCGTGCATGGTGCGTGCATGGTGTGTGCGCGGTGTGTGCGTGGCGTATGGGGTGTGTATGTGTGTGTGTGTGCATGCGTGGTGCGTGTGTGTGCGTGGGGTGCGTGTGTGTGCGGCGCGTGTGTGTGTGTGAGTACCAAGGTTAATATTTTGAATCTTTTAGTTTGAGTGTTTTTAAGATTGTGTTTGCTAGTTTTAGTTTCGCAGAAAGGTCTAGTTTTTATATATTTAGTTATATATTTAGTTATATATTTAGTCATATATTTAGTAATATATTTAGAGCCAGGTATGTCTCAGAAGTATGTAGCTACACATACAGAATACATGTTTCATGTTTAATGTTGGCGTGATGTTACTACACATCTCATGCCAAGTCGGTTCAGTTTCTGTGGTTCAACGTCACGAAAGTTGACGAAAATTCATCCCGTCTCTTTTTACAGTAGTTAAATATTACAGCTAAAAAACTGAAAGATTATTTGTTTTTAACTTTTATTAACTGGCAATAAAGTTTCAGTTTAGTTTTCATGCTTATTTTCATTTTACTATAATAACCATACTAAGTACAACTGCAACAACACTCCCTTCACTATATTGTTTTGCACACACACACACACACACACACACACACACACACACACACACACACACACACACACACACACACACACACACACACACACACACACACACACACACACACACACACACACACACACACACACACACACACACACACACACACACACACACACACACACACACACACACACCTAAACCCATTTTGGTGAACTAACCAACCCGTTCCTCGTTGCACAGGAGGATATTGGTCCCGTGGAAACAGACGATGTTTAAGGCATATAGAGAAATACTGAGCGCATATGCCGAGCACGTGAGCACGTGACAAACATGACAACGTTGACTATAAACAGGCCAGAGGAGGAACGGCAATACAAATAAATGAAATGGCTTTCAAATTATCAACAGCTCAAGGGCCCGGCAATTTAAATAAATCATGATGCGCCTGCAGCTAAAAGCTACTTTTCAGGGCTATCGGCCAACAGGAGGGTGCCACACACACACACACACACACACACACACACACACACACACACACACACACACACACACACACACACACACACACGGCTGTTTTAATGCTGAGAGCTCCATCACTGTAACAATACACTGTGCAGCACTAATGAGGTCTATGAATCGATGTGCCGTGGTAGAAGAAAAGGAGCTCCTCCACAAGTAAAACAGTGTGTTAGAGTGCAAGTGTGTTAGTGTGTGTGTGTGTGCGCGTGTGCGTGTGTGTGTTTGTGTGTGTGTGTGTGTGTGTGTATCCGGCGTACGAAGCACTGTGAGCCTTAATTACACTAACAAACTCATCTGAGCTGGCGGTACGCTCCGGGCCCTGCAGCCATGCCTGAGGCAGAGAGCTGATAGGGTCCTCAGACACAACACACTCCTCCAGCAAGGAAACACCTCCACCTCGTTAACTACACACCCAACACAGAGGGAGGGAGGGAGGGAGGGAGATGGAGGGAGGGAGGGAGAGAGAGAGGGAGGAAGAGAGAGAGAGAGGGAGGAAGAAAGAGAGAGAGGGAGAGAAAGAGGGAGACACACACACACACACCAAATAGCCTCACATACAGCACATATACACACGCAGAGCCAGAGTGAAATGAGGCAATGTGATGCCAAATAACAGCAATAATGTGAAACATCTTCAAATAACATTTCTGGGATTCAGCCAGTATCAAAAAGTCATACTTATATTTTTGGAATATTAGCGAGGCAATCTAAGGATGCTCAGATGGTGTGTTAGTTTTAAATGCTTTGAAGATAATTCAAGATGGCGATGTTTATGTCAAATAAAGACCAAGCGTTGAAGATAATTCACATTTATTCAAAACATAATGAAATGATCAGTCTACTCCAACCGTCTGAGTTTTCCTGCCGTCACTGTCAGCCAGACTGAAGTGTGTCTTCTGCTAATAGTTTACTAAAATACATTTCCAGCTTTGGATCCACTAGATACAACAAGTACCTGGAGGTGCTCCAGCACTGCTCAGTACAGGTGATAGGGTATAGCTAGGGACTGACTGTAGATAGGTAGGTCTCCTCTAGCTGTAGATAGAGGAGACCCCACCTATCTACAGCTAGAGGAGACCTACCTATCTACAGCTAGAGGAGACCTACCTATCTACAGCTAGAGGAGACCCCACCTATCTACAGCTAGAGGAGACCTCACCTATCTACAGCTAGAGGAGACCTCACCTATCTCCAGCTAGAGGAGACCCCACCTATCTACAGCTAGAGGAGACCTCACCTATCTCCAGCTAGAGGAGACCCCACCTATCTACAGCTAGAGGAGACCCCACCTATCTACAGCTAGAGGAGACCCCACCTATCTACAGCTAGAGGAGACCCCACCTATCTACAGCTAGAGGAGACCCCACCTATCTACAGCTAGAGGAGACCCCACCTATCTACAGCTAGAGGAGACCGTGATAAGCCCTATTCCAACAAACGGTGGCGTGTCCCTTTAAGAATACTGCTGATCTAAATAAATCAATAACCTCTATTTGAACATTCCTTATGTGAAGTGGATTTGCAGATAACTTGTAATGACCAGGCTCGTCCACATGAAGGCACCAAACCTCAGTTTTTTTTAAATCATTTTGTATTCACACTGGAAGAGGGCCAGAAGAGTTTCTACTTACAGCGTTGGACACTTGACTTCTGTCTGCAATGTCGATGGGAACAACATGCACAGCGTCCCACGTGGAACTGTCTAGTTTGTGCACCTGAACACCAAAGAAAAAGAAAACATCTGTAAGAGCAGCACACAAACTCAGACCTGAGGTACATCCCACGTCCCTGATCTGAAAAGAAATCAGTACTCGACCAATAGAGAACGGGCCGAGGAGTCGACGGCCGTCGACTCCTCGGCCCGTTCTCTATTGGTCGAGTACTGATTTCTTTAATCTACTTTTGAACTGAACGACATGATGTCATTGTTCAGCACATTTCATGAGGTCGCCCCACAACCTGAAACACACACACGCTGTTAACAGCAGTTCACACAAGAGGTTGCTTCAACATACGTTAGCTGAGCTTCCGTCCACTTGTCAATCGAATTATCTGAAGTTCGGTAAAAAATACTCATGTGAATAAAGTCGGTGACATTGTGTTTCCATCCAACGACATTAAAGATCCCATAAAATGCTTATTTCAGGTTGATAATTGTATTTTAAGGTTGTACCAGAATATGTTTACATGGTTTAATATATTTTTGTTGTACAGCACATCTCTCTCTCACTGCTGCAGCTCCTCTTTTCACCTTGTGTTCAGGTCTCTGTTTTAGCTACAGAGTGAATCATCTTTCCTTCTGTACTATCTTTGATTCCACTCTGCATATGCTCAGTAGCTCAGATGGTAGATCATGTCAGTTAGCTCCATAGACGGTAAAAGAAAGGTTGTTTCTCCAACTTTGGTCAGTTACAAGGCAGGATTAGCCGGGAGACTTCTTCGCAGAAGTATATCGATCGAGATAAAATCATACGAGAACGGACGTATTTCCTTTGAGTCGATATTCATGAAATGGATCAAATTTTACTGTTTCCAGAAGACATTTTTCATTCGATATCACTTAATTCAGACAAAAACGTGTGGATGGAAACACAGCTAGTGTCCTCTTAGATGATAAACACATTTGCTCGCTGCCTCTCTCCTCCCTCCCGTGACTCCCTCGCGTCTCTCCCGTGCCTCCTCGTGGGAGGAAGGGGAGGCAAGTGGAGGAGTCGAGGAGGCAAGTGGAGGAGTCGAGGAGGCAAGTGGAGGAGTCGAGGAGGCAATGTAAGCGACATGAGATGCACCACTGGTGATATTAGCTTGATAAGATGCAGCAGAGGTTACTCACATTTTCTTGTGTTCCAAGGTCTGGTTTGTGCCACGTCTCGATCTTAATGAAGAAATTGTCTTTCATGTACTCGTTCTAGAGGGAAGAGGAGGAGAGGATGTTACAGAACTGAATGTATACAGAGTCTGAGGAAACATCTTTCATTTGATTGGTTTTCATTCATCTCAAACAAATGTTGAACAAGAAGAAAAACAAACTAAGCTGAAGGAATTTTTTTTGATATCAGAAACAAAACAAAAAGCCATTTTAGGCTACGTACCGTGACGACTGGCTCGGGGGGGCGATCGGGGCACGAGGAGGAGAAAAGAGGCAGAAAAAACAAATCATTACATATAACAATAAAACAATCACTCTAAAGTCTCTGACCCACCAACCAGACGGCCGACCGGCGGCAGTAAAGCCAGTCGGACTGATCAGTCTCCCCGAGTCGGTCCAAAAAGTTCCTCAGAACACACCGAAGAGACGCCGACTTGAGCGTACGTTCTGCACGTGCGCGAGACGTAATACGTCTCCGTAACAGCAGGCGGCGCTAATCTGGATTGTCGCCCAAGAAATGAAAACCGGCAGCTGATTGGACGACCGCGTCACGTGGGTCTGGCTGCTCCCCGACCATAACGGCGTCTCGTTCAGAACACGATCTCATATTCTACTAAAATATTTCACCCTGACGTGTTTCTGGAAACATTTTAAGGGCGTTTTTGAGAGGCGGCGAGTCGAGCTGCCCGCTCCTCATTTGCATAAAGTAGCCTGGAGTCAACTTTCTGCAACTGAGGGGCGGTAAACTCGACATCAACTCCCACAACGCTACCAGAATGCATTGCACCGCTGCGTACATAGACAATAAATGGAAAGTGGGGCTGCGTGGCATGGCGTGTCGGCTGCATGAGCGTGTCAGCTGGGTGGTGTGAGCGTGTCGGCTGCGTGGCGTGAGCGTGTCAGCTGCATGAGCGTGTCAGCTGCGCGGCGTGAGCGTGTCGGCTGCGCGGCGTCAGTGTGTCAGCTGCATGAGCGTGTCAGCTGCGCGGCGTGAGCGTGTCGGTTGCGCGGCGTGAGCGTGTCGGCTGCAACAGGTTAACATGGGAGCGTGCATGCTAGAAATAGAACCAACGCCTATCTTTCACGCCACACGCCAGCGTGTTGGAAGCGTTTCCAGACAAAATATAATAGAAAAGATGTTTACATGTTAATAAATGACATGTTGATGTTTGAAAAGTCTCGAGGTTTTGACATAAATGTAATTTAAAAAAAATTGATTTTCAAATATGTCACCTGTCAATACAGAACCAAATATTCTGGAGAATATTTCACCGTCAACACTGCCGACGTTGTCTTTGCTGTAATCAGATCAGAATATATTTATGTGTAACATGAAGTATTCTACTGCTGGAGGTCATTTTATCAACGGGAAACATCCACGTGTCCAGACGAGGCGAGCAGCAGCAGCAGCGCCGCGTCAGACACGTTTCTGGTGTGCAAAGACGTAGAAAACGCCACGCAGCCGCCACGCAACAGAAACGCCACGCAGCCGCCACGCAGCCAGTGTGGCCGGCGTAAGGGTTTCAGGGTAAAGCAGAGGTAAAGTGATACGGGGAGGGGGACTCACTGGTTCTGCAGTAGGGGTAGGCATTCCAGGCTTTTTCATGGAATACAAGGGAGCCTGTAGGGGCCATCATCTTGACAAATGCTGGGACTTTACTGTAGGGAGGGTAGACAGGGGGGTGGGAACGGGCAGACAGGGGGGTGGGAACGGGTAGATGCAAAGGGAGGGGAGGGGGGGGGAGGATAGGGACATATTGCCTCAGTTATCAGAGGCTCTAGAGGAAAGATTGTGCAGGTGGAAAACAAGTTGAAATGCTTCACAACAAAAGATAAGACAACGCCGCCACCGTGTGGCAGAACGCTGGTATTACACACAATCTGACTAAACAGACAAATACCTCTGTATGTGGTAGATTTTGTGTGTGTACTGTCCTTTCTCGCCGTCCTTTTCGTAGGGCTCATTCTTGAGTACCTCGATGCCCTCGCCGCCGCCCGTCTCATTTTTACTTGCTTCGGCCACCGAGAACAGCTGTCCCACTTGATACTGGAACACAAAAAACACGTCAGTCACTTACAGTTCATCCACACTATCAACTAAAAGCCGGTCTAAACTAACTCGCCGACGCTTCACGTTTGATGAGGTATACCGTATGTCCTGAAGTATTTCTTATTACGGGTTCTCAAATGTACTCAAAAGGTACATCTGACATTTTTTTAAGGTTAGGGAACGACATTTAATCAACTCACTTTAACCTTTTAAGCCACAAACATTCAAGTTGAGTACCCAACGGTAAGTCTTTTCCAGCTTTATGCAGTAAAAGTACGGCCGGCTACACACTGGCTGCGTGGCGGCTGCGTGGCGGCTGCGTGGCGTCTTTGCACAACGGAAACGTGTCTGACGCGGCGCTGCTGCTGCTGCTCGCCTTGTCTGGACACGTGGATGTTTCCCATAAACATAAATATATTCTGATCTGATTACAGCAAAGACAACGTCGGCAGTATTGACGGTGAAATAGTCTCCAGAATATTTGGTTCTGTATTGACATATTTGAAAATCAATAATTATTTATTTTTTTTTTTTTTTTTTTAAATGACATTTATATATCTGCATTTATGTCAAAACCTCGAGACTCTCAAACATCAACATGTCATTTATTAAATGTATTTGTGTCTAAATGACATATAAACATCTTTTTCTATTCTATTCACTCGCTGGCGTGTGGCGTGAAAAATAGACGTCGGTTCTGTTTCTAGCACGCACGGGTTTTCTGAGACGTGCGTGTCACGCAGGCAGCGTGCAGCTCTCACCTGTTAACATGGGAGCTGAAATAAAAACGGACACGCCACGCTCACGCCATGCAGCTGACACGCTCTCACGCCACGCTCACGCCACGCTCACGCCACGCAGCCGACACGCTCTCACGCCACGCAGCCGGTGTGTAGCCGGTCTAAGGACCTTTTGGTTGCTTTTTCCAGCTTTCCTTTGTGTGTATTCAACGTCCCTAACAATGTATTCATCAATAGAAAACGTATCTCAGAACAGAAAACGTTACACTTCATAAAGTACTGATAACACGCGGGCCGGGTCCGTGTATTACAGGCCGCACGCCGCATCATCAACCAGAATTACTGGCCATGTCAATGACGTCAGATGGCCAGTTGTTTATTCTTCTATGCAACGTAATAATAAATAATTTGCATTTTCTTCTTTTAAATATCTTGTGACCCCTTGCAGATATTTTGGGGCCTCTTGTGGGTCCCCAAAGCCCAGGTTGGGAACCCCTGTGAGGGTCCAGCCCCGTGTCGTATGTTTAAGTTGAGATTACGGACACACGGCACATTTATCACTTGATTAGCGTTTGAAAATTGAGCCACATGAGCCAACATAAAGTCGGTAAGAAGGTTGTCTTGCCTGCAGATTTATGACCGAGCAGCAGAAGTCTGAATGTTTGCTTATATTTCAACCACCAGAGCTGTTTTTGGTGTTTCTCCCCCCAAGAGAACTCTTATTACGAGCTCTGAAATGTGGCACTAATTGCCAAGCGTGTTTAATCGCCATATAAGGCAGCGGGGCGAGAGTCTGGGATTCATGGCGGGAACCTTTATCAACACAGGGAACAAATCGTGCTCTTCAGAAGAATCACAATTTGTTCTGGACGAGACTTTGTTGCCTTAACTTTGCAACCAGAAGCCAAAAACTGGAAATGATAATATAGTACGCCACGCATTACTCACAGCCTGTAATCCCTGTGAGGATTACGCAATCACGCCAAGAAAAGGCGCATCAGAGAGACTTGTCAACATGACATCACGACTTACACATACACGCCACTCTCCTAAAGCGTGTGGCGTGTCATCTGTACGCATTTTGAGGTATCCGAGCCGCCTACGCCGTATACAGCGGACGGCAGTCTGCAACGTCACAGCGTGAACACACACGCCACTTTCTACACGTGGCGTGTTATCGCGAGGCTACGGTTGGGTTTAGGAAACGTGACACGCGGGACGCGAAGGAAACGGGACGCTTTGTGTATATTTCGTCAGTTTTAAGGCTGCAAGAAGAACGTAGGAGAGAAATAAAGTACGGCTGCAACCAACGATTTCATTGTCGTTTAATCTGGTGATTATATTACAGATTAATACACTGCATATATCTATGTATTATTCTTACTATAGTATAATGTTACTGCTACTACACTGCACATATCTGTACATGTTGTTCATACATTGTTCATATATAACCATATTTGTTCTGCTCTTATAACACGGCAGTATATGTCTTGTCCTGTCTATGCTCGTATATCACATGTTGCGCTTTCTGCACTTCTGGTTGGACGCAAACTGCATTTCGTCGTCTCTGTACTTGTACTCTCTGTACTTGTACTCTCTGTACTTGTACTCTCTGTACTTGTACTCTGGACAATCTAATCTAACCGTGCGTGATCACGGAAGGCTTGTATCATGTGGCCGTGCAGACAGCGTTGTTGTCATTACTTAGAATTCCTCCTGGGGGAGACAGGAACTACTCACTACAGCTTTAACAGTTGACAACGTTGTGTTTACCGAGGTCGGCTCCAGGTAATAGACGGTCTCCTAAGCCCCTCCCCCCACATGGGAGAATGAATGCGTGTGCCTGAGCGTCTTTTAAAACGATGAAAATAAAAACACAACTTTTTAAAACAGAACTCATTTTGTCAAATGTAAAATAAGGAAGTCTAAAAAGTGATTACTCACCTCCTCAACACTACAGGGTAAAACCACACGGCTGCAAGAGAGAGAGAGAGGGGGGGGGGAGGGAGAGAGAGAGAGAGGGGGGGAGAGGGAGGGAGGGAGAGAGGGGGGGGGAGAGAGAGAGAGAGAGGGAGAGAGAGGGAGAGAGAAAGAGGGAGAGAGAGGGGGGGGGGGAGAGGGAGGGAGGGAGAGAGGGGGGGGGAGAGAGAGAGAGGGAGACAGAAAGAGGGAGAGAGAGAGAAGGGGGGGGGAGAGAAAGAGGGAGAGAGGGAGAGAGAAAGAGGGAGAGAGAGGTTTTTAGACACTGCTCAATAAGAACTACCATTTTGCTTTAAAGCAGGAGCAGCAACTTCCCAGAGGGCCACACTGGAAATGAGAATCACATCAAGGACATTAAAGTTTATTGACATGCTTTTATTATATTATTATTATAATTATTATTATTATTATTATTATTATTATTATTATTATTATTATTATTATTATAATTATTATTATAATTATTATTATTATTATTATTATTATTATTATTATTATAATTATTATTATAATTATTATTATAATTATTATTATAATTATTACTACATCTCTCATAAAGATTTCTCACTTTGATCAGACACGAAGTCCTGAACAAGAAGTTCATAGAAAAAAGCGCCAAAAAAATAAATAAAAAAAAAAAAAAAAGTGAGACAAACAAAGAGAAAGTGACATAATGAGGCCAAACGTGATGCGCGGGCCGGATCAACATCTGTGTGCACGAGAGAACCGGGGCTGCCAACGCCAGAATCTTCTTACTACTCGCCGTCGTACGTTCCTCCGTTCGGCGAGTAACGACGACCACGATCCTTCTCGACTACCATCAACTCTCTCTGATGAGAACGCCGGCCGACGGCGGCGTGCTCTGTGTTTACTACGTCTACAGACGTGTTCCCTCGTTTACCGCTTTCAGTTTTTGGGCGACAATCCAGATTAGCGCCGCCTGCTGTCATGGAGACGTATTACGTCTCACGCACGTGCAGAACGTACGCTCAAGTCGGCGTCTCTTCGGTGTGTTCTGAGGAACTTTTTGGACCGACTCGGGGAGACGGATCAGTCCGACTGGCTTTACCGCCGCCGGTCGGCCATCTGGTTGGTGGTCAGAACCGTCTGGTTGGTGGTCAGAACCGTCTGGTTGGTGGGTCAGAACCGTCTGGTTGGTGGGTCAGAACCGTCTGGTCGGTGGTCAGAGCCGTCTGGTTGGTGGGTCAGAGCCGTCTGGTCGGTGGTCAGAACCGTCTGGTCAGTGGTCAGAGCCGTCTGGTTGGTGGTCAGAGCCGTCTGGTTGGTGGTCAGAACCGTCTGGTTGGTGGTCAGAACCGTCTGGTCGGTGGTCAGGGTCTTTACAATACTGAACCAGCCCCCCCCCCCCCCCCCCCCCCCCCTCTCCTCTCATGACTCAGCTTTCCTGTCCAAAAAAGGCAGAAATGCCCCCCCCCTCCACCACACTCGGAGACACCTTCAAACCGCTGAAGAACAGGAAGCCAGTCGCGGTCACACTTCCTGGGGTAAAAACTATTTCTGCTTCAGCCTCTCTCACACGCCGCTGACTCAGCACGCCGACAGGAACACGTTACTACAGAATATTACAGAACCTTCGTCTCGTCTTCCCGTCAACATGAAACTTTCTGCTGCATGTTGCAAGTTCATGTTGCAAGTCTTTGTTGATCAATTATTTCTTAAAATGTTATAGAATTTAACAAAACACCCAAATTCAATGAAATTAGTGAACTGATGATGTGTGTTACATGAGGAGAGTTGTATGGAACCATCCATGTTGTTTCTTTTTCACCATGTGTTTGAAAATGAAAAGTCTGATGCCGAGTCCACAACTCAAAGATCTTCAGTTTGTACACGTTGGACTTTGGCTCCCCGACTATTACGTTCCTCTTTAACGATGACCCCGAGTGACAGCCGAGGTTTTGTCTCTCCAGGCTAGAGCTGGGCAATAAACCAGTCCCTCAAGAAAAACACAGTTTTTTTGTGATTGTTGGGGGCAAAAATCTTTGATTATGCGGCACGTTTTCTTAATAAATGTGATGGAATATGTTCTATATGATATTTATGCCATTTTATGCGATGAAATTGTGGGAACTTGCAAAAACTGCAGTTTGATGAAAAAGAGAAAACAAAGTGATTCCCCCCCCCCAACACCGTGTTCTCACTAGGCGACATTACATCACTTCATAACGTTCCCATGGCAACAGGGGAACGTTATGAAGTGATGTAATGCTTGGAAAATGCGGGAACTTGCAAAAATTGCGGGAACTTGCGGGTACTTTTGATGAAAAAGAGAAAACAAAGTGATTCCCCCCCAACACCGTGTTCTCAGTAGGAGAAATTGCATCACTTCATAACGTTCCCATGGCAACAGGGGAAAATGGCTGCTCTCGTGTGAAGTAAATGCAACATTTTTCATCTTCCTGCTGAGATGTGACTTTTTTGCAACAGAAACGCGGGGATTATGAAATCATGCAAGCCCCGCATATTTTGCGCGGAAATCGGCAATTTATGCGGCGAAAGTGCGGCGTATTTGAAAAAATGCGGCCCCCCCCGCATAAATATGCGGACTTTGGCTGATTATGCGTTATCACTTTTTTCTGGAGGGACTGAATATAATCGATATTATATCGATATTGTGATACGAGACTAGATATCGTCTTAGATTTTGGATATTGTAATATCGTGATATGACATAAGTGTGTTTTCCTGGTTGTAAATGCTGCATTACAGTAAAGTGATATATATATATATATATATATATATATATATATATATATATATATATATATATATATATATATATATCCTGAACTTACCAGACCGTTCTAGCGGTTCTATTATTTACCTTTAATCACTTAGACATTATGTCCACACTACTGATGATTATTCACCTAACATCTAAGTAGTGCTGGGCGGTATACCGGTTCACACCGAATACCGGTGGATATTTTCGTTATGATATTTATTTTTAATATACCGCCCCACCGGAACGCTACGCTGTGCCGCGCGACACCGTTTCAGACGGACCCTTTTCAATGTAACACGCGTGGTGCGACTGCCGGAGGCGTGGTGAGGGTAACCAGGGTAACCAGTGGTGCTCTGGTGTAACACAGAGCCAGAGAGAGAGTGAAGACATAGAAAGTTCCAAAATCGACGCTGCAGAACTAGTAGAACATGACGACGCAGAAGAACTTGTGCCAAAAAGAGTCGTGCTAACGTTACCTGTCACCTCAAGCAGGCAGCGGAGCAACACAACGAACACAGTAACAACCCACCTGCGGCCCCGCTACAGACCGTGGAGACGGGTCAGAGCAGCGATTAAAACACACTGGATTTAAGACGTCTCGCTGAAATACTTCCTCCAACCCACTAACGTTATTCAGACACGAAGCAGCTGACAGCAGAGCTACGCTAACGTTACCTGTGGTCAACAACAACAACAACAACGTCGTGCTTAAACAGCAATCTACTATTGTGTTAAAACTATTCTGTTTTGAAAAGGAAGCGTGTTAAAGTTGGTGGTATGTGTATTTAATTGAAGTTTATTTTACTACTTTGTATTTTGCACAATAAAAAATAGTTTAGATTCTGTAACAGTTTCTCCTTCATATAATGTTATATATATATATATATATATATATATATATATATATATATACACACACACACACACACATAGTCAGGTCCATAAATATTGGGACATCGACACAATTCTAATCTTTTTGGCTCTGTACACCACCACAATGGATTTGTAATTAAACGAACAAGATGTGCTTTAACTGGAGACTTTCAGCTTTAATTTGAGGGTATTTACATCCAAATCAGGTGAACGGTGTAGGAATTACAGCATTGTATATGTGCCTCCCATTATTTATTTAAGGGACCAAAAGTAATGGGACAATTGGCTGCTCAGCTGTTCCATGGCCCGGTGTGTGTTATTCCCTCATTATCCCAGTTACAAGGAGCAGATCAAAGGTCCAGAGTTCATTTCAAGTGTGCTATTTGAATTTGGAATCTGTTGCTGTCAACTCTCAATATGAGATCCAAAGAGCTGTCACTATCAGTGAAGCAAGCCATCATTAGGCTGAAAACACAAAACAAACCCATCAGAGAGATAGCAAAAAACATGAGGGTTGGCTAAATCAGCCGGTGAGCTCAGCAACACCAAAAGACCCGGAAGACCACGGAAAACAACTGTGGTGGATGACCGAAGAATTCTTTCCCTGGTGAAGAAAACACCTTCACAACAGTTGGCCAGATCAGGAACACTCTCCAGGAGGTCGGTGTGTGTGTGTCAAAGTCAGCAATCAAGAGAAGACTTCACCAGAGTGAATACAGAGGGTTCACCACAAGATGTAATCCATTGGTGAGCCTCAAAAACAGGAAGACCAGATTAGAGTTTGCCAAACAACATCTAAAAAAGCCTTCACAGTTCTGGAACAACATCCTATGGACAGATGAGACCGAGATCAACTTGTACCAGAGTGATGGGAAGAGAAGAGTATGGAGAAGGAAAGGAACTGCTCAGGATCCAAAGCACACCACCTCATCAGTGAAGCATGGTGGTGGTAGTGTCATGGCGTGGGCATGTATGGCTGCCAATGGAACTGGTTCTCTTGTATTTATTGATGATGTGGCTGCTGACAAAAGCAGCAAGATGAATTCTGAAGTGTTTCGGGCAATATTATCTGCTCATATTCAGCCAAATGCTTCAGAACTCATTGGACGGCGCTTCACAGTGCAGATGGACAATGACCCGAAGCATACTGTGAAAGCAACCAAAGAGTTTTTTAAGGGAAAGAAGTGGAATGTTATGCAATGGCCAAGTCAATCACCCGACCTGAATCTGACTGAGCATGCATTTCACTTGCTGAAGACAAAACTGAAGGGAAAATGCCCCAAGAACAAGCAGGACCTGAAGACAGTTGCAGTAGAGGCCTGGCAGAGCATCACCAGGGATGAAACCCAGCGCCTGGTGATGTCTATGCGTTCCAGACTTCAGGCTGTAATTGACTGCAAAGGATTTGCAACCAAGTATTAAAAAGTGAAAGTTTGATTTATGATTGTTAATCTGTCCCATTACTTTTGGTCCCTTAAATAGTGGGAGGCACATATACAAACTGCTGTAATTCCTACACCGATCACCTGATTTGGATGTAAATACCCTCAAATTAAAGCTGAAAGTCTGCAGTTAAAGCACATCCTGTTCATTTCAAATCCATTGTGGTGGTGTATAGAGCCAAAAAGATTAGAATTGTGTTGACGTCCCAATATTTATGGACCTGACTCTGTCTGTGTGTGTGTGTGTGTGACCTCGAGTGGTAAACCCCGCCCACTCTGCCGGTGATGTGACGTCTCCCAGCAGCTCAGACTGGAAACCTGTACGTTTATCTCTCCTGCTTCTGTTACTAATCTGCAGGAACCAATCACAGACTGGCTTATCCACTTGGCGCGCTATTGGCCGGTTTAACACGATGACGATAGAGAAGCGACCAAGCAGCTTCTTGTTTACATTCAACGTGGCGGCCACCGAAGAGCAGCGACCCGTCGATACCGCTGTCGCTGCTACGTCACCCGGATCGTTGCTCTGATTGGTCGAAGGACTATCCAATGGCGTACAGAGTCATGTGAACTATGCCCGTTGGTCCCGCCTCTTGTGCAGAGAAAACACAGAGCAGACTCCCCAGACTGATGCTCAATCATAATAACTATTGAGCTTGGTCTGGTGATAGACAGACCACATTCACCTCGAGTGGTTAATAGCACAGCGGATTGGTCAGGGGATAAGATCTGAACCAATGGGGTTACGTTACCTGGCGTAAACGTGGTCGCCTGGCCAATGGTAGTGACTGAAGGGCGGGTCTTGGCCATAGTGGGACTCGTAATACCGCCTCCTGCCGCCTGCAGGATAAGTTGATAAATCTGAGTCTACGTCTCTTATCTCGGGTAAGATCAGCTGGCGCCGCCGCGAGTTTACGTGTCAATATATGGCAAAGATAACGCGAGCAGCGCTGAGTGATTTCACTCAGGGTAAGCTAACAGTTAGCATTAGCATAACAGTGGGCTAGCTAACGCAGCTCAAGTTAGCTCAAAGTTGTAGCGACAGCTTTAAGACACAAACGCTGCTCGCGCTACACGTCCTAACCCCCCTAACCCCCCTAACCCTAACCCCCCTAACCCCACACACGTCAGTGTTTACGTGACAGTACGTCACCATGAGAATGGGAAACTGTAGGAGAACAGCAGCTGTCAGCACCGGTAGCCGGTAGCTAGGCTAGGCTAGGCTAGGCCGTAGGCTACGTGCCCAGCTCTCCCCTCGTGTGTCTGACAGACAAGATGAAAAGTTCTCATTTAGTGTGAAACCAGTGACAGAACGCGGGTCCGACCCGTTACTACACCATGACGTTACTCAATGTTGTCCTACAACAAGTTAGAAGAGAAACATGAACTTACTACTCCTTGATGAGGACCATCGTCGCCTCCTCCTCTCTGCCGCCGCTGCTGCTGACTGTTTACTGGCCAGGGCAGCGACCGCTGACGTCATGCCGTCGGGCACGTTTTTAAAAAACTTTATTTAAAAAAAAACATAAGTACATTAACAAAACAAAGAATATAATATTTTCATACATTTAATAAAAACAAAAAAAAATGGAAACCGTGATACAAATGTAAATCAGTGTTTAATGGGAGTTGGCAGTAGCTCAGTCAGTAGTTGGGTCCTAACCAGTTAAAGAACTGGTCCCGTTATTTTATGAAGTTATGATAAATGTGCGTGCGCACGTTTGAATAATGTCGGGCTGTAAACAGGCTTTTAAAAAGCTGTCAATCAAAATGTACTTGTCAGGCTCGGGCCGAACTTTTAAGGCCCGATTACAGCTCTAGGACTTTCTTATTCAGTGTTTCTCAAGTGGGGGTACGCGTACCCCTGGGGGTACTTTGAGCGTATATTCTGCGTGATATTCACTGAATTTGACAAAAAGTGTATTAGATTAACATCACACAAGGTGCAGCAGGTATATGACACAAAGGTAGTTTTAGAAGTATTACCTGCTGCAGTATAAACTGACCCTATGTTCCAGTAGAACTACATGAAGCAGGTCATTTAAAATAAATCCAGCTCCTCTGGCTCCACCTACAGCCTGGAGGGGGATTTACAGAAATACACCGCTCCCTGTTCAGATGCACCAATCAGGGCCAGTGTTAAAACTAACCCTAACCCCTAACCCCTTGTGGGGGGAGGGGCTTAGGAGGCAGTTTGGGGCTTTAGCAGAAAGGGGGGGGGGGGGGGGTGTTCTAGTTTTCTAGTCCTGGATCTTCACAGTCCACCTACAGCACCTTTAAAATGGAGAAAAGACAACTCTAGGAAAAGTAAAGCAACATACAATTGTGTGACAGTGATATTGTGAGTTCCTATCTCTCTCTCTATCATCTATCTATCCATCCATCTATCTATCCATCCATTCATCATCCATATCTATCTATCTTTTTCTCTATCATCTATCTATCATCCATATATATCTATCTATCTATCTATCTATCCATCCATCTATCATCTATCTCTCTATCCATCATCCATATCTATCTATCTATCTATCTATCTATCTATCTATCTATCTATCTATCTATCTATCTATCTATCTATCTATCTATCTATCTATCTATCTATCTATCCATCCATCCATCCATCTCTCTATCTATCTATCTATCTATCTCTCTATCTATAAAAGAATAACTTAAAATCAGGAATACAAGAAAGCAAACATGAAGTTTTTTTTATTGAAACATTTTAGTGATAAATGACAGATGGTTGTCATGGTTTCATGTTTAATCTCAAAGATCTAAAAAGGTCATACGTGGTACTTAACACCGAAGAGAGAATCCATGCGTCGGAGCAGACACCTCATTCAATTCACGCAGAAATCAGGCAAAATGCCCTTTAGATTTCAATAAAAAATATTAAATCTTCTTTCCCCCAATCTATCCTTCTTTACACGGTATGTTCACTTTTTAATAATAATAATAATAATAATAATATAAAAACGCTTAATACTGATTGTGAAACACTGCAATTAATTTACAAAAACATAATAATAATAATAATTATTATAATATTAATAACAATAACAAACAATAATAATAACAATAACCATTCAATTTAAAAACAAAATAGAATGGAGGAGATCAGTCATAGCTGATTAGGGTCTTGGCCCACACAAACAGCGAAGAATTTGGGGGTGGGGGGGAGAGAGAGGGGGGGGGGGGGGGGGTTGGGGATACCAAATGGCGTGTACATCTACCTGACACACAGTTACACACAAACACAGTATCAGGTCGCTGAGTACTTCTCGTTCCCATTTACAGTGTTATGGGCACAAAGACACTCTCGTAAGCATTCACGTTGCGTCTGCAGCGTCACACTCGCTGACCAATCACATCGCTCGGTGGACCGAGACTGGTCCGCCAAAAAAAGTGCCCTATACTCCTCCAGCACGCAGGAACGTGAATGTTAGATTAAAGTATAGAACCGTTTCTGAAATGTCTCAGCATTTAGAGGAAGGGAAAAACCTTCCAGGCGACAGGAACTTGTACCCGTTGCCGGCAGGTAGCCGGATGGACCGAGCGCCGGGGCTGCTGCTCGTGGAAATAGTCGGCGATGGAGCCGCTTTTCTGGGGTTGGAGCAGTGGTGTCCGTTCTTGCCGCCCCTGTCTAGTGACTGCAGCCCCAGCTCCCGCAGCTCCAGGCTGTCTTGGGTATCGCTGGGGGAGCAGCGGCGTGGCGAGAGGTTCAGCAGGCTCAGCACGTCCCTGCCGGCGGAAGCGAGGGATCCGGGAGCGCCGTGGACGGCTCTGACGGGACCCAGGTGTTGCTGTTGCTGGGCGGCGGCGGCGTTGGCCCAGAAGGTCTTCAGATTGTGGATCGCTTGGACTTTCTCATCGATGACGCCTCGTCTCAGCCGGTCCAGGTCCGGGACGTCGGCCGACGTGGAGCAGGCCGAGCCCGTGGAGGAGTACGACAGGGCGGGGGACGGAGCGCTGCCGGCCGGCGACTGGTGACCAGAACTGGGAGACACGTTGCTCGGGGAACGGGAGATGTGGCCGCTGTACGGGGAGCTTGGGTACTTCAATCGGAACTGTGCGTGGCTGTCCAGAGTGGGCGAAGGATGGCTGCCCTCCTTTTGGGAAGACTCGGAGATCGCGGGACTGTTGTAGCCGGAGCTTATCTTCTGCAGTGACGAGGACCGGGAGGGCGGTTTGGGCCGCGGGGAGGACTGAGCTCGCCCGCTAGCGCTGCTGTTGGGGCGGCTGAACGCGCTGGTTTCGGAGGACCGGAAAACGCTGCTCCGCGCCGAGGTTCCTCCTGCTGTCGCACCCTCGGGCCCGGCCCGCTGAAGACTCCCCACGGCCCGTAGATGGCTCTGGGTCTCCTCCAGGATCTTCTGGGCCAGCTCCTGAGGATCCAGAGGGACAGTTCTTTCTTCCTGAGACTTGACAGTGCTGTCCGTCTCGGTACTGGACTGGTCCGATTCGCCTGTGTCTGAGCTGCTCACCTTACCCTTTACCTTCTGGAATGGGGAGTTTGGGCTCGGCACCAGACATGTTTTAACGGGGGACGTGGGGGTGCTGACGCTGCCCCTGGACGATACCGATACCGTGTAGCCTCTCCCGGCTCCTGCGCCGGACCCACCGACGACCCCCCTGCCTCCGCGGTGGTGCCGCTGGCTGTGGCCCGGCGGCAGCGGCAAAGAGTCGCAGTGGCTTCCCAGCGGTTCGCTACTGATGATGGAAAATCCCTCGTATTCCTCGTCCTCCCCGCGGGCCCCCGCCGCGGCGGCGGCAGCCGCCGCCCCGTGAGGCGAGGAGTGACTCCGCGGAACGTGAGGGTGCTTGTGGATGGAGTAGTGCGCCGTGGCCCCGCCGCGTTGCCGGTGGCCGAGGAAATCGCAGTCGGACTTGGAAACGCAGCTCATGGAGGAGGCTACAGAGCTGAGGCTGTAGACGGAGATGGCGTCCGAGGCCTGACTGTCCAGGCACGGAGGGGAGAAGGGGAGGCTGGAGTACCCCATGGGCAGCGGGTTGGACACGGACTGGGCTGAAGCCAGAGACTCGAGGGAAGAGGAGCTGTCCAGGCTCAGACGCTTGGGAAGCTCTGTCGAGTCTGAACAAAGAGAAAGAAGAGGAAGGGAAATAATGTGACAGCTGATAGAAACAACAGGATTGCTAAAAAAAGATGAATGCACATTGTTGTGAAACATCCGATGACGCATGTTCCAACTACGGCAGCACAATAAACAGTTTTTTTATCGTCATTGCAATAAACACATCGCCAAAGAGATTTTGGTGTTAGTGAAAGACAATATCAGTAGGAAACTGCACTTTATCCAGTCCCTCCAGAAAAACGCAGAGTGTTTTTGTGATTGTTGAGGGCAAAAATCCTTGATTATGCGGCACGTTTTCTTAAAAAATGTGATGGAATATGCGGGATATTTATGCAATGAAATTGTGGGAACTTGCAAAAACTGCGGTTTGATGAAAAAGAGAAAACAAAGTGATTCCCCCCCAACACCGTGTTCTCACTAGGCGAAATTACATCACTTCATAACGTTCCCATGGCAACAGGTGAAAATGGCTGCTCTTGTGTGAAGTAAACAACATTTTTCATCTTTCTGCTGAGATATATGTGACTTTTTTGCAACAAAAATGCGGGGATTATGAAATCATGCAAGCCCCGGGTATTTTGCGCGTAAATCTGCAATTTATGTGGGGGGCGTATTTGAAAAAATGCCGTCATTGAATTCTGTGATCATAAATCGCGTTTTTCTGGAGGGACTGGTTAAAGTGTAACTATCATTCTTTTTTTTTTTAGTGAAGCCATTTATATTCAATTCAATGTTCAGTTAGTTCTAGCGGGACATGCAGGAAATCATCACAGGTCGGACTTGAACCCTGGACCTCTGCGCTGAGGCATATACCTCTATGTATGTATACGTGCGCCCGCTCTACCAACTGACCAACCCAGCCACCATATAGGTATACTTACCAAACAGCGCCAGCAGAGACTGGAGCGCAAAGTGCAGGGTGCGGCGGTTGGCTAGCTTGCCAGTCTTCAGCACCACTTCTTCCTGGCCTACCTCGCATAAGTCAAATCCTGCACGCACACACACACACAAACAGCTGTAACTCATACATTTGACAGTGACTACGTCTACATGCACATATTACTGCGGTTTTTGTCCTTATGAAATTAATTTTCCACTAAGATTCCCGGAAATAGGATTTTGCACGGCTGCACGACGTTCCACTTCCAGGATTGCTCCGGTGCTGCCGGAATTTCCCCCGGATGTGCGTCTCCTTCCTCTGTCTCCGTGTTGCCGGAGGCCAGAGCAGGTTTTCCTCCCATCCCCAAATGTTATGTGGAGCAGCCAGACTCTCCTCCAGAGAAGCGAGAGTAGGTAACAGTGGACTCACCGAGAGCAGCCAGGAACTCGTGGCACCCTGGCAGTCTCCAGAGCTGCACACTGATGGACACCTGAATGGGCAGGAGGGAGAAATCCTGTTCTTTCTCTCCCGTCTGGAGCTGGACTAGCACCTGGTGGAGCTGGGGGAAAGAGGAGTGGTTAGGAACGAGCACAGGAACGCAATAAAGTGGTGAATTCTACTGGAGATGCGATTAATGGGTAAAAAATAAATTGTGTGATCAAACAAACATTTCTATTCTATTGTGAATGAAATCATCCAGAGTGACTGTCGTTCCATGCTCTCAACTGCATTTTCCTCTATTTCAGTCCCATGTTATTGTGGAACTACTGTAAACATATCCAGGTATGAATGGGTCTCTGTTTGAGTCCCATGCGTGAGTTTTAACACACTTGCCTGTTTTGGGGATTACTTGGTTTGGGACAGAGACACCTTTGTCAACATGATGAAACTGCAGAAACTAGAAACATGCCTCGTCTGCTCGCTGCACGCTTCATAACGATGAGAGATTTGTTTCTTAGCTTTATCCCTTTCTGCCAACCCTGAAACTGTCCTCTGACCTGTAATTCCCTCTGAACCAGGGCTGTAAATCTTTTAATACTCAAATTCCTTAAGATTGGACTGCAGGAAACCAGCGAGGAAAAGAAATTATAAACACAGTGAATGTTTGTTAGGCTAGACTTTATGCATGCAAACGCTAAACAGCATGAAAAACAAGACAAGATCATTAAATTGTCATGCAGCTTCTACACAAGAAGGTGTAAGTTTAGCGGGACAGAAAGTGGAGAGCGGAGGAAAAGCGCAGAATGGGATGGAGTGCAGGGAGGTGAAGGCACACTTACCATTGCCACCATATTTTTAACAGCCTTCAGACCGCACGGTAGGGGCAGGGGGAGAGAGAATAGGCTTTTAATCGCATGCACAAAGGCCATTCACAAGGGGTACAAGGGTTCAGGTCAACAAGGAGGAGAACAGCAACAAGTGACAGAAGTGTTTAACAGTTTGATGCCATCAGCGTACGCAGATTAGGTCGACCATGTTCTGTGCATTGAGACCTGTATTTGCAGTATGATGAAACACCAACTAACTGCATAGTATTTCACTTTAAAGGAACACGGCGACTTAATGGGACTTATTCTCCGATGGAGCCGGTTACCTCCAGGATCTGTGCTAAGCTAGGCTAGATGGAGCCGGTTACCTCCAGGATCTGTGCTAAGCTAGGCTAGATGGAGTCGGTTACCTCCAGGATCTATGCTAAGCTAGGCTAGTTGGAGCCGGTTACCTCCAGGATCTGGTCTAAGCAAGGCTAGATGGAGCCGGTTACCTCCAGGATCTGGTCTAAGCAAGGCTAGATGGAGACGGTTACCTCCAGGATCTGGTCTAAGCAAGACTAGATGGAGCCGGTTACCTCCAGGATCTGGTCTAAGCTAGACTAGATGGAGCCGGTTACCTCCAGGATCTGTGCTAAGCTAGGCTAGATGGAGCCGGTTACCTCCAGGATCTGGGCTAAGCTAGGCTAGATGGAGCCGGTTACCTCCAGGATCTGGGCTAAGCTAGGCTAGATGGAGCCGGTTACCTCCAGGATCTGGTCTAAGCTAGGCTAACAGTGGGTGCGTCAGACAGAGTTAGGACCACGGAGATGAGAAGGTATGTCTGGACTTCTCTAACTCTGGGGGAGACGGGGAATAAGACAAAGTCCCAGTAAGCTGGCGTGTTCCTTTAAGCACGTGACAGCCACGTGTTACATGTAAACAGGGATAAAGGCGTAACATTAATTCTCCGGGGTCACGAGCTCGGGTGCAAGAGAACAGGACTCAGATTGTAGTTTAGACTTTGTACTCGAACAGCTGCTCGTTAGGCTCGTTAGGCTTCTATGCTGCAATTCAATGCAGATGAAGCTGCACTTTGAGTTTCCAGTGCGTTAGCGAGTATCCAGTCCTCACATAACTAAGTTATGCAATCATATATCCCTAAAATATTCTCTTCTAGCAAGAGCCTCATGGCACGAAGGCATGTACAGGTTTCAGAGAAAGTAAGAGGGGCTGCCTCAAGAGCTCTTTACACAGAACAACAGCAATGGTGTTTGGTTATTTGAGCCCAAATATAAACCTCCAGTAGCATTTGCTGAGAGCTGCAGCGGCCTACCCGGTTGATGAGCTGCTCCCCTGCCTCGGAGGCTGTGATGAGTTTGCACAAAGCCTGGAGAGCGGGTGGCGGCAGACCTGAGGGACGGGAGCAAAGGAACGTCCTCATTATTCATACACACAGCACACACTTTAAACCCCAAACTCAGCAGCACTACGACTCAACAGGGGATCTGGGGAGTCATATGAAACGGTGCAAACACTGAACACAGAACAGTTTGGTCATGTAATCACCAAATCAGCAAAGGGCCTGACACACCAAGCAGACGGCCAAGAACTTGGTCTCGGCTACGACCACGGCCGTACAGCTGGTACGTACCCAGCAGTGATTGTAAAGTGGTGCTGCACTGCTGGAGCCTGTCCCCGGGGTCGGCAGTGGGAAAGAAGACCGCGGCCGGCATACCGCTGCCCACCGAGTCCAGACGGAAGCCCACGGCGGTCAGCAGCGCCTGCCAGCCAGGGACGCCCCCCACCTTGTTCTCCACACTTTGCTGGGATGTATACATGGAGTTTCGCTGGCCGTTCTGTATCCTCTGAAGAGACTTCTCCACCTGCAAGTAGCAGCCAAGTGCAGCGTCGTCAGTATATCTGCACGTCTTTGGTTGTGACATTCTGTATTGTGTGTCTGTTATTATAGTACGCTGAAACTAAAACTCAAAGGAAAATGAGTAGTGAAAATTACTTTTAGTAAAGTAACACTAAAACTAAACCAGCTTGACCTGCCTTGACATTCCAGCAGATGGCGCTGTGCGTGCGTGTGTCTGTGTGTGCGTGCATGCGTGCGTGTGTCTGTGTGTCTCTGTGCGTGCGTGCGTGCGTGCGTGCGTGCGTGCGTGCGTGCGTGTGTCTCCATGTCTCACCAGGTGGAGTAGAACTCTCAGAGCATCTCGTGCTCTATCTGGATGCTGCAGAATCTCGGCCAACGATTGACCAATGAGGGAAGACGGGCTGTTGAGCTTCACGTCGTTACCAATCAGCATGTATCCTGGACAGGAAATAAGCCGTCACAAAGAGCTCCATCACACAAAGTCATCTCTATTTTATTATGGGAATGTAGAATTCAGTACTGTGTCCAACCTGCCCAGTTGGAGGGGTGCGAGTACTGCTTGCTGCTCTGGACGGTCTTCATGGCGTCTGCCAGCGCTGCACTGGCCTTGGTCCCGTTAAGCAGCGCGGTGTAGAAGGCGTGGACAAACACTTTGGAGGCGGCGACGGGGACGGGCCACAGGGACACGAGAGCACACTGAGCCCCGGCAGCCAGGAAGGCCCTGGTCAGTCCCACCACGCCGTCCGCCGTCACTTTGCTGCTGGACTCCTGGTACGACCTGTAGCCACACAAGCCACACACTGAATCAGGAAGATACTCACATTATAATGACGTAACATTTGAAGCATTATTTGCTTGTATTATCTTCCTAGGCTATTCTATTCAATTCTCAAAGTTACATTACAATTTCTGTTTTAGTACATCCTATAAAGCCTTCTTATAGTGGGACTGATGTAATCGCAGCTCCAGAGCCCATTCAGACCAGAAAAAGCAATCCGATGATTCTTCTTTTGGGCATTTCAGCCCTCAATGGAAAGAACAGCTAGATGTGAAAGTGGAGAGAGAGGGGGAAGACATGCAGGATATCGCCACAGGTCGGACCCGAACCCTGGACCCTCTGCGTCGAGACATACACCTCCGCGTGCGCCCGCTCCACCAACCGAGCCAACCTGGCCACGGCTCTTCTGGCCTCGTGTGTGTGTGTGTGTGTGTGTGTGTGTGTGTGTGTTTGTCTGCTGTGTTTTTATTGTACATTTTAGCTTAATAGTACCTTTTACTAAATGTATTATAAGTGTAATATTGTTATGTAAATGTGTAATTTTACTTTCTTTTAGGGTGACTTTTACCATCTGTCTGGGGACTGCAGATAACTCTGCATATTGACAGAGATGTTTATTAATATGCACCGTCCCTATAATAAATAAATTAAAAACGGCCCATTTGTGTGACGTCATGTTGTGTCCTTTCACCCCCCCGATGCAGCACAAGTAGACTTTATAGTTCACAGTTACTGTTTTCCGTCAGATCGTTTATAGATCGTTTAACGTTTCCGACTGCACTTGAAGGCAGCTTCACTTCATGAAGAAGAGACGACACTAACCCACAACCAGAGGTAGAGGCAGTGATGTTTCCTGCTTCCTGTTTCCTGTTTCCCGTTTCCTGTACGGGACTCTCACACCGCCTCAAAAAACACACAGACAAAGTCTGATCGTGGCCTTAGACAAAAAATACCTTAATTACTGCCATAAGAATATAATAAAACATAATGTCAGGACCTAAATCACTATGGAAATGTGTGTCCTGTAACCAGCCAACTAGTCTATATTAACGACGATTAATTTAGGGCAGGGGTCTTCAACAGGGGGTCCGGGACCCCTAGGGGGTCCTCAGAGTCAATGCAGGGGGGCCTTCAAATTATTCTTATGTTTTTCCAATATGTTATCAGCAAATATAAATCCCCACTTATGATAGGCTTACCTATATAGGTAGCCACTAGCCACCCACAGATACATATAACATCATGCAAATTATTACAGCTATTAAGCTATTTTAATATCTTAGTATTCTATGCAAAAAAAGATGTATAAAGGCTTCAGGCCGCCCTACACGTACTTGTAGTCCCAGTTTATTATGCAACTTCATGTTATACAATATATGTAGTAGGGGGTCCCTGCTCAGTCTCTCTTTCAGCTAAGGGGTCCTTGGCTTAAAAAACGTTGAAGACCCCTGATTTAGGGGATTGCTCCAAGATCTGCCGGATGTCCGTCTCCTTCCTCTGTCTCTGTGTTGGCGTTCTAACCTCCGGCTGATTTGTGAGGACTCTGGTTAACTGCTCCTCAGATCTCTGCAGGGTAAATCCAGACAGCTAGCTAGACTATCTGTCCAATCTGAGGTTTCTGTTACACGACTAAAAACTACTTCTGAACGTACACATGTTCCACCAAAACAAGTTCCTTCCTGAGACTATTCAGCAGAGGCACCGACCAGCCAACCTACCCCGTTCTCTTAATACATCCATGACCTACCCCAGCACCACCAGCTTGACGGGCAACCTCAGGTCCAATATATCTGCAGCTGTGAGCAGGAACTCCTGCAGGGGCGGACTGTCGCATATGCTCTCCACGTCACTGCTGTCGTCCTGCATGTGAAGAGACTCGGGGATGGTGTAGCCGCTTCCAATGGAGCCCTTCCTGCCTCGGCCGCTGCTGCCTCTTCTCCCCCCTGCACCTCTCCCCGCGGTTCCAACTCCCACGTTGGCACCTGCTCCACCGGGCACGCTCTCAGGGTTTGGGGTGAGCACCAGAGCCGCTAGTTTCCAGGAAATGTGGGTGGCAAAGTGGGCGCACTCCGCCTGTGTGAGGGCACTCATCACCCGCTCCTTGGTGGCGGCAGTGCCGGCCAGCGGTTGGCAGCCCAGCAGCTCAGCCACCATTAAGGCCTCCTCCTCCGCAGAGGGCATGGGGCCCCACAGCCAGCGGTCCATCACGGGGGAGGGCAGGCGAGGGTTCCCCACCACCGCCGCCATCGAGACACCGCCACACGGAGCCGGTCCAGGGCGCCGGGAGTGAGCCTAGGAGCACAAGAACAAAGGTTACAGTCACAGTCATTTGTAAAAGACGGCTTCTCAGCGCCCATATATGGAGGCGTACTCCTCGACGCAGCCGGCCCGGGTTTGACTCCGACCTGCGGCCCTTTGCTGCATGTCCCCCCCCTTCACCCCCCCCCCCCCCCTTCACGTCTTCGGCTGTCCTATCCAAATAAAGGCCGAAAATGCCCACAAAATGATCTTAAAAAATAAATAAATGTGCATCTAAATAGTTTGTTAATCATTTACTTAAACTTTCTAATTGATCTTATGAAGCATTGACTCCTAATAACTGTTCTGTAATTGATATTATACTTAATTTAGAAAAGATTAATCAATCATTCATTCAGTAGCTCAGCCAGTAGGGGGTTAGATTGGGAACCAGAGGGTTGCTGGTTCAAGTCCCCATACGGACCAGAGTCACTGCCAAGGTGCTCTTGAGCAAGGCACCGAACCCCCAACTGCTCGGGGTGCCCTTCCATGGGCAGCCCCCCCCCTCCCCACTCTGACATCATAGAGGTGCTGAGCATGTGTGTGTAGTTCAGCCCTGTGTGAAATGTGTATAATAATAACATGAGTGTAATTTCCCCTTGCAGGATTAATAAAGTATAAATACATTATTATTGAGTATTATTCTTATGAGAAGGCCAACCTTTGCGCTGGTTCCAAGGCCGTGGATGGAGGGAACGGCGATGAGGCTGAAGCGCTCGTACAGGTACTCGTTGGACGAGCTTCCTTTCAGCAAAGCGAAGGGGATGAGGTACAGTTCTCCCTCCAGCACCATCACCAGCTGCCTGTGTCTGCCGACGGGCCCGCTGGAGTGCATCAGGCCCTGTTAGACAAAAGGATTAGTACGATGGAAACACTCAAAATACTTCCCTCTAACACACAACGCCATCAACAGCCAGGCACGGAGGAAGCCCTCACCCCCTCCATAGGCGCGATGAGCAGATCATAAAGCGCCCGGAGCGGAGGCTTTCCGAGGTTGCTGGAGCGGCGAGGCAGCGAAGAGGTCCCATCTTTGGCAGGTGACATGGTGTTACTGAACAGGCTGGTCATACTCTGGCAACTCCTGCACAAACACAACACACACAACGTACAGAATATGTTACAGTATAGTATAGAAATACTGTTTTCAGGGTCTACCTCATACTTTTACTTTTATGTTGCAGACCCAATGCCGTGTTTGCCACATCATGCATTTTAATTTAGAATTGTTTTATTTAACCTTTATTTCTCCAGGTAAGTGGATGGAGAACAACGTCTCATTGTCACATTCCCACAGTTCCCCATTCATACTGGAAGCTGCCCAGTCCAACCAGTCTGACCTGCTGCCACTGAGCAGCTCCACTGGAGCCGTCGGAGGTTAAGGTGCCTTGCTCAAGGGCTCCTCAGTGGTGGTGATGAGGGGGGGACAAGAGCTGCTCTTTCACTCTCCACCACCCAGATTATATCCTGCCGGTCTGGGGATTGAACCGGCGACCTCCCGGTCACACGCTCGCTTCTCTAACCTTTAGGCCCAGTTAGTTTACATTTTGGATGCTGTCCAGCTGTATTTCTTTCTGTAATAATATGATATTGTAAAGTAGGGGCAGGACTTTATCAGCATTATCCTTCTGCCTGCACATGTTTAGAGGCTAAAAGCACGTTTAGAACCTGGTTCAGCTGCAGGGGGAGGACACGGTGGAGGAGCACCGACTGGTTTAGCACAGACTGGTTTAGCACCGACTGGTTTAGCACCGACTGGTTTAGCACTTCACATTTACAGACAACAGAGCTACGGGTTGAAATCCACCAGAATTCTCCTTTAATGTTCTTTACGCCATATTTGGACAGTTGGAGAACAAAACTCTACAGGATTATTCTTTTCATCGGCAACTATCATGTTTTTCTCAAAATGATGTACCGATTATTAGGCACCTTTCTCTTATCACTTGGCCTGAAATAGTGCACACAGCTGCCATTGGGGGGGGGGCTTTAGTGCTTTAGTCCACATGAGTGTCCTTAAATCATGTCTATGGACCAGGAAATCAATCAATATCAACCAGTCAGACCAATCAGGTCGTATCTGATGTTACTCTACATAACAGATCCAGCAGTGGACATTTAGTCCTAATAAATGTAGAGCGGCTCTTTTAAACAACAACAGATGGTCGTAATTACAAAATATAAAATATATGTGTGTGTGTGTGTGTGTGTGTGTATATGTGTGTGTGTGTATATGTGTGTGTGTGTGTGTGTGTGTGTGTGTGTGTGTGTGTGTGTGTGTGTATATATGTGTGTGTGTGTGTGTGTGTGTATATGTGTGTGTGTGTGTGTGTGTGTGTGTGTGTGTGTGTGTGTGTGTGTGTGTATATATACGTGTGTGTGGTAGCTGTATGAGGAGTGTGTGATCCAACCCTCTCATCATACTGTAGAGTCTTTCTTCTTGTAACATGTTGTCAGATGTAAAGTCTCACAGACGGAGAGAAAGATGAAGGCTGTTCTGGTTCTCCATTGTGATTTGCTGTAATCCCTCTAGGGCATAAACCCAGTGTGCGTGTGTGTGTGTGTGTGTGTGTGTGTGTGTGTGTGTGTGTGTGTGTGTGTGTGTGTGTGTGTGTGTGTGTGTGTGTGAGTGACTCTGGTCATAACATCTACATCTTATAACGTATTCCCTGTTATATATTGTTCTTATTCATAGTCATAGTAAATATTTAATAATAATAATCTATGGCACTGTTCACTTTTGCACTACCACCATATCTGCACACACACTCCACCACAGCACCTTCTCATGGTCACTGCGTCACATGGTCCGTCCATACCACACCTTTGGAAACACTGTTTTTTTTAACTCTTTAAATTTCGGTGAGTGAGTTTTATGTATGTGAGATATATGTGTGTATGTGTATGGTTGTCTAAGCTACTGGATGCCTACAATTTCCTTTGGGATGAATAAAGTATCCACCCACCTACCTTCCAACCTACCTACCTACCCATCTACCTACCTACCCATCTACCTATCTATCTATCTATCTATCTATCTATCTATCTATCTAGTACCTCAGACAACAAAAGAAGTCTGGACCACTGCACTAGCATGTCTAATTTCACATGACAGGAAGTAATACTACTGAGAACATGATGTCAACATGAGAGGCTCCACTAGATGGCAGTAAAGCTCTGTGGTTAGTCTGGTCCCATCTTTACAGGGACCTTCTGTACATACAATCAACATGATGAAAGATGAGATTGGGAGTGTCACTGCTGCTACTGCACACGCCGCCGAGTTGCCCCCGATGCATCAGAGTGTAAATGTGTGTGAGTGTTTACCTGATGAGCAGGTGGCACCTCGGCCACAGCGTGTGACTGTGAGTGAATGGTTCCTGAACGATGTTAAAGCGCTTTGAGCAGTCGTTAAGACTGCTCAAAGCGCTTTATAAATACAGTCCATTTACATTTGCCGGTGCCGTAGGAGCACCGGGTGTCTGTACCCAGCTCCCTCTGCTGTCATGTTGCTTAACTTTTACTCTGACCTGATTTCTAGCTGCGATGTAAATGACTGCTGAAGCTCTTTCTGCTTCTTCACTGACAACTTCATCAACACCCTCAAACAATCTCATTATACGCTTTCATCAGGGTGCATGAAAACGTATTCACTTAGACACGGAGGGGATTAGACACGGGGAGACTTTCATCATCACCTTCTCATAGTAATCCTCCCTGGTGAAGATTAGATCTCCGTGGTAGAAATAGGGCAATCGATGATAACCCCAAATGAAGATATCACACCAGGAATAGGGGTGTAATGATGCTAGAGGTGCAAAGATTAAAGAGGAACTATGCAGTTATTTCAGCTTAATGTACCTTAACTGAGCATCTTGGGAGTCATTGTGATGGTTATGTGACTGTTTCTGGTTGAATGGTGGTCGCCCCCCCCCCCCAGCGCCTGGGAGATGAAAAACCACCCTCGCAACTTTTGGCCGGTGAGCCGGCGGCCTCAGCGTCAGAAAGTACGGCGTGATATCAGGTCTCGCCGTGTTAACGAATCGCTTCACGGCGCCGCACACATACGGCCGTTCAGGAACCGGCTAACGAGGTAGAGATGGAGTTTTTCACACTATCGTCACGGCTGAGCCGGCAAAGAAGAAGCAGGAAGCTAGGAAAGCATTGTGGGAGGAAGAGAGGAAGAGGAAACGGCAGACTGACCGAGAGAGGAGTCAGACACGAGGAAACATAGGAGCTGTAGGGGGGGGGGGCTCTATAGAGAAACCTGCCAGCAACAAGACAGGAAACACACAAGACCTGGACTACACTGCATACGTTTCCATTATCAAAAGTTGTGGATGGTTCCAATAGACCAATTATAAAGTTAGTTAACGACAACTTTCGGGTAGAAAACTCCTCCCTCCCGGGGCAGCGGTGGCGTGAAGGTTAGAGAAGCGAGCGTGTGACCGGGAGGTCGGCGGTTCAATCCCCAGACCGGCAGGATATAATCTGGGTGGTGGAGAGTGAAAGAGCAGCTCTTGTCCCCCCCTCATCACCACCACTGAGGAGCCCTTGAGCAAGGCACCTTAACCTCCGACGGCTCCAGTGGAGCTGCTCAGTGGCAGCAGGTCAGACTGGTTGGACTGGGCAGCTTCCA
Source organism: Gymnocephalus cernua (assembly GCA_023631565.1). Taxonomy (NCBI): domain Eukaryota; kingdom Metazoa; phylum Chordata; class Actinopteri; order Perciformes; family Percidae; genus Gymnocephalus; species Gymnocephalus cernua. The sequence goes on along the minus strand of CM042425.1, from coordinate 426,973 downwards.
GTATGAATGGGGAACTGTGGGAATGTGGCAATGAGAAGTTGTTCTCCATCCACTTACCTGGAGAAATAAAGGTTAGTTTTTTTTATAAATAAATACAAAATAAAAACAGGAGGCACTGACCTTCAAATGTAAGTATGTTTCTTGTACCTACTTTAATTTAAATGACATTCAGAGTGTATTATATTTCTCTCCTTTTTCTAAAATACAATATGAGTACTTGTGGAAATACTGAGGTATTCAGCCCACTAACATGATGGTGGGAATGGAAGTCAGAGTGAGAAGCACATGCATGTACGTGTCCATTGTCTGGCACCAACCCCCCAGGACGGATGGCATGAAATGACAATGAGCTTTTCTTCATTTTCTCTTGCTTTAACATCGTGATAGACGTCAGGCTGCTGAGCACGAGGAGCTTTTATAATTCACAGAAAGAATGAGCGGATTATTACCGGCAGCCCATTAAAGGAGCTTAACGAGCACCGAGACTCAATTAAAGCTGGAATTACCCTCTCATCAAAGAGCAGCTCAACTGTGGACGAGGACAGGAAAATATGACCCCCCCCACTCACACACTCAGTATACACACACAGATATATACACACACACACACACACACACACACACACACACACACACATACAGAGACACACACACACACACACTCTATTGGTATACATTACCAATCAGCGCAATGTAAATGAAGACTTTGCATAGTATCGTTTGCCACGCGGCAAACTCACTGAATACCCACAGTCATAAATCTACACAGCAAACAAACACAGACAGACAGGGCAAACACACACACACACACACACACACACACACACACACACACACACACACACACACACACGCACACACACACACACACACACACACACACACACACACACACACACACACACACACACACACACACACACACACACACAGGCAGCTTTAACAGCTTGGCTCTACTCAGTCTATTTAATCAGGACTCACATGCTGCCTCGGCGCTGGCTAAACAACGGAGAACAGACTCCTTCACAGATGAGCCGCAGAGCCGTGAATCTCTACAGCCAGGCCGATCTTTCCTGATCTGTTTAGTGTGTGTGTGTGTGTGTGTGTGTGTGTGTGTGTGTGTGTGTGTGTGTGTGTGTGTGTGTGTAAACGTGTGTCTCGGTAGTGCTTGTTGATGAAGACGTTCTCACAGCGCGAGCGTAGGAGACGTTCAGGTGATTGTTCTCCTACCTGTTGAACAGGTTGTTTCTGGACACCATGCGCAGGAAGCCGGTCGGATCAGTGACCGAGTTCAGCTTGTTGTTGAGCTCCTCAAACTGTTGGTCCAACAAATCTCCCGCCTCGCTCTCCGTCTCGCTGCTCGAACACCCTCTGAGAGAGAGAGGGGGGAGAGAGAGAGAGAGAGAGGGAGGGGGGGAGGGGGGAGGGGGGGAGACAGAGAGAGAGAGAGAGACATGTTGGCAAGAAAAAGACCCTTCAGCAAAGTAGACAATGCAGAGACTTACATTGTTCTTCTGCGGATAAGTCAACGACTGTTCAACTAGACACGCACACACACGCACACACACACACACACACCTACCCACAATCACTACTTCGCCCCCACTCTCCCCCCATCTACCCTCTTCATGCCTGAACCTCTCCTCTGATGCACCCACATCATGCAACTCTTAAGTCAGCTTCTTGCTCTCGCAGCCGGTCGCAGCACCATGGGATCTCTTATCATCTCCTGCTCCCAGTGCTCCCAGTGCTCCCAGCTCCACCACTTTATTTAAATCTTTGCAGAATGTGTCTCATTCGAGATTCATTCTTCTGGAGAGAGACGACGTGAAACTATTGTTTGAGACCATAAACTCATTATGAAAATATTTACTGAGGTAATAAATCAAGTGAGAAGTGGATCACTTTCTCATTGGCTCTTATCTCGCACCCGGCGCGGCGCAAGTTGTCAGTTTCCCGTCTAGCGCCCACGTCGTTTAAATAGCAAATGCACCTGTTCAAGTGCATTCTGGGCGTGCTGGTCTTACAGGGAGGTGTGTTCAGGTGCATTCTGGGCGTATTGCTATCTTGAGGCAGCATCCTCCCCCATTATATATCACCCTCTCTTTCACACACACATGCTCTCCCCCATTCATTTTCCCTCTGCAGTCATTTCCTTTCTCTCCACTCTGGAGAATGAATGTGCTGGTAAGTGGCGCCATATTGTGCCCATCCAGGCGCAGTGGCGTGTGTGCAGCTTCCCACTGGTGTAGTAAATGAGCTGGTAATGGGGCAGGAGGGGCAGGAGGGGCAGGCTGCGACGGCACTGGGCGGACCAGCTGGGCACTATGGATCAAACGCCAACTAGAGAAACGCTGAATGCGGTGCAGACCTTCTGATGTCAACGGGTGATATCTCGCCACTCCTGCAGAGTCCCTCCGGCTACTTCTCTGTGAGGTCTTTTTACCCAGCAGCCTCTGCTTCTGTGAATTTTACTGCATTGATTTGAAAATAAACGTGACAAAAAAAACGTGACAAAAAAAACGTGACAAAAAAAACGTGACAAAAAAAAACGTGAAAAAAAACGTGTGGAATTCTTTTTTTATTTATTTTTTTGAGTATTTTGATCGGGCTACATGTTTAACGAGATGTCATGCTGATTGGTTACCAGAGAGCACTTGTTAATGATCGGTATGGCGAGGCAGCTTTATCAGCACAGCACAACGTGTGTGATGTGATCCGCTGTCTGCGTCTCAGCGAGGACTCGAGCAGCAGCAGCTGTCTGATCTGTTCTGCCTTTGCTTCTATTTTGGATCAATAAAGTCTATATTGGTGTTTTTTTCTTTGTCCACTCAGCCATAATTGCTTCCCTGCTCAGGAAAATAACAACAAAGAACCACGGATGTGTAAAAAACAGCCTGGCTGCTGCGTTCGAGGCAGAGCTCCGTGAAATAAAATAAATAATTTTACTGATGCAAAAAAATAAATGGATGCTCTGATTTCCAGGCGTCTCTTTGGCCACAGAGGGCATCTTAGGGCTGCACGATACGAGGAAAATATCTAATTATTTTGACTGATATTACGATTGCGATATGATTCACGATATTGGAGGGAATTATCACTTTTGTAAGTGTGATTTTTTGTGAGGATCTGTACCAAACAAAGATGTTTTTCTGTAACATCTGCAGGATACGATGTGTAGGACATCTCTGCAGCTCCACAATACTTCATTCACAACGGTTTGACACATATTTTGCCTTTAAAGATCTCATATTCTGCTCATCTTCACGTTCATAACTGTATTTCAAGGTTGTACCAGAATATGTTTACATGGTTTAATATATTGTTTGTTGTACAGCACATCTCTCTCTCACTGCTGCAGCTCCTCTTTTCACCTTGTGTTCAGGTCTCTGTTTTAGCTACAGAGTGAATCATCTTTCCTTCTGTACTATCTTTGATTCCACTCTGCACATGCTCAGTAGCTCAGATGGTAGATCATGTCAGTTAGCTCCACAGACAGTAAAAGAAAGGTTGTTTCTCCAACTTTGGTCAGTTACAAGGCAGGATTAGCCGGGAGACTTCTTCTAAAGGAGGGCGCACATGGAAGTACTTCTTCTGGAGATTATGGTGAACTTGTGTGTGTTGTAGCAGTGCTTTGCCATTGAGAACGAGCTAGCATGCTAACGCTAGCGCTAGCATGCTAACGGTTGTGTTTAGCCCGTCGTTTCGGCTACTGACGTAACAAGCCGTGCAGATGTTGACCAGCTCACTCAGAGACTGAAGGCAGGAATCATTCAGAAACCGTATCTCACTCAGAACAACATGGATGGATTTTATTCCAAGTGTGTATGCGTGTGGAAGCACCAGAGACACAAAATAACACCCCAAATCACAGAAAAAGTGATTATTTCATAATATGGGCCCTTTAACATATATTGCGCCCCTCTGCGATTTGGATATTGCACTAGTTCATATTGCGATTTTGATAAAATTGCGATTAATTGTGCAGCCCTAGTTCTCCTAAACCAGAAGTCACGATCCAGATAACGACAGTTCTTCTCAGGTGGTGGTGACAGGTGTGAAGATCTCACCTGCTGTAATACGACTCTACTCCCAGAGCCTCGCGGGCGCTGGCGATGTGCTGCTCCAACGACGACCCGCTGACCACCCCGCCGCCGCCGCCCCCCTCCTGGAAGTCTGAGCCTCCGTCTGACACGCCCTCGCCCAGGTACACCTCATGAAACTTCAGGATGCCTGCGGAGAGAGAAGGGAGGGCGAACATGACGGGGCTGCTTTCAGGTGAAGTGAAAACGTTTAACACGTTTAAAAAATATATATAATTAACTGAACGCCTCTGTTTGTAACACGTTATTACTCGCTCACAACAGGAGGGAATATTGACTCGATGGTTTCAGCTGAAAGCCGTGAGCGAGGACACGTGCAGGAGTGCATCTGTTGAGCAAAATGAATAAAACAAATAATGTTCAATAAAAGATAAGAGTAGGCTGCCCGCCATCTGCTGCCCGCCATCACAGCTCAGCCGAGTTAAAGGGGGGCGGGGAAGAGCACTCTGGGAGATGGAGTACAGGCTGCTGCGTGTGTGTGTGTGTGAGTGTGTTTCTGTATGTGTAAGTGTGTGTGTGTGTGTGTGTGTGCATGCGTGCGTGCGTGCGTGTGTGTGTGCGTGTGTGTGTGCGTGTGTGTGTGCGTGTGTGAGTGTGTGTGTGTGTGTGAGTGTGTGTGTTTCTGTATGCGTGTGTGTGTGCGCGTGAGTGTGTGTGTGTGTGCGCGCGTGTGCGTGCGTGCGTGCGTGCGTGCGCGTGCGTGCGTGTGTGTGTGCGTGCGTGCGTGTGTGTGTGTGGGGGGAAAATATTTCAGTCAACACATTAAGGGGAACCGAAATTTGCGTTCTAATCCGGTCCGGTTCCTACTGGATGGGTAGGAACCGGTTCCACTATGGAACCGGTTCCTACCCATCCAGTAGGAACCGGTTCCATAGTGGAACCGGTTCTGGACGAGAGCCACAGGACAGCGTTCGGTGTGGCAGCCCAGCAGTTCACCCGCGGCGCTTTGTGAAACGGGAATTTCACGAGCAGGGTTCAACAACACGGGTTACGGCCCGATGCTCCGGCGCAGACGCAGAGGGGGCTGCGGGGGTCAAGTCGACGCAGAAGCATAAATCTAGCGTTAGGAACAGCAACACGTCACCGCCGGTCAGACCGACTGCTAGTTTGGGGGGCGTCATGTTCTTTAGTCTGTGGCCCAACAGCTACATTAGCTCTCCAAGCTAACGGTAGTCACAGTGTTGACATGTGAAAGCATCAAACATGCGTTTCAGATGAAGGAGATGAGAGTACGTCCAGCTGGTCCTCGTCGCCGTTAGCTCGGACGCAGGAGGTTTCTACCCAGAAGTTATTGTGAACAAACACTGTGATTGGGTTATAACAAGACAACAGACAGCTGCTGAACTCTATAGTATAGTAATAATAATAATAATAATAATAGTAAATCTTAGCACAACAGAGCAGCAAAAGTGCAATAAATACACCAGCACCTTTTGCACTTTAATTATTACAGTTAGGCTACTACTTATGTACACATGTGTCCTAAGATGCTCCGTTGATCTTATGTTTAAGTTTTTATGTTGATTTTCCAATGTTTTCTCTGTTACATGTTTGTGTTGTGAAGCAACCGATTAATATAGAGCAGGGGCGGCCAACCAGCTCAGCATAAAGAGCCACAAAAAAAACGCCACACAACACATGCACGTCCACCCTACAACAGCAACAGTGACTTCCAGATCTAATGACAGTCATAATACATAGCAGTCTTTGTTATGCTGCATTATTTTCTATTTTAAAATAATTGGCAAATATATTGGCAGATGCATTCAAATGTGGTGTTTTACTTATCTGAAATGTTTCAAAAAATCCACCAATAACAGCCCCCCCAGCCACACAGTAAGAGCCTCAAAGGAGCAGGCAAAGAGCCACATACGGCTCAAGAGCCACAGGTTCGCCACCCCTGATATAGAGTGTATTCTATTCTATTCTATTCTATTCGATGCCGTGGGAGTCGGGGGTCACCTGCTCCTGGAGCCAGCAGCCAGCTGTACAGGTAACCAGCAGCCATGGAGAAATAAAGCACCAGGGCCCTCTGGCTGTTGACCGTGTCCAGGATGTGCTCCACCGTCACCGGGGTGTAGGGGTCCGAGTCCTGCTGGCCCGTCTGCCTCTCCACCAGGAGGTCAGCGAAGGCTCGCGTGCGCCCGCGCTCCGCCACCGCCAGAGCCTCGTCGTGGTGGCCTGTGTGTGTTCGGGGGGTAAATGCTGATTAAAGGGGAGAAACTACAGGCAAACACATCGGAATCAGGATCAGAACAAAAGGTTTATTGCCGGGGAAGTTACTAGGAATTTTCCTTGGTTGGTGGTGCACACATACAAATATGTTTAAACAATATTATGAAATCAACAAATAATAAATTCAGCAACAAATAGTCAATACATGCAACGTTCAGGATATACAGAATGTGCAGCGGACAGGATTTAGATTAGATTCAATTATCAAATACGTTTTCAATTTACAGGTTTTTGTTGTTTTGTTTGCAGAACATGTCTTCTTTCAGACTTATAGAAGGAACGGCATATTTAAACATTAGAATTTCAGAAAACTTGTAATACAAGAAATAATTGTCCTGAAGTCAGTAATCACCTGGGGAAGTTTCCTGCTGATAATCTGCTGATTAGTTTTAGTTTGTAACTGTCTTCAAAATGTCAGATTTTCAATCCATATCTTCAAAAGGTCTCAGACTCCAGAAATCTCAGTAGCACACACACACACACGCACGCACGCACGCACGCACACACACACACACACACGCACGCACGCACGCACACACACACACGCACGCACGCACGCACGCACGCACGCACGCACGCACGCACGCACGCACACACACACACACACACACACTCACAACATTCATTCATAAGAACTGGAGAGGCTGTTGAGAGTATTTTGTGATTCATGGAGTGATAAAAAGAGATATCCATAATCCGCTCTGTAACAACCTTTGACTGTAATACGTAGTGACATAACAGCGAGGGTGGGGGCTGTGTCTGTGGGCTTACCGAGGCTGACCAGGACCCGTTGGAGCGCCTGGTAGCAGGAGGTCTGCAGGTCGAACAGGGAGAGCTTGTAGTCCGTGCTGTGCTGGGCTTCGTGGCGGATGGTCTCAAACAGAGCGGAGGCCCGGTACAGCTGAGGACAAACGACAACAACAACCACATGCTTTCAGATATTACAAAGTAAAACCATAACATCACATGTAAAGGTGCAGTAGGTAAGACTTCTAAAAGTACCTTGCTGTCATATATCTGCTGAAACTGACCCGATGTTCCAGTAGAACTACTAATGAATTTGCGATTAATTGTGCAGCCCTAACCTATAAACTAATAAAAGAGGAGGCCCCAAAAAAGATGCTAGAATGAACAGCTGTGGATGGATAGAGGGGCCCTGTAGAAAATGCCTTTCTACAGGACCCAGAATGCAGTGCTACGCCCCTGTACATGTGTGTTTGTACTTTTGAAGAAAGAGAATGATTGTGATTGCGGCCACTAGATGGCAACATCCCCCCTCGCCGGTCTTCACTGAGGAGACCTGCTGTTTTCCAATTCTGCTTCTCTTTTAACTGAGGAAAGTAGTGTAAGGCAGCTTGATGAATCACCCTCCCACACTAGTAAACCTCTCTCCGCCTCTTATTTGCCTGGACACGGGGAAGGGCAATGAGAAGCCAAACCATTACCTGGGCCATTTTGGATAGACAGCGTCCGAGGAAACAAATGCTCTGTGAGATCAGTAGGCCCGTGTGTGTTATTAGACCTTTTCTATTCAGTGCCAGACATTGGATTGAGAGACTGAGAGAGAGAGAGACAGACAATGGAGAGGTGGGGCGGCAGTGTTGCACACTGGCCAAGCGGAGCCAGCCAGGAGCGCTGATTCATGGGAGCCTTTATTGATTTCCTATTTCTGCCCTGCAAGGCGACTGGAACTGCTATGGAGTCACTCTCCAGGAGTCCGGGGGCCAGCGGAGAGGGGAAAGCACTCAGCTCACACTGTTTAGACCACAGTTCAGACAAGACAAAGAGCTGCAGTGGAGAAACACTTTCTCATGAATGGATTCATGATATCATACAAAGACCGATGCACAACAAGTCGTACGATAGCCGACGAAATTACGGCGATCACTTGACGACCGGTGGCGTGACAGTTAAGTTTAGCTGAGAAGTGGCCGGGTTGGCTCAGCGGGTAGCGCAGGCGCACATGTGCTGAGAGGTTTATGCCTCGACGCAGAAGGTCCAGGGTTTGAGTCCGACCTGTGATGATTTCCTGCATGTCTCCCCCCCCCCTCTCTCTCTCTCTCTCCTTTCTCACAGAGCTGTCCTATCGAATAAAGGCAGAAAAGCCCCAAAAAATAATTGTATCTTCACACACACACACACACACACACACACACACACACACACACACACACACACACACACACACACACACACACACACACACACACACACACACACACACACACACACACACACACACACACACACACACACACACACACACACTAGCTGGAGTATCCCAAGGTCATGCAGGAAGTGTGTCAGAGCGAGTGAAGGGGGCGAGTCTGTGAGCTCTGCTGCATTAGTGCTAGCAGACAGATCTGCTGGTCTCAGGCTGATTTTGCTGATAGGACTGTGGGCGGACTGCTGCCGTGCTAGTTTAATCGGTTAGGCTCGCCGACATCCTTTAAGAGTGAAACTAATTTCTCACGGCGCCTTTCTTCGGGCCTGACCCTCTCCAGAAGAAAGGGAAACAATCCCAAATATGTGCTGCTTCCGCAGCGACTCGCCTTGGCTGGAGTTCAGGTAAAAGACCGCCACGTTCTTCACAAAGGTCACCTGTAGCAGCTCATGAATAACCATTTGATGTTTTACAACATGCATCCTTTCCCTGAGGGCTACAAGCTGACATAGGAGGGTAACCTCCACCTGGACTCAACCTCCACCTGGACTCAACCTCCACCTGGACTCAACCTCAACCTGGACTCAACCTCAACCTGGACTCAACCTGGACTCAACCTCAACCTGGACTCAACCTCCACCTGGACTCAACCTCAACTTCGACTCAACCTCAACCTGGACTCAACCTGGACTCAACCTCAACCTGGACTCAACCTCAACTTCGACTCAACCTCCACCTGGACTCAACCTCAACATGGACTCAACCTCCACCTGGACTCAACCTCCACCTGGACTCAACCTCAACATGGACTCAACCTCAACCTGGACTCAACCTGGACTCAACCTCAACCTGGACTCAACCTCAACTTCGACTCAACCTCCACCTGGACTCAACCTCAACATGGACTCAACCTCAACATGGACTCAACCTCAACCTGGACTCAACCTGGACTCAACCTCAACCTGGACTCAACCTGGACTCAACCTCAACATGGACTCAACCTCAACATGGACTCAACCTCAACCTGGACTCAACCTGGACTCAACCTCAACCTGGACTCAACCTCAACTTCGACTCAACCTCAACTTCGACTCAACCTCCACCTGGACTCAACCTCAACATGGACTCAACCTCAACATGGACTCAACCTCCACCTGGACTCAACCTCAACTTGGACTCAACCTCAACCTGGACTCAACCTCAACCTGGACTCAACCTCAACTTCGACTCAACCTCCACCTGGACTCAACCTCAACATGGACTCAACCTCCACCTGGACTCAACCTCCACCTGGACTCAACCTCAACATGGACTCAACCTCAACCTGGACTCAACCTGGACTCAACCTCAACCTGGACTCAACCTCAACTTCGACTCAACCTCCACCTGGACTCAACCTCAACATGGACTCAACCTCAACATGGACTCAACCTCCACCTGGACTCAACCTCAACTTGGACTCAACCTCAACCTGGACTCAACCTCAACCTGGACTCAACCTCAACATGGACTCAACCTCAACTTGGACTCAACCTCAACCTGGACTCAACCTCTGTCTAACTGTTCAGATGCACCAATCAGGGCCAGGGGGCGTGTCTAACTGCGTGTCAATCACTGCTCATGCACACGCATTCATTCTCCCTTGTGGGGGGAGGGGCTTAGGAGACCGTTTTGGGCTTAAGCAGAAAAGGGGGAGGGGGGGGGGACTGAGAAGTTGTTGATGTTGACATTCTTTGGCTGAGTCCTGGATCTTCACAGTCCACCTACGGCACCTTTAACGTGCGCTGCCGAGGCCTTAAGGCCAAGTGTTAAACTGGAAAATTAAAGATGCAGTGGAAAATATGTTGCATCGGCTCGTTAGGATAATATTTTGCTTTAATTGAACACAAATTCCTCAATATGACTCATGAGCCTGTCCACACTCTCTTTTCCAACTCTTTTATTTTTGTTTTACAGATAATTGCAAACAGACAAAGTAAGTTTTTGACAGAAAAAGGAATCTGGGTCACACAGACGTACGTAGTGTGCTTGTATCATACCAGCAGTGTTTTGGACTAGATTTAGAGCTGAAGAACATCCCTGCAGTCACACGTGACCGGCCTGCTGCCGGCTGGCTGTTCACACACTCGTACGTGGAGACACCAGCTCAGAAAATAACAAGAATTAAATCTTGAGCCGCGGTGTGGACAGACCGCAAAGAGAGATGTTGAGGGGATATTCCTGCCAGGTGGGCAGTGGGCTGAAGACGAGCGTGTGTGTGTCTGTCTGTGTGTGTGTGTGTGTGTGTCTGTGTGTGTGTGTGTGTGTGTGTGTGTGTCTGTGTGTGTGTGTGTCTGTATGCGTGTGTGTGTGTCTGTGTGTGTGTCTGTGTGTGTGTGTGTGTGTGTGTGTGTGTGTGTCTGTGTGTGTGTGTGTCTGTATGCGTGTGTGTGTGTGTCTGTATGCGTGTGTGTGTGTGTGTGTGTGTGTGTGTGTCTGTATACAAAAGTCTTCAGTCATCTGTCGCCTGTCTGCCAGCGTTTACCAGCTCGGCAGACTTCGCGGCATGCTGCCGGCAGCCCAGTTCCAGCCTTTCTCTCTCTGCTCTGGCCTCTTTCTTTCCTTTTCACCGTGACGGCTACACCGGCCTTCAGACTACTACTTCCTCACTCTCTTATTTGCAATCTATGCCGACCAACAGATGCGTGCTTATTAGAGGTCAGTTTTAACTACAAGAGGTGGATTCATGCTGGAAGGAGTCCAGATGGAGGAGAGGGGGAGGAAAAGGGGAGAGGAGAGGAGAGGAGAGGAGGGGAGAGGAGAGGAGGGGATAGGAGAGGAGAGGAGGGGAGAGGAGAGGAGGGGAGAGGAGAGGAGAGGAGAGGAGGGGAGAGGAGAGGAGGGGAGAGGAGAGGAGAGTCCAGGTGAGTGAAGCAGATATGTTACCTGATGTTGGGCCTCCTCCAGGTTCCCACTGGCCCACAGAGAGAGCCCGAGACGATGGCGGATCTTCGCCTCATCCTCCCGCCGAACCAGCTGCTCGGCGAGCCGCAGGCCTGTCAGGAGGGAGGGGGGGGGGGGGGGGGCAGGAGCAGGAGAGAGAGAGAGGGAGAGAGAGAGTCAACATGATTCAGGCAGACTAAGGTATCTTTCAGAATTACAGATGTAAGCATAGCATGGTGCTGATGTTCTCATGGCGAAAACATGTTTGGGTATTTGACCTCAGCTGTAACACACACACACACACACACACACACACACACACACACACACACACACACACACACACACACACACACACACACACACACACACACACACACACTAATCAGACTGCATAGTAATCAATGCTGAGCATCGACCGGCTGAGCAAACACATACACACGCTTAATGTTTGCATAGAGAAGCCACCCAGTATCATGAAGACGGCTACAAATATTTGCTAAACACGCCGATGAGCTAATAACAGACGGCGTGCCTCGTCTGCTCCGGGACAGACTCAGAGTTCTCGGGGAGGTTCTGGTCAAGCTGCCAAAGATCAACCAACGAATAGAAGTGAGTCTTCAGCAAGGACGTGAAAGTTTCAGCGGTCCGAGCGGTTCTTATATGAACGGGTGAACTGAGCCGTTCTAGCCGCCATTCGACTGTAAAATGAAGGAGGGAGACGAGAGAATGCGTTGCTACGGGCAACAGAAGCATGGCTGCAGGTGACGCTAGTTAACACTCCACTCAGCAGGTAACGTTAGCCTTCTGATTAAACAGGTTAACATGCTAACAGCTAACGCTAAACGCTGTAAAGTTTGACTGTTTCTGGAGACGGTGCGTTCAATGAAACTGGTAACCTACAGCGTTGCGGTGCATTCAGAGTTATTGTAAAATACCCTTTTGAATTTATTTCCTCAGCATATTAGGTCATATTGTTGATTGTTATATATATATATATATATATATATATATATATATATATATATATATAGTCATTATTTGAACAGTGAAAATAATAATAAAAATAGTTTTGTTAACTTTAATGTCACTAATGCTGATTATTCATTGATTCATTTGAATTAAAATATTTTAAATACTTTCACAGCAAAAATTATGTATGCGATTAATTTCCAACTACACCTCAGATAAAAAAAACAAAAAAACTTGAACCTGCACTTTCACATGTCTCTCTGTAGTTTTACTTATTTAAAGATAATGTACTTGTACTTCCTACTTGTTGTCTGGAGTTTGTACCTTCACAGTTGAAAGCACTTAATTTTAAGTCGCTTTGGATAAAAGCATCAGCTAAATGACATGTAATGTAATGTAATGTAATGTAATGTAATGTAATGTAATGTAATTTAGAATAATTAATCACAGAGTCTGTAATTAATTTGATAACATTTTTTAATTGATTGACAGCCCTATAGGTAGGTAACTATACTTACAACACCATGAAAAGGCTCGCGCACCTTTCTTTATTAACATGCATTTGGACACTGGAGGAGCATCTGATTGGACGACTTCGGTGCTCTGACACGGATCTTGAAAACAAGCAATATCATTTTCACGCCGTTCCGCGTTCTGGACGGTAACCGACGAGCCCGATGTCACATGTTTGCGTGTGTCCTCAGCCACCATGGGTTCTGCCCAATTACTGAGATGAAAATGCCACTAGCACAGAGAACAATGATAAAACGACAGCTGCTGGGGGGCCGCACATCGCGCATCACCCACAAGGTGCTAAACGCACAGCGAGCAGTCTGCGGCTCGGCGGCTCGACGGCGTGGGTCCACAAGTCAAATCCCATTCATCTCCTCCAGAAGGATTCTGATTATTAAGGGAGCGATTGTCGCGCCTCGTAATTCACTTTCAATGAGAGGCGAGCAGGCAGGTGGTGGTGGTGGTGGTGGGGGGGGGGGCAGGCAGTTTGACAGGCGACGCAACAAGCGGCATCACACGCGTTCGTGCTCGTCACGCGCACACGTATGTGTGTCGCCGTTCTCAAAATCCCTGCTGAAAATGTCAAGTTTTGAAGTTGATCCTGCAATAAAATAATACAAAGAATATGATGAGGTCATTTCCTGTCTAACTGGGACGTTCTGGGACTGGTTGGTGGGATTGCTGTGGATGAAGTCCACACAGAGATACACTGGTAAGAGCCAATGAGGTTTAACCGTGTATCAGCTGATTTAAATATCTCATGTTACTGTATTGTGTCAACAGTTAACTTCATGTAATATTGTATGAGGAGTTTTCTTTATCGGGGTCCAAATGTTCCACCAGAACCAGTTCCTTCCTGAGATTATTCTGCAGAGCCACCGTCTCTGCGTCTGGAGCTCAGCGCCGCCCAGGACGACTGTGATTGGTTTAAAGAAATGCAAACAACCCAGAGCGTTTTGTCCTCCTATCCCAGAATGCATCTGCGGTGTAGCCAGACCTTCCTCCACAGCGCTGTGGAGACAGAGCTGGCGATGTGAGACTGCTCATGCACAGTCTCACTTAACATAGGCTCTGTATTTGCAAGTCTATTCTCTCCCCTCGCGTGTGCGATGGAAGGAGGCTAAACATGCTTTTGGTCAAAGAGAGGAGAAAATGGGCCAAGCCACCCTCATCCAAAGTCTGCATTACTCGCCATTCCTGGAAAACTGCTGTGGCTGGACCAGATAAGCCAAGAACAGAGAGCGTGACCCGAAACAGCCAGCCTATTCTGCAAGACCCAGCAGCACTATGCAACCGTAGACTTCACGGCTCCTCCGTGGCCACGCTAGCCGGCAGCCTTTGAAGCCTGCACCAGTCTCCCCCCTCTCGCCTTATCTTTCCACACACCCTCCCGCCGCCTGCCTGCCTGCCTGCCTGCCTGCCTGCCCTCTTCTCCCATGCATCTGCCCAGCTCCTCTCTCCCTGTGCCTCCCGTATTCATTTTCTCATCTCTGTGCCTGTTGCCCACCCCGTCCCTCTGTGCTTTCTCTACCTGTTTCATCTCCACTGTGGGGGGGGGGGCGTTTGCGAGGACTCGGCACTGCTTAGGGCTCATTAGGCGCCGGAGCAAGAGAGAGGAAACAGATCTAAATTATCCTTTTTCATTCTCTGACAGCCTCACGCCTCACTCATCTCAACTGCAGCTCTGAGGCTTTCATCTGCACACGCACACACACACACACACACACACACGCACACACACGCAGACACACACACACACACACACACACACCCACCCACACACACACTTTCCGTCTCTGAGCTGCTCTGTGATAGTTCTTCATGATCAAGCCCGAGTGTCAACCAACTCCATGTTTTCTTTATTCTCCACTTGACAGTGAAATAATACATGTGAATTATGACTCACGCCGGTCTCTGTCTTCCTCCTCCGCCCGCCTGCCATTCTCTTTCTTTCCCTCCATCCCTCCTTCCTCCTTCCCTCCCTGACTGTCATTCCCTCTGTTCTCCCGCTCTTTATCACTCAGTGTCTGTCACTGTCACCGTGCGAGCCTTTGCTGCGCCCCACAGGCGCAGTCACGTAGCAGCGGCTGACACGAGGATGTTGGCCGTGGCTGCATGGCTGCACCCTGAAGAGCAACTGGAGAACACTTTAAAGGCTGCTTGACAGCTGGGTGAGAGATTCTCTGCAGCCCCCGAGGCCCGCGCACCTCCGGCTTCAGACGCAAGCTTTACGCGCGTGCGTAGGAACAAGGGCGAGAAATCTCATGCACTGCACTGTCTACGGTGCATGAGATTTCTAGTGGGTTGTGCCAGAAACAAAATACCCAGGAGCGTGCACACGCGGGACAACACAGTACCCTTTGAACATGACCACAGACTGAAAAGAACAGAGGACATATACATACATATATATATATATATATATATATATATATACATATATATATATATATATATATATATATATATATATATATATAAAAAACAAGTTCACAGTGACTGCGTTTACATGCACATGCACACGATATTCTGACTAATCTGTTAACACGGCTAATGAAAGACAATATTCCACTAATATTCCCGTTTACGTGCAGCCGTGTAAATCAGGATTAGCTCGGCGTGTTCCAGCGGCGGAGGACGTGTTGGAGCGCGTGAACTCAGCGTCCATCTTTCATTCCTTCAACCAGCTTCTAGAAAAGGTCGCCTCATATCCAGAAACCTGTTGATGTCTGAGTCCTTCATGATGTCTAAAAGTAGCCGTATGTTTCTACTTCTTGTCTTTCGGCCGTGCATCTCTACCGCCGCCCTGCAAACTGTCAGCTGGTTGGTTTGCGTACAGTAACCATAGCAACTCACAGAGCTGACCGTAAACTGTCACAAACTGCAGTAAAAACCCTGATTGATGCAGATTCTGTAAAACATGTCCGAAGAATAATACCAGAATATCACACACGTCTTAATCTGAAAATGATAAATTTGGGGAAGAAGCCTTATTCTGAATATCCAAACAGAATCTGCCGTTTACATGACCCGTATCAACTTCAGAATATTGTCTTATTCTGAATAATACTGCAATATTAGTGTGCATGTAAACACGGATTTGTGATTCGAGAAACAACAGTTATGATTTTCATGAATAATATTTTCAAACTTGGAAAGGTGAAGGTAATTTAGCTCCAGAGGAGGCAAAGTAGTAGTAGTGTGTGTGTCTGTGTGTGTGTGTGTGTGTGTGTGTGAGTGTGTGTGTGTGAGTGTGTGTGTGTTAGTGTGAGTGTGTGTGTGTGTGTGTGTGTGTAAACTGTCGCAAACTGCAGTAAAAACCCTGATTGATGCAGATTCTGTAAAACATGTCCAAAGAATAATACTAGAATATCACGCACGTCTTAATCTGATAATGCTATATTCAGAAAAAGGCTGTACTCTCAGCAGGGGAGTCTGCTCTGTGTAGGGGTACTTTGGGGGACTGCAGGGGGTCCGTGTCCCACTAGGGCTACTTTGGGGGACTGCAGGGGGTCCGTGTCCCCCTAGGGCTACTTTGGGGGACTGCAGGAGGTCCGTGTCCCCCTAGGGCTACTTTGGGGGACTGCAGGGGGTCCGTGTCCCCGTAGGGCTACTTTGGGGGACTGCAGGGGGTCCGTGTCCCCCTAGGGCTACTTTGGGGGACTGCAGGAGGTCCGTGTCCCCCTAGGGCTACTTTGGGGGACTGCAGGGGGTCCGTGTCCCCCTAGGGCTACTTTGGGGGACTGCAGGAGGTCCGTGTCCCCCTAGGGCTACTTTGGGGGACTGCAGGGGGTACGGTGACGGCGTTATCAATCGAGTATTGATTGGTCAGTAGGCGGAGCTTTTACACCGGTTGATCTCTAACCTCTAACATGATAGGTGTTCAGCATAAGTTACCATGGCGATGTAACCCGGTAACAAGTGACCCACCGCCGTGATACATAAAACCCCGGGTTTAACCTGGAGTTGATGGAATAATAATACTCACTGGAAATGCTCTTCCAGCCCATAAAACATTTAACACTCTATATTTAGGACCTGTTACATTCCCACAGTTCCCCATTCATACTGGAAGCTGCCCAGTCCAACCACAGTCTTTTTTATTATTATTTTTTAACAATCTGCATTGATCAATATACCGACTTTCCAAATTTCCAGGAATATTCAGCAATAACCATCAGGTACATTTTGACCACAAACAGCCGTTGTTAGTTGTTCCATAAACGGAGCGTGGAGAGCCTCCATTAGTCGCTACAATGACGCCATTGATTTAACGGCTGAGACAGAAATAACTTCACAGGAAGAGAAGTGACAGAAACTGTCAGCAGCTAATTGGTTTCTCCATTTATCTCCTGCTGCAGCCGCGTGTCCTTCTGTTTACAATCAGAATATCACAGGCACGCACGCACGCACGCAGACACGCACGCACACACACACGCACGCACGCAGACACAAACACACGCACGCACGCACACACGCAGACACACACACACACACACACACAGACACACACACACGCACGCAGACACACACACACACGCACGCAGACACGCACGCACACACGCACGCAGACACGCACGCACACACACACGCACGCACGCAGACACAAACACACGCACGCACGCACACACGCAGACACACACACACACGCACGCAGACACACACACACGCACGCAGACACACACACACACGCACGCAGACACACACACACGCACGCAGACACACACACACACGCACGCAGACACACACACACGCACGCAGACACACACGCACGCACGCACGCACGCACGCAGACACACACACACACGCACGCAGACACACACACACGCACGCAGACACACACACACACGCACGCAGACACACACACACGCACGCAGACACACACGCACGCACGCACGCACGCAGACACACACACGCACGCAGACACACACACACGCACGCAGACACACACGCACGCACGCACGCAGACACACACACACACGCACGCAGACACACACACACGCACGCAGACACACACGCACGCACGCACGCAGACACACACACACACGCACGCAGACACACACACACGCACGCAGACACACACACACACGCACGCAGACACACACACACACGCACGCAGACACACACACACACGCACGCAGACACACACACACGCACGCAGACACACACACACACGCACGCAGACACACACACACGCAAGCAGACACACACGCACGCACGCACGCACGCACGCAGACACACACACACACGCACGCAGACACACACACACGCACGCAGACACACACACACACGCACGCAGACACACACACACGCACGCAGACACACACGCACGCACGCACGCACGCAGACACACACACGCACGCAGACACACACACACGCACACACACACGCGCACGCACACATGCACGCACGCACACATACATACACACGCAGACACACACACACACACACACACACGCACACAGACACACGCACGCACACACATACACACACACGCACACATACACACGCACACACACACACGCGCGCACGCACACACGCAGACACACACACACACATACACACATAAATACACACACTGATTTTGTCGACATTATCTGCACAAGTCCGGAGCCTTTCTATCCTTCCTTCCAATTAATCATTTTCGATAAACAACAAACAAGCAATGCAGCATGAAGAGGATGAAGATGATGAAGAGGAGCAGCATGAAGATGAAGAGGAGGAGGAGGAGGAGAGCAGCATGAAGAGGAGGAGGAGGAGCAGCATGAAGATGAAGAGGAGGAGGAGGAGGAGGAGAGCAGCATGAGGAGGAGGAGGAGGAGCAGCATGAAGATGAAGAGAGGAGGAGGAGGAGGAGGAGGAGGAGGAGGAGGAGGAGGAGGAGGAGGAGGAGGAGGAGAGCAGCATGAGGAGGAGGAGGAGGAGGAGGAGAGCAGCATGAAGAAGAGGAGGAGGAGCAGCATGAAGATGAAGAGGAGGAGGAGGAGGAGGAGCAGCAGTAGGAGTCGGAAAAAAATAGAAAAACAGAAGGGAGAAAAAAAAAAACCTTGCCAACTTTTCGGTCTGGGTAGGTTGGCCAGAAATAATTGGCTGTCAAGGATAGTGAAGGCGCTGTTCTTTTTCACAGCCAAGCCGAGGAACAATACAAGGACAGTGCGGGGGGTGGGGGGGGGGGGGGGGGACAGCGCGGAGACAGAATGGCCTGTCACCTTTGTTTCCATTAAAGCTCAACAAGCAGGTCTGCAGACGGCGTGCGGCTCGCTGCCGGCCCGGCCAGCTCTGATCGAGCGGACGGAGGAGATATGTTCCTGACAACCGTCCTCGCTCACGCGCGGCAATTTTCTTGGATGCAAACAGGGTTTAGGTTGTAACACGGCGGGTGGGCCTGAGAATGAGGCTGGTGGGGGGGACGCTAAGCTCACATCCATGGATGCTTCCACTTATCACATCCTGCACTGTCACTGACATAATCAGTAAATATACACACAGCTTCAAAGCACGATTATATTCAGGCAAAACAAGACATTTTGAGGAAACAGTCGCTGCCTTTACATGCAGTTAAAAAAGCTGAATATATTTGTGTTAATGCCCGGCCATGTAAACACCTTCCCCTGGCTAGAGGTCTCCTCAGGAATACCCCGGTTACTAAAGGAGTTATCTAGGTCTGCTAACCGGGGTATTCCTTCATGTATACACCTTAACCGGGGGGTAAACTTGGGTTAAGCGTATGCACATGCTCCGTAGGCTATAACTGCCCCTCCCCACACCGCTGCAGTGGGTTTTGACCCGGAAATAGAAAAGAGCAGTTGGAAGCAACAACACAAGCTTTTACATTCAAGCCCACGGAGGACTTCGCCTGGGCAAGTACCATCAATAAGACCCCTTTCTGGGACTGAAAAGTCATCCATGATTCAGTCAACTGGAAGAAAAAGCCTTATTCTGACCAGTTGTACGCTGTCAGAGCGCCACCTACTGTACCGGAGGTAGAATTACTCCCGTCATTCTTCCCCTCACGTATCAGGGAGAACTGGCAGAACCCGGTTATTCACTTAAGCGGGGTTACTGCTGTGCATGTAAATGCAGTGAAGGGGCCAAGCTGCAGGTTTTTATTCCACCATAATCTGCAGGGGACAATGAAGCATGAGAGGCAAGAGTCTGCCACTGTGTGAAAAAGATCCTTTGGCACCTCGCTGCAAAGAGCCCTCTGAGAAATGTAGATATAGAAGTGTGAAGAACAGCTAGCAGTAAACAGGAGAAATGCCTTGGCATGCATCCTGATAGGATTGCAGAGACATACACACACACAAATGCTGGAATACCTATACAGCACAGAAGACAACAACGATGCACAATACGCACACAGAATCCCCCCGTGCACTTAGACACATAAGCACAAACACACACAGCCTAATAAAAGTGTGGCAGAGGCTTAGCAACAAATAGGCTCTGAATTTCATATTCATGAATGCACAAACTGTACGCCTATCAGCTCAGGCAACAAAGGCAATCCTCTCTGCTGTTCCCCGACTCACTCACCTTCCTGCAGGTACATGACAGCCTGCGAGTAGTTCTGCAGTGCGTGGTGTGTCCTCCCCAGGCTGCCGTAGGCCAGTGTCTTGGCAGCCAAGTCATTAGTCTGAGCCGCCACGCTCAGGTGCTGTTCCTGGAACACGACCGCCCGCTCGTAGTTTCCGAGCGACTCGTAGGTGAGGCCCAAGTTCCCGTAGGCGCGGGCCTGGCGCGTGGGGCTGCCCGCCTCCTCGGCGATCTCCAGGTCACTTTGGTGGCAGCGCAGGGCCGTCTCATACTCTCCCATAGACTGATACACGGCGCCCAGACCGCAGCTGGCGTCGCCCTCCAGTAGTCTGTCCTGGGTGTCGCGGGCGATGGCCAGCTGGCGCTCCAGACACGAGATGGCCTGCTCGTAATTTCCCAGCTGGCTGTGCAGCGCGCCCAGTTCACCGTAGGCCTGAGCTTTGCCTCCACACTCGCCCAGCTCATGGGCCACAACTAGCCGCTTCTCAAAGCACACCAGCGACTGCTGCAGGTTTCCCATCGCCCTGCAGGTAAACACAGACAACCAGTGAGGTTAGGAGTGAGATAAGAAACCAACACGACCACCTCAGAGAAAATCATTGGCATTTTCTGTCCAAATAGGCAACCTGTGTTCTATAGATAGAGAAAACTAAAGAGAGCAACAGGGGAGTAATAGTTGACGTGAAGGGTTAGAGGACGGGCTGAAGGTGCAGAGAGTTGACATGTCATGGCACTACGGTGCATACAGAGAGGCGAAGACCATAACCGTTCCTGTGGACCACCATGGGATCTTATTTTGGAAAAGAGACGGATAATGGTTTGTACCCGTCTGAATTGAGCCATGAATGACACGTATGATGTTTGTTACTTTAAAAGATAATTCAGCAAGTGAAGAAAGTCTCTGTTTGTCTTACGACCGTTTGGTTTTGTGTGAAACCGATTAGTGAACTTCATCTCTCGTCTCGCACAATATACGTCACCTCACTCGCTCGCTAGCTAGCTAGCTTAGCGCTGTTCCACAACACAGGTAACGTTATCTTACCTGCTGTGTTTTATCCAGCGTCTTAATAATGAGCCGGGAAGAGAAAGAACGAGCAAGACGTCCGCTGCTGGTGTGAGTAACGCTACGTCCCGGTAGCAAACACACAGACGTCGTAGCTTCAGAGAAACGTCACCTAGAGACGTTAAGGCGATTTATACAGACTCATACTTCAACGACAAACTGTGACTTTCTTCACTTTTAAAACGACCAACATCATGTGTGTAAATAATGGCTCAATTCAAACTGGATCAAACATCTCGTCTCTCCCCGTTGACTTCTATACATATTTCCTTTTCCAAAATAAGGTTCCTTGGTGGTCCACCGATAGGGGAGGGTCTTCCCCTCTCTATATGGAGGTACCTTTAATGCCCTCAACACTCAAAATCTCTTTCCTTCTGCTATCTCAAAATCTCTTTCCTTCTGCTATCTCATATCTAGGGGAAACTATATTCTTCATTCTTACAGATACACATTAATTCTCCTTTAAGAGAGCACTATAAGGACTCATCAAAGCGTGCACATTGCAGGAACCCTTTCATTTGGAAAGCACCAGATCATTTCAGTTTTTGTGTGAATGAATTAGACATCCAACACACTCGATGTGAGAAATGTAGCCTGTTTGAAGAGTAATACCGTCTAGCCTTGGTAAGGTCACCTCCATCCTCTAGTGTATGTGTTTACAACACAGTGGCGTTCATCCCATCTGGGCATTTTATTCGCCTACGCAGCCTTCAAACAGACTTTATTCACATGCTCACGCACGCCAACAACTGCTGGATGCCGGTTCAAACCGAGCATTCAAAGAATAAAAGCCCTAAGCTTAATTAATGCTGTGTGATAATGCATAAGAGCTGTTAGAAGACGAGAGGGTGATGTCTATTATTCCCCTCTGAACTCGTGCATGGCTTATACTGCCGTGTGTGATTGCTGTGGTGGCATGCAGATGACGGTGCACAATAAGAAGAAAATCATCTGCAAAATGAGGATTTCAGCAAGCCCTTCGTGTTTTATTTTGCAGTGTGGTCTCGTAGGACGCTATCGGCTCTTTGAAGCATGAGGAGACATAGAAGGGAGAAGAGACGCGAGATGTAAGCGGTTGCCTCGAAAATAACTGCTTCGCTCAGTTTTCAGACGTCTGTGTGCCAAAGCCTCTTTGCATGCAGATAAGGCCGGAGCCACTCGGCGGCTGCTGAGACAGCGAGCGCCAGGCTCACATCCCAGCCTCGCTTACCACCACCAAGGTGTCTCTGAACTACGGTGGCCCTTTACAGTGAGCTAAATAATATGCAAAGTAGGATTAGTGTGTGTACTGGCTAATGCCAGTCAATACAATGATCTGTTGCTGCAACAGCTAGGGGGAAACAGATATGTTATACAAAGACTGGAAAGTATTTTTTCTAGCAATGTGAAAAAGTGAATTTGAAACCTGATGCCTTTCATTTAACCCAGTGGAACTGTGTAATAGAAGTTGTCCTTCAGTGCCTACATTGGTATGGAGGCACACGTCCGTGTTCCCATATTCCAATGTGGCGTCTTCTATGCACTTCGTGTGAGACTGGCTGAACTGTGGAGAGCTACCTGTTATGCTGTGTTACTCAGGAAATAAACGGCTGGCTGGAGCCAAAGTTTCATACGTTTCATCAACACACAACGCACGAGGAGTACACAACCGCTGCACATGATCACGTAAACAACGACCACCTGCAGGAGGTCCGCTCTCTAAGGGTTAAAGCAGACTCACCTGTGCCCGTTGCCTAAGCCGCTGTAGGCCTTCTCCTGGTCCTGCATGCGGTTGAGGCTCTGGGCCACCGACAGATACTGGTCGTAGTACTTGATGGCTTCCTCAAAGTCTCCCAGAGCCTCGTAACAGTCCCCCAGGTTCCCGTAGGCCCTGCCCCTGTCCATCACCGCCTCGTTGCCACTCAGCTGCTGTAACGTGGCCAGCTGCTGCTCCAGGTAGCCAATGGCTTCCTCCATCACGCCTACATTCATTTTGGTGATGCCCATATTCCCGTACACCTGAGCCTCCACGACAGGGTCCTTCAGCCTCCGGCCCAGCTCCAGCTGCTCCTCGTAGCTCTTGAAGGCCATGGCGTACTTCCCCAGGGCCATGTAGACGGCTGCCAGGTGTCCATGGGCTTTGCACTCCCCCGACACATCGCCCAGCTCCTGGTACACCTCCAGCTCTTGGGTGTGGTAGCCCAGAGCTTTGTCGTACTTCTGCACAAGTCTGTAGGTGGCCCCGAGGGCAGCGTAGGCGCAGGCCTCCATCCTGCGCTCCTTAACCTGAAACAAGGTCAAATTTCATAAGCATTTAGGACATGACATTTCCTATTTATATGATTAATTTGTCTAGTGTATGTTGTACTGCAGTCATTGCGCAACGCATTCTCATGAACAAATTTGTATGATATCGTACAAAATTACAGCAACTGTCAGCTGGTCACATGATAGATAGACAGGTTAAGCGGTCTTTACAATTAAATTTAGCCAACAAAAGGGGGGACAGTGAGCCGGGTACAGAGGGCCGTGAGGTGGTGGTCCTTTTGGCTGCTGTTACAGTTCAGTTTAGCCGACAAAAGGTGACGACCAAAACGACTAGTTAAGATTAGAAAATAGGTTTGGGTTCAAATACCCTATAAGTAGTAGTAGTTGTCCCGGGATACAAACACCCGTTTCCTGGGTGAAAGTCTTGTATTTTCTCCTTAACTTCTTCCAGAACATAATCTCTGCTCCCCGGCTTGAAAGCCCTGCGTTGTAGGACCCAAACATCCACCCCTTCGTGCTCTTACACATCAGCAGTCAATGTGCTGCTGACGGTAGTAAATACGTGGAATACATTCGAATTCCAGTGCATTACTTTTTGTAGCGATGTGTACGAATGCGTCATGAGAACAGACGTTGTTGTTTATGGCCGTACCTGGTGAGCTAAGGCCAGTTGCTGCTCGTAAAACTGAATGGCTCCAGTCACATCTTTCTTACAGACAAAGATGTCTCCGAGGTTCCCCAGAGCTCGGAAGCGAGCCTGTGCGTTGTTGAGCGACTGTGCCAGGGACAGCAGGTATTTCTGACACTCCTCCGCCTTGGTGAAGTCTCCCAGGGCTTTGAACGCCAAGCCGAGGTTACAGTACGCCTTGGCCTGACTCAGTTTGTCGTGCAGGTCCTTGGCCAGGGCTAAGTCCTGCTCGTAGTATTTCACCGCGTCCTGGTAGTTGCCCAGACAGTAGTGGGCGTAACCCAGATTGTGACAAACCTTCCCTTCGCTCTCCATGTCCTGGAGGTCCGGGGACAGGCGGAGGTACTGCTCGTAGTAGGGCACGGCCTGAGGGAACTCTCCGCGAGAGCAGTGGAAGTTGCCGAGGTTGCCCAGAGCGCGCGCCTCGCTCTGGACGTCCCGGAGCTCCCGGGCGATGTTGAGGTGGTTCTGGTAGTGTTGCAGAGCGCGGTCGTGGGCGCCCAGCGCCTGGTAGGCCACCGCCAGGTTGCCGTGGGTGGAGGCCTGCGAGGCCCGGTCGTTGACCTCCATGGAGATCTGCAGCTCCTGCCGGTGGTAGCGAACCGCCTGGTCGAAGGCTCCCAGGGCGTTGTAGGCATTACCCATGTTGCCATAGGCCCGGCCCTGAGCAGCGTAGTCGTTCAGCTCCTGGGCGATGGCCAGGTGAGTTTTGTGGAGTTTCAGTGCTGTCTCGTAGTCCCCCTTCATCTGGTGGATGATGCCTGTGGAGAGCAGAAAGAGAGAGAATACATTTTTAGACCAAAGGTGCCCAAATTCTTTCAGATGAAGGGTCAAAATGTATCTCGATGGAATAATCCCTTAATTCTTGTAATTCTTCGTAGATAAATCTTACATATCGTCACCTTCCTAAAATAATGGCCTAAGTCATTTTTTTGACAAAAATGTTTTTTTTTTGCCTAAATCATCTCCTCATGGTGCTGACTACCTGACTGCCTACCTGACATCCTACATCCTCAGTTGATCAGGTCTTGTGATTCTACACCTTTAGTACAATTAGTATAATGGACTATGTCAAATGTGTGACTTAGGCCGTTTTAGTTTTTTGTGTTTTCTGAAAAACCTGAATAAATGACTTAGGCCATTATTTTAGGAAGGTGACGACATGTGATTTAAGAGGGAACTTTACACTGCTGAAAAGTCAGATTAAGTACTTTTTAGCTGCACGATTTTCATATTACTTCATGTATTAAGTTTTCTGTATTACGTTGGATGATGTCTTAGGGGCCGTCCACGCAGAAACACTTTTTGGTGTAAACGCACGTTTAGCACGTTTAGCACGTTT
This sequence comes from Gymnocephalus cernua, assembly GCA_023631565.1. Classification (NCBI taxonomy): domain Eukaryota; kingdom Metazoa; phylum Chordata; class Actinopteri; order Perciformes; family Percidae; genus Gymnocephalus; species Gymnocephalus cernua. The sequence goes on along the minus strand of CM042425.1, from coordinate 401,188 downwards.
ACCAGGTTTAGCAGGTTTAGCAAGTTTAGCACGTTTAGCACGTTTAGCATATTTAGCACGTTTAGCACCCGTCCAGACGGATCCTGTAAACGTGCCTGAAGACACACTTTTTTTAAACCTGGTCCCAGGGTGAAAAACTTTGAAAACGCCGCCCTTGCATCTTCGTTTGGACGGCGAAGCCGCATACGTGAGTATCGATGATGTCATCGCCACACCCCTCGGCCTCTAGCATTCGACCTCTTACCCCGCGATGACGTCTCATAACAACAACAACAACAATGGCGGACTACGCGCTTGTGTAGTCTCCGGTTTCCGTGCACTAGCCATTTTCGTCTTCTTCTTGTGGAAGGAGATTGTGGAGTACAGTAACACGACTTGTGATTGCAGGAAGGAAATGTATATTACCAAACTAAATCAATATTGTTATGAGTTCATAGCATTTGTTCCTTCGTTTCACTTTCAGGATATTTAAGGCAAAATATTCTGACTGTCTGGAGAGGATTGCATTCAGACGCTTCCTCTCCATGCAGTGGTGGCCTAGAGGTTAAGGAAGCGAGCTTGTGACCGCCGGTTCAATCCCCAGACCGACAACAGGACAGGATCAAATCTGGGTGTTGAGAGTGAAAGAGCAGCTCTTGTCCCCCCCTCATCACCACCACTGAGGTGCCCTTGAGCAAGGCACCTTAACCTCCAACGGCTCCAGTGGAGCTGCTCAGTGGCAGCAGATCAGACTGGTTGGACTGGGCAGCTTCCAGTATGAATGGGGAACTGTGGGAATGTGACAGGTCCTTGTTGACAATGAGAAGAATAAATACAGCATAAAGACTTGAATCGTCACACCAGCGACTCTGGGATTATTAAGAGAGCAAGGAGAACTTCTTCAACAGGAGGAACTTAAAGACCCATTCATGGGGAAATTGTAATTGAGTATAATTCAGCTCTTCATGTACAAAACAAGTCATATGGTTGTTAAAATATGCTCTCCGAGCCATCTGTTCCCTGCTTACTCAACACGCTCTCCCACAGAATTATGGTCATTAAAATGTAGTGCAACCAAGCGGAGTTATTACAACACCAAAATAGAGTCTTTTGTTTGTCTAAGCTGTCCTTGATGATCGCGTCTTAGAGGGATTTCATCAAAATCAACAACTTTTCCACAGGCTTGGAAACGGTAACGCAGGAGTGAAAGTGTGAAGAGCTGACGGAAAGCTCAGCAAACAACTCTTAAAAACAGAAGAAACGGAGAAAAGAAACAATAAATAATGGACAAGCCGGTGCATGGAGCGTAATACCTCTAAAATAATATCTTTACCACCACAGCCAGGCAGCCATCTGGCACACGCACGCACGCACGCACGCACGCACGCATGCACGCACGCACACACGCACAGACAGACATACACACACACACGCACGCACGCACGCACGCACGCACGCACGCTCAAGAGTGAAAGTTGAAATGATTTCAACTTTGACCCAGTTGCTGCTGACCAATGAGATAACAGGGAAATAGTTTCCTTGCCTCCCTTGATGATGAACACCTGCGCGGTGCTTTGCTCTCGGCGCTTTGCTCTCGGCGCTTTGTTCTGCGCCCTACCTGGCGGTGCGCAGGGAGCAAATCGCTTAGCAGGTGATGGCGGCTAAACTGATAATATGAAAGTTCACTGAGAGAGAAGACAGGCTGCAGGCTGCTGGATGGAGACAGAGAAACAACTTAAGTCCTTCACCCAGCAGCGTGGCCATTGTTGCTTTGCTGCGTCAGCATGGAGAGTAATGGGCTGCTGGGACGGGGGAGGGGGGTTCACCGGGGATGGAAACAGCCAGAACCGGTGGGAACCAGAGGCAGAGATGAGGCTCTGCGGCTTGTGGTGAGTTTGTGATGGTGCCGCTGGGATTAGATACCCGCCATGTGTGTTTTCCCATTCATTTCATGCGAAACCTGCCACAGTGCGAGACTGCACCCTGAAAATAACCAGACGGCTCCAACGACTGCAGAAGTCAAACGTTAGATGTGGCTACGCACTCAGATGTTGGCTCGATTTAAAAACTCTGCACATTAGGCCAATGAGAATGGAGTAAAACAAGCTTTGGCACCTCTACAGTGTGAGCCACTGGGCTGCATGATACTACCAGTAGGGCTGATACACTACCAGTAGAGCTGATACACTACCAGTAGGGCTGATACACTACCAGTAGAGCTGATACACTACCAGTAGGGCTGATACACTACCAGTAGGGCTGATACACTACCAGTAGGGCTGATACACTACCAGTAGGGCTGATACACTACCAGTAGAGCTGCATGATACACTACCAGTAGGGCTGATACACTACCAGTAGGGCTGATACACTACCAGTAGAGCTGATACACTACCAGTAGGGCTGCATGATACACTACCAGTAGGGCTGATACACTACCAGTAGGGCTGATACACTACCAGTAGAGCTGCATGATACACTACCAGTAGGGCTGCATGTTGGTATTTGCATTACTGATTAATCTGCCCAGTATGTGTATGTCTTTAAATATTAAATATTGTTTTCTGCAATCTTTCCATAAAAAATTACTTTGATTATCAAAATAATCGCTGATTATTTTTCTATTGATGGACTAATGGTTGCAGCTCTAATTACCATATTTATATTTGTATTGTATGCATATTTATACATACTGTACATGCTGTACATGCATGCATACATTTGTAGGTTGGTGGACATGGAAGAAATTTCCGAGTGTGAAAATGCATCATCAGTATTTCATCAAGTCTAATGAGAACACTTTCCAACGTGCCTAAACTGGAGTCTGAATGATGTTCTGCAGACTGATTGGATGGAGCTGCCTACTTAATTCAGACCATGACTCAGCACGCAGCAGGCGCCCACGGACAAATCAACCCCGATTTGCTGTTTGTTTGCTTGTTGGCGTTCTCAGGTGAAAGCGATACAACCTGAAGTGACCTCGTAGTCCTCAGGTCACCGCCCTGAGGGTTTGGTATGCTCGCCGTATCGCCGAGGGGAACGCGGAGGGAAGCAGCGCTGACAAATAACGCAGCAAGAATGCAGAATGCTGATTTAACTTCTCAACGAGTGGAACTCAGGCGGATCTGTGGACTTTGTACAAATGCAGTAACAGCACAAAACAAAGGAATGACAGGACAGGACACGTGGACCTGGAGGGGGGGGGGGGAGGGGGGGGTGTGCAAGACATCTGATAAAAGAATACCTAAAAACTGTACAACATTTGGGAAAAACATCATAGTCCTATTTTTTCTGACAGTCCTTGGCCCCGCCCCCGACCGCCCTTGGCTCCACCCATGTCAGCCAATAGGCTCGTTCGAGATGAGCCAGATCTGCGCAGAATCGATCACCGGCGATCTCCGCCCGTTGCACGCCGGTTAGATTTGTGTCCGAGTTGATCCCGACTTGCTCTGACGTCATGCATACGTAGCAACGATAATCTCACGAGAGCAAGGCGGCCGCAGGTTTGAGACGCAGGCAGCGCAGTTGCTTTTCACCGACTGCAAGACCCAGGCGGACACAAGGCATGCTGGGAAACGCCGGCCTCTCAGCTGATCTAACAGCTGATTGGTTCAGAATCGACAACATGATGACGTTTTATATAAACTTTTTATTGATTTTGAATCAGAGGGATTTTAACTGCTGTGTGTCTGATTTAAAGGCTTATTGTTTACAGAACACATGCTGTGTGGCTGACAGTTATGTTTGGAAGTCAGAGAGACTAAATCTGTTCAGATTACAGATCATCTACAGTCTGTTGTTATTAAAATCAGCAACAGATCACATGTAGAGCATGTTGACAGCTACTCTGTCATAATAAGAACAACTGGAGACTGTGTACAAGCTGATATATGGGTCTGATAACATTTTATTAAATCAGAATCAGACCACAGTGTTTCTGTGACTTCCTGTTCAGCCTGCAGGCTGCTGGATGCGGCTGGAAACTGTCCGACTTCACAGCGGCCTTTTGTCACCGCCCCCCCGCTGCTGCTGCCTGCTCTCGTCCACTTTACAGGCGAGGCGCAGTTCATCTTGAACGAGCCTAGTGGCTCCGCCCCTGGCCGCCCTTGGCTCCGCCCCTGGCAGCTGGGAGTCTTTCCTAAGAGTAAAAGCACGTTAAGATTCACAGCAGGCTCGTTGGAAGAGCACTGACAGCTCTCGCCACAAAGTCACTCCCAAGGTTATGCTTTCCCCAACGGAGGCTGATCTTCCCGAGGATGTAATGCCTACTGATGTATTCCCAGCAATCATGTTCCACGCTGCAGGCTAAAAATGGATCTGGGGCTCAGCGATGGATGGACGGGAGGAAGAGGCTGGGGGTCTATGGCCAGGTTGGAGTTTGGGGCTCGGAAGCTGCAGCCAAAATTGCCATAAGCCTTAGGCTACGCCTGCAGCCACACTAAGAGCAAGACATGCTTCTCTGCCCCCCCCCCCCCCCCACACACACACACATATGGTAAAAGGATTATAGAAGCCTCTGGGAATCATATCCAGCAGGATAGTAAATAAAACCACCAAATGCTGCCGAATCACAAATATTTGTAATTACTACAGTGGTCAGTTGGTCACGACTCTAAATGACCTCACTGAGATCCAGTCAGTGTTTCCACCCGAGTCTGTGGTGGACGTCATACAGCTCAACAGAGTGGAATTAAAAATCCCCGATCACCATCCCCGGGGGAGAAGAAATCACTTCCGGAAGACCAGAGCCGTTCAAATAGCGGGCGGCCATTGTTGATCTCTATGCTCTTGACTTTAATATATGAAATAATACTCCTCAATTATTCCTCTATTGTGCACAGCTTGACACGATGACTGTGACAAAAAAACATCATTCAAATACATTCACACAGAGCCAGCCCCCCCCCCCCCCCCCCCCTCCCACAACACATCATTCAAATACATTCACACAGAGCCAGCCCCCCCCCCTCTAACCACAGACATTAAAAGCATGACAATGTGCTGTCACTTCCCATTACACAGCTGGCTGTACAGAGAGGGATCTGCAGCGGCGATGACTTTGAGGGATGGCGTCTTGTTCGGAGTAAATCACTGTGTCATTCTCTCAGCGAGCTATGGCGGTCCAGAGCGCCGCTGCCTGCAGACCGCTAAGAGGATTTCACCAACAATGCTGCTGCTGCTGGGCTGGCGTGATACTGGGAATAGAGCAGGGATGACCAGCCCAAAATAATAACTGGGGTGTGTTCCTCGTTGGTATTTAAGAACGAGGTCAACATTATAATTCACATTCGTGTTTGAGAAGTTAAAACCATGAACAGGATGCTGGAATTGTGGCGTTTGTGGAAACGTTGACCCATATTCAGGCCTCAGCTGAAGGAGACTGGCATGTGTAAAATACCAAGAATTATTTTAGTATGTACCACGAAATTCCAACAAACGGAGCTGCAGAACAAGCATATTTAGGTTAGTACTTCTGAGAACAATTTCTAGATTTAGTCTTAAAGGAGCACTAAGAGTTCCTGCATCATCTCTCCTTGATCCGCTAGCTGCCTTCTAGTAAGTCTTTTTATTCTACTTCGTTTAAGAATGCTTGATTCTGATTGGCTGGGAGGAGGGCATTAACCCGGCATGTTGCCCGCTGACTGACTGAGCACAGCGTCATCAGATAGCAGATCAATACGCCGCTTGTATATTTTTTTTATATCACAGAAATTTCAAACATGGAGCTAAGCGTAAATTCTTTCAGGAAGACTTCAAACTCGTGTTTACATCACTCCTGGTTGATCAGCTGTTCCTAGGCTGTCGTCGTCAGTGGTGATCAGGTTCAGCTGGTTCAGTTAAACCAATCAGAGACAGCCATGTATTGCAAGCCAATCACAGCATGGCATCTTGTTTAAATCTCCTCTCTCCTTTCCGGTTGTCAGTGGTCATTTCAGGTTTTGAGTGCGTCCCGCCTCCTCCCCTTTCACCCCCCCGGTAGTATCGGCGACTGGCTTCCTCTTGGCGCTCTTGGTTGGTTCCTGTCAGCTTTATCACCACCACCAGTGTCTAGACTCCATCGGGGGATATGGATGGGTTACACCCAGGGGCGATTATCCCTTACATACTATACTGATCTGGAGATATTAATTAAATATGACATGAAGCGAGTAATTTGTGTGAAAACCAAGAAAAAGTTAAAAAGCCGTTTCATTGGTCGCCCTGAAGAAGGCCCGTGTGCTGCGACGCGTTGGTGCATTGTGTTTTTTAACCTTTTTGCTATGCATTAGTCGCGTCAATAAAGCTTTTCCTTCAACTAGATGGACATCAGCGGTGGAGCAGTGAGCTGAGGCCGAGTCTAGATCCTGCCTGGGTCTGCCGGAGCAGGGACGGGGTGCAGACGCAGACCCCCATACAGTCTGACTGACAGAGAGACAGGACGGAGGGAGGTGAAAAAGTAAAGAGTACGGACAGTATCAGAGAATGCAGCATTGAAAATCTGCTAGGAGAAGTATAGGAAATATTGGATAGAACTACATCATGTGTAATTCTACTAAATAAAACATCACATTCGTTATTAGTTTACACGTTCCAGTGCTGGTTACGTGATATCAGAATTTTGGACAGTTATCATGGAAACATTAATCGGGTCATGGGAAGCTTGGCCGAACAGGCAGCTAAGTGACAGAACTCTGATCCAATGGAAATCAGTTGTCAGATTGACAGCACTCTAGCCCAATGGATGGTGCCCCTTTTCAAGCCCCGCCCCCTGCGCTCATGCTGACCCTCGCCAAAAACAACTGTCCACACGCATGACATGTGATTCCTCCGACCACGTCGTCCAACAATGTTCACTCTCGACATCTTTTGCACACAATCGCCCCCCCCGTTTAGGGACCGGATCACATTTCATGCTGAATGTGCAGACGTGCTGAACTCAGCGCTTAATGCAAAGGAATGCTACAGCTCTTTGTTTGACTTCAAGCTCCGCAGTGAGATAATGGGATAATAAGTGCATACAGTGAGCTAAACTTTAGTCTAGGAGTGTGTTTGGCAGGGCTTCTAGTCCAGTTTCTGGCATGGAGATTGAAGGGGGCCATGCAGGGGGAGGCAGGGAGCGTCTGCTGCTTTTATAACTAACTCAAACTCGGAGGCCGGCTAGCAAAGATCTCTCCAGGAGACAACAGGAAGACATGGCATCCTAGAAATCCCACCACCTCTTGTTCCATCACCCTCTCTCTCCTTTTACAAGAATAACACTGACTCAAGGTATCTACCCGGAAGTGTGTTTTACGATGATGGACGTATTACTCAAACTGAATTTGCTTGACTTCATCACGTTACGGTCAACTTTATGGAAAGGATCCCTACAAAAAGAAACCTTTTTCTTAAGCTCCGAAATCGGCATCACCAAACGCACCAGACTCCATGTAAATAATCAGGACTTTAAGCGTGTATAGAGCCAGACTCCATGTAAATAATCAGGACTTTTAGCGTGTATAGAGCCAGACTCCATGTAAATAATCACTACTTTTAGCGTGTATTGAGCCAGCATATCTCCACATGTAAATGGGTGAATTAAGGGTTTATTCCAACCAGACCAGAGTGGTGATTGTTGGAACAGTGGAAAGATGAACCAAGACGGCTTTTGGTATTTTTATTTAGTTTCTGTCCACTTTGAATGAAGTGTGTTTTACGATGATAAAAGTCCTGATTATTTACATGGAGTCTGGTGTAGTTTGGTGATGGTGATTTCGGGGCTGTTTCATGTTAAACTAAAAGGATCTTACTCTTTAACAGAAAGGTCTATCTCTGTAGGGATCCATCCCATAATGTTGTCAGACTCTTAGAATAATAATCTGAGTCTGTCAGCAGCAACAACAGAACTTTGGCGTAAACTGAAGATGTGCATTTTCTCATTAATGTTAATGTTACATTGCAGCTTATTTCGTCGCTGTCTCGCTTAATACTGGACCAATGTCAATGATTGTTGTTCCCATCAGTCAATTCTCACTTAAAGGTGCACTATGAGTTCCTGCATGGTTTCATTTTAGTCTCAAATGGTAATCATCTCTCCTTGATCCCCCGGTCGTAATCATCAAACAAACACTAGAGGCACAGGCTGTGCACCAAAATACAACAAACCAAGTTCCAGCCAATCACAGACAAGATGGTTGGGGGGAGGGGGTGGGGGTTAGTGACAGTTATGGCCTCTCCACATACACCAGACGGGGCGACCGTCGGCAGAAAAGCCATTTGGACCGATCAGTCTCCCCGAATTGTTCAAAACATGCCGTAGACGCACTGAGGAGACGAGACGTAATACGTCTCCATAACAGCAGGCGGCGCTGATCTGGATTGTAGCTCAAAAATGAAAACCGGCAGCTGATTGGACGACCGCGTCACGTGGGTCCGGCTGCTCCCCGACCATAACGGCGTCTCGTTCAGAACACGATCTCATATTCTACTAAAATATTTCACCGTGACGTGTTTCTGAGAACATGTTAAGGAGAAATCGGCCGTGCAGTTGCTGAATCTGTCTTCATCTCAGATCAACAAAGGTCAGCTCGCTCTGTTGTGTTTGGTATTTATTTGGAAAGTCAACAGAAGTGACGTCATGCAGGAACTCATAGTGCAGCTTTAAACACAAACATATAGGAATATAGGGTCCAGGTTGAAAACACAAAGCAAGTTAGCGTTTAATGGGGAGCTGAAGACGTCTCAGATCTCAGATAAATGTATGTATTGTATGTATTCGTTCTGCAGCCCTTCATTCATCCTGTCTGGGCCATTAGGCTCACCAAATTCCTCTCTAAATTCAGAGCTCTCCTGCTCCCGTTCCTGGCCAGACTAATAATATATCTCCAATCAGTGCTGTTTCCGAAAGGCTTAGGCACAAAACGGAATAATCTCCACGCCTCAGGGCGAGTCTGGTCGCTGTCTGCAGTTAGTCCCTGATGTGGGCAGTCTGAGATCAGCTTGGAAAAGGATTCATGTTCATGCAGCTATAGCTGTCATGACGACGATGGTGGTGATGGTGGTGGTGGTGGTGATGATGTACACAATGTTCCCATGTTTCTGTGTCTAAGTGACTGATGGGAACAATAACCTGTGACAGTGGTCCAGTAATAAGAGAGATGTCTGCAGAAACAAGCTACGGTGGAAGTTAACAGGACAATTATACAGCTTGTGTTTACCTTCACAAAAGTTCTTGTTTTGCCAGATTATTATTCTGCAACTTTCCCTCTTCAGCGTTTAGCTCAGTGCTGCGTCATGCAACCATCAACAACACAAACAAAGGAAGGAAGGAAGGAAGGAAGGAAGGAAGGAAGGCAAGAACAGGTTGAATATAGTGACAAAAAGCGACAAAAACTACAAAGAAAAAAAGAAAAAAGCGCTCCCGTACCCCCTGCAGTACTCCAGAGTACCCCTGGGATACACATACCCCCTGCAGTCCTCCAGAGTACCCCTTGGGATACCCGTACCCCCTGCAGTCCTCCAGAGTACCCCTTGGGATACCCGTACCCCCTGCAGTCCTCCAGAGTACCCCTTGGGATACACGTACCCCCTGCAGTCCTCCAGAGTACCCCTTGGGATACACGTACCCCCTGCAGTCCTCCAGAGTACCCCTTGGGATACACGTACCCCCATTTGAGAAACACTGGTCTACGTGATACGCAGGTATATGCAGTATACCCACTAAGAAAGGATTTCCATATACCCAGTTATAAATGCTCAATGACACACAACTATACTTTACATCATATCTTTGATATATTTTGAATTGTCATCTGTTGTCTTTTTCTTCAAATAGGATAAATAAAGGTATTTCCACCGTATATTGGGGCATTAAAGGGTATCCAAATGCAGGAAATTAAGTTGCTGACAATCAAAACTTCCCTGAGGGAGGACACCCAGACCCCCCACTATGATATCTGCCCCCCCCCCCCCCTGATTAGACTACACCACTGCCTACATGTCGGCTGAGCCAGACTATCACGCTGCCTAATGATCCGGTGCGACGCTGTTAACGGTCAGACGCGTTACTAAAGCTGGTCATCAGACGCCGAGCAGATTTCCACGACTGATTTCCTGGAATGTGGATTCCAGCGCTCGTTGTCACATGACCCGTGAGTGGAAAAAGGGGATTTAGCGTGAAAGGATCTGAAACCAATTAAACGCAGACGTCACGTCCCGACTGATCCGAACGTGCACGCCGTCTGGCTGTGTGTTGTTGTGTGAACTCTTCTTCCTGTTGTTTTCCTCTTTTTGTTGCTTTGTTTTTGAGAGCGTCAGCAGAACGTGTTCCCTGGAGACGCCGCGAAACAGGAAGTGGACAATAATAATAATAAAGCTTAATTAGGACTGTGAGCTCCACTTCCTGTCCTCCCTCCGATATGAAATATTGCTGACTAGGGGGTAAGTTAGCCAATTAATGAATAATGAATGGGGGGGGGGGACGCAACATTTTCATATCCTTTATAGGTCAGATCGGCTGAGGCAGGGCGGCTGCTACCGCCGGGCATCATGGGTAGATACTAGATCTCTCTACCGCTGTACCTCAGAGCCACGTCAGCCGCTCCATCCGCACGCCACGCCACGCCACGCCACGTTAACGGCACGCTGAGAGGGAATAACAGAACTTTGTTCTTTCCTGCGTCTGAAGCTTCTTCTTCTCTTCTCTCG
>CM042425.1:380544-385544 GCA_023631565.1 Gymnocephalus cernua | reverse complement strand
GAGTATTTATACTCCCGCGTGGTGGTCGCGACACTAGCTGCAGTCTTCTCCTGAACAGCGGTGGCGCTAAGGAGCAAAGGCTACCGATGTTTCTCTTTCTAAGGACTAGAAGAAGAAGAAAAAGATAAACAACGGCAGAACAGGCAGCAGCAGTGCCGTCAATGCTTCGATTTGATTCAGTGAGCTACTTGGTCAGATCAAGCCTTTCATTCACAAAAAACAAACTCATCTTAACCCGATAAGTTTACAAGAGAGACTTGCAGTCAGTCGGCGAGTCCTGGGATCCGGTTGCCCAGGAGCTCGTTCATGCAACCCTTAAATACTGTATCTCAAAACTACTTTACATAAAATAGTGATGATACTGTAACACAACAGCAGGTAAACGGCTCATTTACATGCAGACTTACACAGGGCTGCACCACACCAGCAGGACGCTGTACTCCCAACGCAATAACAGGACAAGCAGGACGCCTTTCACACGCCGGCATTTCCTTTGTTCAGTAGGTTCGGTCAGATGAAGCTAAAATAACTCAGAGATTAATAACAATCAGAGAAGACTGAAAGATACCTGACCACCACCACCAGGTGCTTCCTTCTCTCTGAGCATGTGCTAAAAGACAGATTTGTCATGTCAACTGGACACTCGTCTTAACTAAGCTGTACTTGCTGTGAGCGGATGTTGACGAGATGATAACTAGATTTGTGTAAAAAGGGATTGCAGTATTTTTGGGGGGATTCCATGAATCAGTTCTTATAGCGAGACGTCTAACAGCGAGATACGCCAGGTGTCCCGGGAGATTCCCTCCAGCGATCGATGCTCACACAGACCGTGATGACGGATCGTTCTTCCTGTTTGTGCGGCCTCAGCTCAAACAGGAAGAACCGTTTGCAAATAATGTTGAACCTGAAAGACAGGTTATAAACACTGTAGCGTTCATGTTTACATGCGGGCGCCATCTTGGAAAGCAGTCACGACCGGTCGAATCACGAACGGCGTGTTTGAGCTACGTTACTGGTTGCACGGCGTTCGTCGTTCGACTGGTCGTGGCTGTTATCCAAGATGGCGCCCGCATGTAAACATGAACGCTACTGTCTTTATAATCTATCTTTGTAATAAACTGTCTGCACACTTACACAGTTCTCAGTGCTTGTGTTTCCATGTAGGGAGCCTCACGATGCTGCCGGTGAAGTGTGGTGATATGGTGAGCCTTGTTAGTGGCGTAGAAATAGAGATTTACCATCTGCACCGACGGCTAGCGTTAGCAGCTAACCACCGGTTAGCGGTAGCTAGTTTCAAGCTACATTCACATTAGATTAGCATGACGACATCCCAGAGAACGGTCGACTCGGTACACAGATGTTATTAACCACTAGGTTCACTAGGTAATGCTGGACCAAGATTGTTGTTCCCATCAGTAACTTAAGACACAAAAACATACAACATGTGACCCAGGTTGGATGACAAAACCAGCTAAATGACGTCACAAGTCTTTGAGTATTTAGCATACATACCCAGGTTGGAGGAGGCCCTTCCCTCCGCAGCCCTGTCCTTCAGGCCCTCCGCTATAGACAACTGCTGCTCGTGGTACTGCTTGGCCCTCTCCAGGTCCTGCATGCAGCGAGCAGCGTGACCCAGCCCTGCGTAGGCTCTCATCTCGATGGACTTCTCCTCCAGCTCCTGGGCCAGCTCCAGAACGTGCGTGTGGTAGGACATGGCCTTGTCAAAGTTGCGGTGGTAGTGGTAGGCGCTGCCGAGGTTACTGTAAGCCCGGGCTTCCTCTCGTTTGTTCTCCAGGGCCTTGGCGATGCCCAGGTGCTGCTCATGGCATTGCACGGCGTTGTCAAAGTCTCCCATGGCGATATAGACGGCGCCCATGTTTCCCAGCTCGCGGGCCTCAGACAGCTGATCCTTGGACTGCTTGGCCAGCAGGACACACTGCTTGTGGCTGGCCAGGGCGTTTGGGTAGTCCCCGATGGCTGTGTAGACATGGCCCAAGCTGCTCAGAGCCATGGAAGCAGCCTGTGGATGAAGAGACAGAGAGGGAGAGAAAGACAGACAGCAAGTAAGAAAAGCAGCAAGGTCATAAGCTGTTGGCAACAGGGCTGCACAATCTATCATTTAAAAATGTTATCGTCTATATCAACTGGCACAATAAACACATCACAAAAAGGCTGCGACAGGTCGCAGAAGTCACTCCGAGATTGATCAAGTTGAAAGAAAACTACTGAAAGCAGCAGAACTGAGAACACTTTAATATCTATTTATTTAGCCCAAGAAATATCGTTTTTTGCGATATTCAACGACGTTATCGTATATTTTCCATATATCTTGCAGCCCTTACACGTACTTTGGAGATTTGGAAGTAGAAAAACAGCAAAGTAATAAACTGTAGGCAAATGACATGAATAAATATGTAATAGCCCCCCCATCTCATCTTTGCATCTCAGATCTCCCACCAACACGTCACCGTCCCTTCAGCCACATTCACCGTATCTCACCGACTCTCCCGGGAGGCTTACTGCTCAGAGACCCAACAACAAGCCCGACCGGATTGATTTCATCTTGGCTAAGCGGGGGGGGGGGGGGGGCGGGGGGGTGAGGGGGTGTATGGGTGGGGGGGTGAAGTGTGATGCAGATCAGCGCAGCGGCAGGCCTGTTTTAAAGCCGTCAGTTTGCCCATTGCAATCACGCTTCATGGCGTGCCACCGCCAGTAGAACAAAGGAGCTGCTAATCAGGAGGGAGAGCGGAGAGGGGAGGGGTCAGAGCGGGGGGGGGGGGGGGGGGGGTGGGGGGGGCGACTGGCTGCCTGCTGCCAAGCTAAAAACACAGAGAATATTCTGCATATTCTCATCTCACATTTTCTACAGAAACGTCCACCTGTGTAAATAGAACCACTCTAAACACGCTACGGCTGCAAAAGGAGCTTTAACGGTGAAATGGCAAGCAGGCGTCCACGCTAAGGTTCACGTTCCTGTAGTTGTCTGAAGCCAGTTTTTACCGGCCGGTCGGGAACTAAACAAGAACTCAGGTGCTGAGAGCACTCTGGGTTCTCAGTTCTCAGCAGGGCTCAACGTTTTTCACTTTCCAGTCGGAAAACATCCACAAAAACAACATGAGAAAAAATGTCATACTGGGCGCCCAGGTAACTCAGGTGGTAGAGTGGGCGCCGATATATAGAGGGTCACTCCTCGATCCTTGAACTGTTGTTGCTGCTGACAGACTCAGATTATTATTCTAAGTGTCTGACAACATTATGGGATGGATCCCTACAGAGATAGACCTTTTAGTTAAAAAGGAAGATCCTTTTAGTTTAACATGAAACAGCCCCGAAATCACCATCACCAAACTACACCAGACTCCATGTAAATAATCAGGACTTTTAGTGTGTATAGAGCCAGACTCCATGTAAATAATCACTACTTTTAGCGTGTATAGAGCCAGACTCCATGTAAATAATCAGGACTTTTAGTGTGTATAGAGCCAGACTCCATGTAAATAATCACTACTTTCAGCGTGTATAGAGCCAGACTCCATGTAAACAATCAGGACTTTTAGCTTGTATAGAGCCAGACTCCATGTAAATAATCACTACTTTTAGCGTGTATAGACCCAGACTCCATGTAAATAATCACTACTTTTAGCGTGTATAGACCCAGACTCCATGTAAATAATCAGGACTTTTAGCGTGTATAGAGCCAGACTCCATGTAAATAATCACTACTTTTAGCGTGTATAGACCCAGACTCCATGTAAATAATCAGGACTTTTAGCGTGTATAGAGCCAGACTCCATGTAAACAATCAGGACTTTTAGCTTGTATAGAGCCAGACTCCATGTAAATAATCACTACTTTTAGCGTGTATAGACCCAGACTCCATGTAAATAATCACTACTTTTAGCGTGTATAGAGCCAGACTCCATGTAAATAATCACTACTTTTAGCGTGTATAGAGCCAGACTCCATGTAAATAATCAGGACTTTTAGCTTGTATAGAGCCAGACTCCATGTAAATAATCAGGACTTTTAGCGTGTATAGAGCCAGACTCCATGTAAATAATCACTACTTTTAGCGTGTATAGACCCAGACTCCATGTAAATAATCACTACTTTTAGCGTGTATAGAGCCAGACTCCATGTAAATAATCAGGACTTTTAGCATGTATAGAGCCAGACTCCATGTAAATAATCACTACTTTTAGCGTGTATAGAGCCAGACTCCATGTAAATAATCAGGACTTTTAGCGTGTATAGAGCCAGACTCCATGTAAATAATCAGGACTTTTAGCGTGTATAGAGCCAGACTCCATGTAAATAATCACTACTTTTAGCGTGTATAGACCCAGACTCCATGTAAATAATCACTACTTTTTAGCGTGTATAGAGCCAGACTCCATGTAAATAATCAGGACTTTTAGCTTGTATAGAGCCAGACTCCATGTAAATAATCACTACTTTTAGCGTGTATAGAGCCAGACTCCATGTAAATAATCACTATTTTTTAGCGTGTATAGAGCCAGACTCCATGTAAAATAATCACTACTTTTAGCGTGTATAGAGCCAGACTCCATGTAAATAATCACTACTTTTAGCGTGTATAGAGCCAGACTCCATGTAAATAATCACTACTTTTAGCTTGTATAGAGCCAGGACTCCATGTAAAATAATCAGGACTTTTAGCTTGTATAGAGCCAGACTCCATGTAAATAATCAGGACTTTTTAGCGTGTATAGAGCCAGACTCCATGTAAATAATCAGGGACTTTTTAGCGTGTATAGAGCCAGACTCCATGTAAATAATCACTACTTTTAGCGTGTATAGAGCCAGGACTCCATGTAAATAATCAGGACTTTTAGCATGTATAGAGCCCAGACTCCATGTAAATAATCACTACTTTTAGCGTGTATAGAGCCAGACTCCATGTAAATAATCAGGGACTTTTTAGCGTGTATAGAGCCAGACTCCATGTAAATAATCAGGACTTTTAGCGTGTATAGAGC
>CM042425.1:372500-380344 GCA_023631565.1 Gymnocephalus cernua | reverse complement strand
GAATATTGTCTTTCATTAGACGTGTTAACAGATTAGTCAGAACATCGTCTCTTTCACAATAAGAGCAAAAAACTGAACACTATGTGCATGTAAACGCAGTCACTCAACAGGTAGCGTATACTTATTTTGGAAAGCTTTCTTATGCAGACTGATGTCATGAAGTGGCGTATGTATGGCACGCCAATCCGTACGCCATTATTGGCGTGTTAGCAAGACGCATACTCGCTGTTTGGCCTCCATTGGCTTACATTACCTTGCGATTGCGTGTGAATTGCCGCCGTAGCGAGTAGCATGAAAGGGTGAAAATCCACGTAGGGAGGTTGGTCGGGGGGGGTCAAACAACACAGGACTTTCACCCAGGAGACCGGGGACCAGGTCCTGCGTGTCACGTTTCCTAAACTCAACCCGTCCGCTGTATACGACGCTCAAAACGCGTGCAGGTACCACGTGGCGTGTATGAACGGCGATGCTAGCAGAGCGCAGGACTTCTTCTCTCGTCTCAAAGTTGAATTTCTGGACGTGCGAGTTGTTTCTTCAGGAGAGCGTACACATGAAAGGCTCTGTTCATTTATACATCGTACTGTAAGTTACCTGTCTGTTAACCAGTTCCTCTCATCACTCGTCACAGTGAATGTGATCTATTAAGTGATGAGAAACCAGTGGATCCACTGGTTTCTCCCTGACCTGTGTAGCTAAATGAGGCCAGCGTGATCATTATTCAGCCTTCACAGGACTGACTGTCACTAAAGGTCAGGCTACGGATAACATGGTGACAGCTACCACACACACACACACACACACACACACACACACAGACACACACACACACACACACACACACACACACACACACACAGGCACACACAGACACACACACACACACACACACACACACACACACACACACACACACACACACACACACACACACACACACACCACACACACACACACACACACAGACACACACACACACACACACACACACACACACACACACACAGACACACACACACACACACACACACACACACACACACACACAGACACACACACACACACACACACACACACACACACACACACACACACACACACACACACACAGACACACACACACACACACACACACACACACACAGACACACACACACACACACACACACACACACACACACACACACACACACACAGAGACAGACACACACAGACACACACACACACACTAGCACACACACACACACACACACACACACACACACACACACAGAGACACACACACACACACACACACACACACACACACACACACACACACACACAGAGACAGACACACACAGACACACACACACACACACACACACACAGACACACACACACACACACACACACACACACACACACACACACACACACACACACAGAGACAGACACACACAGACACACACACACACACACACACACACACACACACAGAGACAGACACACACAGACACACACACACACACTAGCACACACATATATTGTGAGAGTTGGTGGAGAACCGTCAGCCGAGAGGAAGAAAACACAAGAGGCACCGAATGAAATTAGATCTGACAGTTTCCATTGGTGTTGGTGGAAAGTTTGACTGTTTCCTTCAAGTGTGTCTCTGTGTGTGTGTATAAAGAGTATAAAGAGGCTTTATTGTCAATTACTTACATGTCAAGACATACAAGGAATCGAGAGTACGTTTCTCACTCTCCCACGGTGAAACATAAAGTGCACTGACAACAGATAGACAGACATTTCCCTATTCTAAAGTGAACATATAAACATATATGAAGTAGCAGCAGTAGTAGTAATATAATATAATATAATAAATAATGGTAAATAAATTCTGAATGTGTGTGTGTGTGTGTGTGTATGTGTGTGTGTGTGTGTGTGTGTGTGTGTGTGTGTGTGTGTGTGTGTGTGTGTGTTGTGGGGGGGGGGGGGGGTGTTACACTAATGGTCAAATGTTAAGTGAGGAGAAGAGACACCGGAAGCAGTTGTGGAAGAAGTCTTCTGACCCTTTACTTTACTACTTTACTTGTCGGCTAGTTTACTTTAGAATAAAACATCAGATTTGATAAACTACGTGTGTTTAGTGTGCAAGAATCTTAATGTGTAAAGTAACTAGTAACTAAAGCTGTAACAGATGAATGTAGTGGAGTAAAAAGTACAATATTTCTCTCTGAAATGTAGCGGAGTAGAAGTAGAAAGTGGCATGAAAAGAAAAAGACTCAAGTAAAGTACAAGTACCTCAACATTTGGTACTGAAGTACAGTACTGGAGTAAATGTACTTAGTTACATTCCTCCACTGACTGTGAGTGACCTATGGCTGTCAAAATTGGCCAAAATGACGTTAGAATGATCGTTCTAAAAGTAATGTTTACTTTTTACTATTTGAATATATTTAGACGGTCGACAGCCCTAAAGCGAGCTGGAGCTCGGCTCCACCTCTGCAGCCCCCACGGCCCCCCCGACATCCGTCGCAGCGCCGTCCCCTGTGACACCATGTCAGCATTGTTTAGCCCCCCCCGCCTGCTGATACCAACGCTCGCATCTCAAGTCTGGTTGAGGAGGAAACTGAAGAGGTGGCACACCGGGGGGAGCGCACGCAGGGCGGTGTGAATGAATCGTAATGTCGTCTAAATCAGACAGAAGCCTCCGGGGCTGCACGGGGCTGCTGTCTGTCTCCGCTCTGAAGTCAAATCTCCGCAGGCGCCGCCGTGAGATGCCGCTGGCGCCGGGAATCACTGCTGGGGAGACGTCGCGGTGACAGAAGGGGAAATCACAGAGGTGGGGGAAAGTCATTCCAGGAGAGAGTTGGAGGTAAACATCAACGTTTGTCACTTTGCACCTCGAGCAAGGGACGAAGCACGCACACACACACATGCACACATGCACGCACACGCACACATGCACGCACGCACACATGCACGCACGCACACACACGCACGCACACATGCACGCACGCACACGCACACATGCACGCACGCACGCACGCACGCACGCACACACACGCACACATGCACGCACGCACGCACGCATGCAATATGCTCTCTCACACACACACACACGCCGCACGCATGCTCACGCACGCACGCACGCACGCATTCTCACACGCACGCACACATGCACGCACGCTCACACACGCATGCTCACATACGCATGCACGCACACATGCACACACGCATTCTCACGCACGCACGCACACATGCACGAGCGCATTCTCACACACACACACACGCACACATGCACGCAATATGCTCACACACACGCACGCACACATGCACGCAATATGCTCACACACACGCACGCACACATGCATGCACCCATGCTCACACATGCACGCACACCTGCACGCACGCATGCTCACACGCACGCACGCATTCTCACACACGCACGCATGTTCACGCACGCACGCACACGCACGCACGCTTAATAATGTCGAGCTGCCAGCTGTCAGTACATTAATCGCCAACTAAATTATAAAATAATATATGGTGTTATATGAATATGTAGTCTCTTCTCTCCTCTGTGACAGTAAACTGAATATATTTGAGTTGTGGACAAAACGAGACTGAGCCTCTATACTCGGGGCGCTCAGCCCAACCAGCTGAGCTGCCCGGGCGCCCCCAAAACAAGACATCTGATGACGTCATCTTGGGCTTTTTGGGAAACTCTGATCCACATTTTTTACCATTTTCTGACATTTTAGAGACCAGACAACTAATCCATTCATCAGGAAATAATCAACAGATTAATCTATAATGAAATTGAGGAGCAGTTAACCAGAGTCCTCACAAATCAGCCGGAGGTTAGAACGCCAACACAGAGACAGAGGAAGGGGACAGACATCCGGGGGCACCGGAGCAGAAATGAAACATCGTCAATATGGAATAAAATGCTGTTAGGAGCGGATAAATCCTTCTTTAAGACTTAATGCAGCGCTGCTGAATGTGATCAGAAATGATCCATATTGCTCACCTGTTGGCAGCATTAAAACAAGTAGAGAGATCTCAAAGTCTATCCATCCTGAGCTAATTAGCTGTTGTTATGGCGTCCTGCTGGCTCTGAGGACACAGTGCCAGATATAGCATGGCCCCCACCTGCATCCGAGAGCCATCAGCAGGAAGCCGGCAGTCGGTCCAAGGACTCACCAGTCCAGGGGTATTCAAGGGCGATGTGGAGGGGCAGGGACGGGAGGGGACGTCCCCGTCTGCCCCTACAGCTGGACCAATCAGGCCTGACACACTGGACTACACATAGTCCAACAGTGGTACAGGGGGGAGGGGGAGGAAACAAGGAGAGGAGAGGTGAGGAATGACAAGAGGAGAGAGGAGAGGAAGGAGAGGAGACGAGAAGAGAGGAGAGGAGAGGAAAGGGGAGGAGATGAGAGGAGAGGAAACGAGGAGAGAGGAGAAGAGAATAGAAGAGAGGAGAGGAAAGAGGAGGAGATGAGAGGAGAGGAAGAGAGAGGAGAGGAAACAAGGAGAGGAGAAGAGAAGAGAGGAGAGGAAAGGGGAGGAGATGAGAGGAGAGGTGGAGAGAGGAGAGGTTTTTGTTTTTGTTTTTCAAAGTCCCTTTATTGGACCATTTTCAGATAAGATTCACAAACACAGAAAAAATCAACATACAAAGACAAGACAAAGAAACCAAACTAAACAAAATAAAAACAACAAAAACTATCAAAACAACTATGTGCTTCTTCCAAATCAAAAACCAACCACCAACTCCCCCTCCTCCCCCACAGAGCACAACACTCCCCCTACAGCCCACACACGACTGACAACCAGCAAATTGTGCGTCATCTGGTAGTAAGAATGTTCCACCCTCAATCGGGCCTTGACCAGTCCTTCCAGAACCGGCCCTGGCTCTACACTACCGGCTCCCTGAGCCCGGTTCCTGCGTGTTAGCCAGATGGCCGACTTTGCCGTTGCAAACAAAAAGTTCAGTAGAATGTGAACAGTCTTTTTTTGTTCTGTGTATTTTGGACCAAAAATGAACAATTCCAAAGAAAAAAACTCTCCAGAACCCTGAACCCACTTTTTAAGAATCTCTAGCAGATCTGTCAGCCGAGGACATTGAATAAACAAATGTTCTAGTGTTTCCACCTGAAGGCAAAAATTACATCCCCCCCCCTAGCTCGGGATCAAGGTGCGCTCTGTATCTGTTCGTAGCTATAGCCCCCCCACAACCCTCCACTGAAGGTCTGCTGCCCGCTTTTCAACGGGCAGCTTGTACAGGGAATGACAAGAGGAGAGAGGAGAGGAAACGAGGAGAGAGGAGGAGAGAATAGAAGAGAGGAGAGGAAAGAGGAGGAGATGAGAGGAGAGGAGATGAGAGGAGAGGAAGAGAGAGGAGAGGAGATGAGAGGAGAGGAGAGGAAGAGAGAGTAGAGGGGAGGAGAGGAAGAGAGTGGAGAGGAGATGAGAGGAGAGGAAGAGAGGAGAGGAAGAGAGAGGAGAGAGGAGGAAGAGAGAGGAGAGGGAGAGGAGAGGAAGAGAGAGGAGGGGAGGAAGAGAGAGGAGAGAGGAGGAAGAGAGAGGAGAGGGAGAGGGGAGGAAGAGAGAGGAGAGGAAGAGAGAGGAGAGGGGAGGAAGAGAGAGTGGAGGAAGAGAGAGGAGAGGAAGAGAGAGGAGGAAGAGAGAGGAGAGGGAGAGGGGAGGAAGCGAGAGGAGAGGAAGAGAGAGGAGAGGGGAGGAAGAGAGAGTGGAGGAAGAGAGAGGAGAGGAAGGGAGAGGAGAGGAAGAGAGAGGAGAGGAAGAGAGAGGGGAGGAAGAGAGAGGAGAGGGGAGGAAGAGAGAGGGGAGGAAGAGAGAGGGGAGGAAGAGAGAGGAGAGGAAGAGAGAGGGGAGGAAGAGAGACAATGAGAGAAATGAAGAGAGACAAGGCGCCTCTCTCCTCTAATCCATCTGCAGCAGAAAGTTACTCATGCCTAATGGCTCCACACCCAATCACAACGCTGTGAAATAGAAGGACGCATGGCTGCTTTCCATCGCTCCGTTTCTCTATCGGTACCCAGCAACCGGCAACCGCTCCACAGCCACATGGAAAATCAAAAGGTCAGCGACACAAACTGACTGAAAGAAACAGAAGTAGAGTGAAGAGAAAGAATAGGTGTAGCGCTGATTGGCTGAATGTACACCTTTGTCACCTGCAGTGTGTGTGTGTCTGTGTCTGTGTGTGTGTCTGTGTGTGTGTGTGTGTGTGTGTGTCTGTGTGTGTGTGTCTGTCTGTCTGTCTGCGTGTGTGTGTGTCTGTGTGTGTGTGTGTGTGTGTGTCTGTCTGCGTGTGTGTGTGTGTGTGTGTGTCTGTGTGTGTGTCTGTGTGTGTGTCTGTGTGTCTGTCTGCGTGTGTGTGTCTGTGTGTGTCTGTGTGTGTGTGTGTGTGTGTGTGTGTGTGTGTGTGTCTGTCTGCGTGTGTGTGTGTGTGTGTGTGTGTGTCTGTGTGTGTGTCTGTCTGTCTGCGTGTGTGTGTGTCTGTGTGTGTCTGTCTGCGTGTGTGTGTGTGTGTGTGTGTGTGTCTGTGTGTGTGTCTGTGTGTGTGTCTGTGTGTGTGTCTGTGTGTGTGTGTGTGTGTCTGTGTGTGTGTGTGTGTGTGTGTGTGTGTCTGTGTGTGTGTGTCTGTGTGTGTGTCTGTGTGTGTGTGTGTGTGTGTGTCTGTGTGTGTGTGTCTGTGTGTGTGTGTGTGTGTCTGTGTGTGTGTGTGTGTGTGTCTGTCTGTGTGTGTGTGTGTGTGTGTGTCTGTCTGTGTGTGTGTGTGTGTGTGTCTGTCTGTGTGTGTGTGTGTGTGTGTGTCTGTGTGTGTCTGTGTGTGTGTGTCTGTGTGTGTGTGTGTGTGTGTGTGTGTGTGTGTGTGTATCTGTGTGTCTGTGTCTGTGTGTGTGTGTCTGTGTGTGTGTGTGTGTGTGTCTGTGTGTGTGTGTGTGTGTGTCTGTCTGTGTGTGTGTGTGTGTGTCTGTGTGTGTGTGTGTGTGTGTCTGTGTGTGTGTGTCTGTGTGTGTGTGTCTGTGTGTGTGTGTCTGTGTGTCTGTGTGTGTGTGTGTGTGTCTGTGTGTGTGTGTGTGTCTGTGTGTGTGTGTGTGTGTGTGTGTGTGTGTGTGTCTGTGTGTGTGTCTGTGTGTGTGTGTGTGTGTGTCTGTGTGTGTGTCTGTGTGTCTGTGTGTGTGTGTGTGTGTCTGTGTGTGTTAACTAGAAAACGTTCCAGCGAGTGAACTGGAGAAAAGACGAGTTTGACTGTTTAGAGACTAAATCTGCACAGCAACCTGTAACCATCCAGATACTTCACCACCTGTATATATAAATATATAACTACTACATTTAATTATAACTATATTCACCCTCGTGTTGTCGTCCTGTCCACCTGCAACTTTTGTTTTTTCTGAGTCAAAATTGTAAATGAAAAACCTTTATCAACATTTTTAGACGTCTGTTTCAACACTTCCCCCCGATGATTTTATCACTTTCTTTCAACGTTTGTCGACTTTTTCTGAGCCTTTTGAAGTTTTTACCCAAATTTGTTAAGTTTTTTTTTTTTTTTTTTACATTAGTCACTTTTTTCAAAGTTCTTTTATCAATGGTTTTCCTTCAAATGTCATAAAATTGAATAAAACACCCAAATTCAATGAAAGTAGTGAATTTCTCCCATCTGGCGTTGAGCTCGTATATAAATCAACTGTCTGAAGAACACGTCAGTGAACGGGCAGCGCAGATTAACCACGCTACACACCGGACCTGTAAAGGTAACAACAGATCAAATGAGAGAGTTATCGTCCGACTGCAGGTCTGCGAAGCATCGGCGCCTCTTTCAGCTCACT
>CM042425.1:357500-367500 GCA_023631565.1 Gymnocephalus cernua | reverse complement strand
CTGCAACAAGTCTGCAGCAAGTCAAACTGTTAGCACGTTGAATCTTCAGGAAGCGATTTTATTCTTCTTCATCTTTTTGACTGTGTATTATTTTTAAAGTTTCATTTTTATTAAATAATTACTTTTAGCATTTAAACAAACTTTTGTGTTGTTGAGTCTGTAACGTTTCGAAAACGTCAATTTTGACAGTAAATGCATATCGGTTCCTAATATCGGTCGTCGGTTTGACTAACTATTAATAATCGGTTCCTAATATCGTCCCCTAGAATCGTTATTGGATCATTTTAACGCCCCCCCCCCAACAGGAAGTGAAGAACAGCACCTTGTCTTCCAGGAGACGCCGGGCCGCCTGCCAACGGCGCCTCCTGCCGCGAGCAGAAGCTGCAGGACTGTGATTGACAGCGAGGGTAAATAGTTGCTAGCGGGGGCTCTGATGGTATCTCTCGCCGCCGGCAGGATGGATGCGAGCGTGGAGAGGCGATTGGTTTTCTCACAGCCCTTCAGACACAAATTAAGTCGACATCTCAGCCGAGCCACCCGAGACGCACGTTGCTCAGAGCTGCTTTCTGCTCCTACAACTCGCCGTGCGTGTGCCCGCCCACAACTCTCTCGCCTGCTTCAACAAACGGGTGGAGATGCATGGGGGGGGGGGGGGGGGGGAGGTGTTCAGAGAGGAGCAGCGGAAGAGTATTCAGATCCTTTACTTAAAGGTCCCATATGGTGAAAAACCAACACACGCTCAGATTCACTGCTATAGATGAATGTTCAGCCCACTCGTAATTAATATTCATGAGCAGAGCACTCTGATTGGCTACACAAGGCTCCTGTAAACATGGCGGCGGGATCGGTAAGAGCTTCACCTTAAAAGTAACAGTACCACACTGTACGAATACTCTGTTACAAGTAAAAGTCCTGCATTGAAAATGTTACTTAAGTAAAAGTATGTAAGTATCATCTGGAAAATGTACCCAAAGTATTAAAAGTAAAAGTACTCGAATTTTTAGAAAATGGAAATAAAGCAAAACGTTGAAAAGTGGCCGTTATATTGTCGGCTAGTTTATTACTAGTATTATTACTTTATAATAAAACATCAGATTATAAACTACATGTGTTTAGTGTGCAGGAATCTTAATTTGTAAAGTAACTAGTAACTAAAGCTGTAACAGATGAATGTAGTGGAGTAACTAAAGTAACTAGTAACTAAAGCTGTAACAGATGAATGTAGTGGAGTAAAAAGTACAATATTTCTCTCTGAAATGTAGCGGAGTAGAAGTAGAAAGTGGCATGAAAAGAAAGTACCTCAACATTTGGTACTGAAGTACAGTACTGGAGTACATGTACTTAGTTACATTCCACTGCTGCGGGGGGGGGAGACCTCTGTATGCTGACCAAGAGCCGAAGACTGTCAGCTGACTCAAAGCAGTCGCATAAGCACCAATCAAACCCTACTTCCACCAGTCGACAGCGAGAATGATGGAAACCCCCCCCCCGTCTCGTGGATTTGTGTTTGTGTCAGACTGGCCTCTTCACGCCGGAGCAACGGACCAATCACAGGCCGTTAAGTCAGAGGACGCAGGCGTCAACGTGCGCCTGTAACTGCTGCTGGAACAAAAGGGCGAGCGGCCGAGTTTACAGGACCCGAGAAAAGGGACGGAAATGAGAAAAGGAAGGGTGGGAAGGAGGAGGGGGGGGGGGGGGGGTCAGAAGTACAGCTGAGCCAACATCAACAACTATTACATGACTCATCCCACATCTGCAGCCGCGGGGGGGTCGGGCCGGGACCACGGCGGACTGTAACCAGAGCAGCCAGCGGACTCACTGCTACGTCCACAGGAGACTACAGACAGTCTTATAGACTCCTTACATAACCCGTCTGTATATTCCATTACTCATATATATATATATATATATATATATATATATATATATATATATATATATATATATATATGAGTATATATATATATATATATATATATATATATATATATATATATATCTGACGACGTTGCTTCAGTACGGTCAGTAAGGTCTTTATGTAAATTTGGGTAATACACACAGACTGTAAATAAATAATGGACGTGGCGTCCGCGACGTCACCGATTGGTGGCGGCTGTTTTTGAAGCCTTGATTTCGGCAAGTCGCCATCTTGACGTGACGTGACGAGAGCGTGGAGCTGTGGAGGATGACGCGGCCGAGCCCGTGTTGTTTATGGTTTCATGGCGCCGTGCTAAGCTAAACGCTAAAGAGGGGAAGATGCTGATTTTCAACCCTTCTGAAGCAAGTCATCCGGCGGAGATTTGCAGGCGGTTATACACGATCCTCCGGTTACTGCCGCCATTCATCTGCAGGTACGGCAGAACAGAAAACCGGCAAACGTTCGCTAGCTAGCTCGGTTAGCAGAACGCTGAACAAGACATTTTTAGCAACCAAAATATTCCAGTTAACTGAGTTTAAGATTAAAATACAAGTTGAGGTCCTCAGTGTTAGCATAGTTAGCATCGCTAAGCCTCTGTCCTGATTGACAGGTCCTAAAGCATCTCCTGCTTTATCGTCTATATTAAAATAAACGGGACCATCATTTACTAAATGAACATCATGCTGTATTGAAGAAGACTTAAAACTAGCGATTGAGACGATGAACTCATTATGAAAATGTTATCTGAGGTAATAAATCAAGTGAGAAGTAGACTCATTTTCCTAATGCAGCTTTAAGGAGTCTCCCCCCTGCTGGTCGTTAGAGAGAATGCAGCTTTAAGGAGTCTCCCCCTGCTGGTCGTTAGAGAGAATGCAGCTTTAAGGAGTCTCCCCCCTGCTGGTCGTTAGAGAGAATGCAGCTTTAAGGAGTCTCCCCCTGCTGGTCGTTAGAGAGAATGCAGCTTTAAGGAGTCTCCCCCCTGCTGGTTGTTAGAGAGAATGCAGCTTTCATTGACTTCACGTTTCAGACAGAAGTTGCCACTTGGGTACCTCACAAATGCAACCTGCTTTAAAGACACGTCTACCCAGACAGAGCATCCTTTTTGTGCCTTTTTGTGTCCTTTGTTCGGTGTCTGCGTGGAAGTACCTGAGTGTGTATACAAGCTATGCAATAAATAAACGGAGTACACACTGGAGACAAGCCCACACAAAACTCATCATCTCTGGGAATGTGAGAATCCAACTCAGTGCTGATAATAACCATAAAGTGATTTTATTCTGGTGCATCTCTTCAGACCTGCAGGCAGACGTGTGCAAACACACAAACTGCACACACTCTCAAAGACAACACTCAAAAGGTCCCTTTTGTCTGCTCAACGCTGATGAAAAGCTACCCACTGCGAACTTCAATCACATTGGAAAATGAGTTGGAGACGAGCTGAAACCCCGACAGCGTCATTAAGCCTGTCAGTCAGTCCCCTGGAGAGTGGGGAGGAGGAAACCGCCATCGGCCTTCTTCAACGTGCCGCGTCGCCCTGAACTAGACTCCGGAGGTACCAGGAGCCCCTCCTGAGCGGGATCCATGCTTGACACCAGCATAATGAAGCTGTATTATTATAAATTCTGCTCTGAATGTCCATAAACCCCCAAAAATGTCAAACATGCAGACAAAGGAATCATGCATATTCTAATGGTGTCCAGGGTAGGTGATAACAAACACTCTCATGTGAGAAATGATAGCTGAAATCCCATCATATATATTCCCACGCATTCAAATCCATGCGGTGCACGCACACACGCACACACGGACAGACACAAACAATGCATAGAGCACGATAAGCCTTGGCGTGCTGTCAGAGGCTGGTGTGTGATTGGCCTCTGTGGAGCGACTGCTTCTCTCATCATTAACTCTTCAGGGGATCACAGTGCTCTAATCACGCTAAGCCTCTCTGAATGGTGCATGCATTTAAAAACATGCCCATGCACATATTCACAGATGCCCAACTCATAACACAAACACATGTGTGTTTGTGTTATGAGTTGGGCATCTGTGTGTAATATGTACTGTAGACACACAAAACGTATTACACACAAGCAGCGATGTGCAGTCTGTAGGAGCCAGTGGAAGATTATAAAGACGCAGAATCACTTCAGTAGCTGCGGCTGTAAAGATACGATCCTCCCTGAGCTCCTTGTTTGGGTTCTTGTGATTCTTATTCTGCAGTAATTTACTGCAGTCTGTTAACACAGAACGATCTGAGAAGCCGCCATTGGACACTGTTTGGGAAAACGGAAGGCACTTCCAAAATCTACCTGGCAGGTGATTGGACGAACCATCTGTCGATCACGTCCGCCACTGTTGTTTTAAATGACAAGTCGCGGCCGTCACACAAACACCCAAAACACGCGCGTAGTTCCTCACCGGACGCTGATGGTTCGGTGAGCTGTTCGTTCACACAAACGCATTATGTTCACCATCACCTTCAACTTCATTGGTTCCCTGAAGGGCGATTGGATATAAACACATAAAGACACATAAATACATACGAGGTATGCTGATAGCCAGACTATCACCAACCTCTTCTGTCAACGTCTCTGACGTCCTCAACACATAGTCAACAGACTAGAATATATAACCAACCAAGAAATAAACAAATAAAGCTGGAAGATGGATTTTGATGCTATGTGGTCCCGCGCATCTCACGATATCTAGTGATGAAGCGAGAATCCAGCTGCCGTGCAAGGTAGAAAAAAACTACGCTAGTCAGTAATCACCAAACAGCACTCGAAGTGGTGTGTGTGTTCAACTTTGTGTGTGGCCACACTTTGCCTCAAGCTAAAGTCCAATGGCTGCAGTTTAATCAGCTCACAGAACCAGCAAAAGCTACTAAAAACTGAGTCAGGCTACCATGAAAACACCAGAGCAGTCGTTGAATGAGTCTGCTGAATATTTTACAACCCTGATTCCACTCGGTCCCTTTCTCCATTCAGGAGCTTTGTTCCTGAGCCTGATGTGTAGCCAGCTAAGGTCCGTCTCTCTGTCTCCACGGTTATTTAGAGAGCGTACTGTGTGTGCTGCAAGGTCAAGTACAAGCAGAACCCGCAGGCCTCCCTCCCCTCCTCGTAAGATGGACTACTTTCATTACACTCACTCGGGGCCTCGTATTTTCTCTCCACTTTATTGCTTTCCACAAAGACACATTCCACGTCCCCGTACAGACACAGGGCTCTCGTCCAGGAGAGAGGTGGGGAGGCCTGGACGGCGTGCCACGGGGACGGGAAGGCCTGGACGGCGTGCCACGGGGACGGGAAGGTCTGGATGGCGTGCCACGGGGACGGGAAGGTCTGGACGGCGGGAAGGCCTGGACGACGGGAAGGCCTGGACGACGGGAAGGCCTGGACGACAGGAAGGCCTGGACGACGGGAAGGCCTGGACGACGTGCCGCGGGGACGGGAAGGCCTGGACGCCGTGCCGCGGGGACGGGAAGGCCTGGATGTCGTGACGCGGGGACGGGGAGGCCTGGACGACGTGCCGCGGGGACGCGGAGGCCTGGACGTCGTGCCGCGGGGACGGGAAGGCCTGGACGACGTGCCGCGGGGACGGGGAGGCCTGGACGACGTGCCGCGGGGACGGGAAGGCCTGGACGACGTGCCGCGGGGACGAGAATGCCTGGACGCCGTGCCGCGGGGACGGGAAGGCCTGGATGTCGTGACGCGGGGACGGGGAGGCCTGGACGACGTGCCGCGGGGACGCGGAGGCCTGGACGTCGTGCCGCGGGGACGGGAAGGCCTGGACGACGTGCCGCGGGGACGGGAATGCTGACACCGCTGGAACTCGGACGGAGTGAAGAAGAGAAAGACAGTAGCTGTGTTCACAACCATTCCCTCCCTCCCTCCCTCCCTCCCAAGGAGCTATAATCCCCCATCTTCGCCGTGATGTCAGGGAGTCTTGCAGAAGACCATGTCCTCACCCTGCAAAAATGCCGTCTGCTACATCCCCGTGTGTGCCGCCGCCGCCATATATAATGCACACATCAAACACTTGTAACTGCGCCGACCTCTCGCTCCCTGGGAGACCCCTCTTCCCTCGTAATACAGAAACCATTCCGCACACACACACACACACACACACACACACACACACACACACACACACACACACACACACACACACACACACACACACGGCACCATCTGAGTTTATCTCTGAGGACGAGCTCGTCTCTGTTTCACAGATGGCCGAGTAGTGAGGACTAATCCCTGACTTCAGTCTGTAAGGAGCTGTGATGGCCGAGTAGTGAGGACTAATCCCTGACTTCAGTCTGTAAGGAGCTGGGAAAGGAGGAACGGCTTTTCTTCACAAGAGACAACAAACGCCAAAGGCCCCTGACCGAGCTTTGTGACGCGATGGCAGTGAGAATGTGTTCTCTGTCCGAGGTAACACAGTACCAGCTTGGCTTACTCCTTCAAACAGAAGGACAGAAAGTAGTAAACGCAGCTTTGTCTACATCTTTCATTGCGTTGGGTATCGGTCGCTAAGGCACCGGTGCCGTTTCAGCACCGGCTGTCGGTACCCAACCCTGCTCGTTTATAACACCGCCGAGCCCCCTACTCATGGCTCTGGCTGAGTAGCGGAGGAGTTTGGCTATAAATCGACATCAGTTCCTCAGTCGCTCTGACTGATCGGGGGGGCAGTAATTGCTCCGATGAGTGAAAACAAGGTTTGCCTGAAGCAGATTGTTGCTCTACGCCACGCTGACCTCTGACCTCTGACCAGCTCACTAATCACCAATTAGCATGCAGCCTTATCTGCATGCTGACCTAAGGGAAAGAATGCCGATCAATAACAACTACAACATCAACACAATCCCAAATTTATCTAACAATTTAAAAACAAAATGGATAATAACGTAAAAAGAGAAAATATGAAGAGTTAAAATTCAACATAATAATAATAATAATAATAATAATAATAATAATAATAATTATTATTATTATTTATACTTTATTAATCCCACAAGGGAAATAATGTTTTCACTCTGTTGTTATTACACACAGGTCTGAATTACACACACATGCTCAGCACCTCTACATGCACTAATGGAGAGATGTCAGAGTGGGGGGGCTGCCCATGCTCAAGAGCACCTTGGCAGAGCCCAGGAGGTGAACTGGCACCTCTCCAGCTGCCAGTCCACCACCATACTCTGGTCCGTACGGGGACTTGAACCAGCGACCCTCCGGTTCCCATATCGTGCAGACCCAACACATACTTGGGTCCGAGCAGATCTGCTGTTTCAAATGTAACCCCCCTCTCAAGTTATAACCCCCCTCCCTATCAAAGTTCCTAAATGCAAAAACGTTTCACCGCGAGGCGAGCCAGCCGAGGGGGCAGTTGTGCCGGGAGTTGCCTCTCTCTAGTCACAACAATATCTTTTCACCCCAGAGCTGCTGACGAGACTCCTGAGCCAGAGGACTTGATGTGCTGTCAGTGTGCCGGCCAGATGAAATCCCCCCCGGTCCACTAATATAGGTTTCTGTGTTGGCCTGTGCGTTACGAGTTACTGTAGCTAAGCAGCCATTTCACACCGCGGAGCTGGAAATAGGTCTCGCCGTAGCTAAATCAACCCCGGCCCTCGGCACTGGAGACGCTATTACACACAGAACTCTGCACACACACATTCCTTTTTCTGTCGGCCTTTTCCTTCCTTCCCTTCATAACTACCCTTTTCTCCGTCCCTCCCTCTTCTTCCAAGTACCTCTCTCTTTCCCTCGCTCCTTCTCCTTCATTAAAATGGACTCCCTAAAGCCTCCATTCGTCTTGCTGACAGCTCCGCTATCGATTGGGCTGGAGAAAGGGATGCAGTGGCAGAGCTTTAAATGGCTCTCTGGCCGGCCGGGATGAGGGCCGCGCTGGACGCACACCGGAACGGAGGAGGAGGGGGGGGGGAGGGGGGCTGGGGTTGGCAGACCCCGAGTCTGGACTCTGATGCTTCTTAAGTCACCGGTGAATAACACCTAGGTTGCCGAAGGTCTGGGCAATATATATAGTTATACCATGGTATCCATAAAAAAGTGATGTAGGACACCTAGTAAAGGAGTTCCGGTGAAACTGACTGTTTACCGTTAAATCAATAACTAAATCAATGCGCTACATTAAATCAAACAGGAAATGTGGATCTGTCATTTCCAACTCGTCCTCTGATCACCACAGGATGGCGCTAACACACACGCTGCAAGTAGTAAGTTATATTTCCCCTCTGGACTGACTTTGTTTCACAGAGAATAACGTTATCTCACATCCCGTTCACTGTTCAGGTCGCTGCTCCAGGCTGCGCCGCCGCGGCCGACAGTAACGTTACACATCGCGGATCAAATTGTTCGTAAAAGTCGTTATATTGTTTCGGGGACAATGACATGGCTGATAGCTGCTTGTCTTCTTGTCAAATTACTTTACTGATTGCCAACTGTACACAATGTTATTGACTTTGGATCTTGCTAGCATAGCGTTAGCTAGCATAGCGTTAGCTAGCATAGCGTTAGCTAGCACAGCGTTAGCCTTCTGGCTCGTAGCTGAGCTGAAGGATTCTATCAGCTGAGCGGACTATAAACATCTCCGGTTGCTAAGGATGGCAATTTCGTATCTAAGGTCCTTCCTATTTCCTGGAGGAGTGAACAACGTTTGCATTGCATAAGAACCTGATGGATGGGAATGATTGTTCCAGGTATTAGTCAAACCGCCAGGCGTAACCAGGGAAACAGAGTTATTGTTTGGATAAACTTTAGATTTCGATTGTAAAACTAATTAAAATGTGAAATAAAGATGTTATTTGGCAAGTGACCATGGTATAAGCGGGTTAATGCCCTTCGAGGTGTCCATTGTCAGGTATTAATGGACGACGGCGAGGCGTGAACCGTCTGAGGTTGCCTAAATTATTGATTTATTTGGAAAAGGGTTAGGATAGAAAGGGTGGAAAGTAGCCATGTAAGAAGCGGGATAATGTAGAGCGAGGCGGTTGTTATAGCGAATACAACCCCTTCAGGCTGATTGCACAGTTTTTGCAAGTTCCTGCAATAAAATTGTATAAATATCTCACATATTCCGTCGCATCTTTTAAGAAAACGTGCCGCATAATCAAAGATTTTTGCCGCAACAATCACAAAAACTTGAGTGACTGGAATGAGCACATATTGGTGAAAGATCAAAGAGGTTTTTGCTAAGAATCAACTCAAAATATTACACAATGTAGGTTTAATATACAAACCCCCCAGTTATAATGTGCCCCCCCCCACACACACACACACACACACATTGTTGAAACCAACCTACGGCCGTGTCGTCAGCCGTTATCTAGGGAAGACGAGTCGCCACATTCCCTCTTCATCCCTCGCGCCGCGTGACATCAAACGCCTCTGCCGAGATTGATGATCGGACTTTTGATTTTCCTAATGATTGAAACCTCGGCGGCGTGCTCGGGGTCCCGTGGCGCCTGATGAACACGCTCTACGTGTCTGTTGGTTGTCATCTATAATCATATGGTGCACCGCGGCACCGTGTCACTGTTTATTTGTTATCTCATCCGTTCCTCTGTATCGCCCTTGATTGGAGCAGCAAGAGAGCAAGAAGATAGACAAGGTGTAATATTCAAGACAAATTACTCAACTCCCCAACGGCGAGCAGGTCAATCCCCCCGCCACACACTTCAGATGAAGGTCTCGTTAAAGTCCTAACTGCAGGGCTGGGATGCTTTGATCAGGAAACGTAGGCGTCCGTTAGACCGATAAAGGACCTTTAAGGCCGACATCGATACAAATATTTGGTGATTTATCAGATATTCCGATATCATAAATAAATGTTTGTTTTATTGTCCCAACAGAACATCAACATATGTTAAAGTTCTGATAAATAAAATATATACAATACAAACTTAAGATCTGAAACTTAAAGGGTTAAACACGAGCGTTTCTTTCCTCCTATCCCAGAATGCATCTGTGGTGTAGCCAGACCTTCCTCCACAGCGCTGTGGAGGAAGGTCTGGTGATGAGAGACTAGCGGTTCTGTAAACTGGAGAAAGAATGAGACAAA
>CM042425.1:345000-350000 GCA_023631565.1 Gymnocephalus cernua | reverse complement strand
CAATCAACATCCTGTCCCCGGCCTCTAGGAAGTGACCTCAGCTTCAGATAAAGCCTCCGCATCAGAAACAACAACATGAGGCCAGAAGTAATGAGCTCTGTGCCAGGCTCCAGTGTGTTCTGAGACACACACATGACTCTGATTAGGGGGGCCTTCGGAGATCCGGGGGTGTAGGGCGGGCCGTGCACGGCCAATCAGGACAGTTTACCTTATGATGAACTATGGCTGCTTCCCAAGTCTCTTATTCGATATCTTCTGGCTTGAACTGGAAGTCGTTCTGGCCCTCCGTGAAGGCCAGAGGAGCGAGGATGGAGGAGGGATCTCTGAGGAGCTAGGAGCGAGGATGGAGGCGGGATCTCTGAGGAGCTAGGAGCGAGGATGGAGGAGGGATCTCTGAGGAGCTAGGAGTGAGGATGGAGGAGGGATCTCGGAGGAGCGAGGAGTGAGGATGGAGGAGGGATCTCTGAGGAGCTAGGAGCAAGGATGGAGGAGGGATCTCTGAGGAGCTAGGAGTGAGGATGGAGGAGGGATCTCGGAGGAGCGAGGAGTGAGGATGGAGGAGGGATCTCTGAGGAGCTAGGAGTGAGGATGGAGGAGGGATCTCTGAGGAGCTAGGAGTGAGGATGGAGGAGGGATCTCTGAGGCGCTAGGAGCGAGGATGGAGGAGGGATCTCTGAGGAGCTAGGAGTGAGGATGGAGGAGGGATCTCTGAGGCGCTAGGAGGCGAGGATGGAGGAGGGGATCTCGGATGAGCTAGGAGTGAGGATGGAGGAGGGATCTCTGAGGCGCTAGGAGCGAGGATGGAGGATACAGAGAGCAGCCTTTCCTGGAAGGCGTGCAGTTGAAAGCCGTTAATTCGCCCAAACAGCTGACGAATACACGAGACGCTTCAGAGGAAAGGATGTCTCATCCCTCTAAAGACATATGTCCTCGGGGTGACCTCTGGCTGACCCAGTAAGAGCGTGCGCCCCATGTAGGCTGAGTCCTGCAGCGGCGCGGGTTCGATTCCGACCTGCTGCCCTTTCATGTCTATCCACTCTCACTGTCACTCTCTAATAAAGGGAAAAAGCCCCAAAAATAATCTTAAAAAAAAAAGACATTTCCTTGTTTCCTCCCTCCTCGCATGATTTCCTCACGTCTCCCACGTGCTTTCTCGGTGGGATGGACCACGACACGAGGAAGGGAAGGACAGTGGATACCACCTGAGGCTAATCCCCTAGAGTGGTGTTCAAGGACCTCCACTGGGCCCAGGACACTCTGGCACTCAGTTTGGGTATTATTTTCCTCTAAGAAGCGGCATGTGAGTAGCGTGGGCCTCAGTGGCTGAAGGTTTGCTGGACTACAGCAGCTTGGTACTGATGTACTGATGCAGTGCTGCTCGGCCAGGAGCAACTGCCAAGAGCTGAGATTTCATTAAAACTAAATTAGTACTGCTGCCGAATGCCAAAATAATCAGAACACACACAAAATGACCTCATCAGTTACCGTATGACCGGTTACTGCCAAACAGCGACCAGAGTCCGACGCAGAACAGCATCACGGTCTGTTTTAATAACCGAATATTCTCCGGTCCAGCTCAGCTGAAAGCACCGGATCTGCAGCAGGTCACCGTGCCGGTCGCTACCGAGCCTGTTTGTAACCAGCGTGATCTTCACCTGACTTCAACAGAGAATACGCAGCTGTCCTGCTTTAATTACAGACGTGTGAACTCACCACAGACGTTATGGACTACAGAAGGAAACGCTGGAATGGATATTTGGCGTTATTTTAACAGGAAACAGTGATGCATGGGCGCTTTCACCGTTCCAGCCTTTCAACAGAGCTCAGAGCTGTCGGTCAGCATTTTGGTAAACACATGAACACGCCAAAGGGACTCAGAC
Organism: Gymnocephalus cernua; assembly: GCA_023631565.1. Taxonomy (NCBI): domain Eukaryota; kingdom Metazoa; phylum Chordata; class Actinopteri; order Perciformes; family Percidae; genus Gymnocephalus; species Gymnocephalus cernua. Next base: position 348,120 of record CM042425.1, on the reverse strand, counting down.
TGGGAAACAGTCCTCAGACCACCAGACCACCAGACCACCTGAGGTCTGAGGATCATCTGAGCTGCAGAACTGACGATGTCGGTCCACTTTGATGACAGAGTTTGGTTCTTTTTAAAGAGAAATTTATGTGAAAACACCCTCAGAAACCGACAAAAAAACAGATTAATTTACTTATTAAAGGACAATTGGGGCGCAAAATGAGCCCAGAGGTTAATAACACGTGTACCGAGTCAGACGTTCTCTGGATATGTCTTCATGCTAATCGAATGCGTCTCTGGCTTTAGACAATGTGTTTGAGCTACGTTACTGGTTACTGGTTACTGTTACTGGTTACTGTTACTGGTTACTGGTTGCACGGCGTTCGTGGTTCGACTGCTCATAACTGTTTTCCAAGATGGCGTCCGCATGCAACGCTACTGTCTTTATAATCTTTGTAATAATCTGTCTGTACGCTTACACAGTTCTCAGTGCTTGTGTTTCCATGTAGGGACCCTCATGATGCTGCCGGTGAAGTGTGGTGATATGGTGAGCCTTGTTAGCGGTGTAGAAATAGAGATTTACCATCTGCACCGACGGCTAGCGTTAGCAGCTAACCACCGAGCGTTTCAAGCAACATTAGATTAGCATGAAGACATCGGTACACAGATGTTTTTAACCACTAGGTTCATTTTGCGCCAGAATTGTCCTTTAATGGTGCCAGAACTCTATTCCATATCGATCCGGCACTTTCTCAAACTCAGCTCACCTGAAGTTAAAACATTTAATCAGACATTTGGCCGGTTACAGCCGACCAGCAGTCATATGTGGCCTCTATGTCTCTCTCTCTCTCTCTCACCCATCTCTCTCTCTCTCACTCATCTCTCTCTCTCTCTGTGTCTTTCTCTCTGTCTCTCACCCATCTCTCTCACCCATCTCTCCCTCTCTCCCTCTAACATTACATGTCAGAGGTTTTTGTAAACACATAATGATACGTCTGCTCTTCACACTGTGGGAGGGAGAGATGTGGAGGAGACCTCTGGCACATTGAGCTGCCTCGACTGGACTGTTTAAATGTCTGCTGATATCAGGGAGACACAAACAAGCCGGCCTGCTGGGGAGGATAAGGAGCGAAGGGGAAGCGGAGACAGAGAGGGAGGGAGGGAGGGAGGGAGGGAGGGAGGGAGGGAGGGAGGGAGGGAGAGAGAGAGGGAGAGGGAGAGGGAGAGGGAGAGAGAGAGGGAGAGAGAGAGGGAGAGAGAGGGAGGGAGGATAAGCGAAGGGGAAGCGGAGACAGAGAGGGAGGGAGGGAGGGAGAGGGAGAGGGAGAGGGAGAGGGAGAGGGAGGGAGAGGGAGAGAGAGAGGGAGAGAGAGAGGGAGGGAGGGAGGGAGGATAAGGAGGGAAGGGGAAGCGGAGACAGAGAGGGAGGGAGGGAGAGGGAGAGGGAGAGGGAGAGGGAGGGAGAGGGAGAGAGAGAGGGAGAGAGAGAGGGAGTGAGGGAGGGAGGATAAGGAGGGAAGGGGAAGCGGAGACAGAGAGGGAGGGAGGGAGGGAGAGGGAGAGGGAGAGGGAGAGGGAGAGGGAGAGGGAGAGGGAGGGAGAGGGAGAGAGAGAGGGAGAGAGAGAGGGAGGGAGGGAGGGAGGATAAGGAGGGAAGGGGAAGCGGAGGCCATTCTTCTCCTCACGTTGGACGGGAATTGTGTTGGAACAAGCACCTGTCTCCCCCACCGCCCAACAATGACCACAGAGGTCGGGCAGAGAGAGAGAGATGCAAGAGACAGAGGGAGGGAGGGAGGGAGGGAGAGAGAGAGAGACACAGAGAGAGAGAGGGAGGGAGAGAGGGAGGGAGAGAGAGTAAGATGTATATATCTTTGTTTGGGTGCATATACAACATGTGTTTTGGCATTTTTGGCAGACTTCTACCTCAGCCTACTGCACACAGACACGCGTAGGTTTTGCATATTCTGCTGAAATAGAGACCTGTGTTTCCATGCCAACAATCTCATTCAACCATTTGACAAGCTGAGGAGCTGGTGGTGACATGGGTCAGAGGGCATCAGAGGTCATAATGATGAACCAATCAATGGGCTCTGCTCCTACAGACACCTTGGTGTTCATATGGACAACACCTGGCTGGAAGGCCTTAGAGCAGACACGGTGATTCAGAGGGTTTATGTTAAGGCTGCATTACAGAGCATTTAATATGTCAGCATGAGCTCCTTATGCTCCAGTGTTGCCCTTAGTGAAGGTGAGTTTCTGCGCTAGCGAGAACCGAGAACAGCGCGTAACAACACGTGACTTGAAGGTTTATGTCGGTCTGCGTTTGAAGGCGTCTCCAAACAAAGAGACGAGCAGAAGAACGCGGCTGCAGCATCAGGGAAACGCCTCCGTGAAAACCGCTGCGTCCTCCATGTTTACGCCCGTATATGACAAGGTCACGTGTGTGACGCGTGACCTTCATCGCCGTCGTGTGGGTCATTTTCCAGCTGTGCCCAGTTCATACTTTCAATTCAATTCAGTTTACTGAAGAAGGGGACAATGCAAATTAATAAAACACATGATTTTACATTAGTAACAAAATGCCAGAATTAGCCAAAAGGCTATTTTTCATCTGTAGTCGTCTGGCCTGGATGTTAAAAAAAAAAAAGGCTACGAATAAACACCCAAACTGGAGTCCGATGCGGGCCACATTTGATATAATATATATGTCAACAGTCAAAAGAAATGGGATCTGGCAATAAATCGGAATTGAGCATTAAAGCCTCGTTTCCCTCCCCCCCCCTGTCGTCTTTCCCTCCCACTCTTCTTCTCTCTCTGCCTCTTATTCAAACAACTTAATCTGTGTAAATTACATTCCCGAGCAGCGTATGTTTCAAAGCCCCAGACTTACTGCTACATGGACCAGATAAACAGCTGCATAATATCTGCATACACGGGTTGCATTGGTAATAAGGTGAACCAGCTGCTAAGGCTATCCTGTTGGCCTTTCCTCCGACTGCCCCCCCCCCCCCCCATTACCTTCATCTGTTCTCAGCACCAACTTGACACCTGTGTTTTTTAAAATAGACGAAGAGCCGCGGCATCTCTGCGTCCTTCACACTCCTCCTTGAGATACCCTCCAAACCGCCAGAACAGAGGAATG
>CM042425.1:317500-335000 GCA_023631565.1 Gymnocephalus cernua | reverse complement strand
TGTGTGTGTCTCTGTGTGTGTGTGTGTGTGTGTGTGTGTGTGTTTGTGGCAGAACATAAACCATGAGGGTGTTTTTGGGAGGACTGTAAACATCACAGCGTGTCGAGATGATGAGGTAAGATAAACGACTCAGAGAAGTCACGGCGAGATGCAATCAGCTGTTTCTTGGCAACATGGGAGAAAAACTTGAGTTCACACACAGAAGGGAATAAAACATTGTGTTTGCAGAACTGCTATAAGTGTAATTACAAAAGGATTACAAGTGTAATTACAATGTTACAACAAAAAAACAAGAAGGTGGAAAACCAGATTCCTACGCAACCGGTAGGAACCGGACCGGATTAGAACGCAAATTTCGGTTCCTTATTTCGGTTCCACTTAATGTGTCGACTGAAATAAACCCTAAACGACTGCTGTCTACCCAACCCTAGCGCCAATATGGGCCCTAAACGACTGCTGTCTACCCAACCCTAGCGCCAATATGGGCCCTAAACGACTGCTGTCTACCCAACCCTAGCGCCAATATGGGCCCTAAACGACTGCTGTCTACCCAACCCTAGTGCCAATATGGGCCCTAAACGACTGCTGTGTACCCAACCCTAGTGCCAATATGGGCCCTAAACGACTGCTGTCTACCCAACCCTAGTGCCAATACGGGCCCTAAACGACTGCTGTCTACCCAACCCTAGTGCCAATATGGGCCCTAAACGACTGCTGTCTACCCAACCCTAGTGCCAATATGGGCCCTAAACGACTGCCGTCTACCCAACCCTAGTGCCAATATGGACCCTAAACGACTGCTGTCTACCCAACCCTAGTGCCAATATGGGCCCTAAACGACTGCTGTCTACCCAACCCTAGTGCCAATACGGGCTCTAAACGACTGCTATCTACCCAACCCTAGTGCCAATATGGGCCCTAAACGACTGCTGTCGACCCAACCCTAGTGCCAATACGGGCTCTAAACGACTGCTGTCTACCCAACCCTAGTGCCAATATGGGCCCTAAACGACTGCTGTCGACCCAACCCTAGTGCCAATACGGGCCCTCAACGACTGCTGTCTACCCAACCCTAGTGCCAATATGGGCCCTAAACGACTGCTGTCTACCCAACCCTAGTGCCAATATGGGCCCTAAACGACTGCTGTCGACCCAACCCTAGTGCCAATATGGGCCCTAAACGACTGCTGTCTACCCAACCCTAGTGCCAATATGGGCCCTAAACGACTGCTGTCTACCCAACCCTAGTGCCAATATGGGCCCTAAACGACTGCTGTCTACCCAACCCTAGTGCCAATATGGGCCCTAAACGACTGCTGTCGACCCAACCCTAGTGCCAATATGGGCCCTAAACGACTGCTGTCGACCCAACCCTAGTGCCAATATGGGCCCTAAACGACTGCTGTCTACCCAACCCTAGCGCCAATATGGGCCCTAAACGACTGCTATCTACCCAACCCTAGTGCCAATATGGGCCCTAAACGACTGCTATCTACCCAACCCTAGTGCCAATATGGGCCCTAAACGACTGCTGTCTACCCAACCCTAGTGCCAATATGGGCCCTAAACGACTGCTGTCTACCCAACCCTAGTGCCAATATGGGCCCTAAACGACTGCTGTCTACCCAACCCTAGTGCCAATATGGGCCCTAAACGACTGCTGTCTACCCAACCCTAGTGCCAATATGGGCCCTAAACGACTGCTGTCTACCCAACCCTAGTGCCAATATGGGCCCTAAACGACTGCTGTCTACCCAACCCTAGTGCCAATACGGGCCCTCAACGACTGCTGTCTACCCAACCCTAGTGCCAATATGGGCCCTAAACGACTGCTGTCTACCCAACCCTAGTGCCAATATGGGCCCTAAACGACTGCTGTCGACCCAACCCTAGTGCCAATATGGGCCCTAAACGACTGCTGTCTACCCAACCCTAGTGCCAATATGGGCCCTAAACGACTGCTGTCTACCCAACCCTAGTGCCAATATGGGCCCTAAACGACTGCTGTCTACCCAACCCTAGTGCCAATATGGGCCCTAAACGACTGCTGTCGACCCAACCCTAGTGCCAATATGGGCCCTAAACGACTGCTGTCGACCCAACCCTAGTGCCAATATGGGCCCTAAACGACTGCTGTCTACCCAACCCTAGCGCCAATATGGGCCCTAAACGACTGCTATCTACCCAACCCTAGTGCCAATATGGGCCCTAAACGACTGCTATCTACCCAACCCTAGTGCCAATATGGGCCCTAAACGACTGCTGTCTACCCAACCCTAGTGCCAATATGGGCCCTAAACGACTGCTGTCTACCCAACCCTAGTGCCAATATGGGCCCTAAACGACTGCTGTCTACCCAACCCTAGTGCCAATATGGGCCCTAAACGACTGCTGTCTACCCAACCCTAGTGCCAATATGGGCCCTAAACGACTGCTGTCTACCCAACCCTAGTGCCAATATGGGCCCTAAACGACTGCTGTCTACCCAACCCTAGTGCCAATATGGGCCCTAAACGACTGCTGTCGACCCAACCCTAGTGCCAATATGGGCCCTAAACGACTGCTGTCGACCCAACCCTAGTGCCAATATGGGCCCTAAACGACTGCTGTCTACCCAACCCTAGCTCCAATATGGGCCCTAAACGACTGCTATCTACCCAACCCTAGTGCCAATATGGGCCCTAAACGACTGCTGTCTACCCAACCCTAGCGCCAATATGGGCCCTAAACGACTGCTGTCTACCCAACCCTAGTGCCAATATGGGCCCTAAACGACTGCTGTCGACCCAACCCTAGTGCCAATACGGGCCCTAAACGACTGCTGTCGACCCAACCCTAGTGCCAATAAGGGCCCTAAACGACTGCTGTCTACCCAACCCTAGTGCCAATATGGGCCCTAAACGACTGCTGTCTACCCAACCCTAACGCCAATATGGGCCCTAAACGACTGCTATCTACCCAACCCTAGTGCCAATATGGGCCCTAAACGACTGCTGTCTACCCAACCCTAGTGCCAATATGGGCCCTAAACGACTGCTATCTACCCAACCCTAGTGCCAATATGGGCCCTAAACGACTGCTATCTACCCAACCCTAGCGCCAATATGGGCCCTAAACGACTGCCGTCTACCCAACCGAATGACATCGCAGATTTCGGTGCCCCATTTTGGTGCCACTTAAACACCTGCGCTGCCCCCCGGTGCTTCAAAACGGACGTTACAGGCAACAGGAGCATCGCTGCATGTAACGCTAGTTACCTCTACGCTTGGCAGCAGGTAACCGTTAGCTAGCTGGCTTAAACATCCATCCATTCATCCTGATCTGATATTATATCGAGTCTTTGGACAACAATACGATATTTGCTAATAAATAAATAATATACATATCATACATACATATACATCATACATCATACATACATATACATCATCACATATCGTATCACCACGATACGATTAGATTACATTCAGGCGCCTGTGATCGCTATGAGCCCATTTAACACAATCAGAAACATTTATATCAACTCACAAAAAGCAACTAAAATATGATTTGACAAGTTTGCTACTGAGCTCTTCCAGACATTCAAATGAAAAGCAAAAACGAATAAATATAAAGTGGGAGTTTCAAAATAAAGGCGCGTGATATGTATTGATATTTTCCGACTTTGCATGGACGATACAGTAATCCTTGATCACTGAATCGATCCAGATCGATGTACCGTTACACCCCTAGTGGTCGACACGCACGGCTGGCATTGCCTAGCTGTCATCTATCAGGGGACTTGAGTTACACTGATTATCCTCCCTGTTTGCTGGTGTTACACTGATTATCGTCCCCCTCTGAGAGGATCATTGCTCTTAATCCTTTGACCTAGCTACCTCTCCTCAACACACCTTGGATTAGATCCTCTGCTGGTTGCCTGGCATTGTGGGAAATGGGGTAAACAATTAAGAGATTAAATGGCTTGGGCTAAATGTTGGTTTTTCTCAACAGAGAGGACCCATTCTGGTCCATAATGCTCAGGTCTGGGCTCGCACCCAAACTCTCTCTCTTGTTTTGGCTCCAGCGACAGGCTCAGATGGGCTCTCCATTCTTTATTCTCTTTGCCGTTTTCACCCACATATTCAGAGAAGCTGTATTCAATCAAAGAAAAAACTGATTCCTCAGTGAACAAAGCCCTTCAGAGCTGCGGATCTCATTGTACAGTTCAGTACATTTTTTGGATTTCTTGAACAAGGCCACATTTATTCACAGGCGCGGTTTTCAGCACACTTTGGGAAAAGAAAACGATGACAAAGCAGGACTGCAGGATGACTCAGTCTTTGTTGGCAGTCGGTGGCATCCAGATCTGAAGAATATTAAATACTCCGCAGCGGTCATCTGAAGTAAAATTGTTGCCAGGTTTGTTTTGAGGCTCATTTGGCCGGCCCACACTGATTAGTCATGGACAATCAGGTCACGGTAGATTGGCTGATACGACAGATAGTAATGCATAACAGAAACACATTTTAGTTACTAGCTTGGCTTGAATGAGCTGCTTATAAATCCACTCAGCTTTATAAAAAAGGCTTACACAGGGCCAGATGCAGACAATGGCATCAGTGTAGGATGCTCATTAAGATAAGGGGCTATCTGGGAGTGTGATCAGCCCGGCTGACAATAAGATATGCTGAAGCTGCAGGCGTCAGGCCTCAGAGTCCGGAGGTAAGTACATGACACCAACAGTCAGTCACAGACACGGAAAGACAGACGGATGGAGAGATGGCCTGCCTGCCTGCCGAATGGGTAAAAACACTGACAGGTAAAGTCACCCCCAACACGCTTACTGACAGAGCGAGGATTGTTTCAGAGACTTGCGGAGATGGTGAAGCAGACAGACAGTGACACACTGTGAAATAGGGCTGTCCTCGACTAAACAATCCTCTAACGCACATATGATTTTTTCAACTTGATGGATGAGTTGATTTAATCGACAGATCTGTCGTTGGGACTAGAAAAGCAACAATATAGTAAACTCAGTTCCTTCTGTGCAACTCAGTTTCTCATGCAAAAGCACCACTTGTGTTTGTGTTCATAAGTTTCTTGCTAAATAAATCACTCAGCATGAACCATACGGTGGTATCGGTCGTTTGTTCCTCCCCTCTAATACGGCGCCGTGTCATTTCTCCGACGCTCCGTTGTTCCGACCTCTCATAACCCGAAAAATTCCCTTTTGGTCCTCCAGCCCGCTGGTCCGACGGCCACCAGCGGTATTAAGAATCCCACTATGGCCACGCCAAGACCCGCCCTTCAGTAGCGTTTACTGGCCAGGCGTCCGTGCTTACGCAAGGTAACGTAACCCCATTGGTTCAGGTCCTATCTCCTGACCAATCGGCTATCCTAACCTTAACCACTCGAGGTCACATGCCTAACCACAACCAATCGAGCTGCTTCGTAGGGTGGGTCTTGGCGTGGCCGTAGACTAGTGGGCTGTAGGACCAAAGGGAATTTTTCGGGTTATTGAGAGGTCGGAACAACGGAGCGTCAGAGAAATGGGCCGTCCCCTCTAATACGACTCACAGGAGCGTTTCATAAACTAGCGCCCCCTAGTGGTGGCAGGAAATACGTCCTCGTATCTAAACCAGAGAAGGTAACGGTGGCGGTTTTAAAGACGTCGCTAACGTTGTGAAACGGTCCCAGTTTGGTTAGTTCAGACACCAAATCCAATGCTAATGCTACACTCAAATCGGTCAAAAAGTGGAGTGTGGAACGCTCGACTATTCGCCCTCAGTTTGAATCAGTTGATTTAAATCGACAGATCTGTAAAACTGAATCATGCAAAAGCACCACTGTAAGTCCTGTGTGAGATGTTCTCGTGCTCACTCAGGTTTCTTGGAAATAAGTTATTCAAGATGAAAAAGCATAAAAAATGACCAACTAAAGAAATCTGAGACCCAAACTCAGACCAAAAGGAATGAGTAGTCGACTAATCGACTAAGAATGGGCCGTCCTGCTGTCAAAACACAAATTCAAATTCCCATTCAGCTACTACATGTCTTACCTCGTAACGGGGACTTCATGGCGGCTTCTACCATGCCCACCAGCAGCTGCAGGCTCTTGGGGTCTTGGGCCAGCCCGGAGGCGAAGGCGGCCAGTGCGTCGGCATGGCGGCCAAGGTACTGAAGGGCAACACCCTGTCGGAAGTATGCCTGCAGAGAGAGAGAGAGAGAGAGAGAGAGAGAGAGTCATCAGGGCTGCGGTCGAGAGCTTAACACAAACACATTAGCAGACACACTCATTTCACGCCATTTGCATTTTTTCCACATGAGCAGTTTTCGGAACATGGCACCTCTCTCCTTTCTGTATTCCCATAATAGAGTGATCACTGGCTTTTTGTACTTGTTAATTGGATTATAACTTTAACATAAATGCACATGTTACACTCTGGTTGGCTGCTTTTCTCAGGAGCAACTTATCGTTTTTCTCTGTTAATATTTTGTTCTCTTGTTTGCTGTGGGAGCGAAGTACACACAAGAGGAGAACTGGTATTTCTCTTGGGCTGCAACAAAGTACAGAGCAAGAATAAGGAGAAAGAGAGAGAGAGCTACTTACTCAAGTCGGTCTGTAGCTCAATTAAAGAACACCCATAAATACTTCAGACTGTGCATTCCCTTTGTCGGGGCGCACTTGTAAAATAATAACACAACTGGCTGCAGTCTGATTTTGCCGTACTTTCACATCAGATTGTGTCATGCTTTGGATACAGGAATGGCTCTTCAAGCAGACAGCGCATTAGTTGCATTTGTCATCCAGTCAGTTATTCACAGAGCCGAGAAAGTCATATTGTTGAGAGAATAATAATTCAGCACCGCTGAGATATAAACTGCATGTGACCGCCGGCGTACTGTATCTTTCTGTCAGAGAATAAATTGTTTTTGGAACATTTCTTCAGATTGAAAACTAAAAACAGACGCGGCCTCTGAGATGCAACGCTCATCAATACGCGTTTTTATCTGCACGATGTCTGCCTGGACTCACCAGAGGAAAGAGACGTTTGTGACTCAGTATGTTTGTGTCTGATGCCTGATCAGACAATAATCCCAGTGAGTTGTTAAACCTGACTGTGGTCCAGTCTAATACCAACAACTAGATCCAGCTCATTTATTCACCATCCAAACCGCTAAATCCCCCCCAAGAGAACGCAAACGCTCCCAGAATAAGATAATAATTAGTCATCTGGGCTCGCGTGTCAGAAATTACAGCAGAATGAGGAATAAGCAAAGAAACAGCAGAATGTGTCACGTCAGGAGTCTTCGGCTAAATCTACACAGAGTTGGGCAATATATCGATATTATATCGATATTGTAACATGAGACTGGATATTGTCTTAGATTTTGTATAATATATTAAGTATTGTCATTTCCTGGTTTTAAAGGCTGTATTGCAGTAAAGTGATGTATGTTCTGAACTCAACAGACTGTTCTAGCTGTTCTATTATTTGCCTTTACTGATTATTATTTATCTAAAATCTCATTGTGTAAATAATATTTTGTTAAAGCACCAATTGTCAATCCTACAATATCGTCGCAATATCGACATTGAGGTATTTGGTCAAGAATATCGTGATATTTGATTTTCTTGACATCGCCCAGCCCTAGTTCACGCCTGGCGTCTACTACCACACTACTGCGGCGTTTCTGAGCCCCTAAAACAGACGTCTGGAAACACTGCTGCCCCCCCCCCCCCCCGTGTTGGTGTAACGGACACAAACGAAGACATTTGGAGACGAGGACGCACGTCAGTCAGTCTGATCTGTTAGGTAGCTTCCAGACCTTTCAGTCACAGTTCCACCTCGTCCTCGCTGCAACATAATAAATCACTGCTGCTACTTCTCACCGTCGTCGTTCTTCTTTCTCCAAAAGTATTTCCTGTATTTTTCAACTCATACATCCATGATCTTCAACCGCAGAGTAATGTCAGACAATCTGCTTTCTGTTTACACCGCCACGCACATGCCCAGTGTGTGTGAACGGTCATGTGATACGTGATGTCAGACGTGTTGATATGGACGCAGATTAGTTCTGCTGCTGGAGCTGAAACTCTTGGTGGACGGAGATCTCTTTAAAAATGAAAAGGTAGCGGTGTAGATGTGGCCTTAATCCTTCCTTCTCTGGTGTTCTTGTGTGTTTGTTGATGTGGGAGCGTGGCGGTCCGTGTGGCGGTCAGTGTGGCGGTCCGTGTGGCGGTCCGTGTGGCAGTCCGTGTGGCGTGTGGCGGTCCGTGTGGCGGTCCGTGTGGCGGTCCGTGTGGCGGCCCGTGTGGCGGTCCGTGTAACGCTTATCAGTTAAATTTTCTAAGCACAGACATTTTGAAAAACAGAAAAATGGGTTCAAATATCAAAAGTTTCATTTTTTTCCGCCTTTAACCTGTTTTTACAAAGTTCTGTTTTTATTCAAAGGATCAGAAATTTGCGTCTGGGCTCCAATTATTCAATACTGCAATGATATTCTGTCCGTGGTTCGGCCAGTCCCGGCTGGTCACCTCCTCAGTCCCGGCTGGCGCCTGGTCACCTCCTCAGTCCCGGCTGGTCACCTCCTCAGTCCCGGCTGGTCACCTCCTCAGTCCCGGCTGGCGCCTGGTCACCTCCTCAGTCCCGGCTGGCGCCTGGTCACCTCCTCAGTCCCGGCTGGCGCCTGGTCACCTCCTCAGTCCCGGCTGGTCACCTCCTCAGTCCCGGCTGGTCACCTCCTCTGTCCCGGCTGGTCACCTCCTCAGTCCCGGCTGGTCACCTCCTCACTGAGCAGGCAGTAACTCCACTCACAGCATTTAAAAGTGACACCAGGGCTAATTTGCTATTAGCATCTAAGAGGCCTTTTCATTAGTGTTCCCAAGCTTCTCCGTTAGCAAAAAAAAAGGCGGAGAGGATTAGAGAAAATGAGACATGACATCGAATTTATAGAGACCAGTAATTAATTTTGCTTGCGCCCGAGGCCGCCCCCCCCACGCCGCCCCCCTCTGCATCTCTGCATCCCTTCGCTCGCATCACAACGGCATCGAAAATGACGAGGACAGAGATTAGATTCCAAGCATTAACCTTTGTTCTGACACTGTTATTATATGAGACGAGCGCAGGCCAAAGTATCCGCTCAATATTAATCACATCTTGTGGCGGTGGAGTTGGGCAGGAGGCTTTTGGCGAGAGCGGGGAGGCCCACAAACGTTTCGCCCGGGGGAGCAAAAGACATTTAAAAGCACTTCTCCCTTTGATTAGATTTAGCCTACAATATGACTGCTCACCCAGAGATCTTTCTTTTATTCTCCTGAGCGGCGTGCCGGGACCGAGACGGCCTGGGAAGACAGGACGAGGATGGACATGAATAAAATAAAAATAAGGATGACTTCAAAAAGAAAAATTGCAATCTTCTTTAATCCTTTAATTTTAGCCGATGCTCTCGTACACGAGGCTGAAAGACGAGACTGTGCAGCGAGAGCATTCAAACACTGCAAACACAAGCATGAGTAGAAATGCGTAAACGAACAAGCCACGGCAAAAATGACAAAATCAATGTACCGTACAGCCTTGGAGGATTTTTATATTCTTCCATTAATCTCCCACTACCTTCAAAGTACATCAAAGAGCTGCACAAAGACACACACACACACACACACGATAGGATCTCAGCCTTTGCATAATCCAACAAGTCAATTCAACCAGCGAGGCTCACATGAGGGCTCGCTTGGATGTACATTAGCTGAATACCAGCGTAAGGAGCATCAACTAGTGCCCACGAGCACAACGCTGCAGAAATAACAGCAACAGGTTAGCTACGCTAGCATGATGCATTATGGGAGAGGGGAGAGCAACATTTTACCCCTACGCAACATTTTTTTAATTCACGCATAACAGGATCTTTTCTAAAAACACAGCAGTGACATCTGCTTAGAGCTGCTGCTACAGCGATTAGCAGCCTCGCTTAGCTCGTAGCCAGATAGAGAGAGAGAGAGAGAGAGAGAGAGAGAGAGAGAGAGGGAGATAGAGAGAGAGAGAGAGAGAGAGAGAGAGAGAGAGAGAGAGGGAGATAGAGAGAGAGAGAGAGAGAGAGAGAGAGGGAGATAGAGAGAGAGAGAGAGAGAGAGAGAGAGAGAGAGATAGAGAGGTGTAAAGCCTCAACGGTTGTGATTGGTGTAAAGCCGCCTCAACGGTTGTGATTGGTGCCTTGATTTGGAGAAATAGGAAATGGGCTTGAATGGTTCTTGGCCAGACGGACTTGCAGAGTAAATCTCTAATTTGTTTGTAAAGTTGGTCAGAGTTTTACCGGACTAACCAACCAGCATCTCCCTCACCAAGTCATCAGAGTTCTCCCTCAACATCTGTTAGCCATCTTCACAACATCACACACTAAGAGCTACTGAACCTTCCTGCATCTTCTGCCTCGTGTATTTAAATACTACTGATATATACTACTATGATACTACAGATATATATGATACTACAGATATATACACTACTACGATACTACAGATATATACTACTATGATATTAAGATACTACAGAGGAGGGGATCGAGTGGGAAGGGTTGTCGTTCTCACCCGGGGCTAAATTCTGGGAGTGCTAATGTGGATGTGTGTGTGTGTGTGTGTGTGTGTGTGTGTGTGTCCGTGTGTGTGTCTGTGTGTGTGTGTGTGCGTGCGTGCGTGCGTGTGTGTGTGTGAGGAAAAGAGAAAACATACCGTACGTGTAAGCGAGAGGATAAAAGGTTTTCTTGTCTCTTGAACATTTTAATATTTCATGAATTCTTGTTTGATGTAGTTTTAAATATTCATGTTTTCATGCTTTGGAGGAAGAAGGTAAATGATGCAAAAAAAGTGATTCACTCTGGTACACTCTGGTACAAACTGGTACACACTGGTACACTCTGGTACACTCTGGTACAAACTGGTACAAACTGGTACACGCTGGTACACGCTGGTACACTCTGGTACACTCTGGTACACGCTGGTACACGCTGGTACACTCTGGTACACTCTGGTACACGCTGGTACACGCTGGTACACTCTGGTACACTCTGGTACACTCTGATACACTCTGGTACACTCTGGTACACACTGCGGGGATCCAACGTCCTCGGCACGCATATGCCCAGGACCAGCCCAGTCACACCAGTCACACGCGCTCCCTTTCTCTCTAACAACACTTACAATGAAACATGGACAATTTTTCCGTGACAGCTCTGTTGTTGCCAATAAGGCCCACAGTCCGATCAGCTGATCAGTCAGATCAGCTGATCAGTCAGATCAGCTGAACAGTCAGATCAGATGAACAGTCAGATCAGCTGAACAGTCAGATCAGATGAACAGTCAGATCAGATGAACAGTCAGATCAGCTGAACAGTCAGATCAGCTGACCAGTCAGATCAGCTGAGCAGTTAGATCAGCTGAGCAGTTAGATCAGATGAACAGTCAGATCAGCTGAGCAGTCAGATCAGATGAACAGTCAGATCAGATGAACAGTCAGATCAGATGAACAGTCAGATCAGATGAACAGTCAGATCAGATGAACAATCAGATCAGCTGAGCAGTCAGATCAGATGAACAGTCAGATCAGCTGAGCAGTCAGATCAGATGAACAGTCAGATCAGATGAACAGTCAGATCAGATGAACAGTCAGATCAGCTGAGCAGTTAGATCAGCTGAGCAGTTAGATCAGATGAACAGTCAGATCAGATGAACAGTTAGATCAGATGAACAGTCAGATCAGCTGAGCAGTCAGATCAGATGAACAGTTAGATCAGATGAACAGTTAGATCAGCTGAGCAGTCAGATCAGATGAACAGTCAGATCAGATGAACAGAAAGTTGACAAGATTATTGTGAGTTTGGCGCAAGACCAGCTGTTGGAGGCTCCTTTCCTATTAGCAGATTAATGTCTCGACGAGCTAGCGCTAGCGTTAGCAAGCTAGTGCTAGCGTTAGCAAGCTAGTGCTAGCGTTAGCGAGCTAGTGCTAGCGTTAGCTAGTAACTTAAGAGAAAGTCTGCTGATTTTCAACCAGCTCTGTACACAGAGGGCTGGATGACTTGCGTCTTTAGCTTTTATATATATTACATACTCGCCGTTCCCGACCTGGCGAGCGCCAGTGTGACTTCATGGGACGCTGTAACTGTTTATACTGGCGCATGGTGGTCACGACACTAGCTGCAGTCTTCTCCTGAACAGAGGAACTGGCAGCAGCGTTGACGTCAATGCTTCGATTTGATTGGCTGAGCTACTTGGTGGGATCAAGCCTTTCATTCACCATAAGAGTCGCCGTAGCGCGGTAAAACAGCCTTCAGCGTCATCCTCCCCAGCTCCGCCCCTTTCTTCTGGGTCCAAAATACCAAGATGGCGACGACCAAAGTGAAAACTACTGGCTCCGTAAACCAATGGGTGACGTCACCGCTGCTACATCCATTACGTTTACAGTCTGTGGTTGAACACATGGCCAGGTAGATGCACAAAGTTCCTGATCTAACATCTTAAAATAGGACGAATGCTGATAACAACACACACGCCTCCCAGAGTTGGAAAATCCTGTTCGACCAATAGTTTGTTGCATATTTCTAACAGTTTCCTTAATTCCCCCCGGCTGCAGTATGAGATGTACGCAGCGCTTCCAAGACTAATCCCCTACTAAAGACTGCCAAATCTATTTGTTTATATCCTGAATCTGTCATTTTCAGCAAGAAATCAAATTGCCAAGGTAATTTGCAAATCCTTTGTATCAGGGGCACTGGGGCTGGAAACACGCCCATGTAGTCAGTTATTTACAGAAAGCTGAAGCTGTTTCCTGCCACACTTTCAGAGTTGTAAAATCTCAACCACAACGATGTCTCTCTGAACAAACGGCATAACTCCTAGCCCACAATGCCGCCAGCCTGTCATCGAACAGCCTGCTCCAGCTGTGCTCCAGTAGCAAGGATTTGTGCAGCTTGCTGCGCCCTGATCGCTGATCAGCAATAACAGAGACGCTTTCAAATGTGGAAATCAATATCAGACGCGTATAAGCTCCGTTTAGAGCGTGCCACGCCCTTCGCTGCTGTGGTGTTTAGGACAGGCCTGCTGCAGCCGGTTTCTGACCACCCACAGGGCAGTTGGAGCCAATGCGACGACTTTAAACAGAACCCCCCGCCGCCAACATAATGGAACCAAAATCAGACCATCAAACGGGGCCAGCGGGCTGCAAATACACTGCACGCACACACAAATACAAACTGAAGGAAAATACATCAATATCTCCTTCAGAAAACCACCCATCTGTCTCCAACAAACATGCATTACTCAAAATCAGCTTTCCACACGGGCAACATTACCACTAACGGTGTGCCAGGAACAAAGGGACCGCCGCCTCCGTTTCTTGCCTCTTTAAGTATAGGTGGCGTTGACTGGTTTCCAATGTGACCCAGAAATGTCATGTGTCGACCGAGGTGCCGCCGCCATCCCTCACACATCTCTGCCACTACACTTTCAAGGTGACACGTCGATTCGCTGGGTACACAAAATGTCAACTGCTTAATTTAATATCCAGGGATAACTGTCCGCCATGACAAATTAGCCGGGAGAACAGCTGAAAAAAAGAAAAGTGAATTGGAAGGATTGTTTCTTTGGGCCTTCTGCCCTTCAACTTGACAAGCTGAAAGCCACAGTACAGGGTGGGGGGGGGTTAGTACTGCACAATGGAGCCGGAACTTAATTAAAGTGATTTCTGAAGCCAGGTCGGTGAGTTTCTACCATCTTCCCGCGCCTTACTGCAGGTATAGATCTCCTCCCCCCAGGACCAAAGAGATACGAGGTCCGTCCTCACAGAGGCAACGGTGGAGGGGGAGGGGGAGGGGGGGGGGAGGGTTACACCCATCGCCTCGGGCCAAACATGAACCTCTGGCCTCGGGGTCACGGGGGTCGAATCATGACACAGCTGCCTGTCCATTACGATCTCCCCAATCTAATACACCCTAAACCAGCAAACACCCCTGACCTGCATCGATCGTGTGTGTGTGTGTGTGTGTGTGTGTGTGTGTCAGTGGAGAATAACCAGTGACAGACTCATTTTTCCTCACATTGAGTGAAAGATTTCTACATTAATCCAGCCAATCAATGAGAAATGTTGAATTTTCAGGACTTAGTTTTGGGGTTCCGCTGACCAGGAGGTAGAAACACGTTGCTGACGTCTACAGCGGTCAGATAACGGTTAACTTAATTTAATATCATACGCAACTTTTCTTCTGCGGGGTGCAAACGTTCCACCAGAACCAGTTCCTTCCTGAGACTATTCAGCAGAGCCACCATCTCTCCGTCCGGAGCTCAGGGCCGCCCAACACGACCGTGATTGGTTTAAAGAAATGAAACAACCCAGAGCGTTTTATTCTCCTATCCCAGAATGCATCTGTGGTGCAGCCAGACCTTCCTCCACAGCGCTGTGGAGGTAGAGCTGGCGATGCGAGACCACAGTGATTTTATGTTAGCAGCATCAGCCTCACCAAAGGTGGATGTCGCACCATGTGCACGTAGGTAGAAGCAGTAAAATATTTATGATCCATTGACGAATACGTCCCTGAGGGGGTTGTAGACGCTGCTGATTGCTGTTCCATCCAAAGCCCTTAATTAGCCCATTAGATTAGACGGCTTTAATGAGAGCAAATTAAACTGGTATTTCTTTGTGGAGCCAGCTATTAAAGGGTAAATGTTTAATTGTATAGTGAGTGGCGACAATAAGACCCAGGTAAAATCCAGAATGCCTGGCGGAGACTTCAGCGGGACAGACATTGAAGTACTCTCTCACGGCTGCGAGGAATCGATTCTCCAGCTCTCATCAAACTGGCAGCCAGCGCCGGACTTCAGACTGGAAAAGGTCACAGTCAGGTATGTGGAATCAATGCTGAGCACTCTGTATTCACTGTGTCTCGTATTATCCGGCTGGCTTAACGTTTTCTGAAAACAATTACCAAAAGACAAAGACAAGCTTCAATAAAGAAGGTCGTGGTTAGTGATCGGGGAAGTGACATGGTCGTGGTTAGTGATCGGGGAAGTGACATGGTCGTGGTTAGTGATCGGGGAAGTGACATGGTCGTGGTTAGTGATCGGGGGAAGTGACATGGTCGTGGTTAGTGATCGGGGGAAGTGACATGGTCGTGGTTAGTGATCGGGGGAAGTGACATGGTCGTGGTTAGTGATCGGGGGAAGTGACATGGTCGTGGTTAGTGATCGGGGAAGTGACATGGTCGTGGGAAGTGACATGGTCGTGGTTAGTGACCGGGGGAAGTGACATGGTCGTGGTTAGTGACCGGGGGAAGTGACATGGTCGTGGGAAGTGACATGGTCGTGGTTAGTGACCGGGGGAAGTGACATGGTCGTGGGAAGTGACATGGTCGTGGTTAGTGATCGGGGAAGTGACATGGTCGTGGTTAGTGACCGGGGAAGTGACATGGTCGTGGTTAGTGACCGGGGGAAGTGACATGGTCGTGGTTAGTGACCGGGGGAAGTGACATGGTCGTGGTTAGTGATCGGGGAAGTGACATGGTCGTGGTTAGTGATCGGGGAAGTGACATGGTCGTGGTTAGTGACCGGGGGAAGTGACATGGTCGTGGTTAGTGACCGGGGGAAGTGACATGGTCGTGGTTAGTGATCGGGGAAGTGACATGGTCGTGGTTAGTGATCGGGGAAGTGACATGGTCGTGGTTAGTGACCGGGGGAAGTGACATGGTCGTGGGAAGTGACATGGTCGTGGTTAGTGACCGGGGGAAGTGACATGGTCGTGGTTAGTGACCGGGGGAAGTGACATGGTCGTGGGAAGTGACATGGTCGTGGTTAGTGATCGGGGGAAGTGACATGGTCGTGGTTAGTGATCGGGGGAAGTGACCTGGTCGTGGTTAGTGATCGGGGGAAGTGACATGGTCGTGGTTAGTGATCGGGGGAAGTGACATGGTCGTGGTTAGTGATCGGGGGAAGTGACCTGGTCGTGGTTAGTGATCGGGGGAAGTGACCTGGTCGTGGTTAGTGATCGGGGGAAGTGACATGGTCGTGGTTAGTGATCGGGGGAAGTGACCTGGTCGTGGTTAGTGATCGGGGGAAGTGACCTGGTCGTGGTTAGTGACCGGGGGAAGTGACCTGGTCGTGGTTAGTGATCGGGGGAAGTGACCTGGTCGTGGTTAGTGATCGGGGGAAGTGACATGGTCGTGGTTAGTGATTGGGGGAAGTGACATGTGGTGCACATCCGCTGTGACAGTCAAAGCGAAATGGAAATGAAAAACTGATATTGCTCGTTTATCACAAACACATGAAACGGCACAATGGCGGCAAGCTGTGGGGTCGTGCAGTGACACGCTGTCACAACACGCTGTTTGGCAGAAGGGAATTCAATTTTCTTTCCGCTACGTGCACGTCCACCACAACTGAGGGTTTACACAAAGGAAACGGACCAATGGGAAGTAAAATCAGCAGATGAAATGGCAGCATGCCTTCAGCTCATTCCAAGCACGCTAATACTAATGTTAGAATAACCGCGTGACGCTCTTCCACTATGATTTATAGCCTGATTTGTCACATGGATGCAGCTAGCATACGTGCTTTCTTATTAGCATCTTAAGAGTCTTGAGATGGGGGGCTGAGAGGGTCAGGGTGCCCCTCTCGACTAGATCCTCAGCTCTGCTCTGCCTGAGCGTTGCACACGAACTCCACAGCCACAGGGCTGACTCTCAATTAAAGTGGGCATTAATTACTTAAAGGAGCTTTAATCAATCAAAGCCAGATGGTGAACCTGAAAAAAAGAGCCGACTCGAGGCTGCAGAAGTGCTTTCCAGCCCAACTAAAGGCTATACGAGGCTACCAGCAAGGAGCGCCGATCGGCACAACTTAAACACGGTCGCAACTAACATTCATTATCGATTCATCTGTTGATTATTTTTCTAGATTAATCAATTTGTTGTTTGGTCTATAAAACTCTGAAAAATGTGGATAAGTGTTTCCCAAAAAGTCCAAGATGACATCATCAGATGTCTTGTTTTTGTCCACAACTCAAAGATCTTCAGCTTCCTGTCCCAGAGGAGAGAAGACACTAGAACATGTTCACATTTAACAAGCAGCAGAGAATTATTCCTATTTTTCCATAAAAAATGACTCCAACCGATAAAACGAGTATAATTATCAAAATAGTTGGCGATGAATTTAATAGTTAAACACTAATAATTAACTTAGCTGAACCTCTCACCTATGATTAAAAACGTGCGACAAATAAGCTCACAATGAAACTAAAAGTCACTTTTTCTAATACGAATTGTATCTAATGATTATGCAAAGCCAAAGCCAATTGAATGAGCAGGTCTGGCCATATGTGTCCCTGATGTCTTTAGCCCCCCCAGCGCCGACAGAAGAGGCTACTTGGCCCCGGTGCTGCTGTACTCTGCTGGCCTGAGGCGCCACATCCTCCATCTTCATTTGTACTCCCTTAATTGGCTTTGACAGTGAACTCAAGCATGGCTGAAAAATACCCTCC
>CM042425.1:292500-307500 GCA_023631565.1 Gymnocephalus cernua | reverse complement strand
GAATCAAAACACGAGGTCAGAGAGCAGCCTCACTTAACGCGTACGGCTGCCGGGGCTCATTCAGCGAGACCGAGTCGCGTGCACTGCTCAGGATCTGATCTGCTCACCCCACTGTCACTCTGCAACGCGTAAAGTCCAATTAATAGGCCGGTATCTATGCGTGCGTGTCACAATGGCAGCTGGCGTACCCCCTCCTTCTTCCTGGGCACGGCTACAACGGGTGCTCAGTGTTTATGTCACCTCTTAATTGCATTTACCCCCCCCCCCCCCCCACGGTAGAGGTATGGCTTTGTGCAGACGCCCCGAGGAAGGAAAAGAAGGTCAGGCTGCCAATTTGGAGCTGGCAGGTCGAGAGCAGCGGCAGCACTTAGTCTCGCTTGAGAAGAGAACGGAGGGCTGCTGCTCATCTATGGAAACCAGGACAAACAAAAGGCATAAGTGAAGGGGAAAGGAAGCCCCCCCCCCCCACCCACCCACTCCTCTCTTCTCTGTCTTCAGGCTCTGGGAGAGTGACATCGGGCTTACAGACAAGTCGCCGGCTCCACAGCTACCTGTGATTGAACGGGGACAGCACGGAACAGGAGGGAAGGGTTTGGAGAAGGACGTTTCAATGTCCCGGACCACCGAGAATAGGCACAACAACATCTCCAGTATAATGTAATAATATACCCATAAGACTGCTGTGTTGCAGTAAATTCACAGACTTTCTTACAGCACCAATGAACTGTCAGAACGCTCTTCATTCTAGGGCTGAAACTAATCAACACATTATTTTAATTGTTGATTACTGTGTGGATTATTTCCTGGATTAATGGATTAGTTGTTTGGTAGAAGTTTGACTTGTTTTCATAATAAATTACTCAAAACTGATTAACATTGCGCGCCCGGGTGGCTCCGTTTGTACAGCGCGTGCCCATGTGTGGAGTTTGTTCCTCGATGCAGAGGCCGGGGGTTCGAGTCCTGCATGTCTTCCCCCTCTCTCTCCCCTTCCATATTTAGGCTGTCCTAATGATTACAGGCAGAAATGCCCAAAAATAACCTTTAAAAAACTAAACAAGTGGCTGTTTAGCTCAGTTGGTGGAGCGGGCGCACATGTAGAGGCTTGTTCCTCTACGCAAAAGGTCCAGGGTTCGAGTCCGACCTGCATGTCTTCCTCCATCTCTCCTTTCACGTCTAATGAAGGCAGAAATGCCCCCCAAAAAATTATTGATTAACATTTATCAAAACAGTTGGCGATTAATTGAACAGCTGACTTCTAATCGATTAACCTTTGCAGCTCTCCGATCATTAAACTGGATCAAATGTTTTTGGGCCCTCCTCACATGGGGGTCCCCCCCCCCCCAGTCCGGCATCCCTGCTTACGACTGACAAACCTGAGTTTATAAAACATGACCGAGACTTTAGAGAGACTTTCAGAGGCACGTAGCGAGCCAACGGTGAAGCTGAAGTAAATCATGAAGGATGTTAAATGATAAGACGTCCCGTAGCCCCGAGGCATTTAGATCTGCCCCCGGTGATCAATGGATGTCGGTGGTCTGGTCCCGTTCAATATGTGATGCTCTGTAACCTTAAACAGTTTGTCTGCAGAGGAAATACCCCCCCCCCAAAGTCAGGCAGACGTTTTAAATAAACCAACCCAAGGAATACTGCATGAATTCAGGACACGGTCCCTCATTGTTAACGGTCGTGAAAGACTGCAAAGCTAAAGAAAGGCCGAGCTTACGCTGCCTCAATAACTAATGGCCTTTCAGCAGAGCTAAGGAACATGTGCCCCAGTTATACTGGATCTTCCCCAGTTATACTGGGCCTGCCCCAGTTATACTGGATCTTCCCCAGTTATACTGGGCCTGCCCCAGTTATACTGGGCCTGGGTTAGTTATGCTGGGCCTGCCCCAGTTATACTGGGCCTGGGTTAGTTATACTGGGCCTGCCCCAGTTATACTGGGCCTGCCCCAGTTATACTGGGCCTGGGTTAGTTATACTGGGCCTTCTCTGACTCCTGCACATACGGTATATGGACCATTTCTGAATAACTTCCATTAAACCATCTCAATGTGGCAGTCGGGGAGAGAGAGAGAGGGAGAGAGAGGGTGAGGGAGAGAGAGAGAGAGGGAGAGAGAGAGAGGGTGAGGGAGAGAGAGAGGGAGAGATAGAGAGGGTGAGAGAGAGAGAGAGAGAGAGGGAGAGAGGGTGAGGGAGAGAGAGAGAGAGGGAGAGAGAGAGAGAGAGGGAGGGTGAGGGTGAGGGAGAGAGAGAGGGTGAGGGAGAGAGAGAGAGAGAGAGAGGGAGAGAGAGAGAGAGGGAGAAAAGCGAGTATGCGTCTTGCTAACACGCCGATAATGGCGTGCGGGTTGGCGTGTAAACATACGCCACGCCATGACATCATTCTGGGCCTGTAGAGTGCGAGTCCTCTCAGCGGTCTGAACCAGGTGTTACAGACGTTTTCAGATATACCTTTAATCACCTTTTTACAATTTCATGTAAATTTCTTTGCAATCAGCGGATGTTTTGCATTTAGATTTATCTGCAATATCTATTTATTTTTCTTCCACTGCTGTGAGGAACACGGACGTGGATCCATTGTCCTCACATGACAGGATCAGGATCTGGATCTGGTTGTATCTGCTGCTGGTCTATCTAAAGAAAGCAGACAGGGGAATGTCTATAGATGTCCTGATTTGCATTCCTGTGTGTCTGGGTCAAACTGTCTGTCAGTCTGTCTCTCTCTCGCGGAGTGTCAGCGCACTAAGAAGGACATGGCAGCTCTGGTCAGGAGGTCGTCATGGGTCAGCAGCTGGGTCCCGCCCAAGGGGATGCAGCTATTGTTTATGGCAAGAGATCTTTTTCTGCAGGCAGTCAGCCATGAGTCTGCTCTTATTAATGCAAATATATCTGCATTACATAGAGCGGAGGTGGCGGACTAATTGGCGACCGCTAAGATGAAAGCATTGATACGTCATGCAGGACAGAACGAGGGTGAGGGATGGAAGAGAGAGGAGGCGGGTCGGCCATCAAAAACACACCCATCACTCCAGTCGTGACCCATCTGACCTGGAAATTCACACCCACCAGCACACAGAGGCACAGCTACACGACGGCAGCTGTCTCTGCCCTTCAGTCACAAACCAACGTCCACGGCGTCCAGACGAACAGGAAGACGTGACCGCCGCTCGCGCTCTGACACTCAGAGCTCAATTACATATTATATGTATATTTATATTTCATATTTATCACAGCGCTCAGACAAACCCAGTCTGCTCCAGTCTCAACGGAAGTACATTTACAGAATAAAGACTGATATCTGGCACATGATGATGATGATGTCAGGCTTTGTCCCTCATCTTCCTCTCTCTGTGTGTTGATGTCTGAAAATCTCTTTTGCTTTTACAACAACAACAACAACAACAACAAAGAGCTAGTGAGCTACGCGCTGATAATGTCAAGTTATTAAGAAGATTTAGACGCTGCAACAAGTCAGACCTGCTCGGTTCTTTCAGGGAACGATTGTAAAGATTAACGAAGAATATGTCGAGGTCATTTCCTCTAACTGGGACGTTTTATAAAGAATATGATGAGGTCATTTCCTCTCTAACTGGGACGTTCTGGGACTGGTTGGTGGGATTGCTGTGGATGAAGTCCACACGGAGATACACTGGTAAGAGCCAATGAGGTTTAACCATGTATCAGCTGATTTAAATATCTCATGTTACTGTATTGTGTCAACAGTTAACTTCATGTAATATTGTATGAGGAGTTTTCTTTATCGGGGTCCAAATGTTCCACCAGAACCAGTTCCTTCCTGAGATTATTCTGCAGAGCCACCGTCTCTGCGTCTGGAGCTCAGCGCCGCCCAGGACGACTGTGATTGGTTTAAAGAAATGCAAACAACCCAGAGCGTTTTTTTTTTCTCCTCCTATCCCAGAATGCATCTGTGGTGCAGCCAGACTTTACGCCACAGCGCTGTGGTGTAAAGGCAACGGGAGACTATGACAAACCTGACACAGAAAGGCTAAATGCAAGAGCTACACCATGACTACTATCTCCTAGCAGCAGATGTGAATGTGGCTATTACAGGCTAGTTATCCTCAAACGGCACCGTCCAACAACAAAACTCATCTGCCCGTGACCCAAGCCGCTGTCATGACCCAGCGCAGCAGAGGACACGGCCATTACTGTGAATCAACCTAAACTCTTGGCTTTCAACTGGGCTGAGAAGCGGAGGAGCCTTTGAACAGCCTCCGAGCCGGCCCTGGGGGGCCCTGAGCCTTGGCCTCGCTCTCTCATGTTTCCTACACACAACCACTGACACAAATGAAAAGAAAAATACATTTCAGAGAAGAAAGAAAAAGATTGTTTAGAGGAAAAAGACGTGGCGGGAAAAGGGGGCAGAAGATTTCAATGTCCCGAAGGACCCGAGGAAGACATCTGACGTAATCTCTCCACAGATATCAGAGTTATTAAAACTAAATGAATACATGGCTTTTCCTGCCCGGCTCTTAGACATACACACACACACACATATATATATATATATATAAATATATATATAGAGAGAGTCTTTTAAGGCCTCCCTCCTCCTGTGCTGCATTTCTTTCCTTTTGGGAGCGAAACCCTTTTCAGAAGTGCTCGTTTTGATGATGCTGACTCTTCTTGGTCTCCAAGGAGCAATTACAGCTGCCCTGTCAAATACCACAACGCTCCAAAGGACCAGTTCACCGCCTGAGGGGCCCTCTCACACCCCTTGAAACCCTCAATTCAATCCCCTGTGAAACTTGGTGCACACCAACCCTTGAACTGTAATGAACAAAGCCAGATTCAAGTCCAGGACAATAATGAAACTAGCATCCTCGTCAACGGTGGGCTCCACCTCTATATCTCCACCTATCAACCCCTACAGGCACAGCTTTCAAAGACAACCTCCATCCATTTTTAACTCCCTGGTGAACAGACCCGTATTAGTGGAGGGAATCCAATTCTGTGTCCAAGGCGGACCGCGAGGTCCCCAGTAGACCACCCACATCTGAAGAAGCGGTTCCCGTCGGTGACGACTCTATTCAATCAGCTCGGTGGCCGGGAGGTGAGACAGCGCGACAGGCTGGACGGGGTGCATCTAAACGCTCCTCATCGTCACCTCTGCGTGTGTTTTCTGTAAGTGCGATCATGTGGCTGGCCCTCAGCCTTAATTAATCACCACCTGAGGCCAGTGTGGCACAACAGCAAAGGGTCCGCGCTCGGCCCACCTGACGCCACGGCTCCCTGAAGGAGGTGAGAGGTGACGAGTGTAAAGCGGCACACTCCCCGCGCTAATGACCGCGTTAGCAGGTGGCAGGCTCCCACAACCTGAACCCTCGACCAATCAGATGCACCCACAGAATGGATAGCAATATTAATACTTGTGGCATGAATAGCACATCTCCTGTCTGCAGCGTGTCGTTAGGTGTGATTGGCATGTTGCATGTCGTTAGGTGTTATTGGCATGTTGCGTGTCGTTAGGTGTGATTGGCATGTTGCATGTCGTTAGGTGTTATTGGCATGTTGCGTGTCGTTAGGTGTGATTGGCATGTTGCATGTCGTTAGGTGTTATTGGCATGTTGCATGTCTTCAGGTGTGACTGGCATGTTGCGTGTCGTTAGGAGTGACTGGCATGTTGCGTGTCGTTAGGTGTGATTGGCATGTTGCGTGTCGTTAGGAGTGACTGGCATGTTGCGTGTCGTTAGGAGTGACTGGCATGTTGCGTGTCGTTAGGTGTGACTGGCATGTTGCGTGTCGTTAGGTGTGATTGGCATGTTGCGTGTCGTTAGGTGTGACTGGAATGTTGCGTGTCGTTAGGTGTGATTGGCATGTTGCGTGTCGTTAGGAGTGATTGGCATGTTGCGTGTCGTTAGGTGTGATTGGCATGTTGCGTGTCGTTAGGAGTGATTGGCATGTTGCATGTCTTCAGGTGTGACTGGAATGTTGCGTGTCGTTAGGTGTGACTGGCATGTTGCGTGTCGTTAGGTGTGATTGGCATGTTGCGTGTCGTTAGGTGTGACTGGAATGTTGCGTGTCGTTAGGTGTGATTGGCATGTTGCGTGTCGTTAGGTGTGACTGGCATGTTGCGTGTCGTTAGGTGTGATTGGCATGTTGCGTGTCGTTAGGTGTGATTGGCATGTTGCGTGTCGTTAGGAGTGACTGGCATGTTGCGTGTCGTTAGGTGTGATTGGCATGTTGCGTGTCGTTAGGTGTGACTGGCATGTTGCGTGTCGTTAGGTGTGATTGGCATGTTGCGTGTCGTTAGGTGTGATTGGCATGTTGTGTGTCGTTAGGTGTGATTGGCATGTTGCGTGTCGTTAGGAGTGACTGGCATGTTGCGTGTCGTTAGGTGTGATTGGCATGTTGCGTGTCGTTAGGTGTGATTGGCATGTTGCGTGTCGTTAGGTGTGATTGGCATGTTGCGTGTCGTTAGGTGTGACTGGCATGTTGCGTGTCGTTAGGTGTGATTGGCATGTTGCGTGTCGTTAGGTGTGACTGGCATGTTGTGTGTCGTTAGGTGTGATTGGCATGTTGCGTGTCATAAGGTGTGACTGGCATGTTGCGTGTCGTTAGGTGTGATTGGCATGTTGCGTGTCGTTAGGTGTGACTGGCATGTTGCGTGTCGTTAGGTGTGACTGGCATGTTGCGTGTCGTTAGGAGTGACTGGCATGTTGCGTGTCGTTAGGTGTGACTGGCATGTTGCGTGTCGTTAGGTGTGACTGGCATGTTGCGTGTCATAAGGTGTGAATGGCATGTTGTGTGTCGTTAGGTGTGATTGGCATGTTGCGTGTCATAAGGTGTGACTGGCATGTTGCGTGTCATAAGGTGTGATTGGCAGCTGCAGACTGTTACGTCTCTAGAGGGAAATACAGACACACTGTTTAACGTCAGCTGTTTAATCCAGCTGCTAGCTAACGCTAGGCTAACGTTACCTGCTGCCAGGTGTATTATGTTAATTAGCGTGACGTGCAGCGATGATTCTGTTGCCTCTAACGTCCGTTCAGGAGCATCAGAGAGCAGCGCTGGCACATCAGTAGCACCGGAATGAGGCGCCGAAATCCACGTTACTATAGATAGATAGGTAGAGACTCGCTCTAGGTATATATATATATATATATATATATATATATATATATATATATATATATATATATATATATATATATATATATAGGGAGCGACTCGCTCTAGGTTTGTTGTCACAATCTCAGAGCTTGTGGTCAGTCTACACTGGACGGTTTAGACATCGTGGTTAATAATGAATATTCCTATATCCTTATATATAATCCTTATGGAGGAAATGGGGTTTTTACTTCTGGAACCGCCCTGGTGAGCTCTGTAGCAACCTTCCAGAGGTGATATCGTCACACTGCAGTGTAGTGATGGAGTAATTATCAGGGCTGAAGACAGAGCAGGCTGGATAATGTAAATGTCAGGAGAAGGAGAGGGCGCCTCGGAGATCTCATCAGAGTTGCTTTGAATCCTGCGTCAGTGATCAAAGGCACGCCGAGCGAGCAGCACAGAGCCGGGCCCCGTTAACGGAAGGTTAGATTACTTCATACGGGGAGAGAGCTTAAACATTTATACCACCATCATCTACAATAAGGACTTTATGTCCAGTTTCAGCAAGCTTTTAACACTCCACCCCTAATTTGGGGCCCTTATAGTCACGTGTCAAGGCGCATACAGGAAAGAATGAAGCAACACACGAGATAAAGGAGCATGTCATGTACTATGAGCACAATAGAAAAGAAATGCATGTGCTGTTATTATACCGCCGTTCTCTTTCTTTATAAATTAACAAACAATCCTGATCAATGTTCTATAGCGAGCCAACCCCATTCCTAATGGCGACCTAATGCTGCTTTAATTGCACGCCTTGCAGGTCACCCACCGCGTCACTTAATGCTTCTGGCCTTGGCAAAGCGTACGCAGCAACCACGCAGCTCGGTAGACCCTCCCCCCCACCATGATGGAGAACCCATGTGTCGGTTTTCTGTTTCTGTTTTCGGGGATTATCTCGGAGGAGAACGTACCGGCCTGAGAGTAGATTTATAAAGTGTGCATGTGTGTGGTGAGTAAATGTAGCTCGTGTGACGTGCGTTTCAATCAGATTGAGCGGGTGCAAGCGCAGCACATTATTCTCCCCCTGCTCTGCATAGCGCTGCGCTATAGGCTATGTCCTCCTGCTGTATTAGTGTGATGTATGACCCAAACGCCGTGCTGCGCCACACCACACCGCACACACTCCTGCCACACTGCTCCAACAAGCCTCTGCGGCTTTTTCATTCCACCTGTCAAACAGTTATTCATCTCTCCCTCTCTCCCTCTCTCCCAGTCCCTCCCTCGCTCACACTTGCTTTATCTTTTCACCCACCCCTACATCTCTCTGCCTTATTGTATCCATCACTTCACTTTGTCTCCAGGAGCATTCCTACAGCTTTGTTTTCCTCACTAAACAAACACAACATCGCACACGAGAATGTGAATCACAGGCTGCAAGAAAAAACTACAACATATTCACATTTAACAAGCTGCAATCAAAGAAGTTTTTATTTGTTCTCAAACAAAATGACTAAAACTGATTAATGGATTATCAAAATAGATGGCGATTAATTTAATAGTTGACTAATCGGTGAACAGGGTTGGGTACCGAAATGTTCCGACGTAAACGGCAGCAACGAGGTCGAATAAGAACGAAAACGTCGGTGCCTGAAGCATGGCTGCACGGGACGCCACGTTACCGTTAGCTAGTAGCTGGGTTAAACCCAGCGGTGTAAAGTGTGTCTGTATTTCCTGGAGAGGATTCAAACAGAGACGTTAACAGTCTGCAGCTGCTGCTCAGACAGTGCGTTCACCTGAAACTCGCCTCGCCAGCCTCGTGGTGCATTCAAAGTTATTGGAAAATACCCTTTTCCCATCTGGTGGTTGTTTTTGTCATTTACCAGCAATTTACTGAAATAAGTCTTTGTTATAAGTTATAGTTGTTACATTATTAATCAATCATGTAATTTTGACCATATTAGCAATAAACAAGCCGCTCTTTAATGTCGCCGGCTGTCTTTTTGTGCTCCTTTTTTAAATTTTATATTATATAAATTATAAATAGGCCTATATGATATATATATTTATATATTTCGGTTCAGGCACCGTTTTAAAAGTATCAATTAGCACCGGTACCGGAAAAACCCAAACGTTTGCAGCTCTACTGTGAACGTCGTACATGCATCGATATGTGATAATCAGACTCTAGATGCACAGTATGAATTACTGTTTGACGTGCACGGCAGAGATGTGAATTATTGTTTGATGTGCACGGCAGAGATGTGAATTACTGTTTGATGTGCACGGCAGAGATGTGCAATTCAAGAAGGATCAAAGCACCAAAAGGTGTTTGTCACAGTTGTCCGGGGCTGCTCTGACAGCGAGTGACGGCTCTTTCCATCAGCGGCGCTGGAGTGTATGACAGCCAGTTAAAGAACAAGAAAACGGAGAGAAAGTGCCCGTTAAGTTCCAGAAAGTAACAGTGCATGTGAATAACACAACCTGTCAGTTCGATGCTGCTGTACTTAAGAGGAGCGCGGCTCGCTCAGAGGAGGACGGGAATGAGGTGCAAAGGTCAGAAATGTAATCTGAGAAAGACAATTACCGTCACTTACGCCGTCCTTTGTGAAGCGGGTCTGTTTTTATCAGTGACGCTAATTTATCTCGCTGGTATTTACAGAGCAGCAGGAGGACGGTGCTGCGGGAGGAAGAACCGGAGAAAAGGCTGTCAAACTATTCCCAGCGACCCTCGCTTCCTTCGTTATCTATGGCTGTTGCCTACAGAAATACTTAATTAGGTGGCTGGTTGTGTGCTGTTGCTTTCTATGCCTTCTTTGTTCTTTATTATCACAACACAGAAAGATGAGCTGCTTTTATATTGAAGACGTGTGAATGAAAAAAAAAAGGTTACCGACTCTGATTTCTGTTTGTTTGTGTGAAAAAGACACCCAGCCAATCAGAACGATGTATGTTTCACATTATAAATTCCCTCATAAGACAACATGTGTTTAATTACCTCATTACTTGAATGGTGGTGTCACTGGTTGAAATACTTTCCCATATTAAAATCAGACAGTTTCTCTGCAGACTGTGCAGTCACGTCTCTCGCCGCGCCGCTTTGATCAAAAACTTTGATTTGATTTATTTATTAACATTAAGCTGCAGGACGGCGTCTTTCAAACACGACCTGCACGCAAGCGAAAATAAATAAAAATGAATGCGTCATTGTACGCAGCACACGTCAAACCAAACTGACGCCCACGGTCACGTCTCTCGCCGAGCCGCGTCGACCACGTGTGTTTGAGCCGGTGCTCCGAGCGCCCGGCGAGCTCGGGGCCGAGACCTTTCCCCCTCAACGGCGCTAAACGTCGACAACTCATCGGCGCGGCCTCGCGCAGGCCGCCGGCTCCGCATTCTTTATCACACGGTGGAACTGATTAAATTGATTTGGCCTGGGAGCAGATATGCAGCCATTACATCCGTATTAACAGAGCGCGGCGGTGGAGCCACACCTGAACGCTCTGGAAACGGGCAGAGCGCTCAGCTGCCTCCACCGCAGGACGGAGGGAGGGCTGCTATTTAAAGATGCGGGGGCTAAATTTGATTAATTCACAAACTGATTTACTACATCTGATAATGTGCTGCTAACATGACTGCTATGATTATATCAGTTATGGTTCACGGCTATCTGAGATCAGGTTAAGCCTCCGGCTCAGGAGAGAAGGAAGCAACTGAGTTAGAATTAGTGCCAGGATTTACACAAAGGTATATATAGCGGGCGCCCGGGTAGCTCAGTTGGTAGAGTGCGCGCCCATATATAGAAGTTTACTCCTCGATGCAGCGGCCGAGGGTTCGACTCCGACCTGCGGCCTTTTGCTGCATGTCATCCCCTCCCCCCCCCCTCTCTCTCCCCTTTCATGTCTTCAGCTGTCCTGTCAAAATAAAGGCCGAAAATGCTCAAAAATGAATCTTGAGGAAAGAAGAAAGGTATGAAACATGAAAGTGGCGCTGGTTGAACCGAGCAGAGAGCCGTGAATCATGGACCACTTCATAAACCAGTCTGTGGTACGGACGGGCAGCGG
The DNA here is from genome assembly GCA_023631565.1 of Gymnocephalus cernua. Taxonomy (NCBI): domain Eukaryota; kingdom Metazoa; phylum Chordata; class Actinopteri; order Perciformes; family Percidae; genus Gymnocephalus; species Gymnocephalus cernua. Next base: position 296,362 of record CM042425.1, on the reverse strand, counting down.
GGCTTGTATGGTTCTAGGTAAATGACATCATTGATGATCATCAATCATCCGCCCTTTCCCTAACAGCTTCCAATGACAGCATCTGTGTTAACAAACATCTGGCAGGTTAATGGCAGTCTACCTTCCTTATTTGGCACCGGACTAGCATCCAACAGCACAACTTCTCAGCCTCTGCATTCAAATGTTAATAAAATGCCCCGAAAAATAACACAAAATCAAAAGTGCAATCCGAGCTACAAACTGCCAGCGTTACGATACTACACTTACACTAAAACACCAACTGATGCAGGACTACTCCCTCCCGGACGGACCACACGGATCTCATACAGTGAGTGGCAGCTATGAATAAAACAGTAGAAATAGAGCGAGCAGACGGATGGAGCACAAAGTGCCAGCTGACGGCTCCATAAGGGAACTGAACACATCGAGACCTCGAGAGGAGGAGCAGGAAGCCGCTCCTCGGCTCGCTGGCCAAACACGAATCGCCAGGATGGTATTCCTGGAATGTTTAACCAAAGCCTCGGGAATCTCGAGGGACGCTGAAATTATACACCCCCGCACGCAGGCTGTGCACGTCTGCGAGCTGTTACTCACAGCTCTGAAGAATGCAATTCATGCGCCTGTTTACAAAACACCAGGACTTTGTTCTGCACCCCGGGAGGGTCCCGTTCCTCCGCCGAGTCACATCCAATTCCCCATCAAGGTAAATACCGTGTGAAAGCGTTCCCACTCACGGCCACAGTATGGAAGCTGGTTCGAGTTTTACAGAGAGAGACTTTCAGAGTTGAGTCTCTCGTCTGCTGCGTGGGCCTCGATGGGTCACGGGGCGCCACATGCTGACGTCAGAGAACGCTCGACACACGGAGCAGAGGGAACTCAATATATATATATATATATATATATATATATATATATATATATATATATATATATATATAGATTAAGTTTTTTGGCTCATTTGAATTCTGCCGAAGACATTCAGAATATGTGTGCGACCCAAATAATGACTAAAAGTGAGTCTCTGACGGGTTTCTCCAGCCAGGTGGAGCATTAGACCAGGGGCTCATCTCCTGTTCCAGAATGCATCACAAACTAACTACGACTAGTTCACTTTCTAAAGGTGAGAAATCTCTGGTTTGCTGAGAGTCGGTCGGGACTCTGACGTTAAACACTGGCAGACGCAGTGGCAGAGAGACGGAGGAGAGCAGGGGAAGGAAATATGCTGCTGGACGAATACGCTGCATGTTTTAAATAGCGGCAACAAAATTAATAAACGCAAGTGCGGCGGGCGGTGATGATTGTGAGAGCAAACACACACGTTTACCTGACTGTGGCTGTGATGTCACCACCCAGGGGATTCTGCATAGTGTGGCGAGCGTGTTTGGTGTACAGAAGTCCAAAAGTCTTCCTGTAATATCTTTTTTTTTTTAGCTCTTTTCATAAGAGGAACCAAGGAGAGCGAGCCTTACAAACGTGTACCCGGCGTTCGCTGCGATATCACTCAACCTGGCGGCTTGCGACGGGTGCTGCATTGCGTGGCGAGCGTGTTAGATGTAAGATGAAAGTATTCCTGTGAAATCTGTTTTTAAACTCTTTTCATAACCAAGGAGAGTGAACGTTCCAAGTGAGGTCAGCGCGAGCGAGCTGCTAATAATTACGAGTTGTGAGATGAGACGAGAGAACAAAGCGTGCAAAAATACACGTCTGAGCGCGAGAGGCAGCCATCGCCGCCCGCCGCCCCCCCTCGGGCCTCCCTCCGAGACACACGTGTCATTAGCCATCCTTTCTCTGAGGCTTGATTGATGTCTCCTCTCCCAACACAGCCATGCGTCACTAATCACTTCATATGGGACTATACACGCATTCTTGACCAACCATTAATAAACCATAATTTAAAGTTCAGACTCATCGATGGCCACAGAGCCAAATTAACATGTACTCTGTTTATTTAGCAGAGGAATAGACTGTACAAATACCTCAATCAATTTCACTTAAGGCTGCAAAGATTAATCAATTAGTTCTCAACTATTAAAGTGCCCCTATTTTGTGTCTCTGGTGCTTCCACACGCATACAAAATCCATCCATGTTGTTCTGAGTGAGATACGGTTTCTGAATGATTCCTGCCTTCAGTCTCTGGGTGAGCTGGTCAACATCTGCAGGACTTTCTACGTCATCGGCCGAAACATTTGGTGTGTGCTAACCACTTAAGCTAAGACCAAATCAGCTAGCTGTTTGTTTCTCTAACTTCAAGGCAGGATCAGCAGGGAGACTTCTTCTAAACAGGGAACACTTCCACCTTAGCGTGGAATACCTGCAGAACAGGGACAGGAAGTAGTTCTTCTGGAGATTATGGTGAACTAGTGTGTGTTGTAGCAGTGTTTTGCCATTGAGAACGAGGTGGCTAACCGCTAGCAGCGGTAGCTTCTAGCTAGTAGTCCTTACCTAGCTACTGTCAGGGCACGCCCTCATACTCTGCTCCTGACTGGCTAGTAGTCCTTACCTAGGTACTGTCAGGACACGCCCTCATACTCTGCTTCTGACTGGCTAGTAGTCCTTACCTAGGTACTGTCAGGACACGCCCTCATACTCTGCTTCTGACTGGCTAGTAGTCCTTACCTAGGTACTGTCAGGACACGCCCTCATACTCTGCTCCTGACTGGCTAGTAGTCCTTACCTAGCTACTGTCAGGACACGCCCTCATACTCTGCTTCTGACTGGCTAGTAGTCCTTACCTAGGTACTGTCAGGACACGCCCTCATACTCTGCTCCTGACTGGCTAGTAGTCCTTACCTAGCTACTGTCAGGACACGCCCTCATACTCTGCTTCTGACTGGCTAGTAGTCCTTACCTAGGTACTGTCAGGGACACGCCCTCATACTCTGCTTCTGACTGGCTAGTAGTCCTTACTGCGCATGTGCGACTGCCAACAAAGATGGTATAGGGGTGAGATGTCTCACTCTGTAGCTATAACAGAGAGCTCAACACACAGGGTGAAAAGAGGAGCTGCAGCAATGTTCAGTACAACAAAAAAATTGTGTTTTTTGAAAATTAAACCAGATAAAACTTTTCTGATATAAACTCTAAATACAATTATGAACCTGAAAATGAGCAGAATATGAGCACTTTAACTTAATCACCAACTGTTTTGATAATCAATTAATCAGTTATAATATTATAATAAAAGTTATAATATTTAGGTTTGTAGAAAACTTAAGTGCACATATTTGGCAGGTGGATTTTATTACCATATCAGTGTCAGCAGATAATAAATACACAAAACACTCAAAAAACTTTAAGATAAAGTTTGCTAACGACATCTAGAGCTGCAAAGTAAATTAATCACCAACTATTTTGGTAATCGATTCATCTGTTTGAGTCAATAATTCTCTGCTGTCAGGTTGTTAAATGTGAATATGTTCTAGTTTCTTCTCTCCTCTGGGAAACTGAAGATCTTTGAGTTGTGGACACAACTAGACATTTGATGACGTCATCTTGGACTTTTTCTGATCCACATTTTTCACCATTTTCTGACATTTTAGAGACCAAACTACTGATCTATTCATCCAGGAAATAATCAACAGATTAGTCGACAATGAAAATAACTGTTATCTGCAGCGCTACTCGAGCCGTGTTTGTCTGCTACAGTTGTGGAGGCGTTTTTATGTGCTTGACCCAAATTATGAATCTGCGGCTGATGAATGCATTTTCCTGGTCGCTGCGTTGTCCGTGTGTTCGGCGTTTGGTCAACCAGGAATAATGTGGACTCGTGCCGAGACGAGCGCCCTCGCGTTCCAGCAGAGCTGCCGAACGTGTGCGAGAATGATAAGCTCAGACTCGGGGAATCCTGGGAAGGCTGCGAGG
>CM042425.1:242500-282500 GCA_023631565.1 Gymnocephalus cernua | reverse complement strand
CATCCAGTCTGGCTGTGAGGACCTGATACCGCCTGCATCCAGTCTGGCTGTGAGGACCTGATGGTGCCTGCATCCAGTCTGGCTGAGAGGACCTGATGCCGCCTGCAGCCAGTCCTGGCTGTGAGGACCTGATGCCGCCTGCATCCAGTCTGACTGAGAGGACCTGATGCCGCCTGCAGCCAGTCTGGCTGTGAGGACCTGATGCTGCCTGCAGCCAGTCTGGCTGTGAGGACCTGATGCCGCCTGCATCCAGTCTGGCTTGTGAGGACCTGATGCCGCCTGCATCCAGTCTGGCTGTGAGGACCTGATGCCGCTTGCATCCAGTCTGACTGAGAGAGGACCTGATGCCGCCTGCATCCAGTCTGGCTGTGAGGACCTGATGCCGCCTGCATCCAGTCTGGCTGAGAGGACCTGATGCCGCCTGCATCCAGTCTGACTGAGAGGACCTGATGCCGCCTGCATCCAGTCTGGCTGTGAGGACCTGATGCCGCCTGCATCCAGTCTGGCTGAGAGGACCTGATGCCGCCTGCATCCAGTCTGGCTGAGAGGACCTGATGCCGCCTGCATCCAGTCTGACTAAGAGGACCTGATGCTGCCTGCATCCAGTCTGGCTGAGAGGAACCTGATGCCGCCTGCATCCAGTCTGACTAAGAGGACCTGATGCTGCCTGCATCCAGTCTGGCTGAGAGGACCTGATGCCGCCTGCATCCAGTCTGACTGAGAGGACCTGATGCCGCCTGCATCCAGTCTGGCTGAGAGGACCTGATGCCGCCTGCATCCAGTCTGACTGAGAGGACCTGATGCCGCCTGCATCCAGTCTGGCTGAGAGGACCTGATGCCGCCTGCATCCAGTCTGACTGAGAGGACCTGATGCCGCCTGCATCCAGTCTGACTAAGAGGACCTGATGCCGCCTGCATCCAGTCTGACTGAGAGGACCTGATGCCGCCTGCATCCAGTCTGACTAAGAGGACCTGATGCTGCCTGCATCCAGTCCCCCAGCATGCTCAATTGGATTAGAGCTAAACCATCCAGCCATTACAGGGCCTATAAGGCCTCCCTCAAACCTTAACCACTTATCCAGCCTTGATCCACCCAGCAAGGTTCCCTAAACACTGGGCACAACATCCCTGTTTGCCTTGAGGGTGTGTGTGTGTGTGTGTGTGTGTGTGTGTGTGTGTGTGTGTGTGTGTGTGTGTGTGTGTGTGTGTGAAAATGGTGAAAAAAGTGGATCAGTGTTTCCCAAAAGCCCAAGATGACGTCCTAACACTTAATTGGCTTAGTCTGTGATCACACTTTAACACACACTGAAGAATTGGGATGCAGGCCAATATATATATATATATATATATATATATATATATATATACATATTATATATATATATATATATATATATATATATATATATATATATTATATATATATATATATATATATATAATATATATATATATATATATATATATATCAAAAAGAGAGAGAACAAAAAGTCCAAAGGAAATGCAAAACAATCAACCAGCCAATGAAAACAGCATTACAGCCCCCACCACACAACCCTGGAGCATTGTAAAGAAGAGACACTGGGTGCAGGGCAGACATGAAATGTGCTTATTTTGTGTGAGACCACAACAAGTCACACTTTGAGTCATTAGTTTGGCCCCCCACAGAGTTCTGCAGACATGAACACCACATCTGCTCTACGGCAGTCGGAGAGTTTGGCTGCTTTTACAGGCAATAGAAAAACCAGTTATCTGCTATACAACTACCACCGTAGCCCGGTTGACCCCAGACCCTTCTCAGGTGTAACTACGTACGTTACATGGCGTGGCATCACCGAGTCTGCTCTCATCCTTTGAGCGTTCGTCTCCTCAGAGCAGATCTGAGTGTGGAGCAGAAGGTTCCTCCTGCCTGCAGGCGGTTCCTGTGAAGGTCTCCTCCTCTGATCCATCCCCCCGTTCTCCCCTTTGTGGGTCGGCCAACAGGCAGCAGGCAGCAGGCTTAGTCAGACATGCTTTTCGCTTACTTTCGTCTCCCTCTGTTGACCAGAGGGAAAGCGTTGATTTGGGTGACACACTATTGGACTGTCTTCGCCATGTGGATGTGAATATGGATGTGCACGCTGGGGAAAGCGCCAGGATGATCGCTGCATCGTAACCTCAGAGGAATGTCTCGCGTCTCTCTGCAGGATCCGTCTCTGTGTGCAGCGGCTCTACTTGGGGAGCGTTAAGTGGTCTGCGGCGCGACCAGGTGTCTCCTGAGCGGATCCCACGGGTCTCGTGTCAAGATATCCCAACACCTCTCACTGCTGCCAAGGAAGGAGGAAATGGTAGCCAGCGGGCAGACTGCCCCCCCCCCCCCGAACATCACGTCCAACCACAGGAGCATGCTAAACACAACTCAAGTCACATCTACTTTTATTTTACATTTCAATGTTCTTTTTTACAGGACCTGAGGCTTTTTTTGCACTTTGGTCAGCTGAAGATGTGTTTAAATGTGCTCTAGAAATAAACTTTACTTACTTACATAGATCCACTTTTTCAGACACGGTGAGTTCAAAGTTCTGCCGAACAACTAACCCATTCATCCAGAAAGTAATCCACAGATTAATCAATGAAGAGAATCGGTAGTTATGGCCCTATTTGCCGGCTGTGATCTGTTCAATAGATGTGCATCTAAACACGATTGCTCTGCCATTTGATATTAAAGCTCAGTGAATATATTTCATGTTCTGTTACTGATGCTAGAAAGCCAAACAGTGAAACACGCTGCTGTAATCTTCACAAAAGAAATGAAAGCACTTCATCTACCAAGCAGTCAAAAGAATATATTCCACATTCAGACCGTTTCTGTCAGCATCCACTAGAAAGAATTATCAGCAGCCGTAATAAATATGGCTGCTTGGCTCGTCTCTTCCACTCTGAGCGTGGACCAGGATGTCAGGGAAATGGATCGTGCCTTGTGGTGCGCGAGCAGCTCTTTGATTTTAAGGTATTAATCTAAGCCTGTCTTTGTACTTTGCACATCGCTGGCTTTTCCAGATGGAAACTGAAATAAACTCAATCGTTTTTTCATTGGAGGAGCTTTTTACTGAAAGTGGGAAACGTAACGTATGTATCTAATAACGTATAATAACATACAGTCCGTTTCACAGCGTTCTCAAACTGGCGGCGTTTGCAGTCTCCATCAAGTTAAACTACACGGCTCACGGTTGTCATCTGATTTAGGTCTGTGTGCTAACGCGAGTTTTATCCTCGTCTAGTGTCCCATATATTCAAAAGGACAAAGCCGAGGTTCTCACACAGCTGCAGCGAGAGGAAACGGGCTCTGAGTGGAAGGACGTGGCTAAATATAACCTCCCCCCTCACCGCCCGTCGCTGTGTCCGCCACCGCTGCTACTCGCCCAGGTCCCAGTTGCACACGTAATAACCAAACAGACAGCTGGCAGTCAGTTAAGTTCCCACACTTCACGCGACGAGCGCGGCGAGCGCGGTCCCTGAGCACCTAGCAATGTCAAACGCACCATTCAGGATCCTCCTAAATATTTAATCAGGACAAGTAGAGGCAATCTCCTACATCCACCAGCATTAAACATTAATACCTGCTGACATCATATCTAGTCAGCTGAGACTCAGTGGAGAGCCACACACACACACACACACACACACACACACACACACACACACACACACACACAGAGAGACACACACACACACACACACAGAGCCACACACACACACACACACACAGAGCCACACACACACACACACACACACACACACACACACACACACACACACACACACACACACACAGAGAGACACACACACACACACACACACAGAGCCACACACACACACACACACACACACACACACACACACACACACACACACACACAGAGAGACACACACACACACACACACACACACACAGAGCCACACACACACACACACACACACACAGAGCCACACACACACACACCACACACACACACACACACACACACACACACACACACACACACACACACACACACACACAGAGACACACACACACACACACACACAGACACACATACACACACAGAGACACACACACACACACACACACACACACACAGAGAGCCACACACACACACACACACACACACACACACAGACACACACACACACACATAGAGACACACACACATACACACACATAGAGACACACACACACACACAGACACACACACACACACACACACACAGGTCCATTTCTACCCCGACATATATCATCTGAAGGTGAAGCGGGGAGGAGTCTCACCGAGCGCATCAGTCATGGCTTCAGACGGAGGTTAAAAGCAGGACGAGGCAGCGACTGTCCAACCAAGGACGGGGGGGTTGGGGGGGGGGGTTGGGGGGGGGGGGGGGGGGGGGGGGCGATGCAACAGACCAAAAGGAGTTCGTCTTCCACCGAGCTGACACATCAGGATGATCACAGGTCTCTGAACAGCTGCATGTGTGAAACACGCTGAATAGCCAATCACAACGTCTGTTTCCAATAACTTCCTGGTGGAAACCACCTGCGTCCCGTACATACAGGTTAACGCCACCGAGCTAACGGCGACGAGGACCAGCTGGACGTACTCTCATCTCCTTCATCTGAAACGCATGTTTGATGCTTTCACATGTCAACACTGTGACTACCGTTAGCTTGGAGAGCTAATGTAGCTGTTGGGCCACAGACTAAAGAACATGACGCCCCCCAAACTAGCAGTCGGTCTGACCGGCGGCGACGTGTTGCTGTTCCTAACGCTAGATTTGGTTCATCAAAGACGCAGCAAAGCGACACGGGACAGAAAATAATCACAGCAGAGACCTCGGATAGCTCGGACCTCCATGTTTAACTAGATATCAGAAATAAACAAGTTAGCCGATTTTACATTTATCTATAATTCAAATCGACGGCTATTTGTCTACCAGGAAGTGATTGTTGCGCAGTGCGAGGTCACGGTGATTAGGTCGCTACGGCGTTTTGTGTCTCCGGACCCAGACGGGCCCGTGGCCTCAGGTGAGCGTTCAACCCCTCCCCTCTGATTCAGTAGTGCCCCGGGCTCCGTCAGCCACCACTAGCTTAAGACATCAGAAACTCCGGCCCATCTGTCGGCGGTCGAGTTGCTTTGTGGGTAATGTAGGCGCTAGTTTATAACAAAGGAGAACGTGTGGAATACAAAAGACTAAATCTCTGGCTCTGCCACACTATTAGTTGTTAGTAACTGCCTCAGGCTGCAACTAACAGTTGTTTCCTGGATGAATGCATGAGTCGTCTGGTCTCTGAAATGTCAGAAAATGGTGAAAAATGTGGAGCAGAGATTCACAAAAAGCCCAAGATGACGTCATCAGATGTCTTGTTGTGTCCACAACTCAAAGATCTTCAGCTTCCTGTCCCAGAGGAGAGAAGACACTACAACATGTTCACATCTAACACGCTGACAGCAGAGAAAGTTTGACTGTTTTAACATAAAAAAATGACTCAAACTGATTAATGGATTATTAAAATAGTTTGAGATTATTAATGATGATTAAGATGATTAATCGATTCATCTCTGCAGCTCTAAAACAGGAGTGCTATGCTAACTAGGTGGAGTACTCTTTAAAGGAATACTACATTCTTCCCTGGATGTCTTCACATATGTTAAAGTATGACTGACTGCATGTTAGAACATAAATCATTCAGCAGAGATCGATGCAGAGCTCGACTCAGTCGTGGTGATTAATCCACGCGGGACGAGAGAGAAATCTGACGGAAGTAGCTGCAAATGTTGTTGTGCGAGGAACTTTCTAAATATATTCCGTGCATCCAGTCACGGCCTCTAATTTAGCACATGACAGCAACACGAGTTTGGTTGCAGCTCTACGTATGTCGTCAGTGCCTGCAGGAAGACAGCGTGTGTGGTCCAAGTCCATTCTATCAAGTGGTTTTGTGCAAATACACGTATACAGTATATACTCCACACACACACACACACACACACACACACACACACACACACACACACACACACACACACACACACACACACACACACACACACACACACACACACACTGGAGGTGACCTGGCGCTGTGACAGGGTGGGACGTGACTTGATTAAGAATGGCGAGGTAAGAGTGATAAAGCACCGTCTAAATCCACCCACATCCTGTGACCCTGCAATAAGTCAAACGCCAACGACAGCCACATATACGCCATAAACAACGCTGTCGACGTCAGCCCTCCCTCTGCTCAGGTTTACATTCACTCTCTGACTAAATGAAGACTAAAAGTAGAAAACTTTGCTTTCGGGAAAACAAACACAAAGCAGACACAACCACCAAAGATGCTACAGGCGGCTAAATCTAACTTTCTGTTCTCTATTTGCAGGCTCTCCTGGGCAAACACACAAACAAGCGCACACTCTGGATTCTAACCTCGTACTTGTGATAATTCCTGCAATCACACCCAAACTCATGAACACATCATGTGGGGTTAATAGAGCAGGTGTCCACTGCAGAGCTCTCTCTGCACTCTTGGCTCCCGGGCCAATATTCTGGGCTCATTTGAATAAAAAAAATCTGCAAACATTTGCTGGACCGTTGGGGCTAATGTTCAATCTGCTGCTCTTTGACACAGAGCCACCGCGCATCTCATTTCCACTCCTGAAGCCGCCATCGCAGCGCCATGTGGTGGGGCTCGAGAGGGCGGAGAGAAAAAAGGAAGGAGGAAAGGGAATGACGTGTCTTCATTAGTGTGCGAGAAGAAAATGCTTACGGGTTTTCAGCGTGAAAAATGATGCAACTTGCACACACAAATGTGTCAGCAGAACATCATCAAGGTCAAGGTGGAACATACACTTCTGCTGCTCTTCTTAAACAAACCGGCACAGGTGCAAGAGCACGCACACAAACACAGGAATAATGGTGCATGTGGAAAATGTGGGAAATTGTACGGGAGAGTCGTAGCACTCACTACAGTTACTGGCATTCTCAAGATGCTCCAGGTAAAAACACATCTATATAAATATTATATATATATCTCAGCTGATGTGGAAAGCTCTTACATATCTCCCAAACTCGCTGCACACTCAAAGTCAAACAGAGACCGAGAAGGGAAGGGGATGGAGGCAGGAAAAATACGCTCCCATATATATATATATATGTGTGTGTGTGTGTGTGTGTGTGTGTGTGTGTGTGTGTGTGTGTGTGTGTGTGTGTGTGTGTGTGTGTGTGTGTGTGTGTGTGTGTGTGTGTGTGTGTGTGTTTTTGTTGCTTTATCTGAAGCTTTTGTCACTTTTTTCAGTCGTTTTTGACGCATTTTCTGACGTTTGTTTTCCTTGTTTTTGTGTCGCTTTTTTCTTTGATGGCTAAATAATTTTTGGGGCTTTACGTGGACCGAGCTGTGAGAAGACTATATGAGACATGCAATAATAGTCAAAGACGTCTGACTGTTGTTGAATAAATAAAGCATGTCAATAAAACGTGCGTGCCTGGCTGTTGTTTCCAGCGTGGCCCTCAGTGAGACACATGATGATCCAGCGCTCGCTTTCATCAGAGCTCCAGTTTCCACTCAACTTCCTCGTCTTCCTACAGAACCCCCCCGAAGATATTATCTCTCTCTCGTCTCTCGGTTCCAAAAGGCACGAGGAGGGTTGCATAAAATTAGCTGCTTGACAAGGGGAACGTGTCCAGGGGCAACACGGAGGACCTTGTTTCCAAAGCGTCTCGACACCCCCCCCCCCCCCCCCCCCCCAATATATCCCCGAGTACCAACACAAGATCAGATAGAGAAGAGAGACGGGCGTGTTTAAAATAGCAGCCCACAGACTCTCCTCTGAAGATTTTAACTACCAGAAAAATAAAATACAGAGCGTAAAATTAGGATCTCGGCGTTGACATTTTCTACACGTTCGGCTTCAACCACCCAAAATGAATATTGGGGAAAGTGTATATATATATATATATATATATATATATATATATATATATATATATATGAGTGTATATATCAGATATAGGGGCGGGGGTCTGGGGATGGGGGGTCTGAGGTAGGGGGTCTGAGGGAGGGGGTCTGGGGAGGGGGGGCTGACTGAAGGCGTGCTGCTGTGTTTATTGCCGTCAAAAGAAACAGAAGCTCTTGTAAGAAATAAAACAAGTAACATCAGACGGGTTAAAGCGTCATCTCATGACAGGTTTAAATGCTTCATCTACTCGCTGGTATCCCGGTCCAATTACAGCCCGTCCCACCCAGCGCTCTCTCTCCACGCTCTCACGGGCTGTCACGTCCTGATGTGGAAGGGCGCCGCAATATTGAAGGTCGGTCAGTCCGCGCACTTAACCTCATCTCCCACCACTCTGCTCGGCCTCCCCAAGAAGAGCCTTTTGATTGCCGTCCATTTGAAAAGCTTTAGGTTTGACGGGAGGGCGGTTTGATGGAGCGAGGGGGGGGGGGATGAGATAAGAGCTTTTTGGAGACGACTCCTGGCTGCAGTCAGTTATAATGGCTTTCAATTAACCGAGGGGGAGGACTGGGAGGTAATCTGGGGCCAGCACAAGACAACCAGTCATGTAATATTCATACACAAACTAATGAAAGCCCAGATTAGCCCAGATATTTACACGGGGCGCTGCTGTGGCGTCCGCACACTAAAGCGGTCTGCTGCCACGCGGAAGAGACGGAAGGTTTGGGCGAAGACGACGAAGAAGGGGACAATGGCAGTGGTGGAATGTAACTAAGTACATTTACTCCAGTACTGTACTTCAGTCCAAATGTTGAGGTACTTTCTTTTCATGCCACTTCCTACTTCTACTCCGCTACATTTCAGAGAGAAATATTGTACTTTTTACTCCACTACATTCATCTGTTACAGCTTTAGTTACTAGTTACTTTACACATTAAGATTCCTGCACACTAAACACATGTAGTTTATAAAATTTGATGTTTTATTCTAAAGTAAACTAGCCGACAATATAACGGCTACACGTCCAGCTGAGACGATCAGACCGGTAAACACACAGCTTGTTGTGTGTGTGTGTGTGTGCGTGCATGCGTGTGCACGTGTGTGTGTGTGTGTGTGTGTGCGTGCATGCGTGTGTCTGTGTGTTTGGATCCTTTACACTTTCTACAACGTTTTAATACTTTAACTACATTTTCCTGATGATACTTAAACACTGAAATATTTCCAGTGTAGGACTGTTACTTGTAACATTGAGTATTTTTACAGTGTGGTGTTAGTACTACTAGTACTAGTACTACTGCACTAAAGGATGTGAATACTTCTTCCAGCATCAGGCAGAGAAGAGACAATGAAGAGCAGAAAGGAGATCAAGGAGAAAGAAACGAGAGGAAGACCTTGAACAGAACGGAAATGGGATCACGAGATAAAGAGGTGCGACTCCTCCAAAGAGATTAAGGATCATCTGCATTTTGCCTTTTCATCTGCCTTCGCCGTAATCATTCCTCCAGCCCCCCCCAACTCAAAATGACACCAATCTGAATGAGTGATCTTGAGAAATTGGGCTGCTTGAGAAAAAGAGGGTGCTCTTTTCTCTGGCAGAGGAGAGGGCGGGAGGGGGGGCTGCAGACTGTGGGGAGTCTGCAGCAGGACAAAGATATGACTGTAATTGGCTGCTACACTCTCCTTCCCCTAATCTCCAGCCACAGAAAGTGGCGACTGGGGGAGGAAATGGGACAGCGAGCACGAACAGAACGCCACAGCAGCAAAAAATTCTCCACAACCACAAAATTCCAATAATGTCTAAATGTTATGTACATGCATCGGAACAATATGGGAAATTCATCCCTAATCCTTGGTAGGTCACAGAAGACTTAAAAAGACTTCAAAGATGGATTAATGAGCGACCGGACACGCCAGTTCTTACCGAGCATTAACGTTGTTAACGTTGTTAGAAGCTAATCGTGGTATTAGTTTGAAAATATCCTTTGACCTTTTGTAGAGGTCTCAGAATTAATTTTATGCTCCACAGATATCTAATTTTATGCTTTTACGGACTTACACATTCGCAGAATAATGGAAAAGTGTGGATATGTTTCTTCACTTAGGAGAGCACTGAGCCCGGCGTGCTGAAAAACGTTCTGTGTTAACGGCCTGCGTCTGTTTCTTCTGTTTCCTTTATGTAAGATGCTCGTGCACAGCACTAAAAGTTCTGTTGTTGCTGCTGACAGACTCAGATTATTATTCTAAGAGTCTGACAACATTATGGGATGGATCCCTACAGAGATAGACCTTTTAGTTAAAGAGTAAGATCCTTTTAGTTTAGCATGAAACAGCCCCGAAATCACCATCACCAAACTACACCAGACTCCATGTAAATAATCAGGACTTTTATCATCGTAAAACACACTTCATACAAAGTGGACAGAAACCAAATCAAACTACCAAAAGCCGTCTTGGTTCATCTTTCCACTGTTCCAACAATCACCACTCTGGTCTGGTTGGAATAAACCCTTAATTCACCCATTTACATGTGGAGATATGCTGGATCTATACACGCTAAAAGTAGTGATTATTTACATGGAGTCTGGCTCTATACACGCTAAAAGTCCTGATTATTTACAAGGAGTCTGGCTCTATACACGCTAAAAGTAGTGATTATTTACATGGAGTCTGGCTCTATACACGCTAAAAGTAGTGATTATTTACATGGAGTCTGGCTCTATACACGCTAAAAGTAGTGATTATTTACATGGAGTCTTGCTCTATACACGCTAAAAGTAGTGATTATTTACATGGAGTCTGGTGGAAATGAAACACAACTTTTAGTGGACACTAACTGATGCTGAACATTAGATTCAACTTTATTGTCATTGTGCAGAGTACAAGTACAAAGACAACGAAATGCAGTTTGCGTCCAACCAGAAGTGCAACATGATATACAGGTATAGACAGGTGGTGCATAGACAGGACAAGACATATATTGCAGTGTTATAAGAGCACAATAAATAAATATGGTTCATGCAATATGAACAGTGCATGAACAACATGTGCAGCTATGTGCAGATATGTGCCATGTAGTGATATTATACTAGTAGTAATAATATAGATATAGAAACATGCATTGTATTAACAGAATATATAAAAGGAAAAACAGAAGGAACCATATAGACAGCTTTGTTCACGGCTGCTGGTTACGGCGTTCTCGTACTGGACTTATTTTCAAAGATTTTTCACATCAGTCACTCACACACAAAAACATGTGACAATAGAGTCCAGGATGAAAAGGACGACGTTACCCTTTAAGGAAAGTTCTCGTTTCAAGGAGCCAGGGAGACTAATGAATTCACAGGTCGACCAATGTGCTAGGCTAGCAGGCCCCCCCACCCATCGTCTCTACCTGCTTCAACTTTCGGAAATTAAATGTGAGAAATGGGCCAATTTACAGCTGAAGGCCGTTTCTCCCTAAGAGGCACCGGCATAGAAATGTAGTACAGAGGATCTGCAGAGGAAGATGTGGAGAGATGAAGGCTTTGAGTTTAGACGGAGAGAAGAAGAAGATGTGAGACAGGGAAGCAAGACGTTGGCACTAATACGAGTGTCATCTCTAAGGGGGAGGAGAGAAGTGCTGAATTGCATTTCTGGCCTTCAACTCGTCTTCCACTCACAAAGAGACTCTGGAGTTGAAGAGCGGCGGCTCTTGATCTTCCCAATCAGCTGCCGTGACGAGCTGCTCAGATATGCAACAAGCAGAACAAAAGAGCGTGTCAGCACGAAGAAGTTCGCTGCACTCGGAGAAGTTTGAAAGGTAGAAGGAAAGAAGTTGGAAGAAGCAGGCGGAACAAAGGCAGTGGAAGTTAGGGCGACAGAAAGGAACATGAGGTCCTCTGCCATCTGTTCCTCATCACGTCTGAGGTCCACACCGCAGCTGAAACCATTTCCTAAGGTACGGCCGGAGCTCTCGCCGTTCTTCTTTAGAACAAACGCGTGATGCAACTCATGTTCAGCTAGTCTGGTGTGTGAGCTACGCTTGTCAAACGTGTCCAAAAGTGATGTACATTACTTCTAGGGCTGCACAATAGAAGGAAAATATGCAATAACGTTGTTGAATATCGCGATAACGTCGATATTTCTTGCAATAAATAAACAGATTTATTGAAGTCTTCTCAGTTCTAAAAGACAAACTGCTGGTTGAATTTCCAGGAACCAGTTCCTTCCTGAGACTATTTAGCAGAGCCACCCAGGACGATTGTGATTGGTTTAAAGAAATGCAATCAACCCAGAGCGTTTTGTCCTATCCCAGAATGCATCAGTGGTGTAGCCAGACCTTCCTCCACAGCGCTGTGGAGGTAGAGCTGGCGATGCGAGACTACTACCAAGTGTAACGGCGTTGTTAGCAGGTGAGACGCCGACAGGACCGTCGACAGACAGAATAATCTGAGCGCTGACGGAGACAAAGCTTCCTGATTGCTCTGACATCACATCTGTTAAGTCTTTTAGCCCGGCGTTGAGACGGGGGGGCGGCTCGGAGGAGGAGCCCCCACCCCTCCTTTCCTCGTGGGACCAGTTATCTTTTCATTTGATAGGAACTGGAAAACCACCATCTGTAATTAGATTACACATAGATAGACGAAATGAGAACAAAAAGGCTTAGGTAATTATCCCAAACCATATTCTAATCAGGTTTCAGAACCCCCCCGGGGCGCCCCATCACAAGCGAGAAGAGACGGCCACTCAGACAAGATCATTTGGCGCTAATTTCCCAAACAGGAAAACACTTAAAGACTGACTGAGACAACTGCACACGTGCATCTACAGCTGATTAAAAAAAACAAAAAAAACGGAAGTGACAGAATGTGCACAGGATGAAAAGTAGAAAATCATCTCGTCGGCCTCGTGTTGTTTTGTGTTTCCTCGTGCCGGGGCGACAGTTTCCGTCAGCGCAGGAAACGAGGACGGGGAATTAAATGAGTCGCTCTTCATGCGAAGGGGGACAAGCGGCTGTGATAACAGTCAAAGAACCTCAGAAGGAGAGTCGCCAGCCACAGTCGCATCTCCATGATTATCTGTCAGCCTGCCAGTCCATCTGTCTGTCTGCCACGGCGCCCAGAAGATTGACAAACTGCCTTCACAAAGGAAACGTGGCACAAGCGCCGCGTGCACCGAGGGGAACGAGGCACACTGTAAAGCAATTTTGCTTTTGTTCAACATTTTTCATCACTTTCTAATTAAGACTCCTGTAGTAGAAAATAAAGAATTCCAAAAGTATTTTATCAAAGCTGTCTCGCCGACAGTCATCAGCCTGACAGCTCGATCACGCAGCCATTACATTCCTCTCTCATTTTGATTGGAAATCCATTTCAAGTGTCACGTCAATTCTTATTTTCCAGAACAAAAGCGCATGAACAAAAAACTAGAGAAGCCACTGAGAAGAAAAGCAAGAGATGACATGTCAAACTGTTTCTCCACATTTATACTTCAACATGACAATATTCAAAGTGCTTTTATCCGGAAACTACTATTAATCCATACGTACTGTATAACTGCTACGGGTGTCACTAATCTCCAAATTAGAGACGCACCGACAGACCGGCTGCTGACCGGAATTGGCCAATTTCCACGTGATCAGCCGGTCAGTCTGACACATGCCGATTTTATGCCAGTCAAATGCTGTAAATAAATAACATTGTAAAGGCTACCATACACAAGGAAAATATATATATACACACACACACACACACACACACACACACACACACAGGTATATATATATATATATATATATATATATATATATATATATATATATATATATATATATATATATATATATATATATATAGTGTAGCAAATACCAATAAACCCACTATTAAATTGCATTATCTTAATGCAGTGTAACTACTGTAGCATGTAAATAATGCACATGAAATACAAACGTGAGCAGAGGTGTCCAACAATCGCCATTATATGGAATCAGCCTCGCTAGCAGGCGAAGAACACACGCAACGAAATCACCAGCTAACAGTGAACTGACAACACAAGTTATACGACTTTCAGTTCTCCGGGACGCACCCACGCCATCTCCACTGGCTAGACAGCGAGTCTGTTTTTCCTTTCTCTACCTTTTCCGCCGGGTGGCGTGCGTGCCGCTCGCGGTGTGAAGCGTGAGTCCGCGCTATTCTCTACCAATCGCTGCTGATAGACGGTGTAGTTTGCTAAATATATCACATTTCTTTAGTTGGATATTGGATGTGAAAGGAAGGAAATGGTTCTTCCATAACGTTTCCCACAGCAGGAGTAATTTATACAGTTCTATTTTATAGCAATCGATTATCTGTTCAAAACATGTTCTATTAGAGAAAAGATAGAAAATAAATATTTGAGCTGTAAAGTCGGCGTCGGCAGGTCAAACCCAATGAAAAATCTCTCGATTCAAGTTTGGATTTACATTTTGGATTTCAACAGTGACGGCAATGGCTCAATAGCAAAAGGGAACTTTACAACAGTTTGAGTTTCACAAAGTTTAACAAGGTGCACATGAATGCACCATGGAGTCCCTTCTGAGCGCACATGCTTTCCCTCCGGTGTTTCTCACTCTTGGGGAAAGTTGCCTTCAGGGAAGCAGGATTTTACAGTTCTGCTGTTTCTCCGTTATCTCCGACTCTGTCAGTGGCCGTGGTGACTGGAAAAGAGCTGCTGCAGGCTACCACTAAGCTAACGTCACCCTGAGTCTTTAGCTGCATGCTACCGCTAAGCTAACGTCACCCTGTGTCTTTAGCTGCATGCTACCGCTAAGCTAACGTCACCCTGAGTCTTTAGCTGCATGCTACCGCTAAGCTAACGTCACCCTGAGTCTTTAGCTGCAGGCTACCACTAAGCTAACGTCACCCTGAGTCTTTAGCTGCAGGCTACCACTAAGCTAACGTCACCCTGAGTCTTTAGCTGCAGGCTACCGCTAAGCTAACGTCACCCTGAGTCTTTAGCTGCATGCTACCGCTAAGCTAACGTCACCCTGAGTCTTTAGCTGCAGGCTACCGCTAAGCTAACGTCACCCTGAGTCTTTAGCTGCAGGCTACCGCTAAGCTAACATCATCCTGTGTCTTTAGCTGCATGCTACCGCTAAGCTAACGTCATCCTGTGTCTTTAGCTGCATGCTACCGCTAAGCTAACATCCCCCTGAGTCTTTAGCTGCATGCTACCGCTAAGCTAACGTCACCCTGTGTCTTTAGCTGCATGCTACCGCTAAGCTAACATCACCCTGTGTCTTTAGCTGCAGGCTACCGCTAAGCTAACATCATCCTGTGTCTTTAGCTGCATGCTACCGCTAAGCTAACATCACCCTGTGTCTTTAGCTGCATGCTACCGCTAAGCTAACATCACCCTGTGTCTTTAGCTGCAGGCTACCGCTAAGCTAACATCATCCTGTGTCTTTAGCTGCATGCTACCGCTAAGCTAACATCACCCTGTGTCTTTAGCTGCATGCTACCAGACAGTCAAAATCAAAAGCTCATTTTGATCGATTTTCCATTTAAAATCTAAATCGAGAAACCCTTAATAACTGCGCCTCTTCCATACGGTTTTTAAATATGATTCCTTGATGAAGAAAGTAATTGCATATCTTAGCAAAAACAACGCATCCAAGCAGAGAGACTTCTATCGATTAAGGCCTCGAACCGTGTAATTTCATCAACTGCAGAATCAACAGGCACAAACAGACTTATTGAATTAGATGTTCAACACGGTGCCAAATAGACGCACTTCAAAACACCAACTGGCACAGAAACACGCGGCATTGTCAACAGATTTGCATCAAACAGGATTTTACCAGATCCAAATTGTTCCTTTGGGAAGACGAGCACGTTGGCAGATGAGGGAGGACTGCTTTCATTTCTAAACACCTGCTCACTCTCTACTTAGACCACTCAACACAGCCAGCACGCAGCTTTTCCTCCTCTCCAACAAACAATCCTGGTCTGCCATTTCACTGGGAGTGGTAGCACAGCCAAGCCGTCTCCCCTGAGTGTACGCATGCATGTGTGTGTGTGTGTGTGTGTGTGTGTGTGTGTGTGTGTGTGTGTGTGTGTGTGTGTGTGTGTGTGTGTGTGTGTGTGTGTGTGTGTGTGTGTGTGTGTGTGTGTGTGTGTGTGTGTGTCAGAAGAGCCACCATCGCAGCAGGCTGCACCTGCTCCGCCTCAGGCTCTACTCCGTTAGCTCCGAGCACTGCAGAGATGGAGCAGCGAGGAGAACGGAGTGATAGAAATCTCGGGGAACAGGATCTGCTGGCGTAAATGTCAACAGCTCAGCTCATACCAACCAAAGTGCATTCTGAGGGCCTAATATCAATTCATACGAGGTTCAAACCGAGAGCCGTTGAGCTCCTATGCACTGCAATGCTATAAATAATACAACGTCCCAGTTGTCTGGAAGAAAATAAAAAATGAAATCCTTCCAGGTAAGACGTTTGTGTGCAAGTTCAGCTGTGCAGCCTCCCGCCGCCCCGCTGAAGGCAGACGGGCTGCACCATATGAGGACCATATCTAACTGCCGTTACTTTGGCTGATATTGCGCTTGCAATATGACTCACGATATTGGAGGGAATGAACATTTTTCTATCATAATTCTCATTTTCATTGAAAAATATTAAGATTTAAAACATGAAATGACGATAGTGTGATTTTTGCGATGATCTGTACCAAACAAAGATGTTCTTCTTTAAGCCGGTGACAGAGCAACCAGACGGCCGACTTTAGGCAGAAAAGCCAGTCGGACTGACTGCCTCCCCGAGTTGGTCCAAAAGAAGTGCCTCAGAACACGCCGAACACGACAGCAGCTGATTGGAAGAACGTGTCACGTGGGTCTGGTTTCTCCAGAAATTCAAAGCCAGACTGTCATGGCGTCTTGTTCAGAATACAATCTCCTCATCATCCCCCCCCCCCTCCTGCGATTTGGATATGACGATAGTCCTTATTGTGATTTTGATAAAGTTGCGATTGGATGTGCCGCTCTAGAAGGCCGGCGGCGTTGCTCAGCTGTCTGAGGGTTCCTGCTGGCGGCCACAGCCTGACGGACACATGCGGCGGCGTTCACCGACCGACCCAGGCACGAAGAATCTCACGTCCAAACGCCTCCAGCACATCTACGCTACGACAACGTCCCCAGGGCGGTGTGGTAGAGCTGTGCACCGCCCAGCAGCAACAGACGAGAAGCATTCAGTGTCTGTAACGTCTAATACATCCGTTCATTATAACACGAGGCCGAGCAGTTTGAGTCAGCAGCTGAGCTGCACCGTCAGCTGCGTGCAGACCTAATGGGGCAGCTGAACCACACTGTTCTGTCACAGGTGCTACTGCAGCAATGTGCCGGCAAATACTACCAAATACTACCGCAGCAGTCGCAGCCTTCTCTGCAACTGAATAAGACAACACTGTTTACTGGAAGTACGCAAAGAAAGGTGAATATCGTATTGTCTGTTATTGCTTTTACTTAATGATTTTAGTCATTGTAAAGAGTCCAACATACATTATAAATGTTTCCTCCGACATCTTTAACTAACCCAGTGTTTCCTCTGTGATGATAGCATAGTGGCGGTCTGGTTTCTACAGGAAACACTGTTAACCTAACTCTGTTACTACTACTACTCCTACTACTACTCCTACTACTACTCCTACTACTACTACTACTACTACTCTGTTACCTGCTGTTCTCTTCTATCCCTTTTCATGGGTTTCAATTAGTTTCAACTTGTTTTTTCTATTTAAATTGTTATATGTATATATGTATATATGTGTATAGGCCTATATGTATGTATGTGTATGCGAAGGGCAGCAGGTCGGATTCTAACCCGCGCCGCTGCAAAGGACTCATGGGGCGCACGCTCTCACTGGGGGAGCCAGAGGTCCCCCCGAAAATGAAATCAACTTCAACATGTTTAACTGTTGTTTGGCGAGTGTTTGTTGGAGCTGCATCGGGAACAAAGTGTCTGAATCTGAATCACAACAACAACAACAACAACAACAACTCCCCAACGTAAACTGGGAGCGTAATTTCACACCTGAAGCGTTACACCAACTGCTGTGGGCCAAGTTTCCGTCTTTTGTTCCAGCGAGCGATCGTGTTGATATTTTTTACAGCCCTGATTGAAGCAGCTGGACCGAGTGCATTACCAGCTTTTATAGCAGAAGACACAGAAGCATTCGCGGCACTAAACGAGTTCAGTTCAGTGTGATTCCATCACGCAGAACACCCAGACAGGTGGCGAAGGCGACATGGCTATAAAGGCAGCCATTGTTAAAATAATGTAACGTCACACCGCAGACATTGTGTAGCGTCTGGCCGGCCCCTGCAGCAGCGTTCAGCCTCGTACGGGATATTTAAACAGATAAGACGCCTCTGATGCTTGAGATTTAACAGCGGTAACCGGAGCGCTCTCCAGACTGCTGAGCTAATGTGACCTGTGACCCCAGTCACAGGAGTAGAGATCAGAACGAGAGGGTTAGAGGAGGGGAATAACACGCTGCCAGAGACAAGCAGAAGATACAGTTTTTCAGCGTCTCTGATGGATGATAATATTACACAGCTTCCATCAATCATGTCCGATCGGACACAAGGAGATCGCTCACTTGTCAAGACGGCTATTTTCCAAGACACTTCCAGACAAACACAAACAAAGGGCATTATAAAATACACAAATACACACGGTATGTGATATATACACACAGTATGAGAGATATACACACCGTATGTGATATATACACACAGTATGAGAGATATACACATGGTATGAGAGATATACACATGGTATGAGAGATGTACACACAGTATGAGAGATGTACACACAGTATGAGAGATGTACACACAGTATGAGAGATATACACACAGTATGAGAGATATACACACAGTATGTGATATATACACACAGTATGAGAGATATACACACGGTATGTGATATATACACACAGTATGTGATATATACACACAATATGAGATATATACACATGAGATATATATACATACAGTATGTGAGATATACACATAATAGGAGAGATATACTCACAGTATGAGAGATATACAAGTTGACACGTATATTCAGGGACACAAACAGATCTTTCTTTCTGCACAGCTCATTTAAAGGAAGGTGGCCCCCTCGGGACGCATTGAGGTTCTAGTCACATCCTCGCACGTCGGCTGCAGCGAGCGGCACAAGCAACCCGAACCCTCCGAGGTTTAAGACGCACAACAGGAAGTAACAGTGACTCCGTTTACATGCACATAATATTCAGGTTTTTGCTCTTATTGTGAAAAAGACGATGTTCTGACTAATCTGTTAACACGTCTAATGAAAGACAATATTCCACTAATATTCCCGTTTACGTGCAGCCGTGTAAATCAGGATTAGCTCGGCGTGTTCCAGCGGCGGAGGACGTGTTGGAGCGCGTGAACTCAGCGTCCATCTTTCATTCCTTCAACCAGCTTCTAGAAAAGGTCGCCTCATATCCAAAAACTGATGTCTGAGTCCTTCATAATGTCTAAAAGTAGCCGTATGATTCTCCTTCTTTTCTTTCGGCCGTGCATCTCTACCGCCGCCCTGCAAACTGTCAGCTGGTTGGTTTGTGTGCAGTAACCATAGCAACGCACAGAGCTGACCGTAAACTGTCACAAACTGCAGTAAAAACCCCGATTGACGCAGATTCTGTAAAACATGTCCGAAGAATAATACTAGAATATCACACACGTCTTAATCTGAAAATGCTATATTGAGAAAAAGCCGTATTCTGAATATGCAAACAGAATATGCTGTTTATATGACCCGTATCAAATTCAGGATAATAGTTGAATATTAGTGTGCATGTAAATGTACTTAATGTTGGGGTCAACACAGGGGGGGGAAGAAAGGAGAGGGGGGAGGGAGAGACAGCATTATACTGTAAGGAGCTATGGCTCCATTAGACTGCAGAACCACTAGTTAAATATAAATAAAATCTATGAGGCATGAGATCATTTGAGATAGGGAAGCATGGGGGGGCTGGTTCTGTAGTCCTCATTACTGAATCTCTGTCAGCGTGCCTGTCACTCACCACCTGTCTGCCTTGTTAAGGGTGCTGGAACCATGAATCTCCCTTAGGAGACGAGCCCACGAGTGTATGGAAGCGCTCGTGGCCCACATATCTTTGCAACTATAAACATATGCCTGACATAAGTATCCCAGTATAAGCCTCGTATAAATAAATCCAAACTCACGAGAGGGAACGGCAGCTGAACCAAGCCCTGAGAGACAGAGGAAGAAAAGGCTCAGTGGGTCGTGCTCGGCACCATTTCTTCTTCCTTCCTGCAGGATTTCTACAGCCGGCAGTAAAAACCTCTCTCAGCTACCCTCACCGCATTCAGCATGGCAGGAAAAGTTAGGGGAGGCAGGGCCAGAGAAAGGCCAGAGTGACGGTGAGGGGAACTACAACAATCTGCTCAGGGCTTGGTTGTTACTGTGACCCCTGGAGAAGCCCTCAGCTGAGGCCGGTTGTGTGCGTCTGCTTCACTGTTGGACTACGAAAACACAGCACAGTAACTCCTTCATTCTGGAGGGGAGAGGAGGGGCTCTGACTGATCTCATGTGCACTACGTGGTCATGAAGATTCAGGGTCAATTGACTCCGTTTTTTCACGGTCAATAGTCATCAATAATCTACTCAAAAGAACCAGACGCTGACCACTCAGGTGCCAGACCATCAATCACAAGGACGGGAATGCCTCGTCCTGGCTACACGAAGCCTACGGCTAAACCACCGACACACTCCTGGAAAATTAAGCCTTCAAAGACGGGCTTATGAATCCCATCTCTGACAAAAGAAGAGATGGAATTAGTGGGATTTAAGGGCGTCAGCGTGAGGCAGGGTGGCATTAGGACTGTTCTTCACACGTCTCCATCCAGGCTGGAATCGCAGGCCGTCTTCAGAACGCACTGGCTGCAATCGTCTGTCACGACACACAGCGCTGCGCTGAGCGGAGACAGCTGCAGGGCCTGAAGACTGAGCTGGAACCAGTCCAGCCTGGAGCTATGAAGGAATGTAGGGACTGCGGTTTTGGCAGCTGGACTCTGATAAATGTTGTGAAACTGAGAAAAGAAGGCATGTTTTTTCATATGCTAAAAGGGACAGGGATGTTTTAGCCATCTTATGTCTGGAACAGTCACTACATTCACATGCACACAATTATTCGGAATATGACGATATTCTGAGTTTGATACGGTTCGTGTAAACAACACATACCGTTTGGATATTCTGAACGAGGCCTTTTTCCCAATATAGCATTTTCTGATTAAGACGTGTGGGATATTCCGGTAATCTTGCCCGTTTACAGCTTATATTCACTTTCATTAACCGTATTAACAGCTTAGTCAGAATATCGTCTTTTTCACAATAAGGGCAAAAACCTGAATATTCTGCGCATGTAAACGTAGTCATTGACAGCTCTTATACAAAACATGTTTCATCCATCTTATGTCTGAAACACTGGCTCTCAGTATATACAAGACTGAGTACATAATACTGAAGCTTAACCAATGAAACGAATGAAAAGAATAGAGCTTAAGTCCTGCAGAGGACTGTTCCACCTCACAGAACAAGGAAATGTGGTCCTATTGATGTGGTCCATCAAGTGAGGTCCGCTTTATTCCCGGCGGAGGCACCCAGAGGCAGGCGCCTCCTGCGCCCTGAGCGCCGCTGACCACACCCCTGGAACAATGACCTCAATAAACTCAAACATGGCTCCATTTGCTCCAACAGAAGCACTGGGGGGTAAAGGAAACGCTGCAGCAAACCAGAAACGAGTGCTCTGAGGCTTGTAGACATAAATCAATCTTTGCATTTACCACTTGCTATCCAAAAATCCATCTCCGCACTCACAGGTCCCAGGAATGAGGATTAATGAGTGCAGGATGGCCCAGTCGCCATCGTCTCCATTGTTTCTCCTGTTGTGTTTTGACAGTGGACTCCCAACGGGTGCCTTGCCGGGCGTATACCTGCAGTTTGTGCGTCACAATGAGACTATGTTAGAAGGGCCTTGCGTTCCAGGAGGCTCTTCTTTCGCTCTGTCCTCCATCTCTGTCCGGCACTCCCAGCGGGAGGCGGTGGACTGGGGATTAACAGAGCGAGTAAAGCACATACATTTCAGCTGTATTGCTGAGTCGCTGTTCCCCTTACGCAACCCCCTCCTTACCCGCCCCCACCCTATCTCTTCACGCCCCAGGAGGATGGGCCAGGGGGGATGGCCACGCAGCCGCATCCTGTTCCACTCGGCATGCTGGCCCGTAAATACTGCGCAGCATCAGAACAGCAGGTGCTATCACTCCCTATCATTAATTATCCCATGCTGCATCACTCTGGGGCCTCTCGCTCCTAAACTCCAAATCTCCTGCACCGTCGTATTCGAGAAAATGGGAAAGAGTTGAAGCCAGGATAAAGTCCAACCAATTCCCATTTTCTCACTTTCTTTATTTTGACAATCAATGAATCGGTTTGAGTAATTTTTTATGAATAAAGTATTAAACTTCTGATGTCAGGTTGTTGAATGTGAACATGTTCTAGTGTCTTCTCTCCTCTGGGACAGGAAACTGAAGATCTTTGAGTTGTGGACTAAACAAGACATTTGAGGATGTCATCTTGGGCTTTTTGGGAAATTCTGATCCACTTTATAAACCAAACTACTAATTGGTTAATGAAGAAAAACAGTTGACAGATTAATCCACAATGAAATTAACCGTTGCAGCTCTACTTTCTCATCATCTCAAATTCTGTTAATGTCTAGAACTCTAAAGCGATTCTTCTCTTAAATATCCATTTATCTCCTTATTTCCTACCATCCTACCATCCTGTCCTGGTCCATTTACTCCCTGATGCGTCTCAATCTTTGTCCAGCACTCCCGAGTGATCCCCCCCCCCCCCCCCCCCCCCCCGCTGACAGCCTCGCCTGCTTTCTTCTCTACTCGGATGTGTCTTCGGGCGCTTCTCTTCACATTGTGACGGGTTTCCTGCTGTAAATGTATTCCAAAAGCTGCTGGCAGCCAGGAGACATCACGGGGACTGATGGAGCGCTGGAGGGACAGATAGCCTCCCCCCACACCCCACCACCACCACCACAGACCGCTGGAGGGAAAGATAGCGCCCCCCCCCCACCAGAGACCTCATAAATAATACCGAATCAAAGAGGAAGAGCAGCATGAGAAAGTCCCCGAGGTGAGTTTGAATGAACACGGTCAGATGTAAGAGTGCGCCTGCTGCTGATGGTTAAAGTCCGAGCTCCCGGAGAGCCTGGCCTCAGACACATGAGCAAGGCATCGCGTCGCCTCAGGTGAGAAGGCCTCACGTCAACAGAAACATCTGGCACAACCACGAAAACAAACAGTGGCTTCCTCCTGACTTGGTCACGCAGCCACAGGTAAAGTGACACCAGGCAGGCCACACGTTAACAACCTGTGAGCATGAACACGTGGGCTGATGAGGACTTAAAAACACATCTGGCAGCAAGAGAAAACAACAAGTATGGAATGTTTTTCAGCGGTTGTTGAAAGAACCACGGTCCAACTCCAATGTGTCCGATACAGAAACAGAAACCTGCCAAGCCACCCTGGACTGGAGATGCTGCGATCCTTCATCTCGCTACGGCGTCAACTCACACGCAATCACAAGGAAATGTAAGTTAATGGAGGCCAAACGGCGTTGATAAACACGCTAAAAAGCGAGTATGCATCTTGATAACGCCAATAATGGCGTACCAACTGGCGTGTCATACATACGCCACTTCATGACATCAGACTGGAACAGGATTAAAATAAGACTCCTGGACTAGAGGAATCTTAGTCGACCAAAACGAGCGATTAGTCGACTGGTTGAGTCAGACGAGGCAGCTCTTAAACTCTCAGTATAAAAACACTTTCCTCTCGTTCTCTTTCCAGAACAGACGAGCTATCTTCAGGAAACATTACGGGGATAGATCTCTGTTCTCTCCAACAGGTTAGACTCATTAGTTTAATCCTTTATGAAGAGGTGGACGGGACACCCCGCCTCAATCGATCTGATTCGTCTACACTTTCTATCGATTCCCATCCAACTACAAGCGGAGTGAAGAGACAGATTGAAAAGTAGATAAACAAGAAGCCAGAGCGGCGAAATTCAAGGATCTTTTGTGACATCGTCGTGTGTGCACTTTTCAAAAGAGAACATTGCATTCTACAGAAAACACTTTCTGTACTACGTGGAGCACAATGGCTGTTTGTATTCCAGCGTCCTGCCGGCTATGTTCAATATCTCAGTCAGAAGACATGATGGGCAATAAACCAGACGCCAGGGGGAGGAACATGCCCACCAATATTTCACTATTATTCTGAATATTGATACAGGTCATGTAAACAGCAGATTCTGTTTGGATATTCAGAATAAGTCTTTTTCTGAATATATCATTTTCAGATAAAGACGTGTGTGATATTCTAGTATTATTCTTTGGTCATGTATACATCACATTCAGAATCTGCGTCTCAATCAGAGTTTTTGCTGCAGTTTGTGACAGTTTACGGCTTATGGTCAGCTCTGTGCGTTGCTATGGTTACTGTACACAAACCAACCAGCTGACCCGATAAGAAGTAATCTATGTAAACGGGAACAGCTTAGTCGTAATATCTTCTTTTTCAGAGTAAGGGCAAAAAAAGGGAATATTATGTGCATGTAAACGTAGTCACTGTCTCACACTTATAGTCCACACAGTATTCTGGGATGGGAGAGGAACCTGCTCTGGTTTATTGACATTTCTTTAAACCAATCACAATCATCTTGGGCGGTGCTAAGCTCCGGACGGAGCCACGGTGCCTCTGCTGAATAGCCTCAGGAAGGAACTTGTTTTGGTGGAACATGTGTACGTTCAGAAGTGTAAAAGAAGTAGTTTTAGTCGTGCAACAGAAACCTCAGATTGGACAGATAGTCTAGCTAGCTGTCTGGATTTACCCTGCAGAGATCTGAGGAGCAGTTAACCAGAGTCCTCACAAATCAGCCGGAGGTTAGAACGCCGACACAGAGACAGAGGAAGGAGACGGACATCCGGGGGAATTGAAAGACATCCGCTGTAATTCCCGGCGACACCGGAGCGATCCCGGAAGTGGATATAGAATAAATAGCAAGTAATTTAAACCACCACGCGCTGCTGTGTGGGTCAGTGTTCACGGCTTATTAACAGGTTAATGAATCAGCATCCCACAGGACAGAGACCAGGTCTTTGATCAGCCACCAACGTCAGCGCTGTGGCGTGCTCCCCCCCCCGGGACAACCTGGGATGAAACAGAGAATCTACACATGAAGGACTGCGTTTCTTTTATGATTTTGTTTTAAGCTCGAGCACACGTGACCGCGGCGAGGCGAGGAATCGATTCCTGCAGCGCGGAAAAGGCTTTTAGTCCTCACGGGGGGGTCTGCTGGATGATTCTGGCAGACACGGCGCCCAGCTGCAGAAATCATTAGTGCACGTTTGTGTGCTCACAGCTTTTTGTTTTACTCTGTTGATAAATCGACATTAAGAAGCTTGTTTTGATGATCTACTTTGACCCGCGTTAACGTCACGAACAGATTAATGTCGGGACGAGATGGCGAGTCATCAACGCTGAACTGCTTCTGGTAACTCTTCATACTGGGGAGCAGAGCTGCAAAGAGGAATCAATAAGTTGTCAACTATTAACTCAATCAGCAACTATTTTGATAATCGATCAGTTTGAGTTAGGTAAAGACCTGGCCGGGGGGGGGGGGGGTTTAGGGGTCCTCCCTCAAGAAAACATTATTCAATTAAAAAAACATGCAATTTGACATTATTTTGGACCGTTGCTATCACCACATCTGGGTCTAAAACTCTGGGAAAGCTGGAGATCATCAATAAATCAATATCAATAAATCAATAAATAACACACAAAAGCTTAAAGACAAAATTTGCTAAAAAACATTGTAAAGCTGCAAAGATGAATCGATTGGTTGTCAACTAATCGCCAACTATTTAGACTGATTCATCGGTTTGAGTCATTTTTAATGAAAATAAAAGTCAAGTTTCTCTGCTGTCAGCGTGTTAGATGTGAACATGTTCTAGTCTCTTCTCTCCTCTGGACAGGAAACTGAAGATCTGCGAGTTGTGGACACAACAAGACATTTGAGGACGTCATCTCGGGACTTTTGGGAAACTGATTTTCACATTTTCTGACATTTTACAGACCAAACTACTAATCGATGTTGCCCTAATGATCATCATCATCATTACGTCTCAGCTGGGAAGGCAGAAATATCTGGCGGAAATCCAACCTGCCTAAATGTTTATGCTGCAGTGGAACAAAAGAAAGTGAAGAATGATGCTAATCAGTTCAATATTTAGCAGCTCATCCTTTCATTTCTCTACCAGTGTAAAGCTTCTGCTGAAGGAAGGCTGCTTCTTGTCAGACAGGCGCCCCCTGCTGGTAGAAATCCAAAACAGCCATTTCAGTGCTACCCTTTTTTTATAGACCCCAGATGATTTTCAGATATTTTCCATGTTGTAATACTGCAAGGCTACGAAAAATGGGGCAATAAGAGAATGCATGCAGAACACAAACATGTCTCAGAGAGAGTGAGAGTGTGTGTGTGTGTGTGTGTGTGTGTGTGTGGGTGTGTGTGTGTGTGTGTGTGTGTGTGTGTGTGTGTGTGTGTGTGTGTGTGTGTACTACTAGTGGAAACAAGAAACCAACTCACATATTATCGCCCTTTTACAGGATCCTCTAAAAGATGGAGGTTTCATTCTGAACTTACATTTCATTTGACCAAAGGTCGTTTTCTAGGAGAACACATGCAGCAGCGATGTCTACATGAGTCCTGGTGAAGCTCGTAGGCCTGTCTGATGTTGTGAAGAGTACAGTCAGAGTATACAAGATTATCATAGCTACACATGCTGGGTGAGCACTAGTAGTATGCAGGAATATCGCAGGTCCTGTACAGAGCAGTATGCACAACAGCTGACTCTCTCTCAGTCATTTCAACGGAGGGAGAGAAAATGTACTAACAGCACACAGGTCGGAGTGGAAGGGGATATAAACTTGCTTATCGTCATAAAGTATTCTTTGGTTGGAGTTCAGCACGGTGCTGATCTGGTTATTACTGTCTATACATGTAGGTCCTTTCATTTGTAGTGAAGGAACAGAAAGAGCAGCAGTGTGTGACCGAGCGCCCTCTTTTCCAACTTGTGCTCTCCCACAGAAACGTTATTTATCGCCATAATTGGAAGAAGAAGAAAAGAGAGACTCACCTTCTTCCGGGGCTGCCATTTCATCATATTTGTAAACCAAGAGTGAACAGCATTAAGATATTATGCGAGAATGGAATGTAGATTCAAAGAAATCCCGAGCGCAAGTCATGCTGCCTCTCGACTTCCCTCAGCGTTGCAGCAGCAGATTTCCTCCCAGACGCGATGCATGACGGTGATGTGCGAGGCTCAGCTTTGCGGCAATTTTTTTTTGGAGGGGGGGTGGTGGGAGAGACAGCCCAGTCAACACAAATAATACATTAAATCCACAGTTGAGCTCGGAGGATACAACCAGAGAGTGTCGAGTGACAGTGTTGGGGGGGTGGGGGGGGAGATTCCTGCGCGTAAATCCAAAGTACGAGTCCGTTATGAATCCGCTCAGCTGCAGGATCGCCGCCTCCGGGTCCAGGTCCAGGTCCAATCCGGACTGTGTGTTTCAAATTAATTCTTAAACTTTGTTCCTAACGAAGCCGTCCGTTAGTCCCGCGTGCCACGGACCGACTGGCTCCAATCTCTTCTCTTCGATCCGGAAGACGGAATGTGTGCCGAAACGCACAAATATTCATCTCAGTGGTCAAATCCCGTTTTCCTTGCGGTCGAAACGCACTTTTTTGGGAAGTATTGGTGGAGAAACAGTCCAACAGAGCCCGGCGGAGACAGCGCGACAAGCAGGGAGATTACTTTCAGGGAGAGGAGGAGGAGGAGGGGGGGAGGAGGGAACAACCACCAAAAAAATAAAAAAAAATCCCTGGAATTTCTGCGAGGAGCTGGAAGGATATCCTGATTCCAGCAACAGCAACAAACTGGAGTCCAGCTCTCGGATGACTTCCTTCCCTGCGCTCCTGCAGCCTTGCAGACTTGGAGCAGGCAGCAGGGTCATAGCGCCGCCGGACGCACGCACAGCGCGCTTTTACGCACAGAGCTGACGCAGCTGCGCAGACGGGAGGCCGGCGGTGGCTCCGTGCAAGGGCGTAGGTCTGGTTTCAACGGGGGGGGGGGGGGGGGGGGGGGGGGGTCTGGGGGTCCTACCCCAGATAAATGTGAGTGTTAAACACGTCATGTCCTGCATTCTGGGGAATTTTATGCATCAATTTGTGGTGCAAATGTCTTTATTTGTGTAAAGGAAATGATTATTCTCCTGTATTACAAATGAAATGACCTGTAGACAAGGGCGTGGGTGTGGTTTCAACCTGAGGGGGGGGGGGGGGACACAGTATAACTGGGGAGTCTAGGGGTCCTACCCTAACATTTCATTTCCAGCATTGGGGTGAATTTCTATGCAACAAGATGTGCCTTTTCTGCATCCAATTTTGGTGCAAATGTCTTTATATTTATGTAAAGGAAATTATTGTTCTCCTGTATTGTTCAAAACTTTCTGCAAATTCAAAACATCACACACGTTTCGGGATGGTTTTTGTTAGGAATCATGCTCAACAACAAATGTTAAAGAATGAGACCTTGTTAAAGCGTTTAAATCTACATAAATCACATCTTTGGTCCTCTCTGGTCTAGTGATTGGAGTCGGTCCCCAGTAGACGTCTTCAGCAGGTTTTGTCTTTCAGCTTTTTGAGTGTTGTTATCATCTGCTCTAGCTTAACGTTTTCAACTCAGATATGGTGATAAGAATAGTCCAAAATTATGTGAAATTGCATTATTGTTATATTTTCTTATTGGAGGCCCCCTAAACCTGCCCGCCAAATACGTGCACCTACTGTAAGTTTTCCACAAACCTAGAGGGAAACATTCAACGCATTCTCATGACCGGAACGTATGATATCGTACGGAAACGTATGCACACCCATTCATATGATATCCTAGGAAGTTAGGTGGCTGCCTGCTGATTGTGATGCTACAGAGCTCCGGGAGCTGTCGGCCCATTCAGCGGTGGTTGATGGTTGAGTTCAGCCGACAAAAAGTTCAGGCTCCAAAACGACTAGTGAAGTTCAGAAAAAAACACTCCCGAGGAACAAACGCCGTTTTTTGGGTGAAAGTCTTTTGTTTTCCCCCGGGAGGCGAACTCTCCTCCCTACGCGGTCCACAGCGTTCTTATGCAGCAGCAGCAGCAGTTGAATACTCCGTATCTCACTCTGTTAACATGTCAACAAATCGCATGGCTCCACAAACCAGACAGCGTTGTAATGTGAGCGTGCGATGAGGCTGCCAGTTGTTTAGCCGTCAGGTGACTGCAAGCATTGGGCCACCGTGCTGCTGCAGACTGATGTACACATGCAGGGTTCTGAGCTGTGGTTGGTTGTTTGAGAGTGGAACTTACTCATGTTTAGGTCCAAACTAAATTTGGTTACAAAGTGAAAGTAGACGGTAAACTTTACATACAACTGTATTTAATTACCCAT
This sequence comes from Gymnocephalus cernua, assembly GCA_023631565.1. Taxonomy (NCBI): domain Eukaryota; kingdom Metazoa; phylum Chordata; class Actinopteri; order Perciformes; family Percidae; genus Gymnocephalus; species Gymnocephalus cernua. The sequence continues at coordinate 252,887 of CM042425.1, read as the reverse complement.
AATGCAACGTGTAGCAGGACCTGTAATAAAGGCGCTACAGCCACCGAAATGCTGTTTAAACATGAAACCTTAACTGAATGTCCATATGTGCTATATGTGTGTAAGTGATTTCCACTCATCAATTACATTTCTACTCTGACATGACATCCCCGTAAGGATTTAACGTTTTGCTAAAATGTATTTTGTTTATTCAGAATATCCATAATTATTCTGTTTTTCTTATTATATATTCTGCTAATATACTGCATATATCTACATCTATATTATTCTCACTACTAGTATGCCACTGCTACTACATTGCACATATCTGTACATGTTGTTCATACATTGTTCATATTACACAACCATATTTATTCTGCCCTTATAAGACTGAAATATATGTCTTGTCCTGTCTATGGTTGAATATCACATGTTGCACTTTCTGCACTTCTGGTTGGACGCAAACTGCTTTTTGTTGTCTTTGTACTTGTACTCTGCATCGTAAGAAAGCTTTTTGCACACCTCTTCTGGTCGGGCAGGTGCGTAGGATGTGATCCAAAGTGGCAGATCAGAAGTTTAGAAAAAAGGTCCCGCACACTGACCATTACGCAAGCAACAATTTATTTACAACGTTTCGGTCCTAGACCATCAGGTAAATTTACCTTACTTGTACTCTGCACAATGACAATATATTTGAATCTAATCTAACAAAGCGCTTCATACAGTCCAATAAACCGTGTGACACATAAAGAAATCATCACAGTTCAAACTGCTGCTAATGAGCTGAGGAGATACTCGCGGCCTTGCTCTCTATCAGTAGAGGCTGCCGTCCTTATTATATGATTATTTCATGTTATTATTGTAGGAATAGTAGATTGAATTCTTACATAAAAGATGCGGTTCACAAAGGACGGAGAGCCTTGGACGCTGGAGACAAATAAAGTCCTGTTTGCGTTCCCTGTTTCCTCCTTTCTGAGAGCAGCTGTCACATGTCGTATACGGCGCAATATTTTACTGCACACGGCCGTCAGAGGCACAATATGGCCCAAGATTTTTGTTTGGCATTGGCCATAGTTTTTCCAGGGTTAAGGAAACTGACTTTTTTATCATTAAATGTGGAAGAAGGCTGAATAAAATGTAAAGCAGAGGACATGGTTATTCTGGTAAGAAACCTCTCACCACAATGACTGCCACAGTCCCAGAGTGAGAACAGATCTGTTGCTGCTGAACACATGGAACCACACAGCCTGTTCTCATGAACCAGTCCTTCAAAAAGCACAACAAGTTATGCACTATTATATATATTTTTTTGCTGTATTCGCCACATTGACGGCCGCTGTATGAGAACGTGGCTGGCCGCGTAGCGAGGAGGTCGGGCTGGATGGGAGGGCGTTAACATACAGGACTTTCAAGTTCACTTCCCGCGGAAAACTAAAGTCTTTCACTCAGGAAATGCGTGTTCCTCAAACCACGACCGTTTTCCTAATCTTAAATAGTCGTTATTTGCCTAATCTTAACTTCCGTCACGGCAAAACGCTCATATTTTGTGGACTAAATTTAGCCGTAATGTCCGCCAAATTGACCGGCAGCTCGCGGTGCTCTGTACCAGGCTCAAAGTCACCTATTCTCAGGTAACTGAACCACCAACTAGCGCTGATAAGACGGAGGTCTGTAGCCGGCGCAGCGAGGCTCTGTAGCGGCTTAAACAACTAGCAACTGCCGCACGGCGTCATGGAGCTCGTAGCCAGCCGGCGTCACGTGACCAGCCGGCGTCACGTGACCAGCCTTCTAATTCCGCATTGGGAACCAGAATATTCATCACTGGATATGTAGTCTGGATCAACAGAAGTACCGCTCTCAGTGTGTCGCCGTTGTCAAAATCCTTTCACTTTGGGAAACAACGTTGGAGCTACACGCTGAAAATGTTTTGAAGAAGATGTGGACGGTGCAACTAGTCAGACCTGCTCGGTTCTTTCAGGGAATGATTGTAAAGATTAATAAAGAATATGTCGAGGTCATTTCCTCTCTAACTGGGACGTTTTGGGACTGATTGGATGGATTGATATTGATTGATTGAGATACACTGGTAAGAGCCAATGAGGTTTAACCATGTATCAGCTGATTGTTACTGTGTCGTGTCAACAGTTAACTTCATGTAATATTGTATGAGGAGTTTTCTTTATCGGGGTCCAAATGTTCCACCAGAACCAGTTCCTTCCTGAGACTATTCAGCAGAGACACTGTCTCTGCGTCTGGAGCTCAGCGCCGCCCAGGACGTCTGTGATTGGTTTAAAGAAATGCAAACAACCCAGAGCGTTTTCTTTCTCCTATGCCAGAATGCATCTGTGGTGTAGCCAGTCCTTTACTCCACAGCGCTGTGGAGAGAGAACTGGAAATGTGAGACTGGATATGCGACAGCATTAATTCATTAACTACATCATTGTTTATTCACGAGGAATTATCTCAAAGTAAAAGAAAACGGAGACAAAGAAATGGTCGATATTGAAGCGAAGTGAAGTCAGCTTTAGAAACAAGCGTGTGATTTAAATTGGTTTAGGTAGTGGACTCTATGGAGCTGTGAGGGGGTCAATAAGGTGGTGTCTCTGCGGGGTCAGCTGGGTCCGCAGGGCAGCAAAGGGTCACGCCCATAACAAAAGACAAGTAGGATGAGGGGGGGGGGGGGGACACGCTGGCATATGGCCTCGTGGACAAACACCTGCTGTGCACAGGGAGTCCATGAGACACTAGGAATCTCCACATGGGTGAACATGAACAAAATGCTCGAGACCTCCTCCGCAGCCACAGCTGGCACCGAGCAAAATGACACCGTGGTCCGGCTTGGAAGTCTTGTGTTTTAGGAGCCAAACACCCCCCGACCTCCTCCCTAAGAGGACCTGGATGCTCTTATACAGCAGCAGTCGATGTGCTGCTGACAGTAATAAATATGTGGAAAACAAACCATTTCCATTCCATGATGTTTGGTAGTTATATGTACGAAGGCTTTATGAGAACAGGCTGTCCAGCCGGAGACCGACCTCTGTTTCCAGCCGGAGAACGACTTCTGTAACCAGCTGGAGACCGACTTCTGTATCCTAAGCTACTGTTTACACGAAGTCCCACCATCTAAAACAGGTTTACTCCAGCGATTGTTCCATAAAAGCCATGTTTGATGATCAATCAGAGGCCACTTCAGTCTGTTGTGTAGTTCTGTCATCTGGCGTCTCCATACAGCAGCCGGCTCCCTGTGCGTGCCTCTGCTTTCCCAATCAGAGCCGCACAGGAAATCAGACTCCAGCCTTCAGAGGGAAACCAACAAAAACTCTTTCATTTTCCACAACTCGGAGCCGTTTAAAAGTTTGCGCTTCCTATTCTTGTTTTTGCCAATCATGCAGTCAAAGACGTCTCCCCTGTATGTTGTGATCACGGGTCTGGCTTCATAAAGACGGGTTAGCGTGGTCTGTTGCTCTGAATCAGACGGCTGTATAAAAATAAAGACTGAGTCATGTTGAATGTAAAAAGCTCATCACCCCACCGCAGGCGGTTTCCAACGTCACCGTGAGTCTTACAACTGGCACAAAGAGAAAAGCACGGCTCAGTTTGTGGTTTGCTAACAATACTCTTGACTGAGCAATGTGAAGGGAAATGGGTGTTAGAGGTGTAGCAAGCCTTTAGGAATGCTACTGCCAGGCCGGCCTCAGACTTTTGGGCAGGATTTGGTCTTTCTGTCCTCAGAGTCAGAACTAAACACGGAGAAGCAGCGTTCAGTTGTTATGCTCCATAAATCTCAACCATCTCCCAGAAAACTGCAGGAAGACTTTGTTGACACTCAGGAAATGTTTAGAAGTTCAGTTTTATTTCGTCATTGTCTTGTGTTCATTAAAACATCTTTTCTAGCCCCCCCAGCAACTGCTTATATGTCTTAGTGGTATAGGGCCGGCTCCGGCTCTGGCTCCTGCCATGTTCACTTCATTACAAAATGTTTCTAGTAAAATGTCCTTCTAACTGTTTTTCCACAAGCAACATATTTATATTTAACACATAGTAGCTAAAAGTTGCAGCTCAATCAGCCACATGTTCAGTTCAAAGACTTCATTAGCCAACATAACAAGCCTGACGGTTGCTGGGCTGACGGTGGCCCAACCCGGTCCCTACCTAGCTAACCCCGCGGTCCCTCCGCCGCCGGCAGACTACTCTGCTGGTAGGAGAGCGGAGGTAGCTACTCCGAAGACAGATAAGCTAACGTTAGGGCTGGCTAGTTAGCTAGCTCATCCGTCTCTGGAGCCAGCACTGCCGCTGTTCACCAGTCGGCTGTTTGGCTCATTTTCTGTACCCAACATATCATTAAAACATGGTGGAATAATCAAGCTAGCAAAGAAACTATCCAGCTATCCCCATGGATGTATTATAAGAAAGTCGTCCATGAAAAACCTTGGATGTATTGTGATAAACAGTATATTCACCATAGTTTCGGCTGTTTTTCTGCCACCACAATGTGTGCAGTGACGTCCACCAAATCTAGTCTAATCAGGTCCATTTCAAATCCCACAGCTCTGAGGAACCAGTAAAGGTCCTTTGCCAGGATGTGTGTGTCTGCTTGTTTAGTCCACATGGTGTAGAAAGTGCAGCACACAGTACTAGACTGTTTGGAAAAGGTCTTTAAACCCCCACAGAGGAGCAACGCTCCAAAAGCTCTCCTGAATGTCGGAGGGTGATTTATTTCCACACAGACTCTCGCTCCAAAGTCACAACACTGGAGTGTCGCGGCGCTATCTGTCCCCTGCCCTGCTCGAATAAACAACGACCTTTTAATTACCAGGGCTGGAGTTTAGAGGCAATAAATTCCACAGTAAGAGAGAGACGTGAACCCCGACGGCACATGCACAGACATGTGTACACAGCAATATGGAGAACACTGCTGCCTGCTTTCAGTCCACCTACAGTATCGGCCATTTTGGTCTTAGCTAAGATTTATTTAGCTGAATCGTCATTTGATTTACTACCAAGACACTTCTGAGTAGAGCTGGGCAATATATAGATATTATATCGATATTGTGATATGAGACTAGATATCGTCTTAGATTTTGGATATCGTAATATGGCTTAAGTGTCTTTTCCTGGTTTTAAAGGCTGCGTTACAGTCAAGTGATGTACTTTTCTGAACTTAGACTGTTCTAGCTGTTCTATTATTTACCTTTACCACTTAGTCATTATATCCACATTACTGAGGATTATTTATCTGAAATCTCATTGTGTAAATAGTTTGTGAAAGCACAAATAATGATAAAAAATGACTAAAATCTCGTTGCGGTATCGATATCGAGGTATTTGGTCAAACATATTGTGATATTTAATTTTCTCCATATCGCCCAGCCCTACTTCTGACCAGTAAACACAATACTTGAAGTGGAGCTTTTGCGTGATTCTTTGTGGAGAAACTCAGTTTTACAGATCTGTCAATTAAATCAACTCATCGATTAGTCGACAAAATCATATGAGTGTTAGGGGGCTTTAATAGCTGCCTCATTTGGACACCATGTAATCTATAGTCCTGTTAAATATCTTTTTAAAATTGTCATACCTGCCCAGGGACTACAGGTGGAAATTAGCAATTATTGCTATAACCTGACCCAAGACATATTTTCTTGTATTACAAGTTTAATGTTTATTTGTGCACCTGAACACACCTCCCTGTAAGACCAGCACGCCCACAATGCACCTGAACACACCTCCCTGTAAGACCAGCACGCCCAGAATGTACCTGAACACACCTCCCTGTAAGACCAGCACGCCCACAATGCACCTGAACACACCTCCCTGTAAGACCAGCACGCCCACAATGCACCTGAACACACCTCCCTGTAAGACCAGCACGCCCAGAATGCACCTGAACACACCTCCCTGTAAGACCTGCATGCCCAGAATGCACCTGAACACACCTCCCTGTAAGACCAGCACGCCCACAATGCACCTGAACACACCTCCCTGTAAGACCAGCACGCCCAGAATGCACCTGAACACACCTCCCTGTAAGACCTGCATGCCCAGAATGCACCTGAACACACCTCCCTGTAAGACCAGCACGCCCAGAATGCACCTGAACACACCTCCCTGTAAGACCAGCATGCCCATGGGCCCCAGGTGGGTGCAGGTGCATCTGCTATTTTAACAACATGGATGCTGGACGGGAAACTGACAACTACGTCAGTCTTAAACTAACAGAGACACTTGTGCCGGGCTTTGTGCTGCGCCGGGTGCAGGGTAGGGCCGAGTCTAAGAATTTCTGTAGTCGAGGACAGCCCTTAAGAATACGTACACAGGTCTCAGTTCTCTATGCAAAAAATTAAGTAATGAACAAAGAAAAATATTACAAAAACCATCACCGTAATGCACAATTCATTAAGGGGCTTTAAACACTAATTTATTATATTTACCAGCATGGGAATCTATAACTTACAGTGTTTGACTGATTGCTTCCACTGTAAGACATGGCAGCTGGATGAATCTGTTGTGAAATGCTTAACAACATTATAACAATAAAAGTGTTCAGCAGCGATGACACCCACCCACTCTGTTGTGCCGTACATCACTGAAAACAAATCACTCGTTCACCTCTTTACAGTGCTCTATTCTTAGATGATGTGTCAGAATATAGCCTGCTTGGATCATGTGGGATGGCTGTGCACAAGGGTGTGTGTGTGTGTGTGTGTGTGTGTGTGTACGTGTGTGTACATGCATGCGTGTGTCTTAGTTGGAGCTTGGTGTTGATTAAATGTCTGGAGCCTGAGGGGGGATAATGAGAGCCTCTAATTAATGAGCCTGTGCATATCTCAGAGTCACAGGGCCCTATCTTCAGAGAACAACTCCACACACACACACACACACACACACACACACACACACACACACACACACACACACACACACACACACACACACACACACACACACACACACACACACACACACACACACACACACACACACACACACACACACACACACACACACACACACACACACACACACACACACACACACACACACACACACACACACACACACACACACACACACACACCCGTAGGGATCTTTCCCTGCACAGCATTGTCTCCAGGGACACCCAGCTGGGAGTGTGTCACTCTGGCTGCTGTCCCTGATAAGTGTCCTCTAATAGGGATGGATGGGGGGTTAGGGGGCCCCGCTATGAGAAGGTCACACGCACTGACCACCCAACGTGCCCCAAGCAAAGGCTGATGTTACGGGCCCTGAAAACCATTTCAAATCGTATCTGTTGTCCACGGGGAGCAGAGGAGACAGTCAGGTCAGTGTTCAGCTGGAGGCATCAAGACTCACTACGCAGTTACATCAACCCTTCACTCAGTGGGAGGATTTGGTCAAGACTGTAAAAATAATGGACGTAGGATGGACTGCTGTTTTTAAGCCAAGAGTTTGCTTTTTGGCTGTCGCCATCTTGGGTTTTTTGGAGCCAGAAGTGACCAAGAGGGTGGAGCTGGGGCGCATGACCACGGCCATGCCAGTGGTGTTCATGGTTGCAATGGTGCTGCGCTAAGCTAAACGCTAAAGAGGGACATTTTCTCTGAAGCGAGTCCTCCAGCAGAGTTTTCAAAAAACCAAGATGGCGACAGCCGAATTGCCAAACTCGAGGAGTCCACAAACCAACGGGGGACGTCAAAAACGGGGTGAACCGTCATGATTGACAGGTGGCATTGACTGGCGTCTGTGGGCTAAACAAGTATTAATGGTACACAATAAAGGAAGGGTAATAACTGTATGAAAACAAGACAAAACAAGGTGTGGGAGACCAGGGTTCAATTCCCACTACGATACATCAACCAATGTGTCCCTGAGCAAGACACTTAACCACTAGTTGCTCCAGAGGCGTGTAACCTCTGATATATGTATATGACATGTAATGTACACCACTCCTCCGCTCTGTTCTGTGATATTAGATCACACACACACACACACACACACACACACACACACACACACACACACACACACACACACACACACACACACACGTCCCTGGAGTATGGAGAAGAGAAAACATAAACTCTGTAAAGAGATGAAAGCTCTTTCTATTGAGACATTATAGTGTTTAATGATTCTTCACACAGCACGATGCAGCCGTATGATTATGGTCTGTTTCAACAGTACGTGTGTGTGTGAAGACATTATGCAAAGAGACCTTTTGCTTTCGAGATGTGTTTAATAATTCAGCGGTCTTGGACATGGATGAAACGGGCTCCAGCATGTTGTTTACATCAGGCCGGCAGTAAAACAGGCGCTGGGGCTTCACGTCTGCGGCGTGATCAATAATAACAGAGTCGCCACAAAACCCAGATCCTGTGTGGTCCTCCGCGGAGTCTCTACACCACAGAGAAGGCTGAGCAGGACAATGTCTGCAGATGTGTTTGTGTCTATCTGCTTCCACACACACACACACACACACACACACACACACACACACACACACACACACACGCACACACACACACACACACACAGCGGTCGACCCACCCATTCTCTAGTCGCTCATTTAGAAAACCCCAAAACCAAACTCATACCTCTCTTTTTCAATTACCTTTCTTCCCATCGTCACCAAATCTCTAAATTCTCCCACAGCCTCTTTTCTCTCTCGTATCAAATGGATCCATGTGTTGCCATCACACACACACACACACACACACACACACACACACACACACACACACACACACACACACACACACACACACACACACACACACGCACACACACACCAATCTGGTAATCATAATAAGCACATTAAAGCGTTAAAGCCGCAATTCATGGCGATGATGATCTCTTGAACAGAGTACAATTAATAGCACCAATTCTTTTAACTACTTCTCAGATCCTCTGTAGCTTCTCGTCTTGGTTAACGTGGTGGTGAAAATGATTTATAAAAGCTGAAGCCAGATACTGTGGCTTTCAATGATCTGGCTGTAATATCTTAATACCCGAGCCTTCATATGCCAATGCAGCTCTTCCTGCTGTTAACCCTGTGGTAGCCAATCAACCCTTCTGAAGTGGAGAGGGAGGCGTGATTCAGTAATGACTCCATTCCTTTGTGGAGTAAGAGAAGTAAATGTACACAAAGTTGTGGTACCGAGTACAGTCAACCCTGCAGCCTGAGGTCAGCTGCTCCATCGGGTACCTGGTCTGTGAAGGGATTAGGCCCGTCCACTCCTTAAAGCACTCTGACTTCAGATCAAAGGGGTTAAAGCAGGATTAGGATTAATCTGCCTGGGTAGAACAGGTGTTAATCCTTTAAATTAGCCATGTAGCACAGACAGGCCTCTCTTTCATCTCAACACCTGACTTCTGGGTTAGAACACAGAGAGCTGTGTTACTGTTTCCAGCTCCAGAATGAGCCGCCCTGACCGCCCTGTAACAGGCCGTCTGCCTCGCCCTGACCGCCCTGTAACAGGCCGTCTGCCTCGCCCTGACCGCCCTGTAACAGGCCGTCTGCCTCGCCCTGACCGCCCTGTAACAGGCCGTCCGCCTCGCCCTGACCGCCCTGTAACAGGCCGTCTGCCTCGCCCTGACCGCCCTGTAACAGGCCGTCTGCCTCGCCCTGACCGCCCTGTAACAGGCCGTCTGCCTCGCCCTGACCGCCCTGTAACAGGCCGTCTGCCTCGCCCTGACCGCCCTGTAACAGGCCGTCTGCCTCGCCCTGACCGCCCTGTAACAGGCCGTCTGCCTCGCCCTGACCGCCCTGTAACAGGCCGTCTGCCTCGCCCTGACCGCCCTGTAACAGGCCGTCTGCCTCGCCCTGACTGCCCTGTAACAGGCCGTCTGCCTCCCCCTGACCGCCCTGTAACAGGCCGTCTGCCTCGCCCTGACCGCCCTGTAACAGGCCGTCTGCCTCGCCCTGACCGCCCTGTAACAGGCCGTCTGCCTCGCCCTGACCGCCCTGTAACAGGCCGTCTGCCTGGCCCTGACCGCCCTGTAACAGGCCGTCCTGCCTCGCCCTGACCGCCCTGTAACAGGCCGTCTGCCTCCCCCTGACCGCCCTGTAACAGGCCGTCTGCCTCGCCCTGACCGCCCTGTAACAGGCCGTCTGCCTCGCCCTGACCGCCCTGTAACAGGCCGTCTGCCTCGCCCTGACCGCCCTGTAACAGGCCGTCTGCCTCGCCCTGACCGCCCTGTAACAGGCCGTCTGCCTCGCCCTGACCGCCCTGTAACAGGCCGTCTGCCTCGCCCTGACCGCCCTGTAACAGGCCGTCTGCCTCGCCCTGACCGCCCTGTAACAGGCCGTCTGCCTCCCCCTGACCGCCCTGTAACAGGCCGTCTGCCTCGCCCTGACCGCCCTGTAACAGGCCGTCTGCCTCGCCCTGACCGCCCTGTAACAGGCCGTCCT
>CM042425.1:227500-237500 GCA_023631565.1 Gymnocephalus cernua | reverse complement strand
TATTTATTCTTTGTTTTCTCCGTTTCTAATAAAGTTATTTGTTTAGGAAAGCCTTCTGAACCATCATCATATCGGTATATTTTATCTTTGCAGCTCTACATTGCCTTGTGGCATGACTTGAGACAGCTTCAACTGGTTTTCATCCAAAGCGATCTGTGTCAGGACAACCTCTGAAACAAATAAAGATGCAACGTTGTTAGTGCAGCGATATTGTCAATCTAAACACATTCTCACTCGGCAAACAGGCTGTCGAAGCTGAACGTCTTTGTAAACTTTAATCATCATATTTGTATCAGTAAAAGTTGCCATAAAACATGAATACTTAAAGACCAGGTTTCAGAGAACCAAAGGCCCAGTGGAGCCCATCTACCGCCCGTCCCTGTAAACACGCCTCGCCTCAGGACCGTTTGATGCGGTTGTAGAAGAAGTGAATGATGTAATGCTGGTGAAAGCTGAGTCTGAGAGTTGCAGAGTTTCCACGGCGCGTCCCAGCTGCAGCTTCCCACACCCCGGCACCTCTCAGAGGGGCTGGGCATCCCTCAAAACTCCCCCGCAGGAGCACAACAGATGTGTAGATGCTCCGTGTGCATCAATCATCCATTGTCTTTCATCACGCTCATTACACACAGTGTGTGGTCCGTGTGGAGATAAGCTAAATGACGTAACACACAACAGCAAACAACCATAATCCCATGCTGTGTAGACGACATGTATCCTACATATAGGAGAACCAGTCACAACAACGCACTGAGTTAAAGTTCTTAAAGCATGGTTTCTGCGTGTTTCCCTAATGGTGAAATCAGACTTTAAAAGCAGTAGACGTAGCAGCAGTGACGTCACCCATTGGTTTGTGGACTGCTGTGTGTGGACGATTTATGACGAGAGCGTGGAGCTGTGGAGGATGACGCGGCCAAGCAGGTGTCGTTTATGGTTTCATGGCGCTAAGCTAAACGCTAAAGAGGGAAAGTCATCCAGCGGAGATTTACCGGTGGCTAAACACAGACCTCCGGGTACTGCCGCCATTCATCTGCACGTACGACAGCACAATACATCAGCAAACTTTCCCTCATTACCAGCTGACGCTAGTGGTAGCTAGCTAGCTCGGTTAGCAGAACGCTGAACAATACATTTTTAGGCGAACCAAAATGTTCCAGTTAACTTTGATGAAGTGAAAACACACAGTGAGACGGTCAACGTTTAAGATGAAAACACGGACAACGGCCAAAAACAAGTTCAGGTCTGTTTTAATGTCCGCAGTGTTAGCATGGTTAGCATCGCTAAGCCTCTGTCCTGACTGACAGGTCCTAAAGCATCTCCTGCTTTATCGTCTATTTTAAAATAAACGGGACCATCATTTACTAAATGAACATTATGCTGTGTTGAAGAAGACTTGAAACTAGCGATTGAGACGATGAACTCATGAAAATGTTATCTGAGGTAATAAATCAAGTGAGAAGTAGACTCATTTTCTCATAGACTTCTATAGAAACAAATCTACCTCCCTATAGGTATCAGTCCATATATATATATATATATATATATATATATATATATATATATATATATATATATATAGGAATCTGTTTAGCCTCAAGATCTGTGCACCTGCCTAGCTAAAACTACCAGCTGTACAACATTGTGCAAATCACTGTCTGGACTTCACAACCCACACTGACTAAACCCACCAAGAGTAGACTGCAATAAGAGCGGATTATATGCTCATTAACATCGTCGCTATACATATTAACACTTAGGGATGAAACCAGGGTGAGATAACAGGCATCAATTGAGAGGTGCGATGTTCATTTCCACTTCCACTCAGGGAAGAGCGCTCCACAAAAGGCTGAGCACAAGTGGTGCTTGAGCTGCCATTACTACAGCAAATGGCATCTTAACAACAAGTGGATTTAGGGATTTCCCCCTCAAATGTATTCACTTTTCAGGCTTTTCTGTTGAGTTGGCTTTATCAGAAACAATTTGAACTGTAAAGAAATGTGAGTTGCATAGAAGCAGAAAGGAGGGAGAGGTGGATGCTTTTTACACCGTCGCTCAAACTGTCTGGCACACGGTGATATCTCAGAACGCCAACTTGCGTTACACTTCTCAAATCTGACAAGAGAATCCTGGCTGTGAAAGCTTTCAGTGTTAAGAGTTCAATCTTCATAGTTGTGAGTGCTTGGCTGACTGTTTGGGAACAGTCTGGACATCCTGAGCATGACTGTACGACGTGGAGGGCTGAAGGTGAGACTGAAATCTGTGAGGAGGAACTTTGTGGCGCTCACATGGAAGTATAATAAGAACTGGATGCAGCGATGGTGGCAGAGCCAGTTGCTCAGTGGAGCATGAAGCCAAAAAACCTCTGCTGTTATAGAGCAGACGCACTGCAGCTCCGCCGACCGCGCTGGCTACGTCTCGCTTAGCGGTTCGCTGACTTGAACGAGGGTTTAATCGTGCAGCTCTTCTAGTCTTTCCAAAATGTTATCCGACCGAATGGATCAAATTCTGAGTGAAACGAGTCATTTTGCGGAGGTTGTGGCGCTAAAAAAAACAAATATATATCCGCCGATTTCCAAACGTCTCTTTGGCCTCATAAGTCTAAGTGTTGTTGGGCGAGATGGTCACGTGACGGAGATAAGTTTCAAACCGTTAGGTCGCTATGTTCAATTTGCTTCAAAGCCCGGCGCACTACCTGGGGACATGGGAACTCAGGGTGAATTGTTAATGTATGATTCCTAAACATTACACGTGTGTCCGTATGTCAGTGTGCATACAGGTGGATTGCCATCCGCACATATGCATGCGTAACAAAAAGGTGCAACGCAGGAGAGCGGTATTGTGTGATAGGAATGCCGGTACCACCTGAAGTTTGGATGCAGCACAGCTTCTTGCTATGCAGATCCACACAGTTCTCTAAAGAGGATAACTGGCTTTGCAGCGCTATCAGCCCATCCAGATGGTATACGGGGCAGCTTTGACAGTCCAGAACAAGCTCTCCAGCTGCTCTGCCACCCCCAAATCTCCCTGACCTAAATCTGCTTCTCCCCAGCAGAGAGGAGAGCTGAAGTGGCCACCTTCATATTTCACATTTTACAGTGTAATTAATTCTCTCTCTGACCGAGTTTGAATCCAAACTGCATGAAATCATCCAGAAATCATCCTGATGACGTGTCACAATGTGACTCATTGTGAATGTATTAGAACAGGAGTTCTCAAACTTTTAATAATGTTCGCCTTTGAATCGTGTTTTTAGGCCAAGTACCCCCCTGACCAGCGCAAAACATTTGACATCTATATAAAAGAGGAACAATGTGTGTCTGTACATTTTAAATGTTTAGAATCCATCACTTCATTCATTCATTATTATAGTACAATTATTTTAGCAATTTTGCATGACATATTTTTAAATGAGCATTTTGCAAAACGTTCACATACCCCTGCAGTACTCCAAAGTACCCCCAGGGGTATGCATATGTACGCGTACCCTCTGCAGTACTCCAAAGTACCCCCAGGGGTATGCATATGTACGCATACCCCCTGCAGTACTCCAAAGTACCCCCTGCAGTACTCCAAAGTACCCCCAGGGGTATGCATATGTACACGTACCCTCTGCAATACTCCAAAGTACCCCCAGGGGTATGCATATGTACACGTACCCTCTGCAATACTCCAAAGTACCCCCAGGGGTATGCATATGTACGCGTACCCTCTGCAGTACTCCAAAGTACCCCCAGGGGTATGCATATGTACACGTACCCTCTGCAATACTCCAAAGTACCCCCAGGGGTACGCGTACCCCCATTTGAGAAACACCGTATTAGATGATCGACTGACTCATTTATATAGTATATTACTATATATTATTATACTATAGTTATTATTGATAATATGAGTGAAGACTCCCCTGCTAGATACATACCAGCAGCACGACAGCATATAACCTCAGAATTTAGAATTTAACCCAAATCAATGTAAATGGACTGTATTTATATATATATATAATATATATATATATATATATATATATATATATATATATATATATATATATATATCTTTACCATAGTACAGGAACTATTCACACACTGGTGGCCGAGGCTGCCGTAACAAGCTGCCACCTGCTCATCAGATAAACATGATCACTCATTTACACTCTGATGTCGCAGCACCGGGAGACATTCAGGGCTCAGCGTCTTCAACATGGGCCTGCAGGGCCAGGGATCGAACCACCGACCTTCCGATTGGTAGGAGACTACCAGCTGAGCCACAGCCGCCTCGTTTATTAAAATCATATTACTTGTGGCCGGTTAGCTCAGTTGGTAGAGTTCCTCGATGCAGCTTCCTGCATGCCCCCCCTCCTTTCATTTCTCAGCTTTTCTATCCAATAAAGGCAGAAACGCCCAAAGATTCGTATTATTCACACCCACATGGTTACCTACATCAGCCAGAGATGGGGACTCGAGTTTGAGGAGTCGAACACACAGTGACTTCAGACTCGCTGATCTTTAGGAATCACCCGATGACTGTAATTCCTTCGCTGCGTAACTTGCAGCAGTTTGAGCTTCGGTGCGTTTCTAAAGGGCATCTCTGCAGCAGCCGTTAAACAATATTCACTCATTCACCTGAAAAAAGTCAACGTAAAAAGAAAACTTGCATTAATACTCTAATATTTATTGGCAACATACCCATTCGGAAACGAATAAGCGAACGTGAGATGTCACAGAGAAGAAAAACTTATTTGTGCTTTCAAATGAATCATTTGTGTGAATATGGAGATTTAGCTCTTATCTTATCACCTTCATGCCATTAGTCTCGTATCGTGTTCATCCTTCACGCTCTCGTTACTCATCGCTTGGATTTTATTTTGATCTTGGACTGAGATATGTGGGAATACTTCCAGTTCTGGCTGCTACACACAGAACGCTGGGTTGTGTTTGAGATCCATTAAACTTCAACTATATAAGACTCTTTCACCTTAAAAACGTTGCCGATACTACTGACCTAACTCTACTGAGATCATCATAACAACTACGCTTTGGGGTTTCTTTTTCTTAAGATTATATTTTGGGCTTTTCCGCCTTTAATGGACAGGACAGCTAGGAGAGAGAGAGAGAGAGAGAGAGAGAGAGAGAGAGGGGGGAGAGAGGGGGGGAGAGAGACAGAGAGAGAGGGGGGGAGAGAGAGGGGGGAGAGAGGGGGGAGGGAGAGAGAGACAGACAGAGAGGAGACAGGCAGGAAATCATCACAGGTCGGACTCGAACCCTGGACCTCTGCGTCGAGGCATAAACCTCTCAGTATATGTGCGCCTGCTCTACCCGCTGAGCCAACCCGGCCACAGCTTTGGGGTTTCTGAAGCGCGTCACAAACGTCTTCATCACGTTCTTCAAACGTCTGGCTGACTGAACGCTGAAGTGCAAAAGCTGTTTGCTTGTTTACAAGAGCAGGAGAGAAACTATATATATTAATAAACTGAGATCACAAATTATCAAATCGAGAGCATTAATTATTTCTCCAAAGTCAACATATAATCATCATAAACAACACTTTCTCAAAAGGTGAATGAAGTTAGATTTTTAAAGAGACAAAAGATACAAACATCTGTTGAAGTAAGTCATCTATAAACATCACGTCTATTATGGGTGAAGAGCAAATGAAATGTCTTTGAACAGACTTGGCAGCATTTTAATTTGTGTTGTGATGAATGTAGGTACAAATTATAACGTGCCAAGGTCTCAAAATGCTACAAATGACCCACTCAAGGAGAACGCAGAGTGAATGTGTCAGGGTATATTAGAAGCGGCCATCTTACCAGCACTGCCATCTGACAAACACACGCCTGGCACGGCGCCCAGAGGAGACGAGAGGGAAGACAACAGATGCCATCCCTCCTCTGTGAGTCTGGCAAGGTTACTTTAAAAAACAAGTGCACCACAAGAGAACAAACGCAAACCAGTCCGCTTCACCTAGTTAGCCACGGTTTATCTTAGGGCTGCTCCACTACTGAAAAATCATAATCACTTATCAAATATTTTGGTCAAGATAATATGACATTTGTGTTTCTGTCACTGCTTTGGGACAGACAAGGCTGGCTGTCTGTGTCTGTCTGTCTGAGAACAGTCTGAGCATGTCTGTACGATGTGGAGGGCTGAAGGTGAGACTGAAATCTGTGAGCTGCTGGAAGGAGGAACTTTGTGGCGCTCACATGGAAGTATAATAAGAACTGGATGCAGCGATGGTGGCAGAGCCAGTTGCTCAGTGGAGCATGAAGCCAAAAAACCCTCTGCTGTTATAGAGCAGACGCACTGCAGCTCCGCCGACCGCGCTGGCGTCCGTCCGTCCGTCCGTCCGTCCGTCCAGCTCTTGAAATCAATATATCTTGAACTTAAAAAACAGTGCATGCCCCTTTCTGCTACCGAGATACAGCCAAAAACAAGTTAGTACAGTGCCAAGCGGGTATATATATATATATATATATATATATATATATATATATATATATATATATATATATATATATATATATATATATATCCAGACATGAAAGTAGGGACACATGTAGACGAGTATTTGGGCTCCCTCCGTCCAGGAAACTGTGGAAACACCCTGAACTGTGAAATGTCCCTTAAAGTGCCCATATTATGAAAAAAAAACACTTTTTTCTGGGATTTGGGTTATTTTGTGTCTCTCCTTCCACATGCATACAAACTTAGGGAAAAAACAAACATCCATGTTGTTTTGAGTGAGATACGGGTTTCTGTCTCTGGATGAGCTGTTCAAAATCTGCACGGCTTTCTACGTCACTAGCCAAAAGGACGGGCTAACCGTAGCATGCTAGCACTAGCATGCTAGCTCGTTCTCAGTGGCAAAACACTGCTACAACACACACTAGTTCACCATAATCTCCAGAAGAACTACTTCCTGTCCCTGTTCTGCAGGTATTCCACGCTAAGGTGGAAGTGTTCCCTGTTTAGAAGAAGTCTCCCTGCTGATCCTGCCTTGAAGTTAGAGAAACAAACAGCTAGCTGATGTGATCTTACCGAGCTACTGAGCATGTGGGACTCACTACAAAGATGGTATAGAGGTGAGATGTCTCACTCTGTAGCTGAAACAGAGAGCTCAACACACAGGGTGAAAAGAGGAGCTGCAGCAATGTGCACTACAAGAAAAATATGGTGTTTTTTGAAAATGAAACTATGTAAACCTATTCTGGTACAACCTCTAAATACAATTATGAACCTGAAAATGAGCAGAATATGGGCGCTTTAATACTTTTTACTGTTGAACTTTTTAAATTCCCCTTCAGAACACAAGACGAAATAAGAGTTCACTTGCAAAACATAACGTGTTTCTCTATTACGTTGTTTTTGTGTTCGTTAGGAACCAAAATCAAAATCTCGATCAAATTTAATAACTGCACAGCCCTAGATTAAAGCTGTAGGGCGTACTCTCTCCCCCATCATGAGGAATTCTAAGTAATGACAACATTGTCGGTGCGTCCACATGATACAAGCCTTCCGTGATCATGCACCCCCCCCCCCCCCTCCCCACTCCATGCAGTTGCTAGTAGCCAAGGAGGACACAGAGGATTAAAAAACATGATGGACTCTTCACAAGAGGTCATTTCTTCACTCGAGTTTCTGCACGGGAAAGTCACCGGACGCCACAATCTTGTGAACAGTCACACTGAGATCCAGAGCGAGTTGTGTGGAGCTGAGAGTCTTAATTAACTTTGTAGACACTCATTGGGCTTGAATGTAGTGATAGGCGATATAGAGCAAATCAGATATGGCAATATTCTTGTCCCAATACCTCAATGTCGATATTGTGGCGATATTACAGGGTTGACAATTGATGCTTTCACAAAATATCTTCACAATGAGATTTTAGATAAATAATCTTCAGTAATGTGGATATAATGACTAAGTGGGTAAAGGTAACAGTAAAAGAAGAGCTAGAACAGTCTGGTAACATCACTTTACTGTAATGCAGCCTTTAAACCCAACCTGTACACACGCCACTTCGGTGCTCGTCTCATCACAAACGCGTGCAGGGAGATCACCTGCCTCGCCCTCGCACACGGGGCCAAAAGGAGGTTTCTGAGAGCATTATTAAGAGGGACTACAAGGGAACTTCAAAGCAGTATTTCAGCACAGTTTGGGGGGTGGAGATTGTGTAAATTAAACCGTATGTTGTTATTAGGCCACTGCACAAAGTCCAAAAGGTAAAATGTGGTTTTCCCTCTCATAGCATCATTTACATGTATATGTACACCTATGTATGTATGTATGTATGTATGTATGTATGTATGTATGTATGTATGTATGTATGTATGTATATTGACAAGAGGCCACTCGAACAGAGATGCATGAGATTGGAAACGATTCCACAGAGAGAGACGATACGCTGCCTTGATTCCTTTACTGCACACTTAATTTTCCATTTAAATTATTCTGGTCCTGCAACAAAAACACTATAATGGGACGCCACCCACCTTCAGCGCCCGAACCTGCCAACAGTCCTCATTTACGTGGCAGTCTCCCCTCCTGCTCCCCCTGCTCCTGATTGGTCTCCAGATTTAATAGTGATATGACTGGATGTTTATAACCCGCACAACCCGCCTGACGTGCTGCGCGTCACTCGTCATGTTCAAGCTCCGATCGAGTCAGTGAACTGAAAATGGATGAAACACCCTAAAAAACAAGAAGTATGCGTTATAATGTCTATCCTCTTGGTGCGAGACCTTTTGGTTTCTAGCCGCTAGCCACGTCCACAAACACTGTGCTTTTTGTGAAGTGTTTCGGGCAGATTTTAGCGTAGAACACGGTGGGGAAACGACATTAGCAAACATGTTAATTATAGCATAACAGCTTAACATAAACCTCATAACCTAAATCTGCTGTTTGTAGACGGATCCTAAGCACCCGTCTTACTGTCTCAACACCAGAACCAAACAGAGCTGATTAACACAACTTCATGTCTTTCTGTCTCATCTCCTGCAGTCAGATTCTCTGTTTCCTCAGAAGGAATCACGTCACATGGGTAGGACCTCGTAGTGACGTCTCCAACATGTTTAGAGGCTAAAAACCTGTTTACAACCTGCCGTGTTTCAGCCTGCTGGGTGCTAACTCTAGCAGGAGGAGAACACGGTGGAGGAGCACCGACTGGTTTAGTTTTTCTCGCTACTGACAGAATGACGTGACAAGAAACAACAGAGCTACGGGTTGAAATCCACCTGAATTCTCCTTTAAACTACAGCAGGGCTGCACGATGTAAGGAACATGCGATTGGAGATAACGGTACTACTTGAGATAAATAAACCGATCTTTCAGTTTTCTGATAAATACAACAGATCGCTTGTTGAATATCAAACAAATTAAATTATTTCCAAATTTATTTTATTGAACATTGAACTGTATATAGAAGGAAACACCAAAACAAGAATAACATCTTAAAGTGCAGTTTTCTGCTGATATTTTCTTTCAACTAACAAACATCTCTGTCTATCGTGATACGTCGTCGTGGCAACGTGTTTAACGCACCAGTTGATATCACGATATATTGTGCAGCCCTAATTTACACACACACACACACACACACACACACAGCCACACCCACACCCACCCACACACACACACACACAGCCACACCCACACAGCCACCCACCCACACACATAGAGACACACACACCCACCCACCCACACACACACACACACACCCACAACAATAATAGCCAGTTCAATAGCCACATTGGCAGCGCCTATCTGTCGTGTCTCAACGAGGCCGCCCACCTATTGAAGTCCACATCTGCAAAGACACGACAGATGAAGCAGGGAGGGTCATCTTTTAAAAGCCCCGCGGGCTGACAGAAGGCAGTTAATACACAGTGGGGGATAAAAACCACCGTTGGAGAAACTCTATTGATGTGTTTGACAGTGGCATCTGGGCTAATATTGATCAGCTATTGACCGCAGCCCCCTTCCCACCGTTTTACTCACAGCCGCTC
>CM042425.1:197500-225000 GCA_023631565.1 Gymnocephalus cernua | reverse complement strand
ATATATAGTGATAAATAGTGATAGTGATATATAGTGATAGTGATATATAGTGATAGTTATATATAGTGATAAATAGTGATAGTGATAAATAGTGATAGTGATATATAGTGATAAATAGTGATAGTGATATATAATGATAGTGATATATAGTGATAAATAGTGATAGTGATATATAGCGATAGTGATAAATAGTGATAAATAGTGATATATAGTGATAGTGATAAGTAGTGATATATAGTGATTAATAGTGATATATAGTGATAAATAGTGATAGTGATAAACAGTGATACAGTGATAGTGATAGTGATAAATAGTGATATATAGTCATATACAGTGATAGTGATATATAGTGATAAGTAGTGATATATAGTGATAAGTAGTGATAGTGATATATAGTGGTAAGTAGTGATATATAGTGATAAGTAGTGATAGTGATATATAGTGCTAAGTAGTGATATATAGTGATAAGTAGTGATAGTGATATATAGTGGTAAATAGTGATATATAGTGATAAGTAGTGATATATAGTGATTAATAGTGATAGTGATATATAGTGGTAAGTAGTGATATATAGTGATTAATATTGATAAATAGTGATAAATAGTTATATACAGTGATAGATGATAGTGATACATAGTGATATATAGTGATATACAGTGATAGTGATTGATAGTGATAAGTAGTGATATATAGTCATTAATAGTGATATATAGTGGTAAGTAGTGATATATAGTGATAAGTAGTGATATATAGTGATTAATAGTGATAGTGGTATATAGTGGTAAGTAGTGATATATAGTGATAAGTAGTGATATATAGTGATTAATAGTGATAGTGATATATAGTGGTAAGTAGTGATATATAGTGATAAGTAGTGATATATAGTGATTAATAGTGATAGTGATATATAGTGGTAAGTAGTGATATAAAGTGATAAGTAGTGATATATAGTGATTAATAGTGATAGTGATATATAGTGGTAAATAGTGATATATAGTGATAAGTAGTGATATATAGTCATTAATAGTGATAGTGACATATAGTGGTAAGTAGTGATATATAGTGATAAGTAGTGATATATAGTGATTAATAGTGATAGTGATATATAGTGGTAAGTAGTGATATATAGTGATTAATAGTGATAAATAGTGATAGTGATATACAGTGATAGATGATAATGATATATAGTGATAAATAGTGATATACAGTGATAGATGATAGTGATAAATAGTGATAAATAGTGATATATAGTGATATACAGTGATAGTGATAGATAGTGATAAGTAGTGATATATAGTGATGCTATAGCAAGAGCAGACGGCGAGATTTTCCTTTTTTCCCATAAAATTTGACTCAAACTGATTAATTATCAAAATAGTTTGTGATGTAATCGATTCATATTTGCAGCTTTAATCTATTCTGCAAGTTCATACTGTGAACCAAGAAGGGAATATAATGCAGTGCAGCTACAGCAAGCCCCTGCCCCACATATCTCTCGCTCTGCCTCGCTCAATCTCCTCCTGTTCCTCGCCATCAGGCCCCTCACGTACTGTACGAACACGCTTTTACACCTCGCCGTCACTGCACTCACTGCTCACCTCTCAGGAGCCAGCGTTTTCCAACAGGAGACCCAAGCTCACCAAATGGTGCGTGAAATAAAATAGTGACACACGCCCCAATGAAACCTAATAAGACATCACATTACGGAGATGAGAAACTATATCATTGCCATGGCAACTGCGAGGTGCACAGCCACAGGGATGGCTGGGTGACAAGAAAAGAAAGGGAGGAGGAGAAAAGGATGGAGAAAGGGCTACAGGAAAGAGGAGGTTTGTAAAGGAATATGCATGAATGGAGAAATTGATAGAATTGGGAGATGAGATATTGAGTGAGTTATACTGTGAGTGTGTAAAAGACAGCGTTAAACTAAAAAGGGCTGTTTCTGCCACCGACACACTCAGATTATTGACAACATTATGGGATGGAGCCCTTCAGAGATAGACCTTTCTGTTAAAGAGTAAGATCCTTTTAGTTTAACATGAAACAGCCCCGAAATCACCATCACCAAACTACACCAGACTCCATGTAAATAATCACTACTTTTATTGTGTATAGAGCCAGACTCCATGTAAATAATCACTAATTTTAGCGTGTATAGAGCCAGACTCCATGTAAATAATCAGGACTTTTAGTGTGTATAGAGCCAGACTCCATGTAAATAATCACTACTTTTAGCGTGTATAGAGCCAGACTCCATGTAAATAATCACTACTTTTAGCGTGTATAGAGCCAGACTCCATGTAAATAATCACTACTTTTAGCGTGTATAGAGCCAGACTCCATGTTAATAATCAGGACTTTTATCATCGTAAAACACACTTCATTCAAAGTGGACAGAAACTAAATAAAACTACCAAAAGCCGTCTTGGTTCATCTTTCCACTGTTCCAACAATCACCACTCTGGTCTGGATGGAATAAACCCTTAATTCACCCATTTACATGTGGAAATATGCTGGCTCTATACACGCTAAAAGTAGTGATTATTTACATGGAGTCTGGCTCTATACACGCTAAAAGTAGTGATTATTTACATGGAGTCTGGCTCTATAAACGCTAAAAGTCCTGATTATTTACATGGAGTCTGGCTCTATACACGCTAAAAGTCCTGATTATTTACATAGAGTCTGGCTCTATACACGCTAAAAGTAGTGATTATTTACATGGAGTCTGGCTCTATACACGCTAAAAGTAGTGATTATTTACATGGAGTCTGGCTCTATAAACGCTAAAAGTCCTGATTATTTACATGGAGTCTGGCTCTATACACGCTAAAAGTAGTGATTATTTACATGGAGTCTGGCTCTATACACGCTAAAAGTCCTGATTATTTACATGGAGTCTGGCTCTATACACGCTAAAAGTCCTGATTATTTACATGGAGTCTGGCTCTATACACGCTAAAAGTCCTGATTATTTACATGGAGTCTGGCTCTATACACGCTAAAAGTCCTGATTATTTACATGGAGTCTGGTGTAGTTTGGTGATGGTGATTTCGGGGCTGTTTTATGTTAAACTAAAAGAATCTTACTCTTTAACTAAAAGGTCCATCTCTGTAGGGATCCATCCCATAATGTTGTCAAACACTTAGAATAATAATCAGTCTGTCAGCGGCAGAAACATAACTTTTAGTGGATGTGTGGAAGTTGTGGCAGTAACTGACATAGACAACTTCTCACGTTGAGCACCCAAATGAGTGTCATGTTTATTCTTATAGGGAAAAACAATTCATTGACAAAAAGGTGCTGCCCATTAACCCAACCCCCGGGTCCCACGTCATCACATGCTTAAAAGGGACCGCAATTCCTGAACCAATGTATTTACAAGCATAACATATTACATTACACTATAAAGGTGAATTATGTCTGTCACGTTCACTACAGATGCATACTAACAATGCACAAATACTTCCCCTGTATATTGCAGCCCGGTTTACAGCTGCTGGTTACAGTGTTCTCGCTTAATACTGGACCAATTTCAAAGATTTGTGTTCACATTAATCACTTAGACATCAAGGCATGGGAATATATACGGTCCAGGTAAAAAAAGAAAAGACCCTGTAACAGCCAGTCTCTTCTGTCTGTGTGGTCACATGATGGGTCTACAGCTCACTATTTCTCCTTGACACTGTCACTGCTAACCGCTAATTAGCGCAGAGCATAACTCCACTATAAACCACAGCCACTTTAATGCAAACTCCCGATGAGTGGCGGGATTAATTGCCGTGTTAAACCCAGTTGACCCCCTCATTGAAAGCTGTCACTGGGCCGAAAGCTTGGACTTCATGTGTGAGCAAACGGAGAAAAAGAGACGGCTCCTTTACATCTTATCTGTTTTAGTAATTGGACCGTGTTCATGAGGCACTGAAACATTACAAACCCCATCTGTGTTCCAACATTTGCTTCCGTTCATTATCGTATTCAAATGTGTCAAGAGCAGTCTTTAAACGAGAGCGCTGAGCAAGATCCGGATGTGCTGAAACTGCAGTAACGGGAGTATAATTCTGTGCAAGCTGCCGGTGAAGAAACGCCGACTGAGCGTCTATGAACTCCCAGCCTTCCAGTAGCAGCTGCGAGCAGTCTGGGGGAGCGAGGGAGCTGCAGCGTGGACGGCGAAATGTTGAGCATCTGGAGCAGCACGCAGCGCTACGCCGCCTATAGCCCGCCAGATCAGACCGGCACTGCCAACAGAAAAAACACTTCACTGTTTATTTGTAAACCAGCTGGTAAAGGAACAGGAGGTTGGACGAGGTAGCCGAGTCATTCACCGGCTGAACAATAAGCGGAAAAGGGGGAGGAAGGTGAGAATGGGTGAGAAATGGACAAGTGAAAGAGTGAAAAAGGCCAAATGTGGAGTCGGTAGCAAACACACAGAGGTCCTTCCATTCACTTACAGGAAGCCACAAACAATGATGTGTGATGTAGGAGAGGAAATGAATGAGAAATAGGGTTAGGGGGGGTTAGGGTTGGGGGTTAACCTGCGAACACACAAGAAACTTCCAGGTAGACAAAAGGCCGTTGATTTGAACTGTGGAGATGTGTGAAATCTGCAAACTTGTTTATTTCTGTTGTCATGTTCAGCTGTAACTAATGTTTACAGATACAGGGCCCTACTGTAATGATCTGAGCGCCTGGTGCAACTGTAATGATCTGAGCGCCTGGTGCAGGTGCGTTTGGACCTCGGAGCGTTGCTATTATGGAGGATTTGCACCATAATATATTTATTTGCAATTTATAATCCGAGGTCTCTGCTGTGATTATTTTCTGTCCCGTGTCGCTTTGCTGCGTCTCTGATGAACCAAATCTAGCGTTAGGAACAGCAACACGTCACCGCCGGTCAGACCGACTGCTAGTTTGGGGGGTGTCATGTTCTTTAGTCTGTGGCCCAACAGCTACATTAGCTCTCCAAGCTAACGGTAGTCACAGTGTTGACATGTGAAAGCATCAAACATGCATTTTAGATGAAGGAGATGAGAGTATATCCAGCTGGTCCGTGTCCCCGTTAGCTCAGCGGCGTTAACCTGTATGTACGGGACGCAGGTGGTTTCCAC
Source organism: Gymnocephalus cernua (assembly GCA_023631565.1). Taxonomy (NCBI): domain Eukaryota; kingdom Metazoa; phylum Chordata; class Actinopteri; order Perciformes; family Percidae; genus Gymnocephalus; species Gymnocephalus cernua. Next base: position 219,891 of record CM042425.1, on the reverse strand, counting down.
CCGGAAGTTATTGTAAACAAACGTTGTGATTGGGTCTACAGAGGTTTGAATGATGTATCACGGTAATATAGTCTAACGTAACTCATCAAAATGCTGCAGCACCGGACAGTCTGTGGTCAAAACATTACATCACCGACCGATCAAAATTACAAACCGGGTAATAAAATAATCCAAAGCACAGTTAATATTTAATTCATTGATGTTTTAAATAATTGAGTAGACGTTCTGGTGCTACATGGCTGCAGGGCGGCAGCACCACGGGGCAGCTCAGATGACACGTTAGCCTCCATGAAAGACATGCAAAGCGCCGGCATTTAAAGCCGTTAACACGACAGACGGGCCGGCAGGCATGGGAGCGTTTCTGTCTCCACGTGCGTTGCATTACCCCACGTCAACAGTCTCTGGGGCTAAAACAAATATGAGGCACATGCAAATGAAGTAAGATGCTGAAAGGACCGGAGGAAGGCGGCCCGTGTTTGGTGCAAGAGTTTAATATGTATGCAAAAGAAAATGTTTAGTGTGCAGATAATGAATTTCCAGATGAGGTCACAATGCATTACTGTGAAATGCATTATTGGCAGAGTAATGGATTTTATGAAGAATATGAATGGCACAAATGTAGGGAATAAGAAAATGTGGTTCAATCTTTCTTTCTAAGAGACCTCAGTGGACACACATAATGTTGTTAGTCAAGGCAATTCTACGGATAACTCTCCCTAAATGTAGCTCTAACTCCTGGCAAGAAAAAACACTGAATCTCGTCATACATGTACAATGACTATAGGTTAAAATAAGAAAGGTATTCTTATTATTGGGTTATATTGAATAGCACATTTGTTTAAACTAGAGCTGTCAAAATAACGAGTTAATTCGATTAATTAATCTGAGAAAAAATAACGCATAAAAAAAAATAACGCAGATTAACCCATTTCATATTGACCTTTCACCCAGAGCCGTTCCAGCCGCCAGTCAACTGTTAAATGGAGGAGGGAGACGAGAGAATGCGTTGCTACAGGCAACAGAAACATGGCTGCAGGTGACGCTAGTTAACACTCCACTCAGCAGGTAACGTTAGCCTTCTGATTAAACAGGTTAACATGCTGCCAGCTAACGCTAAACGCTGTAAAGTTTGACTGTTTCTGGAGACGGTGCGTTCAATGAAACTGGTAACCTACAGCGTTGCGGTGCATTCAGAGTTATTGTAAAATACCCTTTTGAATTTATTTCCTCAGCATATTAGGTCATATTGTTGATTGTTTATATATATATATATATATATATATATATATATACACACATACATACATACATACATACATACATACATACATACATATATATAGGGTCATTATTTGAACAGTGAAAATAATAAAAAGAGTTTTTTAACTTTAATGTCACTAATGCTGATTATTCATTGATTCATTTGAATTGAAATATTTAAAATACTTTCACAGCAAAAAGGATGTATGCGATTAATTTAGATTAATTAATCACAGAGTCTGTAATTAATTTGATTACTTTTATAATCGATTGACAGCCCTAATTTAAATGCTTTTATTATAGTCTAATATATCCAGATCTTTCTTATTGTACCATTGTTATATGCATATATACAGTATCTCAAGTGAGTCACCCCTCACATCTTTAGAAGACAAAAAGAGAGTCAGAATCCTCTGATGTCATCTTGTTGAATGTGAATATGTTCTAGTTTCTTCTCTCCTCTGGGAAACTGAATATCTTTGAGTTGGGGACAAAACAAGATATTTGAGGACGTCATCTTGGACTTTTTGGGAAATTCTGATCCACATTTTTCACCGTTTTCTGACATTTTAGAGACCAAACAACTAATCTATTCATCCAGGAAATAATCATCAGATTAATAAACAATTAAAGTAATCGTTAGTTGCAGTTCTAAAAATTAGATGCAATGCAGTACAGGGACAAAAGCAAGACACAAGTACACACACACACACACACACACACACACACACACACACACACACACACTAGCTTTAAGTAAGAGAACCAAAATGTGTCTCCTGAAAAAAAGGTCCTGCACTCCATCAATAATTCATCGGCTCGGTTATGTACCTCTGCTGGGTAACACCAGTTCATCGCTCCTACAGAAACGGCTAAGGCTGTATTTAAAGGAAAGAAAGAACAGTGAAACAAGTTTAGGCACAGTGCAAGACAAATTACAATAAGACGGTGACCATTTCCAAGACAAATACTGTATTTAATCACTCTGAGGATCACTGAAGCACTGACTATCCTGAACAGACTCAAGCTGCTCGCCTGCTTTCAGCCTCAGGCTGGGCCACGCTTAGTAATGACATAATGCCTAGTCTGATAAACGTACTATTAAAATGATGAGGTCTATACGCCATATACTGCATGATGCTGCTGCTCTCCAGACATTATGTGTCTTGCTCCAGTGGTTCCCCCTCAGCACTGTCAGATGAACTCACGTACCCCTTCATCAACTCACAATGTATGTTCCAAATGTGTAACACAATTCATGAAAGTGAATATTGTTAATTTTCATACTACTACTACTAGCCTAGGCTGCTGCTGCTGCTGCTACTACTACTACTACTACTACTAGCCTAGGCTGCTACTACTACTACTACTACTACTACTAGCCTAGGCTGCTGCTGCTACTACTACTACTACTACTACTACTACTACTACTACTACTACTACTACTACTACTACTACTACTACTAGCCTAGGCTACTACTACTACTACTACTACTACTACTACTACTACTAGCCTAGGCTGCTACTACTACTTGGAGTGAAGCTGAATGTTTCAACCATTTATCCATTATCGTTGCTTTAAGCTAAATATTTCATCCGTTAGCTAACTCTTTCAACCGTTAGCTAACAATTTCAACCGTTAGCTAACTACTTCAACCGTTAGCTAACCCTTTCAACCGTTAGCTAACTACTTCAACCGCTAGCTAACTACTTCAACCGTTAGCTAACCCTTTCAACCGTTAGCTAAATACTACAACCGTTAGCTAACTACTACAACCGTTAGCTAACCCTTTCAACCGTTAGCTAACTACTTCAACCGTTAGCTAACCCTTTCAACCGTTAGCTAACTATTTAAACCGTTAGCTAACTACTTAACCCATTAACTAATTCTTTCAACCGTTAGCTAACTACTACAACCGTTAGCTAACCCTTTCAACCGTTAGCTAACTACTTCAACCGTTAGCTAACCCTTTCAACCATTAGCTAACTACTTCAACCGTTAGCTAACTACTACAACCATAAGCTAACCCTTTCAACCGTTAGCTAACTACTTCAACCGTTAACCCTTTCAACCGTTAGCTAACTACTACAACCGTTAGCTAACTACTTCAACCGTTAACTCTTTCAACCGTTAGCTAACTACTTCAACCGTTAACTCTTTCAACCGTTAGCTAACTACTTCAACCGTTAACCCTTTCAACCGTTAGCTAACTACTTCAACCGTTAGCTAAGTACTTCAACCGTTAGCTAAGTACTTCAACCGTTAGCTAAGTACTTCAACCGTTAGCTAACTACTTCAACCGTTAGCTAAGTACTTCAACCGTTAACTCTTTCAACCGTTAGCTAACTACTTCAACCGTTAACTCTTTCAACCGTTAGCTAACTACTTCAACCGTTAGCTAACTACTTCAACCGTTAGCTAACTACTTCAACCGTTAACTCTTTCAACCGTTAGCTAACTACTTCAACCGTTAACTAACCCTTTCAACCGTTAGCTAACTACTTCAACCGTTAACTAACCCTTTCAACCGTTAGCTAACTACTTCAACCGTTAGCTAAGTACTTCAACCGTTAGCTAACTACTTCAACCGTTAGCTAACTACTTCAACCGTTAGCTAACTACTTCAACCGTTAGCTAACTACTTCAACCGTTAACTCTTTCAACCGTTAGCTAACTACTTCAACCGTTAACTAACTCTTTCAACCGTTAGCTAACTACTTCAACCGTTAACTAACTCTTTCAACCGTTAGCTAACTACTTCAACCGTTAACCCTTTCAACCGTTAGCTAACTACTTCAACCGTTAACTCTTTCAACCGTTAACTCTTTCAACCGTTAGCTAACTACTTCAACCGTTAACTCTTTCAACCGTTAGCTAACCCTTTCAACCGTTAGCTAACCACTTCAACCGTTAGCTAACCCTTTCAACCGTTAGCTAACTACTTCAACTGTTAGCTAACTACTTCAACCGTTAGCTAACCCTTTCACCCGTTAGCTAACCACTTCAAACGTTAGCTAACCACTTCAAATGTTAGCTAACCACTTCAACCATTAACTAACTCTTTCAACCGTTAGCTAACTACTTCAAACGTTAGCTAACCATTTCAACCGTTAACTAACTCTTTCAACCGTTAGCTAACCACTTCAACCGTTAGCTTGACCTTTCACCCGTTAACTAACTCTTTCAACCGTTAGCTAACCATTTCAACCGTTAGCTAACCATTTCAACCGTTAACTAACTCTTTCAACCGTTAGCTAAGTACTTCAACCGTTAGCTAACTACTTCAACCGTTAGCTAACTACTTCAACCGTTAGCTAACCACTTCAACCGTTAGCTAACCACTTCAACCGTTAGCTAACCACTTCAACCGTTAGCTTGACCTTTCACCCGTTAGCTAACCATTTCAACCGTTAGCTAAGTACTTCAACCGTTAGCTAAGTACTTCAACCGTTAGCTAAGTACGTCAACCGTTAGCTAAGTACTTCAACCGTTAGCTTGACCTTTCACCCGTTAGCTAACCATTTCAACCGTTAGCTAACCACTTCAACCGTTAGCTTGACCTTTCACCCGTTAGCTAACCATTTCAACCGTTAGCTAAGTACTTCAACCGTTAGCTAAGTACTTCAACCGTTAGCTAAGTACTTCAACCGTTAGCTAACCACTTCAACCGTTAGCTAAGTACTTCAACCGTTAGCTTGACCTTTCACCCGTTAGCTAACCATTTCAACCGTTAGCTAAGTACTTCAACCATTAGCTAACCACTTCAACCGTTAGCTAAGTACTTCAACCGTTAGCTAACCACTTCAACCGTTAGCTAAGTACTTCAACCGTTAGCTTGACCTTTCACCCGTTAGCTAACCATTTCAACCGTTAGCTAAGTACTTCAACCATTAGCTAACCACTTCAACCGTTAGCTAAGTACTTCAACCGTTAGCTTGACCTTTCACCCGTTAGCTAACCATTTCAACCGTTAGCTAACCACTTCAACCGTTAGCTTGACCTTTCACCCGTTAGCTAACCATTTCAACCGTTAGCTAAGTACTTCAACCGTTAGCTAAGTACTTCAACCGTTAGCTAACCACTTCAACCGTTAGCTAAGTACTTCAACCGTTAGCTTGACCTTTCACCCGTTAGCTAACCACTTCAACCGTTAGCTAAGTACTTCAACCATTAGCTAACCACTTCAACCGTTAGCTAAGTACTTCAACCGTTAGCTAACCACTTCAACCGTTAGCTAAGTACTTCAACCGTTAGCTAACCACTTCAACCGTTAGCTAAGTACTTTAACCGTTAGCTAAGTACTTCAACCGTTAGCTAACCCTTTTACATAACTGCAACATGTAGGCCTAGAGTTCAGATTTTACAGTTGACTTAATGTTAATATGTGGATATATTCTTCCAAAAAAATCATAATATCTATTTTTTCAAAATAGTTGAGCTACTCTAAAATCTTCCCCCTTACCCCCTGACATCTGCAGAAGTAGCACCTGGGGTACAAGCAGCTAGCGTTGGTTGTGAATCAAGACTCGTTCTGCAGCGAAGTGAAGTGGCAGAAGAGAGATGTGACAGAGACAGAAGCCATGACAGTATATGTAAGAGGCAGGTAGCAGAGCGAGCAGCGTGTGGGGGGGTGGGGGGTCGTCCCCAGCAGGCTGTGATGGAGTAGAAAAAGCTTTTTTTGAACACTTGACTGGAGCCGAGTGCGGCGTGTGCCATGTTTTAAGGGTCATCTCAACCAGAGCCCTTCTTTGTACTGGTGTCATCACTCTCCGTTTCACACTGCCTGTCATCCTGGCACGCTGTGACTCAGAGTTTGATCAACACGGAGGCTCGTGATCTCTGGTTGAACAGGATGTTCTCGTGCATGACCGAACACACAACAAGTCAGAGAGCTTTATGTTCGAGTAATGTGCACATGTTCCTGCATACTCTTGTATTTTATATACAGGGGAAAAGTTAACTGAGTAAAAGAAAACGTTGTTTAAAGAAAGGATTTTACATTATGGAGTCGGTGGGCACTATTTTTATGTTGGCACGAGGCAGGTTGATTCTCGCCAGTTGTGTCAGGCATGTTTTTATTGGCCTTTATGCCACAGTGCATTTGGCAAAGTGTGATTTTGGCTTAGCCTACGCTTTGGCATCAAATTTTACCTACACTTCCACTCACAGAGACCATCTCAACAAATCCTCCAGGAACATCTAGTCAAATGCATATTTACTGCCATAAGAACAAATGAAATCATTCTGGACAAAACGCCACAATCTAAATAACCTACTTCATTTGAAAAAGCCTCACGTTGGCACACGACTAATTATTGTTACTGGACGTGCAGAAGCAGCTTTCAGCTCCCATCGAGGCTTTAAACTTCTCATTTAAAGAGGTTACATACTTATATTTCTGTACCTCTTTTCTCTTTTAAGAATAGTCTAATGAATGTTTTAGGGATGCTAATAATTAACCATTTTACCGACAATAAGGATTCTGACCGATTAATAAGTAGTTACAAACAATGTTTGATGACAACTGTTGATAAGGACTGGCCATAAACAGTGAAAGAAATGGACACAGCAACGCCATTGACTTTGACGGAGACTAGTGGAAGTGAATTAGAAACACTTTTCTGGTGAAAGTCACGTGGTTAAGACACAATCGTTAGCCTATTTTTATAAAGACGTGAGATACAAGGTAACGGAGCCTTTTATACATTGTGTAGTTTCTTTAGAAATAAACAACGGACAAATAAAGTCTTTAAACACTTCAGATGTAAAGTTATTGGCTGTCAAAGTGACGCCAAAATGAATGACAGTCAATGGGATGCTAACGGGGGGTGATGGCTTATTAGCCTCATAATCTCCCCGTAGGAGGTACACTTTCCGGATGCTCGCTGACCCCCCTGGGACGGTCAGGTTAAATCGGCCGTCCTAGACACAGAGTATGCCACAATATTTACACACAGCTGACAACTTCGCAGGAGTTTTAGTGGAGACAGACTCAGACATACAGCTCGTCTACGGACAGCTGCAGGAAAGCGGCGGCATGTGTTTACGGCAATGCACAAAAAAACATGACGGTACAAGTCGGCAGCTATCCCTGGAACGCAGAGAGTAGTTGGCTGTTTGTTGTTTACGCTAAAAACGGCATCCCTAGTATGTTTAAGCTTATGTAAAGGACTTATGAAAGTGCCTTTCCTTTCTCAAAGTGTTTAATCAAGACTACTGTGTCCAATGTTGACAGTTTAGAGGCTACTGTGGACAACAAATGACTATGAAAATGGCTGTTAAATACCTTACACTCGGTGCGCTGATCTCAGCATTATTTAACGCATGGCTAATGTGGGCACTGGTGTTCGACACCTTGTCTCCTCTTCTGTTTGAGGTATTTATAAAGACAAGCTCACTCTTTACCCAAACCTCATCTACGGTTACTGAAAGAATTAGATCAGAGATTTCTACAGGATGTCTAACACATAACAGGCTGCTGCTCATTCTCTTTGAGAGAAGCCAGTTGAGGTGATGAGGGCACCAAGCAGGAGAGTCTTTTGACACGCTTTTATTTGGGTGTTCCCCAAGAGTCTGTCTGGGCCGCCGGGTCGACCACATTCACGACACTCAATGTCAAAATGGTTGGATGGATTGTACCATGAGTGCAACATAACACGACTTCGCATAAACATGCACGCCCACTTTCTTAAGCCAAGTGGCGTGTTATCTGTACACATGAGCGCCGTATACAGCGGACGGGTTGGGTTTAGGAGAAGAACGGGGTTGGGTTTAGGAAACGTGACACGCAGAACCTGATCCCCGGTCTCCTGGGTGAAAGTCCTGTGTTTGACCCATCCACCCCCCCGACCATACTCCCTACGCAGATTTTCTCCCTTTCATACTACTTGCTACGGTGTCAATTCACACACAATCGCAAGGTAATGTAAGCCAATGGAGGCCTAACGGTGTTGATAAACACGCTAAAAAGTGAGTATGCGTCTTGATAACACGCCAAAATGGCGTACGGATTGGCGTGTCATACATACGCCACTTCATGAGATCAGTCTGATGAGTTAGATGTGTAGTCCAGAGCAGGAGACAGCCAGGACTGACTGGTAATGCATTAACTACCTTTAACAGAACGGGCAGTGAATGGGACTTCTGTCAAACAGAACAACTCTAATCCAATCCTCGACTCCCGTGGCCTCAACAGCCTGCACAGATACAGCACACCCCCCTCTCGGCTACCAAACAGGAAGTAAAGTTTATTTGGAGAGCATATTTAAACACAGATTGAGCTGACCAAAGATGATGCTGTATAAAAGACATTGGAACACTGAAATGTAAAATTAAAAGCAGAAAGAAAATACAAAAACAAACATCCGGACAACAAGAAGCAAATCACAAATACACAATTATAGACGTGATAACAGAATGAGAGATTAGTGTGTTAAAAAGACCAGTGAGTGGGCGGGCGGGTAGCTCAGTTGGTAGAGCGCGCGCCCATATATAGAGGGCTACTCCTCAACGCAGCAAGCCAGGGTTCGACTCCGACCTGCGGCCCTTTGCTGCATATCATCCCCCCCTCCCCTCTCCTTTCATGTCTTCAGCTGTTCGGTCAATAATGGCCTAAACATGGCCAAAAACATAACCTTAAAAAAAAAAAAACGTCTTTAATTTTGATTTAAAATCCGAAATGAGCAGTTGACTCGTCACCTTTGAGTTGTGGTCGTGGGACATACAGGAGAGATTTGTCTTCAGATCTCCAAGAGACATCGGGGCTGAGTGCCGTGAATAAGATCTGTGATATACGATGGTGCCTGGCATTAAGAGCCTTGAAGGCGATCAACAGCAGGGTCCTAAAAGTGGATTCTGAAGTAGCGGACTGGAGGGACTCAGTCGCAGTGAGCTACTGACTGACGGACTCAGACGAAAAGTCAGTGGAAGAGGATTATGTTTCTGGACAAGGGCGCTGGGCGCTCCTGGGCGTGCCTAGCCTACTCCTGGTTGGGCGCTCCTGGGCGTGCCTAGCCTACTCCTGGTTGGGCGCTCCTGGGCGTGCCTAGCCTACTCCTGGTTGGGCGCTACCGGGCGTGCCTAGCCTCCTCCTGGTTGGGTGCTACCGGGCGTGCCTAGCCTCCTCCTGGTTGGGTGCTCCTGGGCGTGCCTAGCCTACTCCTGGTTGGGTGCTCCTGGGCGTGCCTAGCCTACTCCTGGTTGGGCGCTACCGGGCGTGCCTAGCCTCCTCCTGGTTGGGTGCTACCGGGCGTGCCTAGCCTCCTCCTGGTTGGGTGCTACCGGGCGTGCCTAGCCTCCTCCTGGTTGGGTGCTACCGGGCGTGCCTAGCCTCCTCCTGGTTGGGTGCTCCTGGGCGTGCCTAGCCTACTCCTGGTTGGCCGCTACCGGGCGTGCCTAGCCTACTCCTGGTTGGCCGCTACCGGGCGTGCCTAGTCTACTCCTGGTTGGGTGCTCCTGGGCGTGCCTAGCCTACTCCTGGTTGGGTGCTACCGGGCGTGCCTAGTCTACTCCTGGTTGGGCGCTCCTGGGCGTGCCTAGCCTACTCCTGGTTGGGTGCTACTGGGCGTGCCTAGCCTCCTCCTGGTTGGGTGCTCCTGGGCGTGCCTAGCCTACTCCTGGTTGGGCGCTACCGGGCGTGCCTAGTCTACTCCTGGTTGGGCGCTACCGGGCGTGCCTAGCCTACTTTGGTTGGGCGCTCCTGGGCGTGCCTAGCCTACTCCTGGTTGGGCGCTACCGGGCGTGCCTAACCTACTCCTGGTTGGGCGCTACCGGGCGTGGCTAGCCTACTCCTGGTTGGGCGCTCCTGGGCGTGCCTAGCCTACTCCTGGTTGGGCGCTACCGGGCGTGCCTAGCCTCCTCCTGGTTGGGTGCTACCGGGCGTGCCTAGCCTCCTCCTGGTTGGGTGCTCCTGGGCGTGCCTAGCCTACTCCTGGTTGGGTGCTCCTGGGCGTGCCTAGCCTACTCCTGGTTGGGCGCTACCGGGCGTGCCTAGCCTCCTCCTGGTTGGGTGCTACCGGGCGTGCCTAGCCTCCTCCTGGTTGGGTGCTACCGGGCGTGCCTAGCCTCCTCCTGGTTGGGTGCTACCGGGCGTGCCTAGCCTCCTCCTGGTTGGGTGCTCCTGGGCGTGCCTAGCCTACTCCTGGTTGGCCGCTACCGGGCGTGCCTAGCCTACTCCTGGTTGGCCGCTACCGGGCGTGCCTAGTCTACTCCTGGTTGGGTGCTCCTGGGCGTGCCTAGCCTACTCCTGGTTGGGTGCTACCGGGCGTGCCTAGTCTACTCCTGGTTGGGCGCTCCTGGGCGTGCCTAGCCTACTCCTGGTTGGGTGCTACTGGGCGTGCCTAGCCTCCTCCTGGTTGGGTGCTCCTGGGCGTGCCTAGCCTACTCCTGGTTGGGCGCTACCGGGCGTGCCTAGTCTACTCCTGGTTGGGCGCTACCGGGCGTGCCTAGCCTACTTTGGTTGGGCGCTCCTGGGCGTGCCTAGCCTACTCCTGGTTGGGCGCTACCGGGCGTGCCTAACCTACTCCTGGTTGGGCGCTACCGGGCGTGGCTAGCCTACTCCTGGTTGGGCGCTCCTGGGCGTGCCTAGCCTACTCCTGGTTGGGCGCTACCGGGCGTGCCTAGCCTACTTTGGTTGGGCGCTCCTGGGCGGGCCTAGCCTACTCCTGGTTGGGCGCTACCGGGCGTGCCTAACCTACTCCTGGTTGGGCGCTACCGGGCGTGCCTAGCCTACTCCTGGTTGGGCGCTACCGGGCGTGCCTAGCCTACTCCTGGTTGGGCGCTACCGGGCGTGCCTAGCCTACTCCTGGTTGGGCGCTACCGGGCGTGCCTAGCCTCCTCCTGGTTGGGCGCTCCTGGGCGTGCCTAGCCTACTCCTGGTTGGGTGCTACTGGGCGTGCCTAGCCTCCTCCTGGTTGGGTGCTCCTGGGCGTGCCTAGCCTACTCCTGGTTGGGCGCTACCGGGCGTGCCTAGTCTACTCCTGGTTGGGCGCTACCGGGCGTGCCTAGCCTACTTTGGTTGGGCGCTCCTGGGCGTGCCTAGCCTACTCCTGGTTGGGCGCTACCGGCCGTGCCTAACCTACTCCTGGTTGGGCGCTACCGGGCGTGGCTAGCCTACTCCTGGTTGGGCGCTCCTGGGCGTGCCTAGCCTACTCCTGGTTGGGCGCTACCGGGCGTGCCTAGCCTACTTTGGTTGGGCGCTCCTGGGCGGGCCTAGCCTACTCCTGGTTGGGCGCTACCGGGCGTGCCTAACCTACTCCTGGTTGGGCGCTACCGGGCGTGCCTAGCCTACTCCTGGTTGGGCGCTACCGGGCGTGCCTAGCCTACTCCTGGTTGGGCGCTACCGGGCGTGCCTAGCCTACTCCTGGTTGGGCGCTACCGGGCGTACCTAGCCTAATCAGACAAATCACTTCAGAGGTATTGTCTAGTCACAAGAATGATGTTTTGGCATTTACAAGTATTTATTTCTCGATAGTGGTAACAAAATATATGAGATAAAACACCAAACATATCAGATATTTACAGAAATATGATGTCCTGAAGCGTTTACGCCATCTTGAATGATTTTCTTCGACTCGAGCAACCAACTTTCATACCTCACGCTGCCCTCACGCTGTTCCTTCACTCCGATTGGCTGTCGCATCACTGAGCATTTGCATGAAATCTAGACTTCTTGTCTATTTTGGCCCCGCCTTGCTCGTGGCAGCGGCGGGCTCGTCGCTCGTTGCTGGCAAGCGGCCACTCCCACTGAAAATGAATGGCAGCCTGCCGCTTTGTCTCTTGTAGCTAATGTGACTGAGAGGTTAACGTTACACGCATTGCAAGTTGCAGAGACACTCGTTTACAATTATTTTGATTAAAGTCTGCACTTTATATTTTTATGAGCCAGTTTGTTTGTACTGTAGTTTGTATTGTTTTATTTCCTCTGCCTATTTATTTAATTCAGATCAGCATTCATTTAGATCATATTATTCTTTATACAGCCTGCCAATCAATTGTTTTTAAGGGCAATAAACACAGAAAACATTTAACCAGTAACATTATACCTTAACAGGTCACATGACTGACAACAGTGTTTTCTAGCGGAAAGACTCTGTAACCCCTAGACATAACAAGAGTAGTACGTAAAGAAATACATAAGAGAATAATAATCAGATCTGACTAGGCTAAGAGGAGCTACAGTATGCTGAATGATTACAGCCCAAAATCACTTAACACTGAATTAATACACAATCATGAAGTGAGTGAATGAGTGAAGAAACAGCAGACAGGTTGTATTCAGTCATGCTTTGTACGTGCATACAGCCTAATGTGCCTTAACTACCATTCCTCCACTGTGAGCAACTTCATTATGACTGGAAACAATTAGTGGGAGCAACGTATGTAATGGCCCTTCGCTTCCAACAGCACAGTCAATAGCTTGGAAATGGAAACTCTGCTCTAATCACTAATGAGAAAATTGTGGAGAGGCAAAAGTGAAGAGAAGGGGTGGGGGTGGGGTGTGGGGGGGGGGGGGGGTTAGTCACTGGGGAGTGGGGATAAGACGAAAAAGCAGCTAAACGCTACCGCAGTGAGCCGGATGATAAAGGTAGTGTAATATTAAGACTACGAAATAAGATCTAAATCTGGCTTTCATAACATAGATTCTAAATCATAATCTGATTCACTGCTTATCAAAAAGTTAATCATCTGACTTATTACTCCTCGTCTGCTCATGATCTGCCCATGAATAGCTGATGCGTTTACTGCCTGGTTGTAATTGACCCAAGCCTGGGGAAAGGGTGTGACAGAAATCACACTGGCAATCAGCGCGGTAATGGATTAAGCCTATATTCATAACAGGGACCAGCAGCCAAAAACACAAGAGGGAGCGCTTCATGAAGCCCACTCAGCACCTGAGTAGAGGCTACGAACGCTCCTCTCTAATGTGAGGAATCCCTCTGTGCTTTACTTTTAATGATAGTCTAAACTCTATTTCCCTCCCTAACCATCTCAACAGAAATCAATACAAAGGAAACACTCAAGTTTCCACCAGGCAATTTCTGCCTCTGCAAAGAGGCGTTTTATGGCGGTAATACTACCACTGCACCACGGGCTATGATTGGAGATTTAATAAGCAGGCCCAGGGAAAAGCCCCATGCTCTTTTGGGCACCTAGCTATACAATCAACTTTATATTTATTTATTTTATATACAGTATCTTTCCTCTTCTTTCCTCAACTACCAGAACGCTCCAGTATATTAAACTCTCTGCTTGTGGGGGAAAACAGCTTCTTTGAAATCAATGCAATCATTAAGGATTTTTATGGGCTCAATACGTTGATATCGCTGTGAAATGCTATGAAAACAAACGACGGAGCTCGGGTCTGGTTCATTTGGTGCTTGGAGAGATGTGTTATTCCTATTGGTATGTACGACTCCCCTATACCTTCACATCCTGTTTCCCTAGCAATACCATTGTGAATTATTGATGTTACCACCATGTCTCCCTCCCTCCCTCCCTTCATCCCTCCCCCGGCCCCTTACACAGCCCCTCTGCAAGGATCTCCAAGCTTCACCGAGTCTAAGAACAGACTGCACACAATCCCAGTGACAACACCCACTAAAGCAGAGCAGGGGGAGGGGTGAGATGCTCCCTGACATTTAAATCAATGGCTTTCTCACAACAACTCTATGATTTTTAATGCATCTTTATTTCCATCTTGCCTGCAATGTTTAAAGCAACACTGCCGTTTCTATCCTATAGCAGAGGAGAAACAGTGAAATCATTACATCTGTTATTATTGTATTCATTATTATTATTATTACGGTATTTCAGCCCAGATGGCTTTGAGTCGTAATGCTGCTCGTGTTGAAACTCAAACACAGAGCTCTAGCTCTGGGTGTCATCCCTAGATCTCTATCTGCAACCACTGTGTTTAACAGTGTGTGCAAAAGAAAAGGCACAGATGTGCGTGAATTCCCAAGGTCTCTGAAAGCATGTTTTATCACTCAGCCTCAGAGGGGGGGTAGCTGCTGCAAGTAGTGACGAGAAAACCTACAACAGAAACATAACAGCATGATTTATGCCAAATATTCAACTGTAGTTAATGTGTCCGAGTGAATTGGATTTATACTGCAAAAATACTTCTTCTGTAGAACTGCAACTAACAATTATTGTTGATTAATCTGTCAATTATTTTCTGGAATAATCGAGTAGTTGTTTGGTCTATTGTCACTAGGACCGGGTACCAAATTCAATACTTTATAAGCACTAAACGAACTGCCCCTAAAGTACTGAGTATCAAAAAATGCCTCGTCAGTCAATCTCAGAGTTAGTGAGCCAATCAGCACGCAGCACGCTTCTACCAAGATCTGATAATGTCTGATTGGCTGTCTAACATTACACGTCGTAGAGACACGCAGGAAGAACTCACACAGAGACGGACTCACGTAGTCGGAGCTGGACAAGAAATTAAAATATTTGTGCCGTAATGTAATTTCTTTTAGTTTTATAAAACTGGTATCGGCAATCGTTCAGGAACCGGTATCAAAGTCACGGTATTGGTAACCGTATTGAATATTTTTGAACGATACCCAGCCCTGATTGTACAGCCATAATACAGCCATTAGTTTTCAATGGCTGGGGGGGGGGGGTGTCCTATCTGCGTCATAGAGAATCAGAAGGGCTGGGGTCAGATGGGCTGCACGAGACGATCAGCGTTACCTCAGCTAACTGACATTTCTCCGTCTATCAAGTTAGGTTATCGTTCAGTCCCTCCAGAAAAACGCAGAGTTTTTTTGTGATTGTTGCGGGCAAAAATCCTCGATTATGCGGCACATTTTCTTAAAAAATGAGATAGAATATGTGGGATATTTATGCAATTTTATGCGATGAAATTGCGGGAACTTGCAAATATTGCGGGAACTTGCAAATATTGCGGGAACTTGCAAAAAGTGCGGTTTGATGAAAAAGAGAAAACAAAGTGATTCCCCCCCAACACCGTGTTCTCATTAGGCAAAATTACGTCACTTCATAACGTTCCCATGGCAACAGGGGAAAATGGCTGCTGTTGTGTGAAGTAAACGTGAACTGTCACGCAAGTGGCAACACTGTCGGATGCTGCATCGTTTGACAAAGGAAGAGGCCAGCGGGCTGACCAGCGGGATGACCAGCGGGATGACCAGCGACCAGCGGGATGACCAGTGACCAGCGGGATGACTAGCGGGCTGACCAGCGGGATGACCAGCGGGATGACCAGCGGGCTGACCAGCGGGCTGACCAGCGGGATGACCAGCGGGCTGACCAGCGACCAGCGGGATGACCAGTGACCAGCGGGATGACTAGCGGGCTGACCAGCAGGATGACCAGCGGGCTGACCAGCGGGCTGACCAGCGGGATGACCAGCGGGCTGACCAGCGGGCTGACCAGCGGGATGACCAGCGGGCTGACCAGCGACCAGCGGGATGACCAGTGACCAGCGGGATGACTAGCGGGCTGACCAGCAGGATGACCAGTGACCAGCGGGCTGACCAGCGGGCTGACCAGCGGGATGACCAGCGGGATGACCAGTGACCAGCGGGCTGAACAGCGGGATGACTAGCGGGCTGACCAGCAGGATGACCAGTGACCAGCGGGATGACCAGTGACCAGCGGGATGACCAGCGATGAAGCTGAGGCTGCCGAGCTGAGGCCCCGGCAGTTAGAAGCAGAGCTCCATGAGCTGTCGGACGTATCAGCGGCATTTGGTAGTTGAGTTTAGCCGACGAAACATAAAGTGAGCCTCCAGATGACGGTCCTACAGATAAGTTCAGGCACCAAAACGACGCTACGAAGACCTCCTCCCTACAAAGACCTCCTCCCTACGAAGACCTCCTCCCTACAAAGACCTCCTCCCTACGAAGACCTCCTCCCTACAAAGACCTTCACGCTACGCCATCCACAGCAGTCTTATTCATTTTTTTAAGATTATTTTTTGGGGCTTTTCCCTTTATTATGTAGTGAGAGTGCATAGACATGAACGGTGGGAGAGAGATGGGGGAGGACACGCAGCAAAGGGCAGCAGGTGGGATTCTAACCCGCGCCGCTGCAGGACTCCGCCAACACGGAGCGAACGCTCTTACTGGGGCAGCCAGAGGTCGCCCCACAGCGTTCTTATTCAGCAGCAGTCACTGTGGTGCTGACAGTAGTAAATACGTTGAATACATTTGAATTACACTGTCTATGATTGGTAGCTGTGAGCGCAACTTCCCAATATAGTTGTAGAAAGATTCCCACCGAGCAGTGAGACGTGATGGAGTGGCTACATGCAAAAGGAACTGAGTTCATAAGCCAGTCAAATTTGGATTAATGGCTGTATTATAAATATCAATACAGTCAAAACTAGGTTTCTTAAGTCTGGTTTTGAGAGCTCCTGCTAATATAATAATACCTTACTTTTACTTTGAGGAATATAAATATTTTTTGAGTAAAGAAGAGTACATATCTGAATGTTATTTCCCACTCTAAGTAACAAGTTGGACAGTTAATATACAGCATGTGTTTTGAGAGATGAAGAGTCCAAACAAAAAGCATTGTCTATCGCTGTTATCATTTATTATTCATACTTCTCTTTTTATGATGTCATTAGCCGAGGCAGTGAACAAAACATGGCCGACATGTACATAGAAATGACTCATGTCTGCACTTTAATATTTAAAGAAGCCGAGACAAACCGTTCCCCAGTGTGGAAACCAAATAGACAACATTTAGTACGTTGTGATGGATGTGTTTGGTTAATAGTAATGGCAGCTGATTTATGCAGACAACTCTTGTCCGGGGAATATCGGCATCTATTCCCACGTGGGCCTCAGTCGCTACAACCTCGGAGGCAGCCGGGCACTTAAACCAAATTGCTTAAGTAAATATCCAACAATATATATTGATCACACATAAAATATGTGGACCATTTAAGTAACACGAGATTCCTCTGAAGAAAGGACTATAACAATGTTGAATGGCTAACAAAAAAATAACTAAAAATCATGTGTAGCGTCAAAATGTTGCCGATATCTGTGGTGTAAATGATCTCGATGCTGAAGCTTTCTCAGCAGACGACAGAACTTAATCCTGTGCATCGGTGGCGAGATGCAGACGCCAGTTATCATTAAAACAGGTGAGGCAGAGAGAGAAAATCAAAAGGCTTTATGTGCTGAAGCCCCTTGGCTGTCGAGGAAACAATACCAGCCTCAACCTGGGGAGCCAAAATCAAAAAATGGACTTAAAGTTACAATCAGCAGGAGGGTTAGTGCTGCAGTGACAGCGCCCGAAAGTGAGACAAAGAGAGGGAAGGTAAGATAAAGGAAGAAGAGAAGAAAAGCAGTGAAATGTCTGCAGGACATTAATTGTTCATGAGAAGGTGGATGCAGCAAACAAAGCTGTGATGAATGGTCTCATTTGTGCAATGAGAAAGGTCCCGCCTCGCTCGTCTGGTATCCGGCTCCAGCCCCCTCTTTACTCAGGCCTATGCAAATATGGCCCTCCATTAGCTGTGTTAGCAGGTAACTGCTCAGAGTGACCCCCATTGACCAGGCCGCCACAGCGAGGTGATGGATAGTCCACCGATACTGGTTCAGTGTCACCCAGGGCAGAGGGACGAGACTTCAACCCTTCTGAGTAATATGATAAACAATTAAGATCTTAACTTGCACTAAAAATGTTGGATACCGATACCTGGAATTCAATACCTGTTCCTGAACAACTTTTTACATTTTACGTTACGCGCCTTGTTGCATTGTTACAACTATGTGACGCACGCTGTAGTCCATCCTCTCAAGATACTCTCTAAAATACTAAATACTCTGTAAACTCTCAAAATACAACAACACATGCGTGAGTTTTTCCAGTGTGTCTCTATGACGTGTAACATCATTGGTAGAAGTATGCTGCATGCTTATTGGCTGATGAGATTTACTCCTTAGGTATTGAAATGTGGTATTGAATGATTTGTCAAAAAATTATCGAATTCGCTACCCAGCCTTAAATTCTCTCGTATCTATCGGACCGAATGACATTGCAGATTTCGGTGCCACTTAAACGTACAATATGCAACTTTCTGCCGCCAGAGGTCTCAACCAAAACAATGGATTGTAAACACGGACTTTTGATGACGTTGGTAAGTTGCGTGGAATTATGGGAGTTGTAGTTTTTAATGTTAAACACCTTCGCCGATTAGAATGCATCTGTTCACGTACACGTTTACCCATTCAGATGTGTTGACTTTACGTGTAGTAAGGTTTATTCATGTCATTCTAATAACATAGCTGCATTTTCCCAACTTAATTAAGTTTTTCTTGATTCGATCTGTATTGGTAGCTTATCAGTTAGCTAGCTAGTGAGCCAGCAAGCTAACGTTAGCCAGCAGCTAAAACCATAGTGACTATCACAATATATTTCACGTCACTGTCATCTTTTGGATGGTTTCAACACCAGGGCGGACGGGGTTTGTTGTAACGCTAGCTAGCTGCTCAACGAGGCTGAGAGACGGGTGTGGGTGGGGATTGCCGGGGGAATCTCCGGCCGGGACGGCGAGCCGAGGACGGCCAAGGGCCGATGTGCAGCAGCAGGACATCTCCAAGCTGCCCGGAACGATCTCCCCCTTCACTTTTCTTTAATCTTAACTATTCATGTTGGTGCTTGTCGGGTTAATTTAGCTAACTGTAAAGACAGCTAAACGCGAAGCGGTGAGAAATTCGGCAGGGAGGAGATTTTCGGCACGAACACCGGTAGCTAACGGAGACTAGCTAGCTAACATTAGCTATGGATGGCTGGTGTTGCGACTCGGGTCTGGGTCTGGGTCTGATGTGGTCTGTTTCCCGACGCTTCATTAAACTGCCGTTAGCATCGTAAGCAGCCGGCACAGGAGTTAAGTGCTGTATAGTACTTATACTGGATGGATTGCTGTAATGGTGGCTGTGTGTTTGCTGGCTATGGGCTAACGGTAACTGGCTATTGCTAGCTACATGTCCCGGCTGTTATCAGCTCGTATCCCAGGCAGACAGACCGGGTGCTAGCTGGCTAAATTAGCATTAGATTAGTCGTCTTATCTATACAGCTAACGTTAACATTACTGGTAAACTCATTCGTGGGTTAGCCCAGCGCTGCTTTTATCCGTGGTGAAAACAATCATGCTACTAATAACTTTATGAGCGTGTTGAACGATGAGGTAACCCTATAATGTCATCCACCAAGCATTAGCTAGCTAGCATTAATGTTAGCTACTTGTCAACCAACACATTGTAGTAACGTTAAACTGGATCGATATTGATATGTATCAATAAATAAGATCTCTGCTGTATTACTGTGTTGCTAAGTGGCATGTTATCGATCACAACATGATGCTGCGTGGCAGAAAAAGCAGTATTATGGTTAGGAGTATTTCTTTCTGTGACATTGTATGATTTACAATTACGCTGAAACGTATCATCTGGGAGCCGTGTTCTGAAGGAAGTTGCGAGGAACTAGAGGGTGAAAGGTTATATGACGCCACTGACGGGCGACTAGGAAGGAAAGGAAATGTGCCGTGAAAATAAAATAACAGATTTCTCTGGGTTTGAAGTTTGGTGGAAACATTCGTGAGAGTGTAACTACACAACTATAAATATATAACATAGGTATGGTCGTTTTTAGACATTTTAATGCAGAAATGTTACATATTGTACCTTTAAACAGCTGCGCTGCCCTCTGGTGCTCTGAAACGGGCGTTGCAGGCAACAGAAGCATCGCCGCACGTGACGCTACTTAACATTACACGTGGCAGCAGGTAACGTTAGCCTACCGTTAGCTAGCAGCTGGCTTAAACCCTGACAGCTAAACGGTCTAACGTGTGGCTGTATTTCAGTGGATTCCAGCAGCGGGACGTCCACCGAGGTGACGTGGCCTTTGAGACACTGCTGCAGAAACATCATCTAAGGAACGCAATGCTGCGTTCAAGTGCACCTCGTATCTCATGGTGCATTCATTGTTGTAAAGTTCCCTTCTGCCATCTAGTGGTTCTTCTTTTTGTCGTATAACAGCAATCGACTGGTGAAATAAGTTAGGATTACATTTTAAATAAATAATTTAAATTTCAACGTACCAGCCCTTATTCAATGTCACCGACGGTCATTTTGTGCTCTATTATTATTTAATTTCAAAACAAACGATACCCAACCCTGAGAATTACACACACATATAAACGAGAACACACACATAACCCGTATCCCGTTTTAGGCAAACAAGATTGGGAAGCATGATTAAATCATGAAACATTAATGATGACGCCCGGTCTCTTCCCTTATCCTCACAAAGCAACGTCGCTGCAGGGCAAATTAGGGCCTCCTAATACTCCCGAGCACGCGGCTCGGCGCCAGACACACCCACATTAATAAGGAGAAATTAGACAAACACAGAGAGACGTTTATTAGGGAAAAACATGCCCTGTGAGACCTCACTAGTGGAATAATGGTACCGGGACAGTCCGCATAATAAGATGGCGAGACAGAGACAGACAGAAAGCTATAGAAAGACATGATGTGAGAACAAGCATAAAGAAAGACTTTTATTCTCTCCTATTCACTCCATTACTAAAAAAAAGCAATTATAGAGAAAATGAAAGGCCAGCTGTAGCAGCGATGACCAGAGCTCTCAGTGGTCCCTGTCCTACTTCTACCTCCAGATCTACTGATTAAAGTGCTTTCACGGATAAATATGGTTAATGATGTACCAGAATGTGCTCTCATTTGAGTAAACAGAAAAGAATTGGATCCAGACGGGAAAGAAATGAGGTCCAAACAACAGCAAAAATATGAGAAAGCTCATAATCCTGCAGCATCTGTTTGCACAGCGTCCTGTATACGCCAACATGCCATCGCACCGCTGTGAGCGGACGCTAGTTTTGTGTTGGAGTTTGGCGTCTTGTGAGCGGATGTCGCCAAGGGTCAGATTGACACCTGTGTTGTGAATAATGCATGACCATGTAAATCGGGTTTTCTTTTTAATAAAAAGGCTGCCAAAGGAACTGCCGGAATGAAAATGCCACAAAAGCTGCACAGAGGTCCTAATTAGTGCAACCCCTATATGCCTGTAGCCCCCGTCATCGCAGCACTCCCACCACAGGGAACAGATGTGTATCACCGCCTCTGTGACTGCGACTGAGGTTTACAATCTACGGCATTAAAAATGTGTCACATAGCCGGGAAGCTAATAATCCCCATGTGCCTGAAAAGTGGACATAAAAACAAAGAAAATGAGGCTTTCTGTGCATTACTGCTACACCAAGATTCATTTCTTTGTATTATTACCCCAGTGGTCACCTGAGCCTCCAGTTATTTACCCAGAATAATATGTCCCTGTTTCCACTGGACTTAGTGGATTTACTGAAAGCAATATGACAGCTTGAAATCTTACAAATAAATCTGATGTGCACACGGCATGAGCACAACGTAAACATTAACAGTCAAACAGTAGATATACTCTACGACATGTGCTGTGCTACCCGGATACCACGTCAACCTGCAAGCTGTCTCTCTTAAAGGAGCCCTATTATGCTTTCCTGTATTTTCTGTCATATCTAGAATCTTATGTCACATGTTCATGTTAAACGTTGGCAAAAGCTTCAAATAATGAGATAAACATATTTAAAAGAAATTCCTTTGAGCCAAAACTTCAGATTTCCAAACTGTTCTGATTATCAGGATGAAACAGGAAACGTCAGATTTATTTTACATTTCATTGGTGTCATGTAAGAGCTATAGGATCTGATGGCTCGTTCCATCTTTCTAATAGTGTGAAAACTGATATTTTTCATCATGACCTCCTGTACGTCTCACATCCCCCTCAGACTCTTAGTACAGGAAGTGCTTCTCTGTGAGTGACAGGAACACGCCGTTGAGACGCCGTAATCCCGCTCCAGTTCTCCCCTCCGTCCCCGGAGGATTTGTGGAATATGAGCCAGGGCCCAAGAGAGAGAGAGACACACACACACACACACACACACACACACACACACACACACACACACACACACACACACTCCCATCCCTTCTCATCTATACCCTTATCACCAGCTTTGACCCCTCACCTCACCTCCAAAGTGAGACTCTTTATTAGTCTGCCACATCCAATAAAACCTTCCTTA
>CM042425.1:177500-192500 GCA_023631565.1 Gymnocephalus cernua | reverse complement strand
TTTAAATAAAACGTCATTATGTTGAGTAGATTCTGAACCAATCAGCTGTTAGACCAGCTGAGAGGCCGGCGTTTCCCAGCATGCCCCTGGGTCCGCCTGGGTCTTGCAGTCGGTGAAAAGCAACTGCGCTGCCTGGGTCTCAAACCTGCGGCCGCAATGATCTCGTCTAAAATGTCTACAAAAGAACTGTCACGGGAGCATTGGGGCTGATCAACGGCGGACCAAACGGAGCAACGTGGCGCTCCGAGCCGAGGGCGAGAAGTAGGCTTTTTTACTTACTTTGAGCCTGGCGTGCTAACGCTTAGCTTAGTTTCATATGCACGGCCACACAAAACTCTGGAAGCCGTGCACGTAACGATAGTATCAAGCTGTTCCCAGGGTTGCGGTGCCGAGACAATAATATCTCCCATAACACTTGTATCCTCGTGTTTACATCTGTGCCTTTTACAAATATTTGACCTTTTACAAATTGTGACGAGTCAGTTTAGTCTGAGGTAAATTAAATGTTTTCAAATTAGCCTTTTATCATTTCCTGAAAGAACAATGGTTTGGGACATACAAGGTTTTCACCTGACAGCGACGACATGTTAAACAGTCCCTCCAGAAAAACGCGGAGTTTTTTCGTGATTGTTGCGGGCAAAAATCCTTGATTATGCGGCACGTTTTCTTAAAAAATGCGATGGAATATGCGGGATATTTATGCCATTTTATGCAATGAAATTGCGGGAACTTGCAAAAATTGCGGGAACTTGCAAAAATTGCGGGAACTTGCGGGAACTTGGAAAAACTGCGGTTTGATGAAAAAGAGAAAAAAAGTGATTCCCCCAACACCGTGTTCTCAGTAGGTGAAATTACGTCACTTCATAACGTTCCCATGGCAACAGGGGAAAATGGCTGCTCTTGTGTGAAGTAAACGCAACATTTTTCAACTTTCTGCTGAGACATATGTAGGGTTGGGTATTGTTTGGTTTTTTTTCTGATACTGGCGCTAAATCGGTACTTTTAAAACGGTGCCTGAACCGATACTTTTTAAGAAAGTTTTTTAAAAAGAAGAAACAAGAAGGATACGACTCAACAACAGCCGGTGGCATTAAGGACACGTTGTTTATTACTAAGGCCATATGGTCAAAATTAAATGATTTAATAGTAATGTAATAACTATAACTTATAATAAACAATAACTTATTTCACCAGTAAATTGCTGTTGGACGACAAAAACAGCAACCAGATGGGAAAAGGGTATTTTACAATAACCAACCAAAACCAAACAATTACCAGTGTCCGTGAATGCACCATCTGTGCGTTTCCGACGTCGGCAGCTGCTGCGCTGCAGAGCAGACTGTTGATATACAGTCACACTTTACACTGGTTAACGTCACCTGTCAGCATGTTAACCGTGTTTAATCACGCTGCTAGCTAACGCTAGGTTAACGTTACCTGCTGTCCAGTGTAGTGGAAAGTCAGGCACCGAAATAAGGCACCGAAATCTTCGTTCTTATTCGGTCTCGTTACTACCGTTTACGTCGGATCCGGGGGCCCATTGGCACCGAGTTTCGGTACCCAACCCTAGATATATGTGACTTTTTTGCAACGAAAATGCGGGGATTATGAAATCATGCAAGCCCCGCATATTTTGCGCGGAAATCGGCAATTTATGCGGCGAAAGTGCGGCGTTTTTAAAAAAATGCGGCCCCCGCATGAATATGCGGACATTGGCTGATTATGCATTGAATTCTGCGATCGCATAATCGCGTTTTTCTGGAGGGACTGGTTAAATAAGGACACAGTGTGTGTCAGACAGGCAGGAACAACATTTTTGAACCATTATAGTCTTTGTTTACATGCGTCTGGGCTTAGCAAGTGAAAAGTCAAAATTACCACACACACACACACAAGCTATTTCTGAGCTTTGTTGACAAACTTCCCAAAACGTTTCCATTTTCAGCTCATTGTAAGATATGAATATTTCTCAAGGACTGTGCGCTCTACGAAGGCGCAGACATCATTTTCATGTGAGTCTTTTCCCACGTTGGGAGGCTGATTCAATGTCAAACACTGCGCTGTACGCTAACAAAAGACACACAGAATAAAGTCCGATGCAACAAGACTGTCTTAAAAGGTCCCATGTTTTAAAAAGTGACATTTCCATATTCAGAAACTGTGCCTTTAAACGAGCCATCAAGACTTCTGAACTATAGCTCTGTGTGTGTGTGTGTGTGTGTGTGTGTGTGTGTGTGTGTGTGTGTGTGTGTGTGTGTGTGTGTGTGTGTGTGTGTGTGTGTGTCGCAGGTAGGGATGGGCATAATTAATCGACGATCGACGATTGATCATTAAGAATTTCGTCGATCACGTTAATTTGTCATCGATTAAACTAATGCAGGTTGCGTTGTGTAGTGTGATTGCAGCAATGAAATGATTTCCAGTGTGTCAGCAGTAATTAAACATTTTACCACCCGGGGGCGCCAAAGGCTGCTCAGTTAGCCGCGAGTTACGTTTTGATTCAAAGTAAACATGAAGAGGTCACGGCGAAGTGTAGCGTGGGACCATTTTGATTTAAAAAACAACTTAGTTCACTGCAAACACTGCGACGCCGTGTAGAAGTACAACACGGCCACGACTCAAATGATGAACCACTTAAACAAAGTGCTTCCGACCCTGGTTAATGTCAGTGGCGGTGCGTCCTGCTCTCAGTCTCAACCTAGCATCAACTCGGCGTTAGCACGGAGGAGCTGCGATGCACAACGAGCAGAGGAAATTACCGGAGGGATCTGCACGTTCATTGAGATGGATATTGGAACCAGCATTTCACATTACGTCACGACGTACCATCACCAGACTGGTAGAAACTCACTACGAAACGAAGAACGGAACGAGGTTCCCCGGGCCGGGCTGGCCAAGTTAGCGCGGAGGTAGCTACCTGCTTCCCGTGCCGGTGTCGTGCCAATGTACTTACCCCCGCCAGGATTATCACCAGGTAGCGGTCGCGTCTGACCCATGGATGTATTAAGGGAACCTCAGACCCCAGATCATGTCAACCTGCTTATTTTTCTCAACAAAAACCAGTAGACTGGTGCAGAAGTTCTATGTGAGTAACTGGTTATTTTGTATTAGGTTTTGTCCGTGCCAGATCTAAGTAGTATTATGTTTTGGGTTAAGTTATTATTGAACATGATTATTTTGATTTATTATTTTGGAACAAACGAGGGTCTCTGTTTAACAACGCCGGCTCGCAGCAACGGTTCCGCTGCTAAATTAAACACCGCAGCGCATATATATATATATATATATATATATATATATATATATATATATATATATATATATATATTAGGGCTGTCAGTTTAACGCGTTATTAACGGCGTTAACGCAAACCCATTTTAATGCCGATAATTTTTTTAACGCATAGAGAGAGCAACGGGATCTGTTAGTCCACTTCTTTAACTGTCTATGGCCACACCATGTCCCGCCCTACGAAGCAGCTGATTGGTTTGGTTTAGGCATTTCACCGCGAGTGGTGAGGATAGTGGATTGGTCAGGGGATAGGACCTGAACAAATGGAGTTACGTTACCTTGGACGCCTGGCCAATAGTAGTGATTGAAGGGCGGGTCTTGTAATTTCGCAGACCGCAAACAAAACAGACACAAGCCTCGGCCGGTTTTAGCTTGCTAGCCGCGTAGCTTGTAGGCTCGTGACGGCGATTATCTTCAGAGCAAGTAGTGACTCTACAGTCAGTGAGAGAAACAAATGAGGCAGTACTACCTGTAGTACTATCTGCAGGACTATCTGCAGTACTACCTGCAATGGAACATCGAGGTAACAGCGTTACATTATGTGACAGATTATTAGATCCAAGTGTGAATGTTAGTGTGAAATTGAACATAACGTATATGACAATGTTGTTTTCAATAAAAAAACAGTCACAAAGCAGCCAATCTACTTTTCCATGCTGATAAGAGAATTAAAATGAGAAAATATAATGGGACAAAAAGAAATCAAGGGACATTTAGAATAGATAAAAATGTGCGATTAATAGCGAGTTAACTATGACATTAATGCGATTAAATATTTTAATTGCTTGACAGCACTAGTATCTTTTGGTATGCATTTCAGAAAAAAATGGTTAGGATTCAGGTGAAATTGCAAATAGTGATTAATCATGATTAATCCACTGAAAATTCTGATTAATTTGATTAAAAATTTTAATCATTTGACAGCCCTAATATATATATATATATATATATATATATATATATATATATATATATATATATATATCTTTAAGTTTAGCCAAACCTCCAGTTTAACTGCAACACGTTGTTCTTCTTGTAATTAAGATCTCATCGAGGTAAAAACATGCTGTATTTTTGTATTTTCATTGCGTTTTTAATTTATAAAAAGTTAAATAAATAATGAATTTTAATATCAAAATATTAATGATTAATCGATAATTGATCATTAATTCTCCCGACGATCGACGAAGAAAATTTAATCGAATGCCCATCCCTAGTCGCAGGTGTAAAATTCTTCCTTGTTTTCACATCACCTGAGGACAAATGGAGAACAACAGTGTTGCCGAACAATGTTTTGTGGAAACATTTGACAGGAAGGGTAGCGGGTAAAATTCATTCTGCTGCACAGTCACAATTAAAGTGATTGATTAGACTGCCTCACCTCCGCTCTCACAGTAACAATAAGCGCTGGTTTCCTCCCAGTTTCCTCTACAGAGAGATTCCAGTGGTTGCAACTGAGAGCTGTCTGTGAGCAGCGTTGACTAGAACCCGATCAGTTGGTCTAATCATCGATCGATCCCAACATTTATACAACTACTAGCACAGACTGGTGGCATCTGCGCGGAGGTCTTGTGCAGCTACACAGTCTTGAAGGAAATCATGTTTCTAGTATAGTAATAGTATTCTTTTTACAGCTTTCTTGTCTTTCACAATCTTACATCATTTAACTAACAGCGTTAGGTGCCAAGTGCTAATTAGGTAGCATTAATCAATAATAAACAACGATGGAACTCACCAAGCCCCAATTATGGATGCAACAATGCTCCCAGTTTAATTTGGCACATTCATTCCTGCAGTCTATTTATGTTAATCACAAAACAATGTTCATTTGCTTCAGTACGAGCAAAATAATTAAACATTAAAGAGCGTAGATTCATGTGCACAAAACCAACGTGTACACGAGTCTCTCTGTGAGGATTAAAATGGTGTAAATACTTCAAGTTTGATAAATAATGTTGTTTAGATCAGACAGTGATTACAGAATGGACACTGTGGAAGTTTCCTAACGGCACCGACACACCATCACGGTAATCAGCCGTCTGACAGTCTGGCGAGGTCGGTGACTCGAGTCTGGCGAGGTCGGTGACTCGAGTCTGGCGAGGTCGATGACTCGAGTCTGGCGAGGTCGATGACTCGAGTCTGGCGAGGTCGATGACTCGAGTCTGTTCGGTGTGTTCCGTGCAGTCGTCGAGCTCTACACATGAACTCAGCATTGAGAACATTGTTTGTGTTCACAGAGTTTCCTAAAAAGAGGTTTTAACAACTCGCTGTAGCTGTTGGCGTTTACGTTATCCGCCATCTTCTCAGTTAAAAATAGTCGATCTCCGAATGACCAGACTGCATAGGAGGAAATATCGTTCTTATATGAGGCTCCTTTTTTCAACTACAATTGTTTTCACTAACGACTAAACAACTAATCATCCGTGCGTTTATATGGAACTGAGCTTTAGGAGCTTTCCATCTTTACTCTCCTCCCTCGACTATGTTTGACTGGCGAGATGGACGACGACCGGACCAACATCATCATCATCATCATATTCTTTATTCAGGACACATAAACCCTAACACATATACCAACAGCTCCAGTGAGTTGTTAAAACCTCTTTTTAATAAACTGTGAACACAGCCAATGTTCTCAATGCTCAGTTCATGTGTAGAGCTCCTGGTGATACGTGGAGCAACGTTTCTGTCCTAATTATGCTTTTAAATGAAAGTTTGACTGCTACGTTCACAAAAGACACTTGGTTGCATTTTTGCGCTTTAAACTCGTACGCATGCCTGCTGAAGAGATGTCTGCGTCATATTGTTTTAGCAGCCATCTTCTTTTCAACAGAGATATGGATTATGCAATTACTTATTTTACTTTCAATTTTTTACTGAATTCTTTCACTCTCATTTGCCAAAGTGGAAGAACACACAGAACAGACCGAGGACACAAAGACGGAGCAAGCAGACCAAATTAAGAGTCAGACAGCGGTCCAAATGTGGTTGCCCAGGGCGACTGGTTAGTGAAGATGATTGGCTGTAGTCATTATGGTTAAGGAACTGTTGAGACTCAGTGGTTAGTCTAACAATCCGTTATATTATGGTCAATAAATAGCGCTCCTATTTCCAATCTGCTGCCTTCTCGATGCCATTTCCATTTAAAACAGACACCCTGCCAACCTGGAATCTAGATACCAAGACTGAGAAAATCCATTTGATTAAGCAGTAGTTTGGGTGACCTGACCGTGGCCATACTTAGCGTTATGATCCAGGACTAAGGCTTCAGCTACACCACTACACTTTCATTTTTAAGAGGCGTTTTGAGACTAAAACAATCTCCTTCCTCACAAGAGTTTAGAACTAATCTGCGTCCATATTAACACGTCTGAAATCACGTATCACATGACCGTTCACACACACACTGGGCATGTGCGTGGCGGTGTAAACAGGAAGCAGATTGTCTGACGTTAAAATACTTTGGAGAAAGAAGAACGATGATGAAAAGTAGTAGCAGTGATTTATTATGTTGGAGCGATGACGAGGTGGAACTGTGACTGAAAGGTCTGGAAGCTAACTAACAGATAAGACTGACTGACGCGCGTCCTCGTCTCCAAATGTCTCCGTCCAGACTACAAAACAACCTCGCAGTTTTCACACCAACACGGGGGCAGCAGTGTTTCCAAATGTCTCCGTTTCAGGGGCTCGGAAACGCCGCAGTAGTGTGGTCGCGAGGCGTAAATGCAGCTAAAGATATTGAGTT
The DNA here is from genome assembly GCA_023631565.1 of Gymnocephalus cernua. Lineage (NCBI taxonomy): Eukaryota > Metazoa > Chordata > Actinopteri > Perciformes > Percidae > Gymnocephalus > Gymnocephalus cernua. The sequence goes on along the minus strand of CM042425.1, from coordinate 185,464 downwards.
TTTAGACCAAAACGTAGCAGTGTAGATGTAGCCCAAATATTGTGTGAAAATGTCAGGGCCAGAAAAGGAGCAAAGTAGACTAGAAGGGGAAATAACTAACGCAAATGACTTAATGACAAATAAAAGTATAAAATTTGAGAATTTGAGAAGCTGAGCCAGAGAACTGAAACTGAAAACTACAGAAACAAGGAATCGATTATTAAAATATCTGTAGATTCATTTATGGGAGATCCAGACTTGGTATTGTATGAACGCAAAGATGAAAATACCTGCCCTGCAGCCAGTTCTACTCATTTGCATATGTAAACAGCTGCATACAACAGCAACTCCAAATCCACTCGTTTTGCATGTGAATGGGTTTCCAAAAGTCGGCTTAAATCATGATCATGAATGCTTTGAAAGAGGCATGATTGTGTGTTCCAGGAGGGCGGGTGTGAGCACTGCCAAGACCGTAGAGTTGCTATACTTCTCAAAGGCAAACGTACGTACAATGAAAGGAGCAGAATACAAAACACTTGCTGTGTGGGAGGAAGCTGCTGGCAGGTGACTGTGGGGGACATCAGGTGGTTGGGCTAATGTGTGTCCAACAACATTATGGGATGGATCCCTACAGAGATAGACGTTTTAGTTAAAGAGTAAGATCCTTTTAGTTTAACATGAAACAGCCCTGAAATCACCATCACCAAACTACACCAGACTCCATGTAAATAATCAGGACTTTTAGCGTGTATAGAGCCAGACTCCATGTAAATAATCAGGACTTTTAGCGTGTATAGAGCCAGACTCCATGTAAATAATCACTACTTTTAGCATGTATAGAGCCAGACTCCATGTAAATAATCAGGACTTTAATCATCGTAAAACACACTTCATTCAAAGTGGACAGAAACAAAACTACCAAAAGCCGTCTTGGTTCATATTTCCACTGTTCCAACAATCACCACTCTGGTCTGGTTGAATTAAACTCTTAATTCACCCATTTACATGTGGAAATATGCTGGCTCTATACACGCTAAAAGTGGTGATTATTTACATGGAGTCTGGCTCTATACACGCTAAAAGTAGTGATTATTTACATGGAGTCTGGCTCTATACACGCTAAAAGTCCTGATTATTTACATGGAGTCTGGCTCTATACACGCTAAAAGTCCTGATTATTTACATGGAGTCTGGTGTAGTTTGGTGATGGTGATTTCGGGGCTGTTTCATGTTAAACTAAAAGGATCTTACTCTTTAACTAAAAGGTCTATCTCTGTAGGGATCCTTTCATAATGTTGTCAGACACTTAGAATAATAATCTGAGTCCGTCAGCAGCAACAACAGAACTTTTAGTGGACGGAAAAGGACGCTTTGTCCTATAGGGTTACATTGCAGCCCGGTTTGCGGCTGCCACTTACAGCATTGTTACTCAATACTGGACCAATTTCAAAGACTTTTGTTCACACAAGTCACATAGACACCAATGCGTGGGGAAATATGTTCCAGGTTGAAAATACTGGGGGAAAAAAACATTAAAACTGTCGTATACTGGCTTAATAATTATGTGTCAATGCCTCAGTGTCATCCTGTTTCACTGTTCTGAATCAAATTCATTTATTAATGGCCATCATGTTCCCAAGATAATGGTACTTTAATCAACGTAGCATTCTTGTCAATGTGCAACAGTCACCCAGGAATAGCTTGCGCACATTGAAGTTAAATGATGTGAATGACCCGACCACCACAATCTCCCTGAAAGCATGAACACTGAAGTATGGACTGGAGGAGAGCACCGATGTCTGCATCGTCAGAATCACACCGTGACGCTGCAGGTCTCTCGGCCACGGCGCCTGCCAGCTAACATCAGTGTGTGTATGTGTGTCTGTGTGTGTGTGTGTGTGTGTGTCTGTGTGTGTGTGTCTGTGTGTCTGTGTGTGTGTGTGTCTGTGTATCTGTGTGTGTGTGTGTCTGTATCTGTGTGTGTGTGTGTCTGTGTGTGTGTGTGTGTGTATCTGTGTGTGTGTGTGTGTGTGTGTGTGTGTGTGTGTGTGTGTGTGTGTGTGTGTGTGTGTGTGTGTGTGTGTGTGTGTGTGTGTGTAGGTTTTTTAACGCCTGACTGGAACAGCTCAGCCTCTGGTCAAATAGCGAGATTGTTTCCATAACCACGGAAGTCATTTGTCAGCTTCACACACATAAATACACCACCTGCACTACGTGGTTTTCTAAGTGAATACATCTCCCCGGGCGTTTCCATTCTGCTGCTGTTGTTGTTGTTGTTGTTATTGTTATTGTTGTTGATCCTGCATTTCCCTGTAAAAGTCATTATGGAGAGAAAGAATTAGAGGGAAGTACCTAGGTAAGACACAGCAGTGATCAAACAGCTAATTGTAATAACCTGACACAAGTGAGTAATTTAGCTGCCTAAAAACGAGGCCTGCGATGTAGAAGGAGCACTTTAGAAGAATAAATTAGGCTGGAGGCCGTTACACATCGACACAATCAGACAGGAAAACAAGATCTATCTTTAACTGGGCTGGATTTGAATATTAAACGGCCCTGCTCACCGTTTATAGGAAAACATCTGAGAGGATCACATGAGCAAGTTACCATAATATTCTGCATATTGCACTGTTTGTTCCAGACTTCCTTCCAAGCATCCATTATTAATTAGAAATCATCCATCATTAATCATTCAAGACATGCCAGTTAAGTCAGTAATTAACAGAAAAATTGTGACCACTCAGCACTCACTTAACGTGGAAAAATTAGGTCATACTTAAACTGAAGCCTGATTACATTTCATGTTCTGGTTCCACATGAGCAACGGGGACAAATAGGACTGTTTTTTTTTTTTTGCTGATGCATCAATTGATTGCTGCCGAATTAAAACAGTGACAGATTTTAAGTGACGTATTATTGAACAAATGTGCTTCTATTAATGTGCACTGACGTTTTACACTGGCGTGAACTGTGATCTGGTTCTATTTGCAATTATGAGAAAAGATGTCCTTGTTACACTTATTACACTTACCACGTGGAGGTTCTGACCATTAATGGTGCCTCCTGTTTTGTGTATCGTACTTCACCAGAATGTACACAGAACATAAATATGCTTTTTCTGGCGGAGCTTCAAGGCTTTGAAGAGGTGCAGCAACCTCCAGGGAATTCTTTTATATGTTGGTACAATATGACTGTTTACAACAGAAGAAGCAGAGACTGTGAGGATATTTTAATACATCTTTCTCTTTTTGAAACTTCACAGTAACTTAGAGAACTCTAACTCGCCTCAATGATGATAAAACTACAAACTACGGCGGTTCTACGGCCATATTTCAAGCCTGTGCTGACGCATATTTTGGGTGGATCAACACAACCAAGCCAGGAATTTCGTCATTTTAGGGGCCACCTGGCTTTGGTGGCACAAAGGCCAAATACCAGGGCAGCAAGGCCATCAAATAATCAATCAATCACATTTTATTCAAAGTGTAAAATCACCATTAAACAGCGGCTCCCGTCCTGCACCCGGCGCAGCGCAAAGCCCGACGCAGTTGTCAGTTTCCCGTCCAGCGCCCACGTTGTTAAAATAGCCTGCACCCACCTGGGGACCATGGGCATGCTGGTCTTACAGGGAGGTGTGTTCAGGTGCATTCTGGGCATGCTGGTCTTACAGGGGGAGTTGTGTTCAGGTGCATTCTGGGCATGCTGGTCTTACAGGGAGGTGTGTTCAGGTACATTCTAGGCGTGCTGGTCTTACAGGGAGTTGTGTTCAGGTGCATTCTGGGCATGCTGGTCTTACAGGGAGTTGTGTTCAGGTACATTCTAGGCATGCTGGTCTTACAGGGAGGTGTGTTCAGGTGCATTCTGGGCGTGCTGGTCTTACAGGGAGGTGTGTTCAGGTACATTCTGGGCGTGCTGGTCTTACAGGGAGGTGTGTTCAGGTGCATTCTGGGCATGCTGGTCTTACAGGGGGAGTTGTGTTCAGGTGCATTCTGGGCATGCTGGTCTTACAGGGAGTTGTGTTCAGGTACATTCTAGGCGTGCTGGTCTTACAGGGAGTTGTGTTCAGGTGCATTCTGGGCATGCTGGTCTTACAGGGAGTTGTGTTCAGGTACATTCTAGGCATGCTGGTCTTACAGGGAGGTGTGTTCAGGTGCATTCTGGGCGTGCTGGTCTTACAGGGAGGTGTGTTCAGGTACATTCTGGGCGTGCTGGTCTTACAGGGAGGTGTGTTCAGGTGCATTCTGGGCGTGCTGGTCTTACAGGGAGGTGTGTTCAGGTGCATTCTGGGCGTGCTGGTCTTACAGGGAGGTGTGTTCAGGTGCATTCTGGGTGTGCTGGTCTTACAGGGAGGTGTGTTCAGGTGCATTCTGGATGTATTGCTATCTTGAGGCAGCAGGAAGTGATGGCACCATTGACCAACAAAAACCTGGTCTAAAGTCAGTAACGCAGCATTTCATTGTTATTTTAACAGCACATTAGTAAAATGCTCCGAGGCTCGTGCACAGCACGTGCACACTATGCTTGTTACACACACAGGGACGCACAGCAGCACACACACATGCAGAAGATTACTAATAAACATATTAGGGTGTAAATCCTCCATCATAACAGCAATGCTCCAAGGTCCAAACGCGCCTGGCTTTTAAAGGGAATGGGAGATGATCTCTGATTGGTTGATTGCATGTTACGCCCAAAACACACCTCTGATTAATGAAGTACAACCCTTTAGAACCAGGCGCCCGGCACACGGACACTTTTTACCGCCGTCCAACTAGCAAAAGTGGATTTGGACACGCCCTAAACACACCTGCACCAGGCGCTTCACGCCGTGCGCCTAGACCATGAAAATAGGGCCCTGGGTCTCAGTGCACTTTACAATTAAAGGAACACAGAAATAACAGACTGCAACAAAACAATTGAATAGCAGTTAAAGCAGAATAATAAACAATAAATCCATCAACATGAGAGAATAAGTGAACAAGGTGGCTGAAGTATAACGAGTAGAGATGTGTGAGCTTTTATAACTGACTGAAATACAACGGCTATAATTTAACTTCCCTGTCAAATAAAGTAATAAACTAAATGCACTTTTCCCTTGAAGAACTGATTTGATGCCGAACTACTTCCATACTTCTTTCCAAAAATGCTCGTCAGCCACCTGGAAACAGAATTAGTGGCACCTTTATCCCTCTGAATTCATTTCTCTGGGAGGCAGCAGGGCACATGACTCACTCTGGGAACGAGGTTACATCATGAAACGGACCACGAGCTCAGAGAGGAACCTTCTCCCGAGGCGTAAGCACCGACCAACCCTTGCACCTCCTTAAAGAGGTGAAAGATACAAAGAGTCTGTGTTACTATGTATCAGCAGTTCTAGTCTGCGTTGTACTATTAATATGTACCTGACACAGCTGCCGGCGCCGACACAAGAGAAAAATGAGAGTGTACTAATCACCTGAAGTTCAGAGGTGAAGACAACGGGATCAGGATGCAGATCAGAGCGGAAAGAGGAACTCTCATCTCGCCGTGTGTATGCCGTGTGTACTAATGGGCTCCTTGCAGGTTGCTCTCTGCTCTGGGAGAGCGTGCTCCCTGCAGCAGAGCAGGCTGAGCCAACTCTGGACATATCCAGGCACGGTCCAACAGGAAAGTAAAACGCCACGTTGGGCCAGTAAATATAACAACCCAGGTCGTTTTCCTTCCATCCCGCGTCTGTTGCTGCTGCGTCCAGGTCTCGGGACCCGAGCCTTGATGACTTGGCGAGGTGGGAGGGGCCGGCGCAATATGAGCATGACAGCAAATGAACCCCTGGAAGAAAAACACCATCTGTATAACCTAATAGGTTGTGTGCTAGGAGCAAGGTGCAATCGTTTCCTCATTTCCTCCGGCTTGTAAAGCTGATCCACTATCGGCGGCAGGTTGATATGCCACGAGCATGGCAATGAGCTCGCTTTCTCTGGGCCTTTTGACATTTGTTGCCTTGTAATAGCAAGCAAAAAGCCATTAAGCTGGTAATCAATTGATGTATCCGGAGGGAAAAAGCATTCTGAGTGCACAGACGTTTTCCAACGTGATTGAAAGTTTCTTGTTTGAGGTGTTTGACACATTGCATTTCTTTTGGGACGCTATTTGCATCTGATTTTCTTAATAATAGCTTATCTGCAAAATGGCCTAACAAAGAAAACGATTCATTGATGCAAAACTAACACACTAACAATCCAATGAGGACCAACTTAGGTAGAACAAAAAGTAGGGATGCGTGATATATCCTCAATCATATCGGCATATATTTTATACTTTGGCATCGTCCCGATGAGGAAAACTGGTGTGAACAACCGATGATTATTTCTGTCTAACTTCTGTTGCTTGTCAGGGCAGCGCTGGGTGTGTGTGTGTGTGTGTGTGTGTGTGTGTGTGTGTGTGTGTGTGTGTGTGTGTGTGTGTGTGTGTGTGTGTGTGTGTGTGTGTGTGTGTGTGTGTGTGTGTGTGTGTGTGTGAGTAGGTGTTTGATAGGGTGTTGATAGGCCTAACCGATTATTCTCAGGGTGACATCAGCTCCGAGCTCTGACTCATCCAAGCCCCGCGGACGGTCTACAGACGGACAGCTGTGAGGTGAGAGCGAGGTCATATCACACACACACACACACACACACACACACACACACACACACACACACACACACCAAACCCCACACACACACACACACACATCAACCCACATTACATCATCCGACTACTGGCATCCAGCAAAGCACCGAAACATACAGAGCTCATGGTTAGTGTGAAAAAGAAAAGACAGGCCAATCTTCACTTTAGTTCTGTGTGTGTGTGTGTGTGTGTGTGTGTGTGTGTGTGTGTGTGTGTGTGTGTGTATATATATATATATATATATATATATATATATATATATATATATATATATATATATATATATATATATATATATATATGTGTGTGTGTGTGTGTGTGTGTGTGTGTGTGTGTGTGTGTGGTGTTTCTTGAAAGCAGATTACATTTTACTAAACACTACAATTTGGTGGGGTGCCTGGGTGGCAGAGAGGAAAACCACTTGGCCGCCATCGCAGCGATGCGGGGAAGCAGGATTTGGAGTCAGCCGTTCCAAACAGTAAAAAACTCTGAACACAACAACAGTTCGCTGAGCCTGTCGACTGAAATAGCAGCACAATCCTGGATATAAATTCTATTATAACGCTGCTGATGTGTTGCCTGAGCTGACAATTCAGACACAAGCTGAGTTTAACAGAACAAGTTTTACTCCATTTTAAGTGAGTTATTAGAGATTTGGGGTCCAAAGTTCATCCATCAGGTTCACAACAATACCGTAGCTCAGATACATTCATGCTGCATGTTATGAATACTATAACATGGGATACAAAGCACTTTTAGCGGCTTTTAGCTCGGCCCAGAACCCAAAAATTCGACTATTTGGATATTTGTTTGTTGGGTAGGTATTCGATTTCAATTTTTGGGATTAAAATATTGTTTTTGGTTTTTCCTACCGTATTTCTCAACCCATTCATCTTTTTTCTTATGCAACAGTTAATTTGTTTGTACATATTTGTTTTTATGTATTTATTATTTATTTTATATTAATGTTTAATATGTTTGTTTGTGTGTTTATATGTATATGTACCTTTCACCAACACAAATCTCACATAAAAGTACTTATTGTGTCAATTAGAGCCAGACCGATATATCGGCGGGCCGATATATTGGGGGACATCATCGGCTGATATCAGGCATCTTCCAAACTATCGGTATCAGCATTTATATGATAAACGAATATTTAAAAAATAAAAGAAGGAAAAGAAGGGAGGAACCCCCTTCCACCATGTTGTGAGTGTTGGCGTTGTATAGTCTGTCCACCAGAGGGCGCTCTACAACACACACACACACACCTCTACATCGTCCCTGTTGGAAACGCTCGTGTTTAACCCTTTAAGTTTCAGATCTTAAGTTTGTAT
>CM042425.1:112500-175000 GCA_023631565.1 Gymnocephalus cernua | reverse complement strand
TGTGTGTGTGTGTGTGTGTGTGTAAGTGTGTGTGTGTGTAAGTGTGTGTGTGTGTAAGTGTGTGTGTGTGTGTGTGTGTGTGTGTGTAAGTGTGTGTGTGTGTGTGTGTGTGTGTGTGTGTGTGTGTGTGTGTGTGTGTGTGTGTGTGTGTGTGTGTGTGTGTGTGTGTGTGTGTGTGTGTGTGTGTGTGTGTGTGTGTAAGTGTGTGTGTGTAAGTCTGTGTGTGTGTGTGTGTGTGTGTGTGTGTGTGTAAGTGTGTGTGTGTGTGTGTGTGTGTGTGTGTAAGTGTGTGTGTGTGTGTGTCAGGGTTAGCGCTGCTTAGCCACAGCGGCCTTCTAAAGGCGGACAAAAAGCAGACGTTAACTGCGCCTGCTCATTTCACAGATTTTCCAGACAAATAATTTCAGGTTTGTACCCGCTAGCGCCAACCCTCTGTCCGTCCCGCTCTCTCTGGCCTATAATTACACGCCACTCATTTGATTTGTTCATTAGTTGAAGCCTCGGCTGGGTAGAGAGCAAAGAGGAACCCTCTTATTAGTGGTTCATGACTCTCCTCTCTCCATGGCGAGCGCTGGAGCTCCGGACGAAAACAGCGGCGGAGCAGTGGGAGAGGGGAAACTGGCGTGAAGACCTTATTTTAACCCAACGCACACGTCTTCATGTAGAGACACAGCAGTGACTCTGTCATGAGAAGTGTAGATCCGTAAAACCTCTAACATAGAAAGTGCTGCGGCGTTAATATTGGTATTACAGATTACTAAAACTGAAGGCATGAACCAAATATTTGGCTCGTACAGCATTGTTTCCATATTATAAAAGACGAGAAGCAACTATCAGTATTTCCACGACTAGCGGGCAGGTATGCAGGTCAAACTAAACATAAAATATGCATCAAGGTATATTATAAATATTCATTAATACACACCTTATATACTGTACATAGACAGCCTCCCTTTTCTTATACTAAACAATTATTTTGTATATTTTTTGTGTACATTTGTTTCCGTTTCTGTGTTTATTGTTTATTCCTTATTGTTTGTGTTCGTTTATGTATGTATACACCAACCACCAAGGAAAACTTACTGCGGCAATAAACTCCACGCACGTGCTACTTACTGCGGCAATTACTGCGGCAATAAACTCCACTTACGTGCTACTTACTCCGGCAATGAACTCCACATACGTGCAACTTACTGCGGCAATGAACTCCACTTACGTGCAACTTACTGCGGCAATGAACTCCACTTACGTGCAACTTACTGCAGCAATAAACTCCACGTACGTGCAACTTACTGCGGCAATGAACTCCACTTACGTGCAACTTACTGCGGCAATAAACTCCACGTACGTGCAACTTACTGTGGCAATGAACTCCACGTACGTGCAACTTACTGCAGCAATAAACTCCACGTACGTGCAACTTACTGTGGCAATGAACTCCACATACGTGCAACTTACTGCGGCAATGAACTCCACTTACGTGCAACTTACTGCGGCAATGAACTCCACTTACGTGCAACTTACTGCAGCAATAAACTCCACGTATGTGCAACTTACTGTGGCAATAAACTCCACTTACGTGCAACTTACTGCAGCAATAAACTCCACGTACGTGCAACTTACTGTGGCAATGAACTCCACTTACGTGCAACTTACTGCAGCAATAAACTCCACGTATGTGCAACTTACTGCGGCAATGAACTCCACTTACGTGCAACTTACTGCAGCAATAAACTCCACGTACGTGCAACTTACTGTGGCAATGAACTCCACGTACGTGCAAGTTACTGCAGCAATAAACTCCACGTACGTGCAACTTACTGCGGCAATGAACTCCACTTACGTGCAACTTACTGCAGCAATAAACTCCACGTATGTGCAACTTACTGTGGCAATAAACTCCACTTACGTGCAACTTACTGCGGCAATGAACTCCACTTACGTGCAACTTACTGCAGCAATAAACTCCACGTACGTGCAACTTACTGCAGCAATAAACTCCACGTATGTGCAACTTACTGCAGCAATAAACTCCACGTACGTGCAACTTACTGTGGCAATAAACTCCACGTACGTGCAACTTACTGTGGCAATGAACTCCACTTACGTGCAACTTACTGCAGCAATAAACTCCACGTACGTGCAACTTACTGTGACAATAAACTCCACGTACGTGCAACTTACTGTGGCAATGAACTCCACGTACGTGCAAGTTACTGCAGCAATAAACTACACGTATGTGCTACTTACTGCAACTTACTGCAGCAATAAACTCCACGTACGTGCAACTTACTGTGACAATAAACTCTTTCGGATTCTGAGTTAAGAATTCTGCATTTGGGTTCTATGCAGTCTGCAGTTTTCTTTTCTACTCACATTTTAAGTAATTGGGGAGGAATATGGGCTCTAAACAGTCAGCTGTTTTCATTTTCAGACTGAATTATTGTCTCTGAAATTGCACAGGACAGAGAATAGATAGAGAAGATATTTTTGCAGTTTGATTATTCCTCTCTAACGAGTCCAAGTTTACAGCCATGCTAAGCTACAATTAGGCTGTACTAGCTAAATACTGAGCTCAGCATGCTTACAATCTCAAAGATAACACTAACATGCTGATGTTAAGAAGTTGTAATGTTAACTATGTTCACAATAATTGTCTTGATTGTTTAATTAGTTTGATTTATGACCAAATACCTGCAAAGTTGACAAATTAAACATTGTGATGCGATTATGGCGCTAAAGAAAAAGTCAGTAAGATACATTGTCTGGGAACCATGAATGTCTGTATCGTGTAATGGCCATCCATCTCATAGTTGTCAAGATATTTCAGTCTGGACCACAGTGGTGCTAGCTTGGCTAAAACATTACTCAGTAGGATGGAAGGATGGTTAGAACAGCAACTTCTACACAACTTATGTTCACGACGTTCCACTTCCGGGATTGCTCCGGTGCTGCTGGAAATTCTGCCGGATCACGCCATTTTCCCTCGGAGGTCCGTCCCCTTCCTCTGTCTCTGTGATGGCGTTCTAACCTCCGGCTGATTTGTGAGGACTCTGGTTAACTGCTCCTCAGATCTTTGCAGGGTAAATCCAGACAGCTAGCTAGACAATCTGTCCAATCTGAGTTTTCTGTTGCACGACTAGCCCCCAGTTTATACCGACTGCGTAACTACTGCGGAACGGCTCCGGAACGTCGGCGGAGTCGATCGGTTTCCATTAAAGTCAACGTGTGTATTTCCACCGGTTGCGTAACGGCTGCGTTCCGACTCCGTCCCTGCTGCGGCGGTCCGCAGCCCTCCGGATCAGATACGCAGAGCTTCTATTTTTGCCGGACGCCGGAGAGCTCCGCAGCAATTCAGCACACGGCAGATAGTGCGGGACAGGAAGTCGAGCACAGAAACAAAATAAAACATCCGGTTCATTTTCAAAATAAAATACACCGTGCTCACAGAGGATCATATTTCTCTTCACTACACCTTGAAAACACAGCACGGAGTTGTTTCCTCTCTCTTCCTCTGGATAGAAACAAACTGTTGGTGGTTTTGTGGTTCTATTCTACATGAATTCGCGAGATCTCGTGGGTCCTCGTGACTACAGCGGTCAGTCCTGGCCGTAGCCGGTCCGTAACAAATCCGGACCTGGTGTGTATTGACGGACGGCAGAGCACGGAGCCGACACGCAGCGGAGCCGTTCCTCAGACGTTACGCACCTGGTATAAATCAGCAGTCAAACTACTTTTGAACGTACACACGTTCCACCAAAACAATTTCCTTCCTGAGACTATTCAGCAGAGGCACCGTGGCTCCGTCCGGAGCTTAGCCCCGCCCAAGACGATTGTGATTGGTTTAAAGAAATGCCGATAAACCACAGCACGTTATTCTTCTATCCAGGAATGCTGTGTGGACTAACCAGACCCTCCTCCGCAGCGCTGTGGAGGAAGGTCTGAAAGCGAGACTACCTCTACACTGGATACACACACAAGATTATATACATCAGTAATTTAATAGTAGAGCTGGGCAATATATCGATATTATATTGATATCGCGATATGAGACTAGATATCATCTTAGATTTTGGATATTGTAATATCGTCATATGACACAAGTGTCTTTTCCTGGTTGGGCTGCATTACGGTAAGATGTCATTTTCTGAATGTACCAGACTGTTCTAGCTCTTCTATTATTTGCTTTTACCCACTTAGTCATTATATCCACATTACTGATGATGATTATTTATCAAAAATCTGTAACTATTTTGTGAGCAATAGTCAACACTACACATCGTTGTGGTATCAATAGAGGTATTTGGTTAAAATTATCGTGATATTTGATTTTCTCCATATCGCCCTGCCTATTTAATAGTGTATCAAAACTAAGGGTCTAACAATTTCTATATTATATCGAAAGTCGATAGAAAATATCTTTTGATTTTGGCAGGATCAGAGATTTTCCTTCCCTGCCGACTTGTGCACGTCTGAAGAAAAACAACTTCATACTTGTAGCCCACGTGCTGTAGCTCCACTGTGAGGGTTTTCAGTTCATTATTCGGCATGAATCAAAGTAACAGCACAGGTTACCAAGACGTTATGAAATAAATACTTCAGATGGTGCGAATGAAAGCAACAAGAAAGGTACAAGAGCTAAAACCACTCTCCCCATGAGATCAGAAGCCAGGTTCTTTCTTTCTTTACACACACAGAGATCAGATAAGAGCTGCTTTAACGGACTGTCATACCAACAGGGGACCATTACACCCCAGTGGTTCTCATCCACATGAAAAGCAGAGCGCCGCTGAGAGTGGCGAAGGACAAGGTCTTCAAATCACACAATTAATTTCCTCCCTTGTACAGCAACAGCAACCGCCAGTGTCATCATCACCCAGCACTGCAGAAAACAGAAGCTTTAGCCTCATCAGGGTGTCAGCTTCCTCTCTGTACACAATAACTGGATATGCTGCTGCTGTAATTAAAAGTCTCCTTTCAGCACTCCACACAGCCTGACCTTTCCCTATGCAAACACTCATTGTCTCAGTTGAAACTAAGAACCCTCCACTGGGACGTAAATGGACAGTTTTATGCTTGTGAAAAAGGAAAATGGATGCAAGTATGCACGGGAAAGAAATGTGTTTTTGCCTCATCAGGGAAACAAAGCTCGATGGGTTGTAACCATCATTTTGAGAAAGTGTTGCTGAAACTTTGGCAATAAACACTTGAGACAGAATACCCTCGATAGGAACCATCATAACCTATAATCAGAAGATGTGCAAATGATAGAGATGTCTCCCCCGACATTGCAGTGCCAGTCGTCTTTTGGTTCCCCGGGCACTCTCCTGTCAGCGCTCAGGCAGGAGAGTGGGAGTGATGGCAGAAAGGGCTGTTTGTTTAACATGTCACTGGAACAGCCGTGTTGAGACGAAGGGACCAGATGGAGAAGAGTAGACAGGAAATCCATCTAGAGAGGGTATTGTCCTCTCAGTCACTGGTATACACCATTAAGAAAGTAATTACATCACAGAATCACAAAATATTCACTGGAAATAGAAGCTAAAAACATTTCCTCTCACACCTTAGTCTGGGGCAACAGAAGTAAATTACCAGGATTAAGCCTCACATCAATGTTAGGCGTTGCTCCTACTCTTCTGCTATCTGTGTGTTACCGCTCAAAAAATCCCTTAAACGGCAACAAACCTCGAGCCACACGCTGAAAACGGCACGTTTAAAAAGAAATTGGATGGTACGAGACAGACCTGCTTGGTTCTTTCAGAGAATGATTGTAAAGATTTACAGAGAATATGTTTACAGCATTTCCTCTCTAACGTGCTAGCATGTTTGTCCACCGGTAACAGAAAGAGATTTAGTTTGCAAGCATGGCCTATCGCCTGCAGTGAGCTAGAAAGGGTAACGTTACACACAGACATGGCGTGAAAACACCACGGTTTCTGTTGTGTCCCGCTCGGTCGCCATAATGGAGGACCAGGTGGAAACCCTGGCGTCAAAGTTCTCCATTGTATACGGATCACCACAAACATGTTGGCAACGATAAATGGCCGATTGGTGAGTTAGGACAGTGTACACACAGAGATACACTGGTAAGAGCCAATGAGGTTTAACCATGTATCAGCTGATTTAAATATCTCATGTTACTGTATTCTGTCAACAGTTAACTTCATGTAATATTGTATGAGGAGTTTTCTTTATCGGGGTCCAAATGTTCCACCAGAACCAGTTCCTTCCTGAGACTATTCTGCAGAGCCACCGTCTCTGCGTCTGGAGCTCAGCGCCGCCCAGGACGTCTGTGATTGGTTTAAAGAAATGAAACAACCCAGAGCGTTTTTCTCCTATCCCAGAATGCATCTGTGGTGTAGCCAGACCTTCCTCCACAGCGCTGTGGAGAGAGAACTGGAAATGAGAGACTAGCTCAAGTTTAAGAGTTTGTTGCAGTATCATTCCTTTTGTACTTGACAGAATCATAAAAAGTAGCTTGATTATGCACACATATTACATATTACATATTACCCAGTTTCCCCCCGAGACCGGCTCACAGAAACTCAATGTGAACAGACACACACACGTGTGCGCCCCTTGTCTATGAAATGACACCCTATTTTGTTCTCATTTAAGCTTTTTATATTCAGTAAGAGGGTGAGGTACAGAGGGCCTGAAGCTGTCCTGGGTCATTAAACCACACATTTTCTTTCTTCTTTCAGAATGGGTTTTCTGGCACTAACAGCAGACAGAGCTGACAGATTAGACGGGCTGGCTGTGGCCTTCAGGAGGGCGCGCTGCTCGCTGGCGCTCGGGGCAGCAAAACCACGCCTGTCACTGTTTGACGGGCCAATCCAGTAGTGCGGTCATAGGGAGGTATGATTGATGATATTATGTACTCACACACACATCTGAATGCCAGCACACTCCTGTGATTTAATCGCTGTCCCTTCATCAAACATCCAGGCATAGCAGATGGACTGCACAACGCCGGAGCTCCACTTCCCAGAGGCCAACGTGTCGAGACCTCCATTACTAAATCAATTCTTTGAGCCAGCACTGACTGAACACAGGAGTTGTAATACTGTTCATTCATATCTACTGAAGCACATTGATTAGCACAAAATTATCAAACTCTGATTAAAAGATCAGAGCATTTTCTGACATATCCGATAGACAAAACTGCAAGATGGATTTATTGTAACTTTGGCCTCCAGCTGTAAAGTAATAAAGCAGAAATGACGCCTGTGTTGATACATGTTTAAGCACATTTCTATAATTATATGACAGCCAGTCATGATGAACATTTCCTTCAACCCACTGAGTGTAAAACAAAAAAGCTCCTTGGAAATGAAATTGCCTGACTGCCTTCTTGTGCTGCACAGACACTTTTCACAGTCGTCCTGTTTGACAACACTGACCCCTAGTGGTGATTCAAGAGGCTTAATTTAAAGCATGAACATGCAGTCCTCTGTATAACTGTCAATACCACAGACATATTAATCCTACCGTGCCATGTTACAGAGTCAAACAAAAAGGGTCTGGCTTTACGTCGACACAGTCTGCTAACAGACCCTTCAGCCTGGAAGAGAGTGGAAGCCGTCAGGCAGTAAATCCAGAAATGAGCAGAGCTACACCGCCTAGATTAAGCCAACCATCCCCCAGTCAGACCACAAAGAGCTTCATTGTACTTGGATAGCATATAAAGAGAAAAACAGAGAATGATTTTGGCAGTGATTTTCAATTATAGTTAGTCTCCCAGGCCTCAGAGGGTTATGAAATACAGACAACGTACTCTGTAAATGCTAAGATGCTACGAAGGAGAAGTGACAAAATGGAGAGAATTAGTAATATCAACAAGAAACTGTATCAGGGAACCCCCAGATAATAATACCATTTAGTGTTTGTCTAGTACTGTGTACTGTCAGTTAACACCAAGAAACATGTATTTATGATAGTATAGTGTATAAGAAACAATTTAAGACTTTGTAAATTAAAAGTTGTAGTGAGTAGTTTCTGGCGCCCCCGTGAGGAATTCTAAGTAATGACAACAACACTGTCGGCGCGCAGAGAGCAAATCACTTATCATGATCATCATTAACATCAGGCGGCTTAACGTATGAAGAACTACATTAAAGAATAGGTGCTGAAGGACTACATGCGTGACAGTCCATATACGGTGGGACAAGGCAGCAAGCACACAACATTATCTCTGTGATGAGAAGCGACAGTCTCAGTTCTCACTGCAACGCCACATTGTTACAGAAGAGGAAACCTACCTGAGCCTCCGAAGAAGAGCTGGCTGCTGATGAATCATTGCGAGCGACAAATTATCATCAATACCACTCTACCACATTATCATCAATCTCTCTCTCGAAAGACAAAAGTATCTCTCCATGCTAAATCATGAAATCAATGCACTTCTATCAGAGAGAGGGATTGGGTCTCCTAGTGATCTCTGTGGCTGAGTAATGTGAAATCTATTGCAGGTTAGTCCTCGTGGCCCGGACAAGATCAAAGACAAGACCCCAGAAAACTTTGTATTGATCAGCAGCCACAAGATTGGGAATTTGAAACACTTCGAAGAAATGAGTAAAACAATAATATAACTACAGTACTACTTTTTTACTTACTGTACTGTTATTACATACTATACTGACTAAAAAAAACAGCATCGAGACAGAGCGCATCCCGTCATAATAATTTCTGTTTAACAAGACAAAATGTTATTTCACGCAGGGTGAATGACTCTGGACTCTTCCCTTCTTCCTCATGTTGTCACAGAGTTTGCATGTATCCATAGTTTAAGCTGTTGAGGAACACTTACCTTGGGCCACTTGGGATTGAGCTCGCAGGCTTTTCCAGCATCGTCCAGCGCCGCCTGGTGTTGTCCCAGTTTGAGAAGCGCTGCTGAACGGTTACTGTACAGGATGCAGTTCTGTGGGTCCGCTTGCAAGGCATCAGTGTACAAATAAACGGCCGCCTGGAAGTCACCCCGCTGACACGCCTCGTTGCTCTGCTGCACTTTCTCCATGAACTCAGCTTTGCTGAGACCAAACCTGCCTCCTTCGTCTCCAGAAACACAGCGGAGGGGTCTGCCCGCTGTCCGAGAACTGAAGATGGAAAACTGGACAATTGGACAGGAGTGAAAGAGCTATAATTAGTCTAATTGAAAAATCTCATAACACCAAACTGGCAGGAACACACTTGAGCAAAGAACTCAATAACAAACTGATATACTGGCATTCAAACGTGCAGCTAATATGTGAAGAACAGTTAGTGTGTGAATATGACGCAGGGCGTTTCATACAGGGTATGACAAGCGTGTAGGGCTGCAACTAACGATTACTTTCATTGTTGATTATTGTCTGGATTGATGATTTGTTGTTTGGGCTCAGAGGATCAGTGTTCCCAAGATGACAACAACTCACACAACTCTCTGTATTTGTCAGTATGACTACGTTCAGAAGATTGTAGGTATGTTTCCATCCACACGTTTATGTGAATTAAGTGATACTGAATACAAAATGGAAACAGTAAAATTTGATTGAATTTCATGGATATTGACTCAGTTTATACGTTCGGTCTTATCAGATTTTCTCTTAATCGATATATGGCTTTTGCGATAAACGATGATGGAAACGTTATTTGCCGAATGAATAATGAACTGCAATTAAGTTTCAGGTAATTTTATGGTTAAACAGACGCACCTGTACAGGTCACAAGTGGTGAAGAGCACTCCGAACATTTTCTCTTCTAATAATCCAAGTTATGTTGAATTGTTCTGCGGGCAAAGTTTTAAAAAAATATGTGAACATCTACATAGCACGTGTAATGTTTAACTTAGGGCAGTTCAATTAATTGAACTTTGATCACGATTTAGATTTCTGCTCCTAACAATCACAAAAACAATGTAATTGAGAAAATGTTCACGTTACATTTTCCAGGTAAACTCTTATTTTGTGTTGTGTTCTGAAGAGGAATTAAAAACATTCAGCAGGGGAATGTCAGCTCACGGTGTTTTCACATCGCGCCCGGGTAGCTCAATTGGTAGAGCACGCGCCCATATGTAGAGGTTTACTCCTCAACGCAGCGGCCGCAGGTTTGACTCCCTTTGTTGCCTCTAATCTAATTTAGTAGTATATAGCTAGGGAGTAATTTCCACTGGGGAATTCCACTATAATTAGATAGTAAGACATCTGTTTCTTAAACATAGTTTAGTGTCTATTCTTTCTGGCAGAATTTATCATTATGATCAACTTAATTATTTCCTGGATTTTGCATCATCATAGTCCCTAAAAGTGTGAAGAAATGCTGGAAATGGGATTCAAATCGAAAGAAAATTTCTGGCATCGGACCCCCTGAATCTATTATTGTTCCCAATCATCTTCAACTCATTACTCAGAACCAACTTATCAGACTGACTCCGTCCACCAGCGGCAGCATCCAGCCTATTAGGGGTGGAAAGGTACACGTGTACGTGTATTTGTATTCCAGCCTATTAGGGGTGGAAAGGTACATGTGTACGTGTATTTGTATTCCAGCCTATTAGGGTACATGTGTACGTGTATTCGTATTCCAGCCTATTAGCGTACATGTGTACGTGTATTCGTATTCCAGCCTATTAGGGTACATGTGTACGTGTATTTGTATTCCAGCCTATTAGGGTACATGTGTACGTGTATTTGTATTCCAGCCTATTAGGGGTGGAAAGGTACATGTGTACGTGTATTTGTATTCCGGCCTATTAGGGGTGGAAAGGTACACGTGTACGTGTATTTGTATTCCAGCCTATTAGGGGTGGAAAGGTACATGTGTACGTGTATTTGTATTCCAGCCTATTAGGGTACATGTGTACGTGTATTTGTATTACAGCCTATTAGGGTACATGTGTACGTGTATTCGTATTCCAGCCTATTAGGGGTGGAAAGGTACATGTGTACGTGTATTTGTATTCCAGCCTATTAGGGTACATGTGTACGTGTATTCGTATTCCAGCCTATTAGCGTACATGTGTACGTGTATTCGTATTCCAGCCTATTAGGGTACATGTGTACGTGTATTTGTATTCCAGCCTATTAGGGTACATGTGTACGTGTATTTGTATTCCAGCCTATTAGGGGTGGAAAGGTACATGTGTACGTGTATTTGTATTCCAGCCTATTAGGGTACATGTGTACGTGTATTTGTATTACAGCCTATTAGGGTACATGTGTACGTGTATTCGTATTCCAGCCTATTAGGGGTGGAAAGGTACATGTGTACGTGTATTTGTATTCCAGCCTATTAGGGTACATGTGTACGTGTATTTGTATTCCAGCCTATTAGGGTACATGTGTACGTGTATTTGTATTCCAGCCTATTAGGGTACATGTGTACGTGTATTTGTATTCCAGCCTATTAGGGTACATGTGTACGTGTATTTGTATTCCGGCCTATTAGGGGTGGAAAGGTACATGTGTACGTGTATTCGTATTCCAGCCTATTAGGGTACATGTGTACGTGTATTCGTATTCCAGCGTATTAGGGTACATGTGTACGTGTATTCGTATTACAGCCTATTAGGGTACATGTGTACGTGTATTCGTATTACAGCCTATTAGGGTACATGTGTACGTGTATTCGTATTACAGCCTATTAGGGTACATGTGTACGTGTATTCGTATTCCAGCCTATTAGGGTACATGTGTACGTGTATTCGTATTCCAGCCTATTAGGGTACATGTGTACGTGTATTCGTAGTCCAGCCTATTAGGGTACATGTGTACGTGTATTCGTATTCCAGCCTATTAGGGGTGGAAAGGTACATGTGTACGTGTATTCGTATTCCAGCCTATTAGGGTACATGTGTACGTGTATTTGTATTCCAGCCTATTAGGGTACATGTGTACGTGTATTCTTATTCCAGCCTATTAGGGTACATGTGTACGTGTATTCGTATTACAGCCTATTAGGTGTGGAAAGGTACATGTGTACGTGTATTCTTATTCCAGCCTATTAGGGTACATGTGTACGTGTATTCGTATTCCAGCCTATTAGGTGTGGAAAGGTACATGTGTACGTGTATTTGTATTCCAGCCTATTAGGGTACATGTGTACGTGTATTCGTATTACAGCCTATTAGGGTACATGTGTACGTGTATTCGTATTCCAGCCTATTAGGGGTGGAAAGGTACATGTGTACGTGTATTTGTATTCCAGCCTATTAGGGTACATGTGTACGTGTATTTGTATTCCAGCCTATTAGGGTACATGTGTACGTGTATTCTTATTCCAGCCTATTAGCGTACATGTGTACGTGTATTTGTATTCCAGCCTATTAGGGTACATGTGTACGTGTATTTGTATTCCAGCCTATTAGGGTACATGTGTACGTGTATTCGTATTCCAGCCTATTAGGGTACATGTGTACGTGTATTCGTATTCCAGCCTATTAGGGTACATGTGTACGTGTATTTGTATTCCAGCCTATTAGGGTACATGTGTACGTGTATTCGTATTCCAGCCTATTAGGGTACATGTGTACGTGTATTTGTATTCCAGCCTATTAGGGTACATGTGTACGTGTATTTGTATTCCAGCCTATTAGGGTACATGTGTACGTGTATTCGTATTCCAGCCTATTAGGGGTGGAAAGGTACATGTGTACGTGTATTCGTATTCCAGCCTATTAGGGTACATGTGTACGTGTATTTGTATTCCAGCCTATTAGGGTACATGTGTACGTGTATTCGTATTCCAGCCTATTAGGGTACATGTGTACGTGTATTTGTATTCCAGCCTATTAGGGTGCATGTGTACGTGTATTCGTATTCCAGCCTATTAGGGTACATGTGTACGTGTATTCGTATTCCAGCCTATTAGGGGTGGAAAGGTACATGTGTACGTGTATTCGTATTCCAGCCTATTAGGGTACATGTGTACGTGTATTCGTATTACAGCCTATTAGGGTACATGTGTACGTGTATTCGTATTCCAGCCTATTAGGGGTGGAAAGGTACATGTGTACGTGTATTTGTATTCCAGCCTATTAGGGTACATGTGTACGTGTATTTGTATTCCAGCCTATTAGGGTACATGTGTACGTGTATTTGTATTCCAGCCTATTAGGGTACATGTGTACGTGTATTTGTATTCCAGTCTATTAGGGTACATGTGTACGTGTATTTGTATTCCAGCCTATTAGGGTACATGTGTACGTGTATTCTTATTCCAGCCTATTAGCGTACATGTGTACGTGTATTTGTATTCCAGCCTATTAGGGTACATGTGTACGTGTATTTGTATTCCAGCCTATTAGGGTACATGTGTACGTGTATTCGTATTCCAGCCTATTAGGGTACATGTGTACGTGTATTCGTATTCCAGCCTATTAGGGTACATGTGTACGTGTATTTGTATTCCAGCCTATTAGGGTACATGTGTACGTGTATTCGTATTCCAGCCTATTAGGGTACATGTGTACGTGTATTTGTATTCCAGCCTATTAGGGTACATGTGTACGTGTATTTGTATTCCAGCCTATTAGGGTACATGTGTACGTGTATTTGTATTCCAGCCTATTAGCGTACATGTGTACGTGTATTCGTATTCCAGCCTATTAGGGTACATGTGTACGTGTATTCGTATTCCAGCCTATTAGGGTACATGTGTACGTGTATTTGTATTCCAGCCTATTAGGGTACATGTGTACGTGTATTTGTATTCCAGCCTATTAGCGTACATGTGTACGTGTATTCGTATTCCAGCCTATTAGGGTACATGTGTACGTGTATTCGTATTCCAGCCTATTAGGGTACATGTGTACGTGTATTCGTATTCCAGCCTATACACTCTTATTGATTAAGTAGACGAGTGCTGAATCCATTAAACAAATGGTTTGCTGAGTATTACTGAATCATGAAGTTCATCTTGGGTTGCATAGCTTCTTTTTCTACCTCTCTCTCACCACACCTCCTCAGACTGAATTCTGGGATGGTGCATGCTGGGTAATTACTTCCAGAGCCCGGGGAGTAGATGCAGCCCATATGAAGGCTTTGGGTATCACGTAGATCCAGCATCAAGTTACAGCGCAGCACCAATCAGTTGCTTTTTTTGCACCGTTTCACCTTCTTCTTCTCCACCTTTTCTTCTTCTTCTCTGTATGATAACCGTTAATCTTTTAAAACATGCGACAACATGGAAAGAAGTGACTTCTTGCTCCGCGCTGACTGAACTTTAAAGCATCCAGTGTTTGATATTATTGTGTTTTATAGCCAATTCAACACCTGTGGAAT
Organism: Gymnocephalus cernua; assembly: GCA_023631565.1. Classification (NCBI taxonomy): domain Eukaryota; kingdom Metazoa; phylum Chordata; class Actinopteri; order Perciformes; family Percidae; genus Gymnocephalus; species Gymnocephalus cernua. The sequence continues at coordinate 160,742 of CM042425.1, read as the reverse complement.
AGTAGAAGATTAGTCTGTCACAGCCAGCTCTGTTTCCACACCACAGATGCATTCTGGGATAGGAGATAAAAACGCTCTGGGTTGTTTGCAGAGACGGTGTCTCTGCAGAATAGTCTCAGGAAGGAACTGGTTCTGGTGGAACATTTGGACCCCGATAAAGAAAACTCCTCATACAATATTACATGAAGTTAACTGTTGACACAATACAGTAACATGAGATATTTAAATCAGCTGATACATGGTTAAACCTCATTGGCTCTTACCAGTGTATCTCCGTGTGGACTTCATCCACAGCAATCCCACCAACCAGTCCCAGAACGTCCCAGTTAGAGAGGAAATGACCTCGACATATTCTTTATAAAACGTCCCAGTTAGAGAAGAAATGACCTCGACATATTCTTTATAAAACGTCCCAGTTAGACAGGAAATGACCTCGACATATTCTTTATAAAACGTCCCAGTTAGAGGAAATGACCTCGACATATTCTTTATAAAACGTCCCAGTTAGAGGAAATGACCTCGACATATTCTTTATAAAACGTCCCAGTTAGAGGAAATGACCTCGACATATTCTTTATAAAACGTCCCAGTTAGAGGAAATGACCTCGACATATTCTTTATAAAACGTCCCAGTTAGAGGAAATGACCTCGACATATTCTTTATAAAACGTCCCAGTTAGAGGAAATGACCTCGACATATTCTTAATAAAACGTCCCAGTTAGAGAGGAAATGACCTCGACATATTCTTTATAAAACGTCCCAGTTAGAGAGGAAATGACCTCGACATATTCTTTATAAAACGTCCCAGTTAGAGAGGAAATGACCTCATCATATTCTTTATAAAACGTCCCAGTTAGAGAGGAAATGACCTCGACATATTCGTTGTTAAATTTTTCCAAGCGTGTAGCTTGAAGTTTGTTGGTGTTTCCCGTAGCGAAGGGATTTTGAGACACACGAAGAGCGGTAGGTGAGGGGCAAAGCTTTATCCTGGAAATGTACTTCTGATGATGCAGAATATATACACTCAACTGTGATGCAACAGATGAGAGAGAGAGAGAGAGAGAGAGAGAGAGAGAGAGAGAGAGAGAGACAGAGAGAGAGACAGAGAGAGAGAGAGAGAGAGACGGAGACAGAGAGACAGAGAGAGAGAGAGAGACAGAGAGAGAGAGAGACAGAGAGAGAGAGACAGAGAGAGAGAGAGAGAGAGAGAGAGAGAGAGAGAGAGAGAGAGAGAGAGAGATGCAGGTTATCCCTTCAAACAAACACTCCCTCCTCAGATGACTAGCAGGACCAGAAAAGGGAACTAATCCGTGATGTTACAGGACGGTCCCACTGTCTTCTGTATGTGGGCAGGAAGGGAGGATAATGGGAGCCTACACCAAGAGGACACCAGCGTAATCACACTAAAGGACACAGATTGAGTCAACTCTCTCCAAAAGCAAATATAGTCCGGAAAGCACAGTTTTGTTGGGGAATTAAGTGTATTTACTCATGGTAATACACACACTAACTTACTGCCACTGTGGGTTCAGGGCAGTGCAAAAACTAAATAAGTGAAGTTTGAGTTGATTGCCTATTTGTACACTGCGTAATCTTTTGTTGACATTTAAAATCACGTTAATGTTGGCTATTGTCTGCACATCCAATGTGCAGTAGAGTACAGTATGCAGGACTGGGAACCCGATAGAGGTCTTTTACGAGCTGTTCTCGGGAATGGTCAGTTGGCATTTCCTGTCCAGGACGCGAGATAAAAAGGGTTTATCAGAGGGGCGATAACACGCCAACAACTACAAAAATGGCAGCTCGCGTGACAGTGTAGAAAGTAGTGTTAGTAATGTATGTACCTTTTCTTTCAGAGTCGCTTGCTTCTCCATCCTGTGTGACTGCGGGTTATCGCTCTCATCCCTTCACACTCCTTCTTTCCTGGCTTTTAATCGACTTTATGCATCCAAAAGGTGTTCAAAAGTTAGCACGAAAGTCCTCTTGCAGCACGAGTGACGACAAACTGCGAGAAAAGTCCCAAAGACGGAGCTGTGTGGGTCCAGGAGAAACTTTTCTTAAGGAAAGTGCGCCATGTTGTCAAATCTTTTCCTTTTTTTCTCCTGTCTTTTCCCCCCGTTGCCATAGCGGATCAGTGAGCGCTGTACACAGTGAGGCTGCAGCTGTATATAAGCTGTAGCCTGAGTCAGCAGAAGAACAGAACAATTCATTCATTCATTATTAATATATCACTCGGTTGTGGGTTGTTTGGTTTTTAAACGTGTTACATTCCATTTAGAAAGTAGCTTTCGGATCGACGGCGTTCACAGCTGCAGGGCAGCCTGGGGGAAGATCAAAGAGGGGCACCTCGCACGCACACACCGGCCTTCATTGATGCCACACCTGGGCTGAGTGATGCTGCGTTCAAGTCTTATTGTTCAACCGTAATTATTAGTAGCCGAGTGAGAAAATCCGTTGATTTCAGCCTCTTGAGTTGTAGCTTACGGAGGAAATATTTATTCATAAATGAAAAGCCGATGTTAAATGGAAATTGAAAAGCCAAATGGAAAATTCAAAAGTTAAATCATTTTACATATTGCTTTTTCAGTTTCCTTTTCTTTTTTAAATTTAATTATGGCATGATTTTTTTCTAGTAGCGTAGTAAAATAATATTTTTATTTTATTTTTTATTTTTAATATACTTGCTTTGTTTTCTCTTTGGACTTTCAATTTGAATTATGAATACATATTTAGTCCATAGTAGCTAGTTGTCTGCAGCTAAGGATGATTTTCATTATCGATTAATCTGTTGATTAGTTTTTTTTTCTATAAAATGTCAGAAAATGTGTTTCCCAAAAAGCTCAAGATGGCGTCCTCAAATGTCTTGTTTTGTCCCCAACTCAAAGATCTTCAGTTTCCTGTCCCAGAGGAGAGAAGACACTACAACATATTCACATTTAACAAGCTTTTTTATTACATGTATTGGCCTAAATGACTCAAACTGATTAATCAATTATCAAAATGGTTGCCAATTAATTTAATAGTTGACAACTAATGGATGAATCTTTGCATCTCTATAGTTGAGATATTGTACAAATTGTACGTAAGTACAGTACTTGAATAGTTACTTTCCTCCACTTTTTATTAGTTGTATCATTCCTTAAACTTGTTTTATACTTTCCTATGTTACGACATATACATTTAGTATGTACATTATAAATCATTGCACTACAGTCATTGGTGATTTTAGCTCATAAAACACAGCGCTTTCAAACACGTGTTCCTTGGGAGTGTTTTAAAGGTCCCATATTATGAAATAATCACGTTTTCTGTGATTTGGGGTGTTATTTTGTGTCCCTGGTGCTTCCACATGCATAGAAAACGTGGGGAAAAAACATCCATGTTGTTCTGAGTGAGATACGGTTTCTGAATGATTCCTGCCTTCAGTCTCTGGGTGAGCTGGTCAAAATCTGCAGGGCTTTCTACGTCAGTAGCCGAGACGAGGTGGCTAACCGTAGCATGCTAGCTCTTTCTCAATGGCAAAACACTGCTACAACACACACTGGTTCACCATAATCTCCAGAAGAACTACTTCCTGTCCCTGTTCTGCAGGTATTCCACGCTAAGGTGGAAGTGTTCCCTGTTTAGAAGAAGTCTCCCTGCTGATCCTGCCTTGAAGTCAGAGAAACAAACAGCTAGCTGATGTGATTTTACCGAGCTACTGAGCATGTGGGACTCACTACAAAGATGGTATAGAGGTGAGATGTCTCACTCTGTAGCTAAAACAGAGAGCTCAACACACAGGGTGAAAAGAGGAGCTGCAGCAGTGTGCACTACAAGAAAAATATGGTGTTTTTTGAGAATTAAACCATGTAAACCTATTCTGGTACAACTTCAAAAAACAATTATGAACCTGAAAATGAGCATAATATGAGCTCTGTAACCCAAACCACAATCTTACGTCGTTTTGTGGCCTAAACTTAACTGTAATGTCCGCCGAAACCAGTGGCAGCTTGCATTGCCCTTTTATCAGGTAAACTCAAGTGACACTGATACAACCGACATATCACGGAGCTCTGGAGCCGGATGCCTAATTTCATAAGATATCGTACGAATCGGTTCAGGAGAACGTGTTGGAAGGGTTAGAGGTTCAGGGTGAGAGATGAGGGTCGATGGATAGAGGAATGAGGGATAGAGGGATGAAGAGATAGAGGAATGAAGATAGAGGAATGAAGGGATGAGGGGATAGAGGAATGAGGGGATGAGGGATGGCTGCAATGCATAATCAGTCAAAGTCCGCATTTGAGGTGGCCGCATTTTTTCAAATACGCCGCACTTTTGCCGCATAAATTGCCGATTTCTGCACAAAATATGCAGGGCTTGCATGAATTCATAATCCCCGCCTTTTCGTTGCAAAAAAAGTCACATATAGCAAAAAGCTGAAAAATGTTGTTTACTTCTCACAAGAGCAGCCATTTTTCCCTGTGGCTGTGTCTCAGGTGGTAGAGTGTCATCAACCAATCGGAAGGTCGGAGGTTCAGTCCATGGCTCTGCAGTGCTTACAAAGCTGTGCCATGCAGTGTATGAATGAGTGTGAATGTATTGGAAGTCTTTGGATAAAAGCGTCCGCTAAATGTCATGTAATAAAATATACGTGGAATGCAGACGTATTACAGTGCTTTGCTTTTTGTAGTTATTTGTAGGAATGGTTTGTGAGAACAGCCTGACCTTTTCCTCCTACAGCATCATAGCCCTCTACGCACCATCTACATTAAGGTCAAAACTCAGATCTGTATCGGCTGATCTTTGGTAGTGAACACAAGGAATAGGCATCACTGTATTTGTTTCTGTTTGATAGAAAGTGATCAACTGCTGAATAATATGCATCGACAGTTTGTCTGCCACAGAATGTTCTTTCTTTAGAATGGAATTAATATTCTGTTACGATGACACAAAACTCCAGAATATATCCTGTAAAACTTCAGCTGGAAACACTTCAGCGACTACAACCCAAGTTAGTTCATACGTGTCTATGTTACAGACGTGTCTGTGTTAAAGAAGCGATGATGACGCGCGCCAGGGAAAAGATAGATTATGGTAAAATACCATCACGCTCAGCCAGCCGTTTGACAGCAGACAAAACAGGTAAGGAAACGGAAACACACTAAAGCTGCAAAGTTGTGAACTATTAAATTAATTGGCAACTATTTTGATAATCAATAAATTGGTTTGAGTCATTTCTGTATGAAAGAAAGTCAAAATTGTGTGATGTCAGCTTGTTGAATGTGAATATGTTCTAGTTTCTTCTCTCATCTGGGACAGAAAACTGAATATCTTTGAGTTTGGGACAAAACATGATACAAGACGTCAACTTGGGCTTTTTGGGAAACAATGATCCACATTTTCACATTTTAGAGACCAAACAACTCATCCATTAACTGAGAAAATAATCAACTGATTAATCAACAATGAACATTAATAAACATTCCTGTAAATATGCCAGAAGTCTTCATCTGCAGTCTCTGGCCAGATGTTACAATAGACTCCAACAATGATAGGCATCCTCACACCCAGTGGACCAGCGGGTGTATTACACGCTTAGGCGTGATACTGGGTTGATAAATACATGTGCACTAGATATAATCACATTACATTCTTGTAATGTTAGTTGAAGCCCTAAAACACACAAACACACACACACGCACACACACACACACAAATGGGTGGGAAGAAACTTAATACATGTAGTCGAGTACTGTACTTAGGATGCTTGTACTTTTTTATCTCAATGTTATTCTACATATACGTCTATTTATCTACAGTCAGAGAAAAATGTTTTTAACGTGACAGTTAAAGCAACTACTTACTTTGCAGATTAAGATTTTATATTCTGAAGACGAGAACATTTTTCGTTATTTTACAGTTTTTTCTGGGCGGATACTGTTGTATTACTGTTTCTTTTAACCTTTTTTATTACAGTGAAACTTAACATAAGCAGAAAGCGTCAGCCTAATGACTGATTCTCCTCGTGTTGTCTCTGTTTCTCTGTCAGCTGACACAGATGAAGAGAAGTTATCGAATGACTATGAGGTGGAAAGGGGAGACGTGCTGTGCAGCCGCATGGGTAACTACCGCATTCAGAGCTTCCTCGGAGAAGGAGCCTTTGGCCGTGTTGTCAAGTGTGTGAACTTAGTCACGCCACAGGATGTGGCCGTCAAGATCCTAAAGAGTGAGGATAGCGATGCCGCTGAAAAAGAGGTAGATCACTTCATTCTTTTTGATAATTTCTTCTTTCTTCCCTCCTCACTGATTTTATTAAATGAAGTGCTGATACCATGCAACGTAATGTTTACTCTTCTCTCCACAGATCAAAATGCTCAAAGCTGTGAGCGTTCTTGACCCAGGCAAGAAGAACGTGGTGCAGTTCCTTGAAATGTTTAAACACAAAGGACAAACCTGTCTAGCTTTCGAAATGTTAGACAAAAGTCTTTGTCAACTGTTTAGTGAGAGAAGCTACAAGCCGCTGTCTCTCAGTGAGATACGGCCGATAGCACAGCAGGTAAACACGCACGCACGCACGCACGCACACAAGCACGCACACACACACACACACACACACACACACGCACACACACGCACGCACGCACGCACACACACACGCACACACACGCACACACACGCACGCACGCACACACACGCACACGCACGCACGCACACACACACGCACACACGCACGCACGCACGCGCACACAGACGCACACACACGCACGCACACACACACGCACGCACGCACGCACACACACGCAGACACACACGCAGACACACACACAGACACACCCGTGGTTAATGTGAAACGGTCTTTAGACACCAAAACTACTGAGTTAAGTTCTAAGATAAAAAGATTTTACTACAGAGTTTACTTTTATTTAACGGGACATGAAGCCCTTCTGTGTGAAAGTCCTGTGTTTCTTTAACCCCTCCATCCCCCCAACCTGCCTCCTTTTGAGGACATCTGGTGCTCTTAGTAAGGTAGGAAGCAGTCTATATCCACGACATTCCACTTCTGGGATTGCTCAGTTGCTGCCGCAAATTCCTCCAGAAGTGGTCACCTTATTTCCTGATTTGCTCCCATCATAACTTCTACGGCCACTAGAGGGCGCCACCACTATAAAGGTGATCTGAGTTGTAATTGCTGCTTGAACAAACGACCTATGGGAGTGTTTTTGGGTGGAGGACAGTCTCCTTCAGTATCTGTCTCAGTCTGCACGCTGATCACAGGTGTCTGTAATCATTCACATGTCCTGTCTTTGTCTTTGCAGTTGCTGACGGCGTTTGATGCTCTGAAAGGCATTGGTGTGGTTCACTCGGACCTGAAGCCAGATAACATAATGCTGACAGACCACAAGGGCAAGCCTTTCAGGGTGAAACTAATAGATTTCGGCGTGTCCTTCTCCTCCTCAGAGGACCAACGCAAATGTCGAATCCAACCTCTGGGTTACAGGTACATCCAATCTGCGCAGCTCATCTTTGAACACATTGATTGATTTATTCTTTATTTCCATGTCATGCACACGAAGTGCTCAACATTTGTGGCTTCATAAGACACAGGTCGTTCTTAAGCAAAGTATTGTCTTCTCTCCCGAGCTTAGCAAATAAAATCTGCAAAAAAAAAAAAAAAACTTCCGTTCTTGAAGAATAACTCACTTTTTATAAAACTCTAGCCAGAAGAATTACATCCCTTCTTCTGTACATCCCTTTACTACCAAACATGTTTAGGATATGTTGATGCTATTAGAGTAACTGATCTAACAGACAATGTGTCCATCTTCAGTACACATGCTGAATTTGATAAAGTACTTAACAGCTCTTGGGATTCTTGTACACCACTCACAGGGCACCAGAAGTCTTCCTGGGTCTCCCCATCTCCGAGGCCATAGACATGTGGGGTCTCGGCTGTGTGCTCATCTGGCTGTACGTCGCCGACCACCCGTTTTCAGTTGACTGCCATTACTATTCTGTAAGTATCCAAATGCATCTGTACATAGACTGTAGAAATAACGGATGTAGAAGCAGTGACGTCACCCATTGGTTTTTGTGGACTGCCATTTTAAAGCCTCAAGTTTGACAATTTTGCTGTCGCCGTCTTGGTTTTTTGAAACCAGACGAGACAATTGGATCTGGGGAGCACGACACGGCACGACATGTTGCTGCGCTAAGCTAAACGCTAAAGAGGGAAAGTTGATGATTTTCAACCCATCCAGAGGAGATTTACTGGCGGGTAAACGCGGAGCTCTGGGTACTGCCACCATTTACCTGCATGTACAGCAGAACAATATATCTGCAAACTTTCCCTTAAGTTACCAGCTATAAACGCTAGTGGAAGCTAGCTAGCTTGATTGCAGAACGCTGAACAAGACAATTTTAAGTGACCAAAATGTTCCAGTTAACTTTGATGAAGTGAAAACACACAGTAAGAGGGTCAAAGTTTAAGATGAAAACACGGACAACGGCCAAAAACAAGTTCAGGTCTGTTTTAATGTCCGCAGTGTTAGCATGGTTAGCATTGCTAAGCCTCTGTCCTGACTGACAGGTCCTAAAGCATCTCCTGCTTTATCGTCTATATTAAAATAAATGGGACCATCATTTACTAAATGAACATCATGCTGGGTTGATGAAGACTTGAAACTAGCGATTGATTGAGACCATAAATGATATATGAAAATGATATCTGAGGTAATAAATCAAGTGAGAAGTAGACTCATTTTCTCATAGACTCCTCTCAGAGTCTCCCCCTGCTGGACGTTAGAGAGAATGCAGCTTTTAGGAGCTTCAGCATTGGCTCCTTAGCTTCATCCATTATTTTAACAGTATATGATTTAAATTCCCTGCTACACACGGCATTAGACACCAGCGAGGGACTCGGTGTAGGATGACGGTTGATGTGATTCTTTAAATTCTCTCCAGATGAAAGACATTGTTGACATACTGGGACAGCCGGCTGACCACCTTCTCCACGCTGGTTACTTCACCAACAAGTTCTTTAAGATGAACCAGAGCTCGGACTACCCAAGATGGTGGCTAAAGGTATGTCAACATTGTTCTGCTTTTGTCTCACAATTAGACAACAACTCCTTTAAATGGTGAACACACTAAGGAAAGTATCTGATGTATATGTTGCTCTTGCAGACTCCAGGCGAGTACGAGCTTCACACCGGCAGATTTCCTGTAGGATGTTGGAGGTCTTTCAAAAGCCTGGGTGACCTGATAACAGTAAGTGACCATTGTATGAGTAATTCATTAATTAATAATGATTTTCTGTGATGCTAAAGGCCCTCCCAAACCAAGGAGACCGTCAGTGAGCTTCCGTTGCCATAGTTTTTGCGGTGTGTCATGCAACGTCTGCCTTTTTCCGGCCGATTCAACAGACGTCGGTGAGGGGATTCTATCTGATTGGAGAATAACATAAAACACAGGGCTGAAGTGTGATTAATGGACCTGCACAGGCTCCACGCAGAGCTTTCGCCGTAGCCTACGTAAGAGGCCTGAAGTTTATGCTTGTGCATTGATAGCAGGGCAGAGCGCGCGCGCACGTGTGTGTGTGTGTGTGTGTGTGCGTGTGTGTGTGTGTGTGTGTGTGTCTCTGTGTCTGTGTGTGTGTGTGTGTGTGTGTGTCTCTGTGTCTGTGTGTGTGTGTGTGTGTGTGTGTGTGTGTGTGTGTGTGTGTGTGTGTGTGTGTGTGTGCGTGTGTGTGTGTGTGTGTGTGCGTGCGTGCGTGCGTGTGTGCGTGTCTCCTCTGTTCTTTCTGACCACGGTGGGAAATCTGCAGCAGGAAAAGTTAACCCTCTCCTTGATTTGATGTTGTTTATGGAGAAGGAGAACCAGGAAATGAGTTGGGGGAAATGCAATGCTACCAAGCCACGGCCGAGCGACGTGCGTCGCTGTGACGCGTAGTTACATTTTTCAAGAGGTGCACGTCAGGCTACGGCGTAGGGTCCGGCGAAGGGTTCGTGTCTCCACATAACTGCCACGGCCCATGAAAGGACCGTCATCTCACGGTGCTCGGTACCCGACTCAAAGTCACTTTTTCTCAGCTAAACGTAACTGTAAAGACCACTAAACTTAACTGTCATGTGACAGGTCATCAAGCCAGCGGTCGCCTAACTTATATCAGGATATCACATGAACCTGTTCATGAGAAGTTGATCCAACACACATACGGCTGTCAGAACTGGCCCAAAATCAGTTTGAATGTTCTTTCTAAAAAATATATGTACATTATCCTGTACAGTATGTCCATAAGAAGGCAAAGGTACAAAGAGCTACCTAACTACTTGTGTATGTATATTTATTTCAACATAAACATGTCTTTTAAAAGATCTACCTACCTACACATTACAAAATAAGCTAATAAAATAAAGCTTAATATATATATATATATATATATATATATATATATATATATATATATATATATATATATATATATATATATATATATATATATATGTCTTAGGGCTGTCAAAATAACGCGTTCATTTTGATTAATTCATCTGAGAAAAAATAGCGCTTTAAAAAAAATAACGCAGATTAATCCATTCCATATTGACCTTTCACCCGGAGCCGTTCTAGCCACCAGTCAACTGTTAAATGAAGGAGGGAGACGGGAGAATCGTTCTCTTAATACATCCATGGACAGAAGGCGCAACAGAAACATGGCTGCACGTGACGCTAGTTTCTTTAAATGTCTCTGGTTAACACTCCACTCAGCAGCAGGTAAAGTTAGCCTTCCGCTAGCTAGCAGCTGATTAAACACGGTTAACATGCTAACAGCTAACGCTAAATGCTGTAAAGTTTGACTGTGTTTCTACTGGGTTTTACAGACGGAGACGGTGCGTTCAATGAAACTGGTAAACTACAGAATTGCAGTGCATTCGTAGTTATTGTAAAATACCCTTTTGAATTTATTTCCTCAGCATATTAGGTCATATGTATGTATATATATATATATATATATATATATATATATATATATATATATATATATATATATATATATATAGTCATTATTTGAACAGTGAAAAAAATACGTTTTTTTTAACTTTAATGTAACTAATGCTGATTATTCATTGATTAATTTGAATTGAAATATTTAAAATACTTTCACAGCAAAAATTATGTATGCAATCAATTTAGATTAATTAATCACAGAGTCTGTATTTAATTTGATTACCTTTTTTAATCGAATTAATAACGTTTCCATTTTAGGTGGACATCAATCATCCGATGGAACTGGAGGACCAAAGAGCTTTTGTGAGCCTCCTGAAGTCTCTTCTACAGACGGACTATAAGAAGAGGATCGATCCGGGGAAGGCTCTCAGGCACACGTTTGTCACAATGGCCCATCTGGTGGATAAAGTGAACACCAGCAAGTAGTAAGTTACTGTGCGTCAGCTACACCACAAATGCATTCTGGGATAGGAGGAAAAAAAAACGCTCTGGGTTGTTTGCATTTCTTTAAACCAATCACAGTCGTCCTGGGCGGCGCTGAGCTCCAGACGCAGAGATGGTGTCTCTGCTAAATAGTCTCAGGAAGGACCTGGTTCTGGTGGAACATTTGGACCCCGCAGAAGAAAACTCCTCATACAATATTACATGAAGTTAACTGTTGACACAATACAGTAACGTGAGCTATTTAAATTAGCTGATACATGGTTAAACCTCATTGGCTCTTACCAGTGTATCTCCGTGTGGACTTCGGACAAGGACAAAACACAACAGAAAAAGTAAAAAAGTAAACGACATTTGGTGAGGCTCAAACCGGAAAAGGTAGACATGTATTGGACAGATGCGTGCCTATGTTCCCACATTTCCTTTTTCATGAATTTCTATCAGATTTCATCGGACTCTCACCAAATTTAGTTTTTTTACTTTTGTTGTTGTGTTTTGTCCTTCAGGGCCACCGTACACAATGTCCCAGTTAGAGAGTAAATGCCATAAACATATTGTTAGTAAATCTTTATGTCAGGTGGGGCAAACGGGACTCAGGAAGCAGGACTCAGACACGCAGTCAAACACAATGTAGTTATTGTACACACCGGTACAAAACAAAACAGTCGACAGTCTCCAAAAAACACTAGCAGGCAGTACAAAACGGTAAATGTAGCGACGGTATCCAAAAAACGTTAAACACAGACTCAGGTCAAAAACAGGCAGAGGATCAGAAACACTTACAAGCTTACAGGGGAAAAGGCTGGACCGTTAAAGGTATAAGCCGAACTGGCAGAGAACAATGAGCAAGGGAGTGAATATTTACACCTGAGGCGGGAGGGGACACAAGCAGACAGGTGCAGGACATTAAGGCTGGGAAGGTGATCACACAAGGCAGGAAGGCAGACAAAGACCGGAAGCAAAGTGATTTGCAACACAAACATACGGTGAATTTCACAATAAAACAGGAAGTGAGCAAAGTAAGTGGATATAGAAAAAAACTCAAAACATGACCGCTGGGCATGACACTTTACAATTACTCTCCAAAAGAACCGAGCAGGTCTTCTTTGTTGCACCATCCACATTTCCTTCAAAACTTGACATTGTCAGCGTGTAGCTCGCTAGCTCGAAGGTTGTTTGCTTGTCATGTGTATATGTATGTTTCTTCAGTGTGGCCAAGTCCTTTGAGAACATGCTGGTGTGTCCAATGGACGACGCAGAAGAGGAACTTCTTCCTGACGACAAGGCGGATGAAGAGAGCAAAGGTGAAGGGCCTTCAGCCAGAACTCGTACGAATGGCCCAGGCTTGGCTTCTAACCACAGGGCAGCCAGTACAGCTCACGGGTTTCCTGATGAAGCGAAGAAGAGCCCGCTGAAGAGAATCCAGAACTTCTTCGGCACGGCAGCCAGTACAGCTCACGGGTTTCCTGATGAAGCGAAGAAGATCACACTGAAGAGAATCCAGAACTTCTTCGACACGGCAGCAAGGACCTTGCTTGGAAAGAAAACATGTTGAATGTTATTTGTCTTGCAGAGTAAATCATATGTGCACGTACAGCAAATGTTCTTTGATTTCTTCCTGTGTGTGCTATACAGATTATTCTTTGGACCTTCCTTCGCAGCGCTGTGGAGGAAGGTCTGGCTATGAGAGACGAGTTAAAGGTAGATTCACGCAGATACATCGTTAAAAAGCAAAACAGCATTACATTTTATGATACCAATTAAAACAAACAGCTTTGTTCAGTTTTCATACATTCACAACAATATGTATATCGATATTTTCACTTTGCATCAATGATATTGAATCGTTGATCATTGAATTAATATATCAATCCAGATCGATGTATTGTTACACCCCTACAATCTTCCCTATGCAGAACAACATGTTTAAGTGCTTGATCATGTAAAGGAATACAGCTTTTTCATAAAACACTGATGAAAACTAAACTGAGCACAAAAAGCTCTGATTGTATGTGCAGCTCTTCGCCAGCAGGTGGAGCAACAATCCTTTACTGACTATATATATATATATATATAGATATATATATATATTAGGGCTGTCAAATGATTAAAATTTTTAATCAAATTAATCAGAATTTTCAGTGGATTAATCATGATTAATCACTATTTGCAATTACACCTGAATCCTAACCATTTTTTTCTGAAATGCATACCAAAAGATACTAGTGCTGTCAAGCAATTAAAATATTTAATCGCATTAATGTCATAGTTAACTCGCTATTAATCGCAATTAATCGCACATTTTTATCTATTCTAAATGTCCCTTGATTTCTTTTTGTCCCATTATATTTTCTCATTTTAATTCTCTTATCAGCATGGAAAGGTAGATTGGCTTGCTTTGTAACAATGTTTATTTATTGAAAACAACATTGTCATATACGTTATGTTCAATTTCACACTAACATTCACACTTGGATCTAATAATCTGTCACATAATGTAACGCTGTTACCTCGATGTTCCATTGCAGGTAGTACTGCAGATAGTCCTGCAGGTAGTACTGCAGGTAGTACTGCCTCATGCCTGAGGCGAGCGTGGCTCGTCCTACTGTCTATGGGCTCATAGCGTCGTCTGCGGCATAGCCGTCGTCATAGCAACTGGTTTCCCGTGACTCATTTCCTGGTTCTCGTTCTCGTTCATAACCAACGTAAAATCAAGGAGAGGGTTTTCCTGCTCCAGGTTTCCCACCGTGGTCAGAAAGAACAGAGGAGACACTTTGTTTCTCTCACTGACTGTAGAGTCACTACTCGCTCCGAAGCTAATCGCCGTGACGAGCCTACTAGCTACGCGGCTAGCAAGCTCAAACCATACTGTCTTTGGCTCAAACCGGCCGCGGCCTGTGTCTGTTTTGTTTCCGATCTGCGAAATTACAAGACCCGCCCTTCAATCACTACTATTGGCCAGGCGTCCAAGGTAACGTAACCCCATTAGTTCAGGTCCTATCCCCTGACCAATCCACTATCCTAACTACTCGCGGTGAAATGCCTAAACCAAACCAATCAGCTGCTTCGTAGGGCGGGACATGGCGTGGCCATAGACAGTTAAAGAAGTGGACTAACAGATCCCGTTGCTCTCTCTATGCGTTAAAAAAATTATCGGCATTAAAATGGGTTTGCGTTAACGCCGTTAATAACGCGTTAAACTGACAGCCCTAATATATATATATATATATATATATATATATATATATATATATATATAAATATATATATATATATATGTTTCTTTAAATCATTTTTACTTGACGAAGTTCTGGGTTGCTTTGTTTCCCTCTGACTGATAAACAGACCTCAGTGTGACCTCAATCTGATCTCAGTCTCAGTCTGACCTCAGTCTGACCTCAATGTGACCTCAATCTGACCTCAGTCTCAGTCTGACCTCAGTGTGACCTCAGTCTGACCTCAGTCTCAGTGTGACCTCAGTCTGACCTCAGTCTGACCTCAGTCTGCACCTCAGTCTGACCTCAGTCTGACCTCAGTGTGACCTCAGTCTGACCTCAGTGTGACCTCAGTCTGACTAAAGTCATGGAAAGCTAACGGTCCAAGGCCTACAGCCTGAAGAAGGCGATGCGTGGGTTGTAACATATTAACAGTTTTAATATAAAATAGCCATCTAAATAAATGTTTTTCAACTTGTATTTTCAGGAAGAAGGTTGTCCTGGACAAAGAACACCTTCAGCTTACTTGATGAAGTTCTGGGTTGTTTTGTTGAAAGCTGACTGATAAACAGTCTGACTCAAGTCACGTAGAGATACTTGAAGTACATACATGTTTTAAAAAGCAAGAAAGGTCTGAGTCACTCTTCTTAAAACAAGTTCACAAGCCTTTACACCCTGAAGAAGGCGTCAGACAATTTGATTGTTATATTGACTATTTGACTGATGAGTAATATTTGTGTTGCTCTACTCTTCTGTGGAGTGGCTGGTATGCTGAGCATAGCTCCAGGTCAACCAGTATGGACCAGTTAAAGTGGGTCAGCTCCGCTCTGAACACTGGGAGGTTTTTACCTGTGAGACACACACACACACACACACACACACACACACACACACACACACACACACACACACACACACACACACACACACACACACACACACACACACACACACACAGTTATACAAGCTGTAACTTAATACTTTACATTGTAGTAAAGTGTAATTTCTTCAGTGTTGTCCCATTAAAAGATATTAGGAAATATTTACTAAAATGTGAGGGGTGTACTCAACCGCTTTTTAATCGATTGACATATATATATATATATATATATATATATATATATATATATATATATATATACAGAGATGGGAAGTAACGAAGTACAAATACTTCGTTACTGTACTTAAGTAGATTTGTCAGGTATTTTTACTTTACTTTACTATTTATTTTTGTGCCGACTTTTTACTTTTACTCCTTACATTTTTAACATAAATACCGGTACTTTCTACTCCTTACGTTTTACAAAAGTGGCTCGTTACTTACCCACTTACAAAAGCGCGATGATACGTAACAACATTGTTTGTGACAGAACGTTCTCATTTTCATTCATAAATTCACCCCGTCTGTGTTGGGAAGCTCTGACATTTGGACCTTCGGGGCTTCCGTAGCCCTGGATCTGACGTGAGGTCACTTCACGTTGCTAAGCAACAACAAGTTGCATTCTTTGCGCGGTCTTTCCTTTCTCGCAACTAGTTAGTTACCTAGAGTTTGAACAAAGTTTTATAAGTAACGAGATATGAAACGTTACTAAACAGACCTAAATAACACTACTTCAGTGTTTTCTGAAGTCTGTCCCTGAAGCTGCTGCCACGTCGGGTGATACTGCAGCTGCCACCAACGTTAGCCTACTGTTACCTGGTAAGTGAGAGTAGCTTATATGATACCGCGTGCGCGCGCGTGTGTGTGTGTGTGCGTGCGCGCGCGTGTGTGTACGTGCGTGTGTGCGCGCCTGTGTGTGTGCTGTGTGTCTATGTATGTGTGTGTGTGTACCTGTGTGTCTGAGTACAGCAGTAAACAGAATACCATGTTTATATGTCCTTGTTTCAGATGATGAGAGACAGTGAGAACTCCTTCATAAGGTCAATGACTATGCAACATTAGAGTAAATTCTTAAATCTTAAATATGCATTGCTTTACACAATTAAATGACTATATGGTAATGTTGGTTAGCAATGGTCAGATAATTAACTAAAATAGAAAGAGTGGAGCTTTTTATGCATTTGTTAGCCATGGTGCTGAAGATTGTAAACCGTTTATTAAATACTTTTGAGTAAATGTAGGCCCTTATCAGCAGATTTTATTGCTAATCGATACAAAAGTTGTATGATGATGCTAATTATTAGTCATGGTTTTGTGTGGCAGTGGGGGGGGGGGGGGGGTGGAGGTGAAACGGCTTATTTGTGTGATGTGATGTCCTGTTGCGTTCAGGTTCGGTTGCATTTCTCGAAAGTTAAATCTGTCTCATCTTTTCTCAACTCTAAGTGTTGTTTTTCCAGGACTTTAAATAAACGCCATCAATACTTAAACGTCAGTTGCCCGTGTACAGTTGGTATTCAGAAACGTCACAGTACTGACTGTCTGGGGTGTCGCTCTGGGACAGTAATCACAGTATACTCACTACAAAAAAATAGACTACACCACTGGTTACTTCTACTCTAAAAGTATGCAGAACTTACATGTAGATTCCTTTAAATGTTGATTAAAAATGGAACTGGATCTGTGAATTATTACAGAATCACAATTGAATTCATATCTTGCTACTCAGTCAGAATCTTATTAACCTGGAGTCCCAGTCTCTGTCACAATAATCATATATGTGATGTTTTAGGCCTTTTGGCAGACATCCATTTAAAATGTAGACATGGCATATATACATAAAGAGCCTCGTCTCCATGGCTACCGAAGTTTCTCAGCTTGCACTCTAGTAACATTTGTGGTCCAGGTAGCTTTGCATAAAAATGGTTGTCATTCGCAAGGCTACTTTTACTTTTATACTTTAAGTACATTTCCAAGCCTGTACTTTGTTACTTTTACTTGAGTAAATAAGTTAAATCAGTACTTCTACTTTTACCAGAGTATTTTTTAACACAAGTATCTGTACTTCTACTTAAGTATGAGAAGTGAGTACTTTTCCCATCTCTGTATATATATATATATATATATATATATATATATATATATATATATATATATATATATATATGTTCCAGTTATCGTCGTGAGGCAGCAGCAAGAGCTCCGGATCATTCAGGTTTGAAGGGTCCTCTCTCTGCACACGGAGCCCGCTTTTGGTAACGTTTTACTCGGACACCGGGGGCCAAAATAGTCGCGACTCTTTTGGTAAAGACGGCGGTGTGTTCTTCAGAGGGGGGGCACGGAGAAGACAGCGGTGTGTTCTTCAGAAGGGGGGGGGGAGAGGACAGCGTGTGAAATGTCACCAGGGTGACAGAGGGTTATATCATAAGTCACGAGTGTTATGGTAAACATGTTTTTACACGCGATCAAAGATTCCCTTAATGACGACCTGCACGCGGTGGAAAGTAGCCTACTCGGTTGTTTCTCAGTTAGTCCTTGTTGGTAAAACCAGCTGAGCCTGCATCAGACCGGGACAATCCCAGGCAACGTTTGAGTACAAAAATGAGTAATTTAGGGAAGTCATTTTCTTCATTCTCAGTCTGAGTCTTCAGTGCACTGCGGGTCAGTGGGAGGCTCCTGTGGCAGAATGCCTCGCTCTGATTGGTCTACGAGTGGCCGAGCCCACAGCACCAGAGTGTATTTATGCACCGAGGATGCAGAGTGAAGAGATATCAGCTGGTTACCCCGCCATCCATCTGACAGAGTGAAGAGATATCAGCTGGTTACCCCCCCATCCATCTGACAACTGGTGAGTTGGTTTTGTTGAACGAGTTGAGTTGGGGGGGGGGTCTTTCAGAGGCTGTAGGGCTCTGTTTTAAATCCAGAAAGAAGATGTTGGTATCATATGAAATGGACGAGTAAGGAATTCATTTGGTTCCAAACATGTCTTGCTAGCTTGTCGGGAAGGTGGCTAAATAACGCTCCAATGTTAGGCTAAATTTTGCCGAGGGAAAAACTGACATGACATATTCAATTGGGTCTGTTGACCTCTGACCTCCACATATCTGAATGAAAATGTATTCTATGGGTACCCACGAGTCTCCCCTTTACAGACACACACACACATTTTGTGTTAATCAAATCAGTTTTTCCTCGGAAACTATCATATTTTTCCCAAATGATGTACAGATCTTTAGGCATGCTATTATCAAATGTCATGAAAAATAGTGCAAATAGCTGTCGTGAATGGGAAAATTAATCTCTTGCCACCAGATCCTCCTTGGTCTGGGCTGAGCCACGAGTATTTACGACATCGTGTACCCTCATTCTGGCCGAATGGAAGGACACTTTGTTCAGTAAGTCGAATCAGGCTCCTTAGATCTAAGACTACTAACCGATACCAATAACTGATATTTGGAACCAATATGCATTTACAGTGAAAATTAAAATCTTTAAGTCAAAATTAAGATTTCGTTACAAACTCCAACACAAAACTTTGTTTAAATGCTTTAAGCAATTATTAAATAAATTAGAAACTTTCAACATAATCCCAGTAACAGAGTCAGATAGTGGGGGGGGGGGGGGGGGGCATTAAGTCAGACTCGGTGGTGAGTAAACTGAAGCAGAGCGACAGACACAGAGCTGGAGCTGAGCCAAACTAGAACACTTTTTAATGTAATAACTTTATTGGTTATCAGGCAAATAAAACACAGATACAGATAATCTGCAAACTTCCAAAAAACGGCCCAATAATCGGCCAGGGTCGATAATCTGTCTATCCCTTATTCAGAGTCACCCCTACAAGATATACGTGTGAATTTAAATATGTCCAATGCAGCTGCTAAATTAGGGGTACCGGCACCTTCTTTGGTCCAATTGCGGCTCTGTGAGAAAGCATTCCTCTGCTGGTGTGTCCCACAGTGAGATGAAGACCCAGCAGCAGCTCCATGTGGCCACTCCTCTGAGACAGAGCCTGGCCCTGACCAAAGTATCCGGCACGTCCGTTTACCTCAAACTGGATTCATCTCAGCCCACAGGATCCTTTAAGATCCGGGGCATCGGACACCTCTGCAAAACGGTAAGTCATTCTCCCCTGTAGAGTTGCAACCAACGATTATTTAATTGTCAATCAATCTGAGGATTCATTTCTGGATTAACAGATTAGTTCTTTAGTCTCTCTCTCTCTCTCTCTCTCTCTCTCTCTCTCTCTCTATATATATATATATATATATATATATATATATATATATATATATATATATATATATATATATATATATATATATATATATATATATATATATGTCAGAACATTGTGAAAAAAGCCCAAGATGACGTCCTCAAATGTCTTGTTCTGTCCACAACTCAAAGATCTTCAGTTTCCTGTCCCAGAAGAGAGAAGAAACTAGAAAATATTCACATTTAACAAGCTGACATCACGGAAGTTTTTCCATAAAAAAATTACTCAAACTGATTAATCGATTATAAAAATAGTTGGCAATTAATTTAATAGTTGACAACTAATGGATTCATCTTTGCAGCTCTACTCTCCTGTGGCGTGAACGGATTAAATGTCTGCTAACGATCTGCTAACTTGTTTTTACGCGGAAACGTTCAGGTTTCTGACGGTCTCGTGTCTTGTTTTGTCTTGTAGTGGGCAGAGCGAGGATGTGAGCGCTTTGTCTGCTGTTCAGGTAAGCACAAAGAAAAATCAATGTAAGAGTCGTCTTCGCCTCTGCGTATTTGACGATGTAATCTTGTTTTGGTCCCAGCCAGTGACGTAGGAGCCCCTGAAGCAAGGTTTTCAAACTCAGTTTCACTACGAGCCAGACTGGAAAATAAAAATCACGTCCAGGCCCAGACGCGTAGAGTTTATTGACATGCTTTTATTTAATCAAAAAAGTCATATATCTTTGACTGTATTATTGCATGTGTCATATAGTCTTCCCAGGTACAGTTTGGTCGACATAAAGTCCTAAAAAAGTCAGCAAAACGTTACTCAGCCATCATAGAAAAAAAGCGCCAAAAAACGTTGGCAAAAGTGGCAAAAACTAGGTGGGCCAAAATGTATTGTGAACCTAAATTTATATGTGGGCCGGATCAGAATCTGGGAGGGGCCGGATTTGGCCCACGGGCCTTGAGTTTGACACGTGGAATTTATTTATTTTTTGATGCGTACGAGAAAGTATTTGGTGATCACTAGAACCCAATCTCAGACTTGCAAAAAGGATGCTAAAGAAGTACTGCTAACGCCATTCAGAGCACGAAATCAGTTAACAGTTACCTCATCATCTTTCAGTTTGTTGATGACACTGTCAGCTACATTTCGTTGCGTTTTCAGGAAGATTAATAGCCTCCTCGGCAGCCATCTAGGACTCCTACTCAGATTGGTTTCTTGTAGGAAATACAAAAGTATTTCGTGCTCACGAATATTTTTTTTTTTCGTGAGCACCAGAGAGTATATCATGCTTTCGAGATACGTTATGGTAAACACACGTATAAAGAAATAAATTTGCCATGTTTTGGGCCGTCTTTTCCCAGAAGAAAAGGACGTACAGGGTCAATAACAGCCAAACGCTGTCTACACAACATGCTCAGTTCAGTCTTTAAAGGCTGCACACAACAGTTACCTGTCCGTTACTCTCAACAGGAGGAAACGCTGGCATGGCAGCAGCTTATTCTGCCCGTCAGCTCGGGGTTCCTGCAACTATTGTTGTTCCAAATGTTACACCGAGCCCGACGGTGGAGCGGCTGAAGGACGAGGGCGCCACTGTCATCATCCACGGCAAGGTCAGTCAAACTCAACAGTCTTTAACGCTCACGTTTCCACAGAGATCCACTCATACAAGACAAGACAAGTGACCTTATTATCCTGCAAGGGGAAATTCATTTGGTCTTACACTTCCCCTCAAAAGAAAAAGTAAAGACTTTATATATAGTCAGTACGAACAATACGATATACAACACACACGTAAGAAAAGTTCTACGATAAAACTATTCCCAAAAAACATTGAAATACAGAGGACAGTAAGTAAAACATGAAGAATAAAGTGCTGACAGTGTGTTTTAAAAGAGAAGTCTTTAACTCTCCTGTTGTTCTGTTAAGAGTCCACATTTTGAGCATACATAGAAAACAAAGTAAGTTAAGGTGGATTCTAGTTTAATTTTGTGCACTTGTATTATTATAACTATTATTATTATTATTATTATTATTATTATTATTATTATTATTATTATTATTATTATTATTATGTTCTTGTTCTTCTGACTGAGACTGAAGTTGTGTGTTTCTGTCTCTCTTAGGCTCTGAATGAAAGCATTGAATACGGACAGCAGCTCGTAGCAAACAACCCCGGCTGGATATTCATCTCTCCCTTCGACGATCCGCTCATCTGGTGAGACAATCTCAGCCCGTCAGTCTTCCAGGGCTGTGAAGCATGTACATCAACATGTACTGTGCAGACATCTGTCACATCTGGCGTGACGAGTTGGGATCATCGATACCGATACTCGGCAGTTTGCTGATTATCTGTATCGGTGTTTAATTTGACTGATAACCGATGAAGTTAATTACTTAGTTACTTTGGCTCCGTTACAGCTCTGTTAGCAGTCTGCAACACCTGCAATAAACTGTTAGAACGTTTAGACTCCGGGAAGCTATATATATATATATATATATATTAGGGCTGTCAGTTTAACGCGTTATTAACGGCGTTAACGCAAATCCATTTTAATGCCGATAATTTTTTTAACGCACGAGTAACGCATAGAGAGAGCAACGGGATCTGTTAGTCCACTTCTTTAACTGTCTATGGCCACGCCATGTCCCGCCCTACGAAGCAGCTGATTGGTTTGGTTTAGGCATTTCACCGCGAGTGGTGAGGATAGTGGATTGGTCAGGGGATAGGACCTGAACAAATGGAGTTACGTTACCTTCGACGCCTGGCCAATAGTAGTGATTGAAGAGCGGGTCTTGTAATTTCCCAGACCGCAAACAAAACAGACACAAGCCTCGGCCGGTTTTAGCTTGCTAGCCGCGTAGCTTGTAGGCTCGTGACTGCGATTATCTTCAGAGCGAGCGAGTAGTGACTCTACAGTCAGTGAGAGAAACAAATGAGGCAGTACTACCTGTAGTACTATCTGCAGGACTATCTGCAGTACTATCTGCAATGGAACATCGAGGTAACAGCGTTACATTATGTGACAGATTATTATTTCCAAGTGTGAATGTTAGTGTGAAATTGAACATAACGTATATGACAATGTTGTTTTCAATAAAAAAAACAGTCACAAAGCAGCCGATCTACTTTTCCATGCTGATAAGAGAATTAAAATGAGAAAATATAATGGGACAAAAAGAAATCAAGGGACATTTAGAATAGATAAAAATGTGCGATTAATCGCGATTAAATATTGTAATCGCTTGACAGCACTAGTATCTTTTGGTATGCATTTCAGAAAAAAATGGTTAGGATTCAGGTGTAATTGCAAATGGTGATTAATCATGATTAATCCACTGAAAATTGTGATTAATTTGATTAAAAATTTTAATCATTTGACAGCCCTAATATATATATATATATATATATATATATATATATATATATATATATATATATATATATATATATATATATATAGAGAGAGATTATTTTGACTGTATATTGTGTTTAGTGTTTCAGTTCTATTACATACTTGCCTGTTTGTAATATTCCAAAAAGTTAATTTTGACTAAAAGATTTCCATTTTCACTGTAATTGCATATTGGTTACAAATATCGGTTATCGGTTTCATTAACCACAAAATAATCGGTATCGGTCCTGAGAAGGAGAAGAGAGAAGGAGGCGTGATGAGACAGATTCTTCTCCTCTACTCTAAAGGAAATGAAATTGTTTCAGGATGTGCAGACGGCCGATAGAAACGCCCGTCTCATCGTGTTGGTGCGGAGAACGGTTTCGGCAGCTAGATGAGGCATCGCTAGTCTCGCTTTGCCAGACTAGCGGAGGAAGGTCGGCGAGTCCACACAGCATTCCTGGATGGGAGAACAACGTGCTGTGGTTTATTGGCATTTCTTTAAACCAATCAGAATCATCGTGGGCGGCGCTAAGCTCCGGACGGAGCCGCGGTGCCTCTGCTAAATAGTCTCAGGAAGGAACTTGTTTTGGTGGAACATGTGTACGTTCAAAAGTAGTTTTAGTCAGATTGGACAGATAGTCTAGCTAGCTGTCTGGATTTACCCTGCAGAGATCTGAGGAGCAGTTAACCAGAGTCCTCACAAATCAGCCGGAGGTTAGAACGCCATCACAGAGACAGAAGAAGGAGACGGACATCCGGGGTCACCGGAGCGATCCTGGAAGTGGAAAGTCAAGGATATAGACAAACTGTGTCTAACTTTGAGATTTTATCAAATTATTCATTCACATACTACGTCACAGACAATAAAAATACTGATATCACAGGTGTCTCGTGATATGAAAAGCATTTTATAGCACACTTGCATTCAAAGAATTCTTAAGAAGGAAAGAAATTACTACATGCAAAAACATTGTTAAATTTAGAGAGAAAACATTTATTTTACTAACGTAACGTAATTTCCCCTATTCACCTGCAATCTCTCCTCTTCAAAAACCAAATCACATGTTTAAGACCTGTGTGTGTGTGTGTGTGTGTGTGTGTGTCTGTGTGTGTGTGTGTGTGTGTGTGTGTGTGTGCATGCGTGTGTGTGTGTTTGTCTGTGTGTGTGCGTGTGCGTGTGCGTGCGTGTGTGTGTGTGTGTGCGTGTGTGTGTGTGTGCAGGGAGGGCCACACGTCTCTGATGGCGGAGCTGAAGGAGGAGCTGATGGAGAAGCCCGGTGCGGTGGTGCTGTCGGTGGGGGGCGGGGGGCTGCTGAACGGGGTGGTGGAGGGGCTGCGAAGAGCCCACTGGGCTGACGTGCCCATCGTCGCCATGGAAACCCTGGGCGCACATAGCCTCAACGCAGCCATGACGGCCGGGGAGCTGGTCACTTTACCTGAAATCACCAGGTGATATAATCAGATAATTACATTATTCTCACAGTTTCATTTATTTTATTTACAAGGAAAACGAACATTAATCATTAATGTCAGTTAGATATTACATAACGGTTTATAGTAAGAACAAGAGAAACCTATCAGATATTACATAACGGTTTATAGTAAGAACAAGATGTTAGTAAGTTTTAACAGCAAACTTCTTGTAAGAACATTAATCTTCTGTTTGAATGAAAACACAGTGTGCTGATGGATAAATTGTGAAATATGACCATCCGGAGCTTAGTGCATAAGACGATTGTCTTAAATGCCAATAAACCAAAGTACATTTTTCTCCCATCCCAGCATGCTGTGTGGACTAGCCAGACCCTCCTCCACAGCTGTGTAGAGGAGGGTTTGGCATAGCGAGATTACGGCTGTGTCTCAAAGCGCCTACTTGCACACTTCAAACACTTAGTTTTAAGTATATAGTGGAGAAAATGCAAAACGTCAGTGCACTGAAAGTACCCGGATGACCCCCTAAAAACGGTCCAAAAGTTCAGTGAGGAACGGTGGACCCTAGTCGCACTAAACGGGCGCCATCTTGACTACAAAGCGGAAAGGGGAGGGACCAGGGACGTCGACCGGCAGCTGATTGGACGAACGCGTCACGTGCGTCTAGCTCTTCCGGATTTCACAACCAAGCTTAATGGCGGCCAGATGGCGGCTGGTTTGGAATACGATCTAGAATTTTACGAAAATAGTTCACCGAAACGTGTTTGTCTTCATTTCAGATCAACAAAGGTCAGTTTAAAAGATCTTCATCAGATTTTGAGAGGGTTAACTTTTCCTGCTGCAGATTTCCCACTGTGGTCAGAAAGAACAGAGGACACACACACACACGCACGCAGGCCCAGCTATTCTATTATAGAGGTCGATGCACACACCAACTTCTGGTCTGAAGTGTAAACGTAAGCTAAAGCTCTGCGTGGAGCCTCTGCAGGACCATTAATCAGACTTCAGTGTGTCAGACTGACCGTTCTCTGTCTCTCTCTGTCTTGTCCAGTGTGGCGACCACGCTGGGCCTGACGCGGGTGTCTGCACAGACGTTTAAACTGGTGGGCGAGCACACGGTTTTCTCTGAAGTCGTCACAGACCAGCAGGCTGTTCAAGCTGTCGAACACTTCGTAGGTGAGTACAACCTGCAGCTCAACACGACAGAGCAGCAAAGACTCATTACAGACTGAATCAATCGCCAACTGCTTTTTAAATGTGAATATTGTCCAGTTTCCTCCCTCTGCTGTGACAGTAATATCTTTGAGATGTGGACAAATCAACAAGTTGTGTAACGGTCCCAGTTTAGTTCAGGCACCAAATCTACTGAGTTAAGTTGATAATTGATGGCGGTTTGGGTTCAAATCAGAATTCACTTCCTGAAGGTTACCATGGTGACGCAGAATGTGACGTAGCTCTGTTTGTTCCCTAAAGTTAAAAAACTCCTTCCTTTTCTAACGGGACTTGAACCCCCGGTCTCCTGGTGAGAGTCCTGTGTATCCACAGTAATAATAATCAGTAGTTGCAGCCGTAGAGCAGATGTAAAGCATCCGCTGTGAGACTGACCTCCGTCCTGTTTTCTTCCCTCAGACGATGAGAAGGTTTTGGTGGAGCCGGCGTGCGGCGCCGCTCTGGCCGCCGTTTACAGCGGCGTCATCCGACGGCTGCAGGCGGAGGGGAAGCTGGCGCCGCGTCTGGGCCCCGTGGTCGTGGTGGTGTGCGGAGGAAACAACATCAGCATGGAGCAGCTGAGGAGTCTGAAGAAACATCTGGCGATGATCTAGCGTGACCACGTCTGTTCCTACGGACATCGTCTTTATATTTCTACAACTCTTCATTCACGTCTGTTCGTCCGTCAGATAAACTCGAGTTATAAACACAACTCTTCATTCCAGACTGTGAGACGCTCTGAGCTCGGAGCTTTTTAATGCTTTTATTATGCTTGTAAATTCTTATTGACGCTATTTGGCTGTTTAAAGGTGCGATATGTAATACTGACAGCTAGTGTTTAAAATAGTTACTGCAGTACAAATTCAAACGTTATCGTTACAGCTGTAGCGTGCTGGTTTACCTGGTTACAGGTATATCTGTGCTAACGTCACAGCTGTAGCGCGCTGGTTTACCTGTTTACAGGTATATCTGTACTAACGTTCCAGCTGTAGCGTGCTGGTTTATCTGTTTACAGGTATATCTGTACTTACGTTACAGCTGTAGCGTGCTGGTTTACCTGTTTACAGGTATATCTGTACTAACGTTACAGCTGTAGCGTGCTGGTTTACCTGTTTACAGGTATATCTGTGCTAACGTTACAGCTGTAGCGTGCTGGTTTACCTGTTTACAGGTATATCTGTACTAACGTTACAGCTGTAGCGTGCTGGTTTACCTGTTTACAGGTATATCTGTGCTAACGTCACAGCTGTAGCGCGCTGGTTTACCTGTTTACAGGTATATCTGTACTAACGTTCCAGCTGTAGCGTGCTGGTTTACCTGTTTACAGGTATATCTGTACTTACGTTACAGCTGTAGCGTGCTGGTTTACCTGTTTACAGGTATATCTGTACTAACGTTACAGCTGTAGCGTGCTAGTTTACATGTTTACAGGTATATCTGTGCTAACGTTACAGCTGTAGCGTGCTGGTTTACGTGTTTACAGGTATATCTGTGCTAACATTACAGCTGTAGCGTGCTGGGTTTACCTGTTTACAGGTATATCTGTGCTAACGTTACAGCTGTAGCGTGCTGGTTTACGTGTTTACAGGTATATCTGTGCTAACATTACAGCTGTAGCGTGCTGGGTTTACGTGTTTACAGGTATATCTGTACTAACGTTCCAGCTGTAGCGTGCTGGGTTTACCTGGTTACAGGTATATCTGTACTAACGTTACAGCTGTAGCGTGCTGGGTTTACGTGTTTACAGGTATATCTGTGCTAACATTACAGCTGTAGCGTGCTGGGTTTACGTGTTTACAGGTATATCTGTGCTAACATTACAGCTGTAGCGTGCTGGGTTTACCTGGTTACAGGTATATCTGTACTAACGTTACAGCTGTAGCTCGCTGGTTTACCTGTTTACAGGTATATCTGTACTAACGTTCCAGCTGTAGCGTGCTGGTTTACCTGGTTACAGGTATATCTGTGCTAACGTTGCAGCTGTAGCGTGCTGGTTTACCTGTTTACAGGTATATCTGTACTAACGTTCCAGCTGTAGCGTGCTGGTTTACCTGTTTACAGGTATATCTGTACTAACATTACAGCTGTAGCGTGCTGGGTTTACCTGTTTACAGGTATATCTGTGCTAACGTTGCAGCTGTAGCGTGCTGGGTTTACCTGTTTACAGGTATATCTGTACTAACGTTACAGCTGTAGCGTGCTGGTTTACCTGTTTACAGGTATATCTGTACTAACGTTACAGCTGTAGCGTGCTGGTTTACCTGGTTACAGGTATATCTGTGCTAACGTTGCAGCTGTAGCGTGCTGGTTTACCTGTTTACAGGTATATCTGTACTAACGTTACAGCTGTAGCGTGCTGGTTTACCTGTTTACAGGTATATCTGTGCTAACGTTGCAGCTGTAGCGTGCTGGGTTTACCTGTTTACAGGTATATCTGGCAACCCGGCCTGGCTGTCAGACTGGGCAGTTGATAACAACACACATTTCAAAAGGAGAAAATACTGGCGTTAGCATTGTTGTCAGAAAATAGTATAGTATTTCCTTAATATCTGATGACGAATTGGGGTCAGTTTTGGATTTATTACAGTAAATATTTTATTACATATTGGACCTTTGACGCTTATTTATGTTTTCATCGTTTGATGATGTTTTGAGTGAGCTGCTTTCTTTTCATTTTAAAACCTTGTGATGGGTGGACGACGTTTTTGACTAAATACCTCTTTCAGAAAAACAAAAACGTGAGAATAGAGTACACAGATACATTTAGTTTGTATTTGCATTTTGCGTGCTTGTATGTGGTTCTTTTGCTTTTGTATATTGAAATGTATTTTTTAAATGAATAAATTATATTTGTGAAATATATTGCCTAAAGATTCATTTTCTGCCTCAAACCTGTTCTCCTCCTGACTGCAGATAGCTTAACTACAGATGAACTCACTTCCTCACACATTGTCCCAGACAAGAGAGAGAGAGAGAGAGAGAGATTGTTGTCTTCTAGTAGAAGACAACAATCTCTCTCTCATACAGCTAAACGATGCATGAACAGCTCTGTATACCAGCGCTGCAGAGATGAATCAATTAGTTGTTAATGTGAGGGAAATGTCTTTGATCACGCTGTAATGAAATCACACTTGACCATATCATACGATACAATACCATACAACACGAGACAATACTAAATAATACAATACTATATCATACAATACGATATATGATATAATACAATACAATAAAATATAATACAATACAATATAATACAATACGGTACGATATAGTACGATATAATACAATACTATATAATACAATACGATACGATATAATACAATACTATATAATACAATACGATACGATATAATACAATACTATACAATACGATATAGTACGATATAATACAATACTATATAATACAATACAATATAATACAATACAATACTATATAATACAATACGATATAGTACGATATAATACAATACTATATAATACAATACGATACGATATAGTACGATATAATACAATACTATATAATACAATACTCTACAATACGATACGATATAGTACAATATAATACAATACTATATAATACAATATGATATGATATAATACAATACAATACTATACAATACGATATAGTACGATATAATGCAATACTATATAATACAATACGATACGATATAGTACGATATAATACGATACGATTGTTGTACATGTTGCATGGGACAAATTTAAGTTCAAGTTAATCTTGAATGTTGAACACAGTTTGCAGTGTAACACGGACACGTCGGACCAGTTAGTTGAGGTTGTTGCTGATGAAACGTTGCTTCTGTAGGTGCAGACGGTTCCCGGTGGGAATGTACCGGAGCAGGAGGGTCAGGGTGAGTCAGTCACTGCAGATCCAGCTGGAACTGGTCTGGCCCGGCACACGCTGCTTTCACAAGGTGTCTGGTCTACACGCAGCGGTGACATAACCACGGTCCTTACATAAAGGCATGTCCTAAAGGTGACAAAACATGTTTCAACAGGCATTGCTCATCAGGAACAGCTCACTGACTACTGCAGAGATCTTCAACAGGGGCCTCAGAGTAACACAATATACACTATATGTCTGAAAATATACAGTAACATCAAGCCAACCAATTATTTGTAAAGAGAAATCTTTTTTACACAACATTGATGATAGGTTTTCTGGCCTAAACCAATGGTGGAATGTAACTAAGTACATATACTCCAGTACTGTCCTTCAGTACCAAATGTTGAGGTACTTGTACTTTACTTGAGTCTTTTCTTTTCATGCCACTTTCTACTTCTACGCCGCTACATTTCAGAGAGAAATATTGTACTTTTTACTCCACTACATTCATCTGTTACAGCTTTAGTTACTAGTTACTTTACACATTAAGATTCCTGCACACAAAACACACGTAGTTTATAAAATCTGATGTTTTATTCTAAAGTAAACTAGCCGACAATATAACCACTACAATTCCAGCTGACATGATCAGACCATTTAACACACAGCTGGTTGTGTATGTGTGTGTATCTCTGTTTGTGTATGTGTGTGTGTGTGTGTGTGTGTGTGTGTGTGTGTGTGTGTGCGCGTGTATCTCTGTGTGTGTGTATGTCTGTGTGTGTATGTGTGTGTGTATCTCCGTGTGTGTGTGTGTATGTGTGTGTGTGTATGTCTGTGCCTGTGTGTGTGTGTGTGTATGTTTGTGCGTATGGGCGTGTGTGTGTGTTTGTATGTGTGTGTATCTGTGTGTGTATGTCTGTGTGTGTGTGTGCGCCTGTCTGTGTGTGTGTGTGTGTGTGTGTGCGCACGTCTGTCTGTCTTTCTGTCTTTGTGTGTGTGTGTGTGTGTGTGTGTATGTCTGTGTGTGTGTGTGTGTGTGCGCCTATCTGTGTGTGTGTGTGTGCGCCTGTCTGTGTGTGTGTGTGTGTGTGTGTGCGCGCCTGTCTGTGTGTGTGTGTGTGTGTCTGTCTGTCTGTCTGTCTTTCTGTCTTTGTGTGTGTGTCTCTGTGTGTGTGTGTGTGTGTGTCTCTGTGTGTGTGGGTGTCTCTGTGTGTGTGTGTGTGTGTGTGTACCATTAAACACTCAACTGTTTGGATCGTTTACATTTTCTACAATGTTTTAATACTTTAACTACATTTTACTGATGATAGTTACAGATTTTTCCTGAAGTAACATTTTCTATGCAGGACTTTAACTGTAACAGAGCATTTTATTTTTACAGTGTGGTATTAGTACTTTTACTTAGGTAAATAATCTGAATACTTCTTCCAGCTCTGCCTATAGGTAACGTAGCCATCTATTCACTGTTTCACTGTTACACATTTCAACATTAAAACATGATGTATAAATATGGGAATATGTCAACAATTATTTTAATAGCTTAGTATTTTTTTTGCACAATAAAAAAGTTATAAAGGCTTCAGGCTGTCCTACACATTTAAAATGCAACTTCATTTATACTGGTCAGGCAAGTATGCAAAGGAGGAGGATTTTGTCTCAGAACACATTCAATTATGAAGCATAAACTGGACAAACTGGAGGTCTATCTGAGCAAAATCTTACAGAAAAAATAACTAATTAACTTACTTTCTATTTCTTGACTTGTCAGGTCCAATTTCTTCCAATTAAGAACCATTTCTTTTCACGTTGTAACGAGATGTTTTCACGTTGTAACGAGATGTGTTCACGTTGTAACGAGATGTCTTCACGTTGTAACGAGATGTTTTCACGTTGTAACGAGATGTCTTCACGTAACGTGATCTTTTCACGTTGTAACGAGATCTTTTCACGTTGTAACGAGATGTGTTCACGTTGTAACGAGATGTGTTCACGTTGTAACGAGATGTCTTCACGTTGTAACGAGATGTCTTCACGTTGTAACGAGATGTGTTCACGTTGTAACGAGATGTGTTCACGTTGTAACGAGATGTCTTCACGTTGTAACGAGATGTTTTCACGTTGTAACGAGATGTTTTCACGTTGTAACGAGATGTCTTCACGTTGTAACGAGATGTCTTCACGTTGTAACGAGATGTCTTCACGTTGTAACGAGATGTCTTCACGTTGTAACAAGATGTTTTCACGTTGTAACGAGATGTTTTCACGTTGTAACGAGATGTTTTCACGTTGTAACGAGATGTTTTCACGTTGTAACGAGATATCTTCACGTTGTAACGAGATGTTTTCACGTTGTAACGAGATGTCTTCACGTTGTAACGAGATATCTTCACGTTGTAACGAGATGTTTTCACGTTGTAACGAGATGTTTTCACGTTGTAACAAGATGTTTTCACGTTGTAACGAGATCTTTTCACGTAACGTGATCTTTTCACGTTGTAACGAGATCTTTTCACGTTGTAACGAGATCTTTTCACGTTGTAACGAGATGTTTTCACGTAACGAGATGTTTTCACGTTGTAACGAGATGTCTTCACGTTGTAACGAGATGTTTTCACGTTGTAACGAGATGTTTTCACGTTGTAACGAGATGTTTTCACGTTGTAACGAGATGTTTTCACGTTGTAACGAGATATCTTCACGTTGTAACGAGATGTTTTCACGTTGTAACGAGATGTTTTCACGTAACGAGATGTTTTCACGTTGTAACGAGATGTTTTCACATTGTAACGAGATATCTTCACGTTGTAACGAGATGTTTTCACGTTGTAACGAGATCTTTTCACGTTGTAACGAGATGTTTTCACGTAACGAGATCTTTTCACGTTGTAACGAGATGTTTTCACGTAACGAGATGTTTTCACGTTGTAACGAGATGTTTTCACGTTGTAACGAGATCTTTTCACGTTGTAACGAGATGTTTTCACGTAACGAGATGTTTTCACATTGTAACGAGATGTTTTCACGTTGTAACGAGATGTTTTCACGTTGTAACGAGATATCTTCACGTTGTAACGAGATGTTTTCACGTTGTAACGAGATGTTTTCACGTAACGAGATGTCTTCACGTTGTAACGAGATGTTTTCACGTAACGAGATGTTTTCACGTTGTAACGAGATGTTTTCACATTGTAACGAGATATCTTCACGTTGTAACGAGATGTTTTCACGTTGTAACGAGATCTTTTCACGTTGTAACGAGATGTTTTCACGTAACGAGATCTTTTCACGTTGTAACGAGATGTTTTCACGTAACGAGATGTTTTCACGTTGTAACGAGATGTTTTCACGTTGTAACGAGATCTTTTCACGTTGTAACGAGATGTTTTCACGTTGTAACGAGATGTTTTCACGTTGTAACGAGATGTTTTCACGTTGTAACGAGATGTCTTCACGTTGTAACGAGATCTTTTCACGTTGTAACGAGATGTTTTCACGTTGTAACGAGATGTTTTCACGTTGTAACGAGATGTTTTCACGTTGTAACGAGATGTTTTCACGTTGTAACGAGATGTTTTCACGTTGTAACGAGATGTTTTCACGTTGTAACGAGATGTTTTCACGTTGTAACGAGATATCTTCACGTTGTAACGAGATGTTTTCACGTTGTAACGAGATGTTTTCACGTAACGAGATGTCTTCACGTTGTAACGAGATGTTTTCACGTAACGAGATGTTTTCACGTTGTAACGAGATGTTTTCACATTGTAACGAGATCTTTTCACGTTGTAACGAGATGTTTTCACGTAACGAGATGTTTTCACGTTGTAACGAGATGTTTTCACGTTGTAACGAGATGTTTTCACGTAACGAGATCTTTTCACGTTGTAACGAGATGTTTTCACGTAACGAGATGTTTTCACGTTGTAACGAGATGTTTTCACGTTGTAACGAGATCTTTTCACGTTGTAACGAGATGTTTTCACGTAACGAGATGTTTTCACATTGTAACGAGATGTTTTCACGTAACGAGATGTTTTCACATTGTAACGAGATGTTTTCACATTGTAACGAGATGTTTTCACGTTGTAACGAGATGTTTTCACGTTGTAACGAGATATCTTCACGTTGTAACGAGATATCTTCACGTTGTAACGAGATGTCTTCACGTTGTAACGAGATGTTTTCACGTTGTAACGAGATGTCTTCACGTTGTAACGAGATGTTTTCACGTTGTAACGAGATCTTTTCACGTTGTAACGAGATGTTTTCACGTTGTAACGAGATGTTTTCACGTTGTAACGAGATGTTTTCACGTTGTAACGAGATGTTTTCACGTTGTAACGAGATATCTTCACGTTGTAACGAGATCTTTTCACGTTGTAACGAGATGTTTTCACGTTGTAACGAGATGTTTTCACGTTGTAACGAGATGTTTTCACGTTGTAACGAGATGTTTTCACGTTGTAACGAGATGTTTTCACGTTGTAACGAGATGTTTTCACGTTGTAACGAGATGTTTTCACGTTGTAACGAGATATCTTCACGTTGTAACGAGATGTTTTCACGTTGTAACGAGATGTTTTCACGTAACGAGATGTCTTCACGTTGTAACGAGATGTTTTCACGTAACGAGATGTTTTCACGTTGTAACGAGATGTTTTCACATTGTAACGAGATATCTTCACGTTGTAACGAGATGTTTTCACGTTGTAACGAGATCTTTTCACGTTGTAACGAGATGTTTTCACGTAACGAGATGTTTTCACGTTGTAACGAGATGTTTTCACGTTGTAACGAGATGTTTTCACGTAACGAGATGTTTTCACGTTGTAACGAGATGTTTTCACGTTGTAACGAGATGTTTTCACGTTGTAACGAGATGTCTTCACGTTGTAACGAGATGTCTTCACGTTGTAACGAGATATCTTCACGTTGTAACGAGATGTCTTCACGTTGTAACGAGATGTTTTCACGTTGTAACGAGATGTTTTCACGTAACGAGATCTTTTCACGTTGTAACGAGATGTTTTCACGTAACGAGATGTTTTCACGTTGTAACGAGATGTTTTCACGTTGTAACGAGATCTTTTCACGTTGTAACGAGATGTTTTCACGTAACGAGATGTTTTCACATTGTAACGAGATGTTTTCACGTAACGAGATGTTTTCACATTGTAACGAGATGTTTTCACATTGTAACGAGATGTTTTCACGTTGTAACGAGATGTTTTCACGTTGTAACGAGATATCTTCACGTTGTAACGAGATATCTTCACGTTGTAACGAGATGTCTTCACGTTGTAACGAGATGTTTTCACGTAACGAGATGTTTTCACATTGTAACGAGATGTTTTCACATTGTAACGAGATATCTTCACGTTGTAACGAGATGTTTTCACGTTGTAACGAGATATCTTCACGTTGTAACGAGATATCTTCACGTTGTAACGAGATGTCTTCACGTTGTAACGAGATGTTTTCACGTTGTAACGAGATGTCTTCACGTTGTAACGAGATGTTTTCACGTTGTAACGAGATCTTTTCACATTGTAACGAGATGTCTTCACGTTGTAACGAGATGTCTTCACGTTGTAACGAGATGTCTTCACGTTGTAACGAGATGTTTTCACGTTGTAACGAGATCTTTTCACGTTGTAACGAGATGTCTTCACGTTGTAACGAGATGTTTTCACGTTGTAACGAGATGTTTTCACGTTGTAACGAGATGTCTTCACGTTGTAACGAGATGTTTTCACATTGTAACGAGATGTCTTCACGTTGTAACGAGATGTCTTCACGTTGTAACGAGATGTCTTCACGTTGTAACGAGATGTTTTCACGTTGTAACGAGATGTTTTCACGTTGTAACGAGATGTTTTCACGTTGTAACGAGATGTTTTCACGTTGTAACGAGATGTTTTCACGTTGTAACGAGATGTTTTCACATTGTAACGAGATGTTTTCACGTTGTAACGAGATGTTTTCACGTTGTAACGAGATGTTTTCACGTAACGAGATGTTTTCACATTGTAACGAGATGTTTTCACGTTGTAACGAGATGTTTTTACGTTGTAACGAGATGTTTTCACGTTGTAACGAGATGTTTTCACGTTGTAACGAGATGTTTTCACGTTGTAACGAGATGTTTTCACGTTGTAACGAGATGTTTTCACGTTGTAACGAGATGTTTTCACGTTGTAACGAGATGTTTTCACGTTGTAACGAGATGTTTTCACGTTGTAACGAGATGTCTTCACGTTGTAACGAGATGTCTTCACGTTGTAACGAGATGTTTTCACGTTGTAACGAGATGTTTTCACGTTGTAACGAGATGTTTTCACGTTGTAACGAGATGTTTTCACATTGTAACGAGATATCTTCACGTTGTAACGAGATGTCTTCACGTTGTAACGAGATGTTTTCACGTTGTAACGAGATGTTTTCACGTTGTAACGAGATGTTTTCACATTGTAACGAGATGTTTTCACGTTGTAACGAGATGTTTTCACGTTGTAACGAGATGTTTTCACGTTGTAACGAGATGTCTTCACGTTGTAACGAGATGTTTTCACGTTGTAACGAGATGTTTTCACGTTGTAACGAGATGTTTTCACGTTGTAACGAGATGTTTTCACGTTGTAACGAGATGTTTTCACGTTGTAACGAGATGTTTTCACGTTGTAACGAGATGTTTTCACGTTGTAACGAGATGTTTTCACATAACGAGATGTTTTCACGTTGTAACGAGATGTTTTCACATTGTAACGAGATGTTTTCACGTTGTAACGAGATGTCTTCACGTTGTAACGAGATGTTTTCACGTAACGAGATGTTTTCACGTTGTAACGAGATGTTTTCACGTTGTAACGAGATGTTTTCACGTTGTAACGAGATGTTTTCACGTTGTAACGAGATGTTTTCACGTTGTAACGAGATGTTTTCACGTTGTAACGAGATGTTTTCACATTGTAACGAGATGTTTTCACGTTGTAACGAGATGTCTTCACGTTGTAACGAGATGTCTTCACGTTGTAACAAGATATCTTCACGTTGTAACGAGATATCTTCACGTTGTAACGAGATGTTTTCACGTAACGAGATCTTTTCACGTAACGAGATCTTTTCACGTAACGAGATCTTTTCACGTAACGAGATCTTTTCACGTAACGAGATGTCTTCACGTTGTAACAAGATGTTTTCACGTTGTAACGAGATATCTTCACGTTGTAACGAGATGTTTTCACGTTGTAACGAGATGTCTTCACGTTGTAACGAGATATCTTCACGTTGTAACGAGATGTTTTCACGTTGTAACGAGATGTCTTCACGTTGTAACGAGATATCTTCACGTTGTAACGAGATATCTTCACGTTGTAACGAGATGTTTTCACGTTCTAACGAGATGTCTTCACGTTGTAACAAGATGTTTTCACGTTGTAACGAGATGTCTTCACGTTGTAACGAGATGTTTTCACGTTGTAACGAGATGTCTTCACGTTGTAACGAGATGTTTTCACGTTGTAACGAGATGTCTTCACGTTGTAACGAGATGTTTTCACGTTGTAACGAGATGTCTTCACGTTGTAACGAGATGTCTTCACGTTGTAACGAGATGTTTTCACGTTGTAACGAGATGTCTTCACGTTGTAACGAGATGTCTTCACGTTGTAACGAGATGTTTTCACGTTGTAACGAGATGTCTTCACGTTGTAACGAGATATCTTCACGTTGTAACGAGATGTCTTCACGTTGTAACGAGATGTTTTCACGTTGTAACGAGATGTTTTCACGTTGTAACGAGATGTTTTCACATAACGAGATGTTTTCACGTTGTAACGAGATGTTTTCACATTGTAACGAGATGTTTTCACGTTGTAACGAGATGTCTTCACGTTGTAACGAGATGTTTTCACGTAACGAGATGTTTTCACGTTGTAACGAGATGTTTTCACGTTGTAACGAGATGTTTTCACGTTGTAACGAGATGTTTTCACGTTGTAACGAGATGTTTTCACGTTGTAACGAGATGTTTTCACGTTGTAACGAGATGTTTTCACATTGTAACGAGATGTTTTCACGTTGTAACGAGATGTCTTCACGTTGTAACGAGATGTCTTCACGTTGTAACAAGATATCTTCACGTTGTAACGAGATATCTTCACGTTGTAACGAGATGTTTTCACGTAACGAGATCTTTTCACGTAACGAGATCTTTTCACGTAACGAGATCTTTTCACGTAACGAGATCTTTTCACGTAACGAGATGTCTTCACGTTGTAACAAGATGTTTTCACGTTGTAACGAGATATCTTCACGTTGTAACGAGATGTTTTCACGTTGTAACGAGATGTCTTCACGTTGTAACGAGATATCTTCACGTTGTAACGAGATGTTTTCACGTTGTAACGAGATGTCTTCACGTTGTAACGAGATATCTTCACGTTGTAACGAGATATCTTCACGTTGTAACGAGATGTTTTCACGTTGTAACGAGATGTCTTCACGTTGTAACAAGATGTTTTCACGTTGTAACGAGATGTCTTCACGTTGTAACGAGATGTTTTCACGTTGTAACGAGATGTCTTCACGTTGTAACGAGATGTTTTCACGTTGTAACGAGATGTCTTCACGTTGTAACGAGATGTTTTCACGTTGTAACGAGATGTCTTCACGTTGTAACGAGATGTCTTCACGTTGTAACGAGATGTTTTCACGTTGTAACGAGATGTCTTCACGTTGTAACGAGATGTCTTCACGTTGTAACGAGATGTTTTCACGTTGTAACGAGATGTCTTCACGTTGTAACGAGATATCTTCACGTTGTAACGAGATGTCTTCACGTTGTAACGAGATGTTTTCACGTTGTAACGAGATGTCTTCACGTTGTAACAAGATGTTTTCACGTTGTAACGAGATGTCTTCACGTTGTAACGAGATGTCTTCACGTTGTAACGAGATGTCTTCACGTTGTAACGAGATGTTTTCACGTTATAACGAGATGTCTTCACGTTGTAACAAGATGTCTTCACGTTGTAACGAGATGTCTTCACGTTGTAACGAGATATCTTCACGTTGTAACGAGATATCTTCACGTTGTAACGAGATCTTTTCACATTGTAACGAGATGTTTTCACGTAACGAGATGTTTTCACGTAACGAGATCTTTTCACGTAACGAGATATCTTCACGTTGTAACGAGATATCTTCACGTTGTAACGAGATATCTTCACGTTGTAACGAGATCTTTTCACGTTGTAACGAGATATCTTCACGTTGTAACGAGATATCTTCACGTTGTAACGAGATGTTTTCACGTTGTAACGAGATGTCTTCACGTTGTAACGAGATGTTTTCACGTTGTAACGAGATGTTTTCACGTTGTAACGAGATATCTTCACGTTGTAACGAGATGTCTTCACGTTGTAACGAGATGTTTTCACGTTGTAACGAGATCTTTTCACGTTGTAACGAGATGTTTTCACATTGTAACGAGATATCTTCACGTTGTAACGAGATGTCTTCACGTTGTAACGAGATCTTTTCACGTAATGAGATGTTTTCACGTTGTAACGAGATATCTTCACGTTGTAACGAGATGTTTTCACGTAACGAGATGTTTTCACGTTGTAACGAGATGTCTTCACGTTGTAACGAGATGTTTTCACGTTGTAACGAGATGTCTTCACGTTGTAACGAGATGTGTTCACGTTGTAACGAGATGTCTTCACGTTGTAACGAGATATCTTCACGTTGTAACGAGATATCTTCACGTTGGAACGAGATATCTTCACGTTGTAACGAGATGTTTTCACGTTGTAACGAGATCTTTTCACGTAACGAGATGTTTTCACGTTGTAACGAGATGTTTTCACGTTGTAACGAGATGTCTTCACGTTGTAACGAGATCTTTTCACGTTGTAACGAGATCTTTTCACGTAACGAGATGTTTTCACGTTGTAACGAGATGTTTTCACGTAACGAGATGTTTTCACGTTGTAACGAGATGTTTTCACGTTGTAACGAGATGTTTTCACGTTGTAACGAGATCTTTTCACGTTGTAACGAGATGTTTTCACATTGTAACGAGATATCTTCACGTTGTAACGAGATGTCTTCACGTTGTAACGAGATCTTTTCACGTAATGAGATGTGTTCACGTTGTAACGAGATATCTTCACGTTGTAACGAGATGTTTTCACGTAACGAGATGTTTTCACGTTGTAACGAGATGTCTTCACGTTGTAACGAGATGTTTTCACGTTGTAACGAGATGTCTTCACGTTGTAACGAGATGTGTTCACGTTGTAACGAGATGTCTTCACGTTGTAACGAGATATCTTCACGTTGGAACGAGATATCTTCACGTTGTAACGAGATGTTTTCACGTTGTAACGAGATCTTTTCACGTAACGAGATATCTTCACGTTGTAACGAGATGTCTTCACGTTGTAACGAGATGTTTTCACGTTGTAACGAGATGTTTTCACGTTGTAACGAGATGTTTTCACGTTGTAACGAGATGTTTTCACGTTGTAACGGGATGTTTTCACGTTGTAACGAGATGTTTTCACGTTGTAACGAGATGTCTTCACGTTGTAACGAGATCTTTTCACGTTGTAACGAGATCTTTTCACGTAACGAGATGTTTTCACGTTGTAACGAGATGTTTTCACGTTGTAACGAGATGTCTTCACGTTGTAACGAGATGTCTTCACGTTGTAACGAGATGTTTTCACGTTGTAACGAGATGTCTTCACGTTGTAACAAGATGTTTTCACGTTGTAACGAGATGTCTTCACGTTGTAACGAGATGTCTTCACGTTGTAACGAGATGTCTTCACGTTGTAACGAGATGTTTTCACGTTATAACGAGATGTCTTCACGTTGTAACAAGATGTCTTCACGTTGTAACGAGATGTCTTCACGTTGTAACGAGATATCTTCACGTTGTAACGAGATATCTTCACGTTGTAACGAGATCTTTTCACATTGTAACGAGATGTTTTCACGTAACGAGATGTTTTCACGTAACGAGATCTTTTCACGTAACGAGATATCTTCACGTTGTAACGAGATATCTTCACGTTGTAACGAGATATCTTCACGTTGTAACGAGATCTTTTCACGTTGTAACGAGATATCTTCACGTTGTAACGAGATATCTTCACGTTGTAACGAGATGTTTTCACGTTGTAACGAGATGTCTTCACGTTGTAACGAGATGTTTTCACGTTGTAACGAGATGTTTTCACGTTGTAACGAGATATCTTCACGTTGTAACGAGATGTCTTCACGTTGTAACGAGATGTTTTCACGTTGTAACGAGATCTTTTCACGTTGTAACGAGATGTTTTCACATTGTAACGAGATATCTTCACGTTGTAACGAGATGTCTTCACGTTGTAACGAGATCTTTTCACGTAATGAGATGTTTTCACGTTGTAACGAGATATCTTCACGTTGTAACGAGATGTTTTCACGTAACGAGATGTTTTCACGTTGTAACGAGATGTCTTCACGTTGTAACGAGATGTTTTCACGTTGTAACGAGATGTCTTCACGTTGTAACGAGATGTGTTCACGTTGTAACGAGATGTCTTCACGTTGTAACGAGATATCTTCACGTTGTAACGAGATATCTTCACGTTGGAACGAGATATCTTCACGTTGTAACGAGATGTTTTCACGTTGTAACGAGATCTTTTCACGTAACGAGATGTTTTCACGTTGTAACGAGATGTTTTCACGTTGTAACGAGATGTCTTCACGTTGTAACGAGATCTTTTCACGTTGTAACGAGATCTTTTCACGTAACGAGATGTTTTCACGTTGTAACGAGATGTTTTCACGTAACGAGATGTTTTCACATTGTAACGAGATGTTTTCACGTTGTAACGAGATGTTTTCACGTTGTAACGAGATGTTTTCACGTTGTAACGAGATCTTTTCACGTTGTAACGAGATGTTTTCACATTGTAACGAGATATCTTCACGTTGTAACGAGATGTCTTCACGTTGTAACGAGATCTTTTCACGTAATGAGATGTTTTCACGTTGTAACGAGATATCTTCACGTTGTAACGAGATGTTTTCACGTAACGAGATGTTTTCACGTTGTAACGAGATGTCTTCACGTTGTAACGAGATGTTTTCACGTTGTAACGAGATGTCTTCACGTTGTAACGAGATGTGTTCACGTTGTAACGAGATGTCTTCACGTTGTAACGAGATATCTTCACGTTGTAACGAGATATCTTCACGTTGGAACGAGATATCTTCACGTTGTAACGAGATGTTTTCACGTTGTAACGAGATCTTTTCACGTAACGAGATATCTTCACGTTGTAACGAGATGTCTTCACGTTGTAACGAGATGTTTTCACGTTGTAACGAGATGTTTTCACGTTGTAACGAGATGTTTTCACGTTGTAACGAGATGTTTTCACGTTGTAACGAGATGTTTTCACGTTGTAACGAGATGTTTTCACGTTGTAACGAGATGTCTTCACGTTGTAACGAGATCTTTTCACGTTGTAACGAGATCTTTTCACGTAACGAGATGTTTTCACGTTGTAACGAGATGTTTTCACGTTGTAACGAGATGTCTTCACGTTGTAACGAGATGTCTTCACGTTGTAACGAGATGTTTTCACGTAATGAGATGTTTTCACGTTGTAACGAGATATCTTCACGTTGTAACGAGATGTTTTCACGTTGTAACGAGATGTTTTCACGTTGTAACGAGATGTCTTCACGTTGTAACGAGATGTCTTCACGTTGTAACGAGATATCTTCACGTTGTAACGAGATATCTTCACGTTGGAACGAGATATCTTCACGTTGTAACGAGATGTTTTCACGTTGTAACGAGATCTTTTCACGTAACGAGATGTTTTCACGTTGTAACGAGATGTTTTCACGTTGTAACGAGATGTCTTCACGTTGTAACGAGATGTCTTCACGTTGTAACGAGATGTTTTCACGTTGTAACGAGATGTCTTCACGTTGTAACGAGATGTTTTCACGTTGTAACGAGATGTTTTCACGTTGTAACGAGATCTTTTCACGTAACGAGATGTTTTCACGTTGTAACGAGATGTTTTCACGTTGTAACGAGATGTCTTCACGTTGTAACGAGATGTCTTCACGTTGTAACGAGATGTTTTCACGTTGTAACGAGATATCTTCACGTTGTAACGAGATGTCTTCACGTTGTAACGAGATATCTTCACGTTGTAACGAGATCTTTTCACGTTGTAACGAGATGTCTTCACGTTGTAACGAGATGTTTTCACATTGTAACGAGATGTCTTCACGTTGTAACGAGATGTCTTCACGTTGTAACGAGATGTCTTCACGTTGTAACGAGATATCTTCACGTTGTAACGAGATGTCTTCACGTTGTAACGAGATATCTTCACGTTGTAACGAGATGTTTTCACGTTGTAACGAGATGTCTTCACGTTGTAACGAGATGTTTTCACGTAACGAGATGTCTTCACGTTGTAACGAGATGTCTTCACGTTGTAACGAGATGTCTTCACGTTGTAACGAGATGTCTTCACGTTGTAACGAGATATCTTCACGTTGTAACGAGATGTCTTCACGTTGTAACGAGATGTCTTCACGTTGTAACGAGATGTTTTCACGTTGTAACGAGATGTCTTCACGTTGTAACGAGATGTCTTCACGTTGTAACGAGATGTTTTCACGTTGTAACGAGATGTCTTCACGTTGTAACGAGATGTTTTCACGTTGTAACGAGATGTTTTCACGTTGTAACGAGATGTTTTCACGTTGTAACGAGATGTTTTCACGTTGTAACGAGATCTTTTCACGTAACGAGATGTTTTCACGTTGTAACGAGATGTTTTCACGTTGTAACGAGATGTCTTCACGTTGTAACGAGATCTTTTCACGTTGTAACGAGATCTTTTCACGTAACGAGATGTTTTCACGTTGTAACGAGATCTTTTCACGTTGTAACGAGATATCTTCACGTTGTAACGAGATCTTTTCACGTTGTAACGAGATCTTTTCACGTAACGAGATCTTTTCACGTTGTAACGAGATGTCTTCACGTTGTAACGAGATATCTTCACGTTGTAACGAGATATCTTCACGTTGTAACGAGATCTTTTCACGTAACGAGATCTTTTCACGTTGTAACAAGATCTTTTCACGTTGTAACGAGATCTTTTCACGTTGTAACGAGATGTCTTCACGTTGTAACGAGATGTCTTCACGTTGTAACGAGATCTTTTCACGTTGTAACGAGATGTCTTCACGTTGTAACGAGATCTTTTCACATTGTAACGAGATCTTTTCACGTTGTAACGAGATCTTTTTACGTTGTAACGAGATCTTTTCACGTTATCACGTATTGTTAAGATGAGGATTTTGCAGCAGCACACATCCAATTATTGGGCGTGTTTTCTCCAATCAAACTGGATGTTTATCTGAGGAAAATCTTAAAGAAACTATTACTGAAGCCAACTTAACTTACTTTCTATTTCTTGACTTGTCAGGTCCCATTTCTTCTTACTTGGCCCCTGGCAGATTTTGATCTGGCCGCATTTCAATTTACGTTCACAGTAACGTTTGCCGCTGCCTAGATGTTCGCCAAAGACAGGAAACTGTTTTCAAACTCCAATTACGCGACACTCAAAACAGAATTGGACTCAAACCAACTTTGAGACTCAGAAATTCCCCCAAAACCAGAGTTTTCAGGCTGTGAAACAGGTTGTTGTAAATGTTAGCTTCGTTTTGCTTTACTTGGTAAACTACGATGGCTAAGGAACTTTTTGCTGTCTTTTGTTGGACTTTATGTCGACCAAAGTTCAACAAAAGTCGAAAACGATTGACAAAAAAGCAACAAAACATCGCAAAAAACGACAATGTTTCAAAAAAGTGACAGAAAAAGCAACAAAAGTCAATAAACTCTACACGTCTGGACTTTAACGTGAATCTCTTTTCCAGCGTGGCCTTTAGGGGGAAACTGTCTTAACACCTCAGAGATCTCAGGGCATTTTAACATATCTTCTTAAATTTACCTTTTGAAGTTATTTGTATATAACTGTGTTTCATATCAAAATGTTCAGAACAAACTCAGCTTTCAGTATCGTGATGCCCAAATCTGTCCCAGAGCAACGTGTAAAGAGATAATTTGGCACTAAA
Source organism: Gymnocephalus cernua (assembly GCA_023631565.1). Lineage (NCBI taxonomy): Eukaryota > Metazoa > Chordata > Actinopteri > Perciformes > Percidae > Gymnocephalus > Gymnocephalus cernua. The sequence goes on along the minus strand of CM042425.1, from coordinate 115,944 downwards.
GCTGAAACGTTTGCTTTTTGAAATTCCTCAAATCTCTTTTAACTTATGTGTTGTACGAATTGTTTGGGTGCTTGAAATGAGTTCACCAAAGTCTTCAGGTTCACAAAGTAGTGTTAATATACAAGTCGGGTTAAACTATCGGCCTCGACTGGGTCAACTTCTGTTGAATAAAGATGACCTGACCTAAAACAGACGGTGGAGTATGTGCTGTAAAGCAGGAGAATGAAATGTGTACATGAAGACATTTCTTTATTGTGACACAGAAATCTCAAATGCCATCTGATTCTTTACATCTGTATAATCCATTTTTAGATATGTTACGTTTCTGATGTGCAGAGGTAAGACAGTAAAAGTTAAGTTAATGCAACCATAAATAATTGTAATAAATATCAAGTCAATGTACAGCACACATTTTTATCGCAACACCTCTTTGTATGGACAAGTCCTTTTTATAACCTCCTCCACCCCCCCGCCGGCCGGAGGAGGAAGTAGAGGAGAGAGCGTCCCCGTTAGCAGCGGTATGTCACCTTTCAAAACAACTCAACCAAAGATCGCAAGCAACTCAACAACCTCAGGATGCATCAGATATCGAGTCGGTCGTGTTTTTCAGTTCCAATCCAAGTAAAATGGTGATTTTACTCACAAGAAAACATGTTTCACCATGAGTAAGATTGAATCCATCTGAGTACAAGACAAAAGGTGATATGAGTACTGGTTGTTTCCAAAAAATCCATAAAAAATAACACAACAAACCGGATATCCAACAGACATCGCCTGGTTTGCTTCATTTCTTTTTTTTTTTAATCTTTTGTTGGAAGAAAGTAGTGCAAACAAAAAAAATCATAAAGGTGAAATGAATTAGCAATTCATAAAAACTGCTATCAAACATAACTTCAGTCTATTTACATTTTTTTTTTTTAAATCTCTCCACAATTTCATTTTTACGCAGCTAAACATTTGGTTATGGCTCAACTGAAACATGAAAGAAAACCAGCAGAAAAACAATGAAAAGGCAAGTTAACCCGCCGCCCCTCCCCCAGTGTGTACATGGGTATAGATTGCTGTAGATTGTGTATTTTGGGGACGGGGGACGGGGGGGAGGGGGTGTTGCACATTCAGTAGCAGTAGCACACAAACAAAGTAGGAGTGCAGCTCATGGCTGAATCTCAGGTCTCTTATCTGATATCTCCTCACTTCTCGCTCGAACCGGAAGTCATTCTGGCCGTCTCAAAGCTCTTATTCCTGCCCTGAGGAGGGAGGATGGAGGAGGGATCTCTAAGGAGCTAGGGTACAGAGAGCAGCCTTCCTGGAAGGCGTGCAGCTGAAAGCCGTTGCTGACGAATACACGAGACGCTTCAGAGGAAAGGACGTCTCATCCCTCTAAAGACACATTTCCTTGTTTCCTCCCTCCTCGCAGGATTTCCTCGCGTCTCTCCCGTGCTTCCTCGGTGGGACGGACCACGACGCGAGGAAGGGAAGGAAGTGAAGGAAACGCGGTTGCAATTTTAGAACCTGAGACGTAGCCCGTGAGAAATAGCATCTCCTTCCAGTTTTCAGAAACCTGAAACGCTCTCGTTATCGTCCGATCTACCTGACCTAACATGCCGCCAAAGCTACTCGACAAATCAAAGAGCAATTTCATAAACTAAGAGATTAATATGACTTTTTACATGACTTAAATACCCTCTCTTCAGAGATTTGGATGAAATGTTTTCAGTTTATATAGGCATAAATTAGTTTGTCCATTAGCAGTTCGTTTTTTTTAAACAGGCAGTTAACTACATAATATCCTGTACAGCACATCTTCGCCGCCGCCGACGTCGTGTTCAAAAATAGGCAGAGTCACGCATTTCCTTTTTTTTTCAGCTAGTAGTACCTCCGTCTCAGGCCACATCTACACCACTACCCTTTCATTTTTAAGAGGTGTTTTGAGACCAAAACAATCTCCGTCCACACAAGTTTCAGCTCCAGTAGCAGAATTAATCTGCGTCCGTATTACACGTCTGACATCACGTATCACATGACCATTCACACACACCGGGCATGTGCGTGGCGGTGTAAACAGGAAGCAGATTGTCTGACGTTACTCTGCAGTTGAAGATAATTGATGTAGAAGTTAAAAAATACAGAAAATACTTTGGAGAAAGAAGAATGACGATGAAAAGTAGTAGCAGTGATTTATTATGTTGGAGCGATGACGAGGTGGAACTGTGACTGAAAGGTCTGGAAGCTAACTAACAGATAAGACTGACTGACGTGCGTCCTCGTTTCCAAAGGTCTCTGTTTCAGGGGCTCGGAAACGCCGCAGGAGTGTGGATGTGAGACGTAAACATGGCACAAGATATTCGTTTTTTAAACCAAAAGGTAGTAGTGTAGATGTAGCCTCAAACATCAGATCATTCTATGGAAAAATCAGGGTTTTCTCTTCACATGCAACCAGCATCACCCTCTGGAGAGACAGCGAAGGCATGTTTCTGAACATCACCCCACAGAGCGAGGCAGCTGGGTAGTAACAGTAGAAGAGAACAGTTTGGTTGTTGCTTTTTACAGTTTTGCAGCTAATAGTTTTGCTGAGACCGAGCTTTCGACACTGAATTGTTCCCGCAGAAAGAGGGTTGAGCAATTATGAATTCAATTTGAAACTGTAACTGTAAAAGTGCAGCTCTGAAGTCATCCTATTTTAGTTTAAATTCACAGAACTTGACTGAACCTTGTTACTGTTCAAGAGAAGGGAAAACAAATACAGAAATCTGTGTCACAGTTGGATCACTTCAACGCCATCCACAAACTCAGTGCAACCAGAACAGACGCCCGTCAACAGCGCCAGATTATCTTCCCTGAATTCTTCACAAGAAATCAAATGTCAAACATAAATGTGAAAGAAAGTATTTGTGTAAACCATTTAAAAAAAAGGAAGCAGGGATAAACATGCAAATCATTTATAGCCACCTGAAATCAAATGAAATTAAATGCGTGGTTGTTAGAGCAGCGGCGTTTAAAGAGAGGTGGTCTGTCTCAGAGGAAGGTCCGGGGGTAGAAGGGGGGTCAGGGATATATACGCTTGGGAACATGGGGGCGTCAAGTGGTCTTAGCCGCTGAGAGGGTCCTCGCGGTAGTGGATGGCGTATCGCAGTTTCTCCAGCATCACGTCTAGAGAGGTGTACTGGGGCAGTTTCACCATGAACATACAGGTCTCCACGCGGATGTAGCGCGAGTCGGGCTGACCTGGAGAGAAGACGACAAAACAGGAAGCTTCTTTACCACACAATCACCTACAATCACCTACAGTACTTATGAGGCTTTAGCGTTCGTCCTGCAAAGAGGAATTTTTGGCGCCCCACACAAAGGACCCCCACAATCCCCCACTTATGTGTCCCCCCAAAGGTCCATTCTGAGCCAGGAGAAACCCTGGTCTGGTTATGTAGGTTTACCACTGGAGTTTTA
>CM042425.1:32500-107500 GCA_023631565.1 Gymnocephalus cernua | reverse complement strand
AGCATTTTAACCGCTGGGTTTAATCCAGCTACTAGCTAACGGTAACGTGGCGTCCCGTGCAGCCATGATTCTGGAAAAATAAATGAAATAAAATTAAAAAAAAGAGTCAGGCACCGAAATCAGGCACCGAAAGTTTCGTTCTTATTTGGTCTCGTTACTACGATTTACGTCGGAACCGTTTCGAATATAAGACAATCCCACTTTTTCAGACATATATTAACAGAAAAAAAAGAAATCCCTGTATATTCGGGCCAATATGTTTGCCTTGTTGAGAAGACCAACAGTGTCCAGGACATTCTGAGAGGACGTCAGATCCAGAAACAGCTTACCTTGTTACGGTTGGCTGCAGCGCTGGGGCAGGGGAGCAGCAGGGAAAGAGCCGAACTCTGCAACTCCTTACACACCTGCCACAGGAAATGCCTGAAGGAGCCACCTGGAGAGACAGAATCATCAAAGCTAGTTAGCTCGGAAAATGTCAAATAATGTCAAAGTCTGCAGGGCGGTACAGAAAGAAAGACGCAAAGGAGAAATTCTAACTTGTGCCATGAACTTCCTCTCCAGTGAAGCGGATGTTGAAGGCGTAGGTCGGGTCTCCTCCGCTCGCCAGTTTCACACACAGCTGGGACGACGGCACGCAGGCTAGCTGGCGCGCTGCCTGGCAGAAATACGTGTTCTCCGACGATCTGATCTCACCTGACGGGCAAAAATGCCAGAGAGTTAGAAAGAACGTGTGCAAAGAGCCAGTGCAAGTAAATCAAATGGAAAACAATGAACTAGTGAAAGGAAAGCGTACCTCCAACAATCTCCAGAGGGTCCAGCGTAATCTCTGGGGCGGCGTGGTCAGCTGTCCGCTGTACTGTGGCATTCAGTACTCTGTTCATTACAGTCACCTTAGTGTCGTAGAAGTTCAGACCTGTAACCGGCGGAGAAAGCAGGTGATCGAGTGTAAATGATAACATCTGATCAGAAATCTGTGCTTTAACAAGGCAGGTTTACAACAAAAGGTCCAAACACTGATACAGTCACACCGACTTGGCCCCATTACGCCCCCTTGACGCGTTACATCCTGTTTACCTTTGGCCTCACATAACAGCGACGCAATGCTGTTCTGATAGGTGTGTGTCTGTCTCAGCTCCACCAGCGGCAGGAAGAAACTCTCCAGGGTGTTGTTGAGGGACTGCAGCAGAGCAAAACGCAAGCGCATGCTCTCCACGGGCACGTCTGAAAACACACGCAATATACAAGATGACAAAACAACTGAGCAAGTGTGACTTGCAGTATGACACATATATACATATACGCGTATGCATGTAACAACATAGATGACAGTGTGCATTAGGGCTGTCAAAACGGGCTAAAAATGACGAAATAATGTTATACATTACGTAAAACTTTATGTATAAACTTTATTTAAACATTGTAGACCTCTCTCCTTCTCTTTCTGGAGCGTTCAGGAGGCAGGAAATGACGTGGATTACACCGCGATCATAAACAACCAAGTCTCTCGCCGGCGTTTTTGGTGTCATCTCTTACCGACAGAAGTCTCTCCAGTTAGGCATTTTCGTTTGTGTCTTTGTGGCGTCTTCTATTTCACCCTCGTCATCAACACCCTACTGCTCGCTGTGAGATCTCTTGTCAACCCGTGGGCTCAACCAGACAGGGAGCTGATGTTTAACCCACGTGAGAACGCACGAGGCGCTAGAGCTGCTTTTCTTCCCCGACAATATTTGAAAATAAATTTTAATATTTGAATGTCTGTTTTGTTTTTTCCAATTCAAATTTATATTTATTTATATATTTTAATATTCGTTGACAGCTAGTGTGCATTGAATTCAAACAACAATATTACTGGAAGACAGACAGAAACAAACGAGTGTTTTTTACTCACTGAGCAGGCAGGCCACTCGGGGGTCCGCAGTGTCTCCGGGGTCCAGGTACACTTCATGGGGGTGCAGTCGGGCGGGTGTGATGGCCAGGTGACGGCACAGCCGGTTGATGTACTGGACCAATGCCACGTCCATTTCCAAATTCCACTTCCTGCAGGCCTTCTGGGCGTGCCGAGTGTCTATACAGGTGCACCTGGTACAGAGGACAGCTGCTGTTAAACACACAGACCTCCCACAATGCTTAGTCACTCATATTTAAACAGTAACAATTACCAATGGCGTTTGGACGTGCGATACACTCAACGTCTACACCATCTACTATGTCTGGAGTGTTTTTAAATTGGACTAGCTTCACACATTTTAACACTGGGAAAAGTCTCTCATTGTGCAACTGTATTTTATAAAAACAAACATACATAAATAAATCTGATTCAATCGGCAGATACTCATCATTATACAACAAGTAGATCCGAGCAGGCAATCTGATTGGACAAGTAGACATTTAGAACGTGCTCAAATCAGCATGACAGCAGATCAGGCTCATCACTAAACATATTACTCAGTGTTCAGAGTTGAATCAAAAACTGTTTCTGAAACATTTGTATTCATGAAAATAAATCACGAAACACTCCAACATATTTATATGAAGTGACTCATTGGATCAAACGACTCTTTGTTACAACGCTTTATTGGAAATGTTTGGATCACATCAGCTGCGGCGCTGACACAGAGCTCATGTTATGTTAACAATAGCTGCTAAATGTGAAGTTCGCCAACGTACAGGAGATAAATCTGTAGACAGATTCAAAAAAGTTACAACACGACTGAGCTAGCAAGCAGTTTAGTGTTGTGTGGTATTTATTCAGTTTGGGAAATCCCACGATCTTTACTTAGCTAGCATTAGCTTAATTTAGCTGGCTGACTGAACAGGAAGGGACCAGAAATCGTCTCTGCTGCTTTTTTTCCCCATTTTAAGAGCAAATTTGCCACACAATATGAATACAGTTTGATTATAACGTTTGTTGGTAACCGTTGTTGTATAATCACAACATAACGTACACTGGAGGGTGTGATTGGTGAGTTTTCTATTTGCAAGTACAGGAAAAAGGCACATGTCATGTTACGTTACACTAACATGACTAGTGTGTGACATGACAACATGTTCTGGTGCCAGACAGCTCGTGAATGTGACAGTATTCGAGTTACAGCCGTCAGAGTGCTGCTCATGACCTTTCCCGGGCCTCACCTTTCCAAGTGGAGGTCGTAACCACATGCCAGAATCGCCCTCCAGACACTACGGATGTCCTGCTTGGCACGGTCAACGGCAAATTTATGGAAGCCTTCCAGTGTCAGGTACTTCTCCTCTGGGACTAAATAAGACAGAGTGGTACAGTATGTGAGGCAGCTGGGTTTCACAACACGACTCACATTTACTCTCGTTAGGTAGTAGAGCTTCTAGACTAGACCATTCCGTCTGACCATCAGTAAAAACATAATACAGATACCATTTCATTTACAGTTACATAAAACAACAAAAGCACAAAATCTGTTCTGTCACTGGACTGATCAGTTTATTGACTAATCGTTTTATTATGAAAAGCAGATTTTATTTTTTGTGTCGAAGTGACTGATGGGAACAACAATCTTTGAAAGTGGTCCAGTATTAAGTAAGACAGCCGTAGTTGGCAACAGTGAAACAAGCTGCAATATACACTAATGGACAATTGTGCACATTCAGTTCCATTGATAGACTCAGATTATTATTCTAAGAGTCTGACAACATTATGAAAGGATCCCTACAGAGATAGACCTTTTAGTTAAACAGTAAGATCCTTTTAGTTTAACATGAAACAGCCCCGAAATCACCATCACCAAACTACACCAGACTCCATGTAAATAATCAGGACTTTTATCATCGTAAAAAACACTTCATTCAAAGTGGACAGAAACTAAATAAAACTACCAAAAGCCGTCTTGGTTCATCTTTCCACTGTTACAACAATCACCACTCTGGTCTGGTTGAAATAAACTCTTAATTCACCCATTTACATGTGGAGATATGCTGGCTCTATACACGCTAAAAGTCCTGATTATTTACATGGAGTCTGGCTCTATACACGCTAAAAGTAGTGATTATTTACATGGAGTCTGGCTCTATACACGCTAAAAGTAGTGATTATTTAAATGGAGTCTGGCTCTATACACGCTAAAAGTCCTGATTATTTACATGGAGTCTGGCTCTATACACGCTAAAAGTCCTGATTATTTACATGGAGTCTGGCTCTATACACGCTAAAAGTCCTGATTATTTACATGGAGTCTGGCTCTATACACGCTAAAAGTAGTGATTATTTAAATGGAGTCTGGCTCTATACACGCTAAAAGTCCTGATTATTTACATGGAGTCTGGTGTAGTTTGGTGATGGTGATTTCGGGGCTGTTTCATGTTAAACTAAAAGGATCTTACTCTTTAACTAAAATGTCTATCTCTGTAGGGATCCTTCCATAATGTTGTCAGACACATGAAGTTACCCTTTAAGTTTGTGTCTTTGTGGTTTCTTCTACTTCACCCTCGTTGTTACCAAAGAAAGGGGAGTAGAGTTCTGCACACACCTAATCATCATCCATCGTATCATTCTTAACAAAACTTCCATCGACTAACGTATTCAGTGATATTTGTGTCGTCAAAGTGTGTATCATTACTGCCAACCTTCAGCTTTCTTAGCAGGAGATTTTTCCACATCTTTCTCATCAGGTCTGGACTTCTCAGGAGATTTTGGCTTCAGGACTGTCTTCTTCTCACTCAGAGCAGTCCTGGCAGAAGAGAGACACCAGCTAATTTAATTTAATTACCATGTCAAAGTGTAAATGTAGCGTTATTATGGAACCCACTGCAGTTCTAGGCAAGGCCCGCCCTCCACATCAATTGGCCAGGCGTTAATGCTAGCGCAAGATAACGGCACCTGACTTGTTCGGGTCCTATCCCCTGATCAATGGGCTATCCTAACATTAACTATTCAACCCCAACCAATCGGGCTGCTTCATAGGGCGGTCTCGCCTAGAAATGCAACGGGTTCCATAAAAACGTGTAAATGTACCTAAACATGCTTGAAAACTAATGAGTCACCTGACACTGTTGAGCACAGACTTCTCCTTGGTGGGAGGTTTGGTGATGGGCCTCTTGGTGCTCACTACCTTGCCTTGGTGCTGTTCCTTTCCTGCTTTGCTGTATTTGTTCTTATTGGGCTTGGGAGTGCCGTACTTTCTTAGAATCTGACACAAACAAAACATTTTGACACACATGAATATACATACATCACTTTCTGTAAACAAATGGTGAAATCTGAACTTGTTTATTTCTGTTGTCATTTTCAGCCGTAACTATAAAGTTTAAAGATATCTAGTTAAACATGGAGGTCCGAGCTATCTGAGGTCTCTGCTGTGATTATTTTCTGTCCCGTGTCGCTTTGCTGCTCTTTGATGAACCAAATCTAGCGTTAGGAACAGTAACACGTCGCCGCCGGTCAGACCGACTGCTAGTTTGGGGGGCGTCATGTTCTTTAGTCTGTGGCCCAACAGCTACATTAGCTCTCCAAGCTAACGGTAGTCACAGTGTTGACATGTGAAAGCATCAAACATGCATTTTAGATGAAGGAGATGAGAGTACGTCCAGCTGTTCCTCGTTGCTGTTAGCTCAGCGGCGTTAAACTGAATGTATGGGACGCAGGAGGTTTCCACCCGGAAGTTATTGGAAACAAACGTTCTATAAAGCGTTGACCTCAGGGAAAGGCGGGAGAGAGTTTCAAGACCTAACGCTTGAAAATTGACTGCAAAAAGGATCACTTGACGATTCAGCAAAACAGAGAAGTTTTGCCGCTGATGATGTTCTGTACCTGAGTAAGCTGGTCCTCAAGTACTTTCTTTGGATGCCTAACGTTGGTGAAGAAAGTATGCAGCAGGTTGCCAGGTGTCTGAGCGTTGATCTGCTCCTTGCTGAGGTAAATGTCCGACACTTTAACTGTCTTGGCCGGCGTGAGGCTGAGCATCTGCTCCGAGTGCACACAGCTCTTAAAGATATCTGTGAGAACATCTCGGGCTCCAGGTACAAGCTTGTCACCTTGAAACATGGAGATGGAACATGTGAGATTTGGCAGAACTATTTTCAGCATTTAAAAGCAGAAAATATATAATCAACACTGACCTCTGACTGACTTGTCCAGGAAGTAGTCTTCAAGAGCGGAGCTTCCCTGCGTGTCAAACAGGCTTTGGTTAACACTGGAGGCTGTGAGGATCTCCTCATTGGTCAACTCCATTAGATCCTCTTCTCCGTCCAGACTGGACAAGCCAATCAGGTCACTGCTGTTGAAAAGACTGGCACGGATCTTTTCCACTTTGGCCCGAGAACGAACCTATGATTGACAAAAGAAAGACAAGCGTATTTCAACAAGACAAAATGAAACAGCGTAGATCTATTATAGAGACAGAATGCATTTAAGTCCTGCCCCCACCAGAGGGGAAAACAACTCTCCGCTCTCCATTGACTTTGAATTGTATTTAGTTCTCCTCCTCGTCAATTTGATCTGCTAGGAAACAACAGAGAAATGCCTAAAAGCTGCTGTGTGGTGGGATGCACTAGCAACAGGATAAAGAACCCATACCTTAAGTTAAAGTAAGTTACATGAGTTTTATAAGCTGCCAAACTGAAAAACTGAGCTTTTAGGAAGACAACATTGGATATAGACGTGAGGAATCAGCAGGGATGACGTGATGCGCTCCTAATCAACCCACCTCGATGACAGCATAGCCCTTGATGGGCCTGGCCACGACTGCATTGCTGTCCAGCGAGGTGACTGTGTGCATAGAGCCTCCTTCTGACGCTGATGGCGTTTCGGCGCTGTCGAGAGGCTCGCCTAAGCTGCCAAGACTCCCCAGGCTTCCTGTACTACACAAGGAGGTGTCTAGACTCTCCTGACTAGAAACAGTCTGAGGGTCTTGGGGGCCCTGCTGAGGGGATGTAATGGCCGAAGCTGCAGCAGCAGCAGTGAGAGGGGGGACAGCCGACGGCTCCTGGTCAACAGAGAGTTCACTGGCAGTGCGGGACACTCCCTGAGAGGAGCTGCAGATCGAAGTCTGGCTGGTAGAAGCTGAAGCGCTCACGCTCATAGCTGGAGTCACGCTGCTGGAGCTGTCGGGACTCTCAGGACCACCGCTGTTAGGGAACGGGCGCTCCGGTTCAGGGCCCGCTTTGCCATCCTGAGGGATAGAAACTCCGGCTCCGGCTTTGGACTTCTTAGGGTCCTCTTCCTGCAGCGGGATGAAGACTTCGTCTTTGAAGAGCCCTCCGTGTGCGTTGCAAGCCCTGCGGATAGCGTTTCGAACCACGGCCTCCTCCAGGTGCGTGGGGATACCCGAGAGCACCAGCAGGCGGCTGTGTGCCGTGGGACCCACCAGCGCCTGGCAGGCGTCCGTCACCGCGTCACTGGTCACACTTAAGCCCTGCGGGTCCTTGTTGGTGAGATGTCGTAGAATCATGAGGAGTGTGAGGCCGCGGTGGAACCACAGCATGTCCTCGGGTTTACTCGCCGCCATGTTCAGCAGGGCGCTGTCGCTCTCCGACAAGCGCGCGCCTCCACTTCCCCGCTTCCCAGAGACCGCTGCTGCCACCGCGGCCGCCGCTCTCTCACGCTTCATCTTGACCTTCTTACGTTTGGACAGCAGACTGGGGCTCTGTGGCGTCTGGCCCGGGGACGATGACGAAGACGAAGAGGAGTCGCTGAGGTTCGGGGCGCTGGTGGAGGACAGAGCGCCCACTGAAGAGCCGCCAACGTTGAGAGGAAGAGTCACCTCTGCCACGGCGAGACACACCTCCATCAGAGCGTGAAAGTAGGTGGAGAAGCGGCTCTGATCCGTCCCCAGAGCCAACGCCACGCCTCCAGAGGATGAGCCCCCTGCTCCCGCCCCTCCAGCAGTCCACCCCTGAGTCTCCCGGTCGTAGAGCTTGCGGAGCTCTGTCTGCAGGGCCATGAGCACGGCGAGGCACGGGTTGAGCAGCAGAGCGATGGAGCTGGAGAGGCCAGCGGGGCTCTTGCGCTGCTCCAGGTGGTGGATCTTTCGCAAAAGCTCAGCCAGCAAGTGAAAGATGAGTTCTTTTATGGAGGGAGCCAGATCAGTAGTCCAAAGCAAACCACCTAAAACAATAAGAACAATGAGGTAAAAAACATTGAAAGTTGTTGAAATCTACATTTATGTTTGGTAAGATTTATCTGGCAAGCTCTCGAAGTTCTTCTATGATTTATGGAGCTAGTAGTGAAGAATAATTGATAATGAATATGCAAGTTTAACTAGCTCACAGACAGTTCTTTTCGAGTGTAGTGCAGTTTTGAAAAATCAAGCAAAAACTCAAAATACGACATCGAAAGAGGTGATATATGACATATGTCTATGTTCTTACTTCTGTGTTTTGTAACTCAGAAAATACACCAACTAAGTATTAAATAATATCCAAAAGTGATACAACAAAGTCAGGAACAAAATGTATTAATAATTAAATAATTTGAAATCCGCTTTCATGCATGTTGAGTGACTGTGAAGCCGGACGGGTTGCATTTAGGGATGAAACTAACGATTATTTAATGTGTGGATTATTTCCTGGATGAATGGATGAGTTGTTTGGTCTCTAAAATGTCAGAAAACAGTGAAAAATGTGGAAAAACCGATGAATAGATGATCAAAATACTTGGGGATTGATTTAATAGTTGACGACTAATCGATTCATCTTTACAGCTCCAGTTGCATTTAATGAAAGTTTATTTCATTTATATAGCAATTTAAAATCAAACAAGTTTGCACCAAAGTGCTTCACAGAGACGAATACTAACATATGTGTACAAACATAAAAGACATATATTTACAAAGATATGGTGGAAATACAACAAAGATTCAAGTAGAAACAAGTTGAGACACAAATTAAAACCCATGAAATCAGAAAAACAAAAGAAAATAATAATTAATGAATAACTCAATAAAATGGCAACAAATGATCCACAGCACCGTGAAGGAGGGTCTAACCAGACCCTCCTTCACAGCACCATGGAGGAGGGACCAACCAGACCCTCCTCCACAGCACCGTGAAGGAGGTCAGACCCTCCTCCACGGCGCTGTGGAGGAGGGTCTGGTTAGACCCTCCTCCATGGTGCTGTGAAGGAGGGCCTGGCCAGACCCTCCTTCACATCACCATGGAGGAGGGTCTGGCCAGGCCCTCCTTCACAGCACCATGGAGGAGGGTCCGGTTAGACCCTCCTCCATGGTGCTGTGGAGGAGGGTCTGGCCAGGCCCTCCTGGCTGGTGGGAGACTACAAACGATGAAATATATAAGTGTTGTTATACAGTAAGTGTGGGTTAACCTACCCAGGAGTTCCACCACCTGCAGCAGCACAGACGAGGGGACCGTGTCCAGCTCGTCCTCAGATCGCTCGCTGTTCTCTCCCAGCTTCCACGTCAGCAGCTGTTCAGCAAACGCCATGGCCAGAGGAAACTCCAACGGCAAGGAGTGCAGCACCAGCACAGCACCGGGAGGGGGCGACACCCCTGAAAACAACACAATGGGATGTTTAATTACATTTTATCCTGTAACACAGGCGTGTCAAACACCGGAAAATAAGAATCACATCCAGGGCCAGACACGTTTAGTTTAATCTCATGCTTTTAATCATCGAAAAAGTAAAATATCTCTGACTGTATTATTGCATGTCTCATATAGTCTTCTCACTTACAGCTCGGTCCACATAAAGCCCCAAAAACAGTTAATCAAAGAAAAAAAGCGACAAAAACAGGTGGGACAAAATGTATTGTGAAACTCAATAGATACTAGCGGTGGAACGGTACATGTATTCGTATTGAACCGAAACGGTACGGGCGTCTCGGTTCGGTACATGAATATACACGGAGAATACACGGTATAAAAATACATAAAACTTGCGTACAAATTAATTAATGTAATGCGGAACTACTGTTAGATACGAGTTTTTTAGAGACACCTAATCTCAGGCATTAGGTATAATTTCCTGTAAATTACGTTTATTGACCATCAATTCCAAAACTAAGTGTAAAACTAGTAATAACTACTAATAACTAGTAATAAGTTGGTGTTGGTGGTGTTTATACATGGTAGTGAAAAGAAGCGTTTAAACGTAACAAACAAAAAAGCGCCAAAACTGTGAGAAAAAACCTAAAACAATCCGAAGGGTTAAGGGGTTGGACACTCACCCAGTTTGATGTGCACCTTATCAGTGGGGATGATAACAGAGGGGTACTGGTTGGTGGTGGGAGGGGGGGTAAGGCCTGTGTTGGTAGGTGAGGCATCCAGTGGATAGCACACGGCCTCCATCAGATTCAGCTGGCCATTTCTACGCACTTTGTGACCCAGGCCGTACACCATGACTCGAGCCCAGGGGGCCTTGTAAAGGCTGGAGCTAATGGAGCCGAAAAGATGGGAGAGAATTTAAATAATTTAACGGGAAATGAACGGGAAGAAATCTGACTTCATCACGAATTGCTGAAGTTGAACCCTTAGGAGGAACTCACTCTTTGCGGCAGCCCAGCTGGCTCTCCTTGCAGGATACGATCACAAAAGCAGCGCCAGGAAAGCTGACATCCATGCTGACCTTTGACTCTGTCACAGGAAACTCCTCAGATGTAAACTGCTCGGGAGCATTCTGTCAAAGGGAACAGAAGTATAAGAGATACTGGGTCGGCATTAGGGCTGGTATCACCAATCACTTCCCAAATCAATTACATTTTCAATTCAATGGCACTTAGATTAGGGAAATTACAGTTCCAATACCAATTCAACTTGGATACATATAGTATCTATATATATATATATATATTTATTAGGGCTGTCAAAATAACGCGTTCATTTCGATTAATTAATCTGAGAAATAGAAATAACGCAGATTAATCCATTCCATATTGACCTTTCACCCGGAGCCGTTCTAGCCACCAGTCAACTGTTAAATGGAGGAGGGAGACGAGAGAATGCGTTGCTACAGGCAACAGAAACATGGCTGCACGTGACGCTAGTTTCTTTAACTGTCTCTGGTTAACACTCCACTCAGCAGCAGGTAACGTTAGCCTTCCGCTAGCTAGCAGCTGATTAAACACGGTTAACATGCTGCCAGCTAACGCTAAACGCTGTAAAGTTTGACTGTTTCTGCCGCTGTCGGAAAAACACAGACGGAGACGGTGCGTTCAATGAAACTGGTAATCTACAGCCTCGCGGTGCATTCAGAGTTATTGTAAAATACCCTTTTGAATTTATTTCCTCAGCATATTAGGTCATATTGTTGATTGTCATGATCATTATTTGAACAGTGAAAATAATAATAAAAAGACTTTTTTAACTTTAATGTTACTAATGCTGATTATTCATTGATTCATTTGAATTGAAATATTTAAAATACTTTCACAGCAAAAATTATGTATGCGATTAATTTAGATTAATTAATCACAGAGTCTGTAATTAATAAGATTACATTTTTTAATCGCTTGATATATATATATATATATATATATATATATATATATATATATATATATATATATATATATATAGATATATATATATATATAGATATATATATATATATAGATAGATATAGATATAGAGATTCTCTGTAAAAAAACAAGAAGCAAAGTAATAAAGTTAAAGTATTGACTGTATATTAACTTATTTAACACATTAAAAGATCTATTTCGTTTTTTTTGTTAATCATCGGATGACACAAACAAAGATCAATTTAAATTGGAGAATCAATTATTTTAACGCAGCCACCGTTAGCAGGTAAATGGAGGCAGGTTTATTATTATTATTATTATTTATTATTATTATTATTTCTTTTATTTTTATTTATTATGATTATTAATATATAAATGAAGCCCTGCTTGGCTGACCTGGAGGAAGCAGCAGATCTGCTTTGTGAGCTCCAGCAGGCTTTCCTCTCCTTGATGCAAGGCACGGGTGATGGCCACGGTGAGCCACTCCTGGATGGGCTGAGCGTTGCCCTGGTAGAACAGTTCTGACGGGGAGCAGCTTTGGCCCTGGAGGTTGTGAAGCACCGACTGGGCCAGAAGGATAGAACTGGAACTAATAGTCCCATCTGCAGGAAGAACATCATCATAGCAATCAGCACAGAAACACACACTGTCATTAACATCACACAGTACATTTACATGCACACCATTGTTCTGAATATGACAATATTCTGAATTTGATACAGGTCATGTAAACAGCAGATTCTGTTTGGATATTCAGATATTAAGACGTGTGTGATATTCTAGTATTATTCTTTGGACATGTATACAGAATCTGCGTCTCAATCAGGGTTTTTACTGCAGTTTGTGACAGTTTACGGCCTCTTGCCTGTTTTACGGCTTACGGTCAGCTCTGTGCGTTGCTATGGTTACTGTACACAAACCAACCAGCTGACAGTTTGCAGGGCGGCGGTAGAGATGCACGGCCGAAAGAAAAGAAGGAGAAACATACGGCTACTTTTAGACATTATGAAGGACTCAGACATCAACAGGTTTCTGGATATGAGGCGACCTTTTCTAGAAGCTGGTTGAAGGAATGAAAGATGGATGCTGAGTTCACGCGCTCCAACACATCCTCCACCGCTGGAACACGCAGAGGAAATCCTGTTTTAGGCCGGAGACAGACTGGATGCGTGGCGTGATCGTGGCGTTTCTGTTGCGTGTCAGCTGCGTGGATTTTTCTATGTCTCTCACACCAGAAACGTGTCTGACGCGGCGCTGCTGCTAGCCTTGTCTGTATACATGGATGTTTCCCATTGATTTACTGCAATCAAGCAGTAGTATACTTCATGTTAAACATAAATATATTCTGATTTAATTACAGCAAAGACAACGTCGGCTACACAGTATTGACATTGAAAAATCAATACCTTTTTTAATTTTACATTTATATCTGCATTTATATCAAAACCTAGAGACTTTCAAACTTCCAAATGTCATTTATTAATATGTATTTGTGTCAAAATGACATATAAGCATCTTTCCCTATTCTATTTTGCCTGGAAACGCTTCCAACACGCTTGCGTGTTGCGTGAAAAATAGGCGTTGGTTCTATTTCTAGCAGGCAAGCTTTTCCGGCGCGGCTCGAGCCGCGGCTGAGACGTGCGTGTCAAGCAGGCAGTTTGCAAGCTCTAACCTGTTAACATGGGAGCCAAAATAAAAATGGACACGCCACGCAGCTGACAAGCTCACGCTACGCATCCAGTCTGTGGCCGACCTTACACGGCTGCATGTAAACGGGATATATTAGTGGAATATTCACTTTCATTAGCCGTGTTAACAGATTAGTCAGAATATTGTCTTTTTCAGAATAAGAACAAAAACCTGAACAATGTGTGCATGTAAATAGAGTCATAGAGCGATCCAGTTGTTCACGAGAAAGATTAATACTCACCAGGGAGGGGTGGAGCCAGCAGCTGATTGGACAGCAGCTGCAGGTGCTCTAGGGTGATGTCACGGATAGCAGGTATGTGGAAGAGACGAGTGAAGGTGTGGGGACTCTTCGGGGCAAAGATGTTGAGCAGGGCCATACGACAGTATAACCGAGCCAGCGCACCCTCACAGCGAAGCAGTTCCCTAAAGCAAAGCAGTTAAAAACAGATTTTATACATTTTGAGCGCTGGTGCAGAATGCATTTACATTATGCTTATCCCCGTTAGGTTTATACGCTACCTATGAATCTGAATGTTGCTGCTGTCGAGTGAGACTAAGCCATTAGCCGCAGTCCGTCGAGATCCAGCAGGCGGACGCTCCAGCATCTCAATAGGATACCAATACCTCACCAGCACCCCCTCACTGCGCAGGTAGGTCTCCACCTGCACCAGCTCATTCACCTGCACAAGTTAACAAAGGCACATTTATCATATTTGAGTTTTTATGTTGAGAAAATGGATCAGGGCTCCAGACTAACTTTTTTTCAGTAGGAGCACTGTAGCCCTTAACTTAAAGCTTTTAGGGGCACAGGGGTGCACACCTTAAATCAACCTGCAACGCAATTTTTCACATTTCCCCTATTTTAACTCTTTTACTGATGATGCTTTGGGGATAAATACAGAAACTACAATTTGCTGCTTTATTTGAGATCACAGTCACATTTTATTTGAATGGTGCTCAACAAATGCACATTTGTCATCAAATTTGTGGGTCGCACATGTGCGAGTAATTTTAAAAATGACTACTACTGTCTCAAAAAATGGTGGCGACCATTTGGACGCATTCTGGAGCCCTGTGGATGGCACATCAGAAATCTCTCTGTCTGCAGGCAGAGCACCAGGTATGTCCTGGACATTCACAGAAGAGGGTTGTTGGGTTATGGAAAAGATTATTCAGTGGCTCCCAAACCTTTTCTGCAGTTTTTCTTTCTTTTGTTGATAAAAGTATTTTCATGAATTCATGTATCTATTTACCAGGTATGTCAGTGATGATTATTTGAACTGAACAAAGAAACTTCCAGCAGGCTGATCACATGATCAGCCTGCTGGAAGTTTCTTTGTTCGAAGAAAACTGGTGTTTTGTTAATGTTACAAATGTGACTTATAAATACGGGCTGGGTCAGGGTTGGTATTAGTAGTTATACTAAGTTATGTATAAAGGCTGGGTACCGCCAATGATTTCCAGAATCGATTTGGATTTACAAGGATTCGATTACATTTCTGATCCGATATCAGTTAGGTTAGGGACATTTCAGTGACAATACCAATTTTGCTTGGATATAAAAAGATTATCTGTGAACTCCTGCTGTAAACTGTAAGAAGCAAGAAGCTGGGTGAAAACGTAACTACTTCAGGGACACGAACTCCCCGGCTTGAAAGCGCTGTGTGTGTCACGTGATGCCCTTATACATCCACGGTAAAAAGGCATATATTAAAAAGTAAATGCAGGATATTGTTCACTGATATCAAATCACTCAAACAAAGATCGATTTTAAATTGACAATCGATTATTTTCACCCAGCCCTATTATAAATACATGTCCAAACATGGCACTGAAGAATCAAGTATTTGTACTTACAGAGTCCACATCCAGCACCACCCCGTGCAAACCAAAGGTCTTCAACATGCCTCGGATAGCAAACTTGGGCAGGGCCGTCCCTCCTGTGGTGCTGTTGGTATTGTTGCTGTCCGGAGAGCGGATGACTACAGTCAAGCCTGTGTTGAGTGAGAAATTTATCATGACGGTAAAATAGTTTGCAGAGACCCAAAGACGAGTTTGATGTGTGAAATCAACAGTTTTAATACAGTGCTTACTTTAAATGAACGCTGAAATGATCTCATTTAAAAGTGTGTAGGGATAGGGATGTAGGTGAACGGTACCTTTGCGAACTTTGTCAATAGTGAACTTGTTGGCCTCGTCCTTAATATCCTCAATGGTAGGGAGGTAGAGGTCCCGAGGAATGCCGCCATTCTCTTCATACAGGAACTCCACTGTCTGTCTTGCAATGTCCACCATGCCTGTTGTCAGCGAAATACACCACGGAGACAAACATTGTCAAAGTTGTCCTTGTTTAATTTATATTAACCACATTTGTGCAGAAAATCCACTCCATCCCACACTTGTCCAACAGCTGAGCATCTTCTCTAACTTCTGCACTGTATGCGTGTCACATTCTCATTGGGGGCTGAGCCCCCCTAAAGGTCTGATCCTACTCGCCCGGCTAAGAGGCTCCGACAGCTTCGCTACGAGAAATCATTCCTCCCACAGGGAATAACACTTCATCACTGAGTGTTAGATAAGACTCGTATACATCACAATACTGCACTAAGTGCAACTTGCACAAACATAGGTTTTACTAACATTTAAATACTATTTAAGTAGTTGTACATTTTTATGTACATTCTTTCCTTGTATTATTTCCTCTTGTATTTTATTTTTTAATAGTTCTTGTATTCTATCCTATTTGTTTATTTCTTGTATATTCTGTATGTGTGTCTGATTTTTTGTTGCTGTAGCTTTTGCTGACATTTCCTAATTTGGGATCAATAAAGTTGATCTTATCTACCGTAATCTAATCTAAAATACAAAGCTTACCTTAACATTCACACCACATATTGTTAGGCTCAGTTGTATTTTTGAATGATTTTCTTTCATTCTTTACCTAGCTGCAGAGCTCCTTTGATTTGGTCCAGGCCAGATTTCCTCTCAGCCTCGTTACGGAACCGCCTACGAATGGTAGGGAACACTTTGGTCTCCCAGGCCTTCACCAGCAAGGCGTAGTGGTCCTCCTAGGGTCACACACACATCAAACACAATGAAGAGTACAAACTTCAAATGAATTTGGAAGTCAACATTAACCAGTCCCTCCAGAAAAACGCGGCGTTTTTTTGTGATTGTTGCGGGCAAAAATCCTTGATTATGCGGCACGTTTTCTTAAAAAATGCGATGGAATATGCGGAATATTTTTGCAGTTTTATGCGATGAAAATGCGGGAACTTGCAAAAATTGCGGGAACTTGCGGGAACTTTTGATGAAAAAGAGAAAAAAAAGTGATTCCCCCAACACCGTGTTCTCAGTAGGAGAAATTACATCACTTCATAACGTTCCCATGGCAACAGGGGAAAATGGCTGCTCTCGTGTGAAGTAAACGCAACATTTTACATCTTCCTGCTGAGATATATGTGACTTTTTTGCAACGAAAATGCGGGGATTATGAAATCATGCAAGCCCTGCATATTTTGCGCGGAAATCGGCAATTTATGTGGCGAAAGTGCGCCGTATTTAAAAACATGCATCCCCCGCATAAATATGCGGACTTTGGCTGATTATGCATTGAATTATGCGATCGCATAATCGCGTTTTTCTGGAGGGACTGATTAACAGATAAGAAGTGTGGAGACGTGGAGGCCCCAACTCACTCTTGGGACATCATCATCATCCTCATCGTCACTCTCATCGTCTGCGATAGGAGGAGGGTGCGGGTCAGGCCCAGAGGTCACCAGGTTCTCATAGCTCAGCTCAAATTTGTAATGGCACGACAGGTCGCTGTTGTACTCTGTACCAACAGGAAAGAACAAACAGAAACAGAATATACAGGTTTAACAAATGATCAGTGTAGTGCACACACATATACATACACACACACACATACATATATATATATATATATATATATATATATATATACACACACACACATACATATATATATATATATATATATATATATATATATATATACACACACACACACACACACATATATATAGTATTCGGATGATATTTATGGAAAATTAAAGAGCTAAAAGGAACAGGAAGCACTTTTATGAGGACAAGCGTTCATTAACACTAGATCAGGCATTCAGGGGCCGTGTGTGGGAGCATCGCTTAAACAGCTCATGTGTTCTTTAACCGCCTAATGTTGTAGAAGTAGACTTTATAGTTCACAATCATTTTTCTGTCAGATTCTTTATAGATCTCGACGTTTCTGACCGCACTTGAAGGCAGCTTCATTTCCTTGAGAAAGAGAGAAAGAAAAGAGACGGCGGTAACTGTCAGCTGTTCCAGAGACTCCCGGCCAGTTCAGAGCTTGTGTTTGGTGTTTTAAAACGTTCTGGTGACAGAGATAGAGGCAGTGATGTTTCCTGTTTCCTGTTAGGGACTCTCAAACCGCCTCAAAACACACAGACAAGTCTGATCCACGCTGACATGACTGGTCACCGCAGCATGATGCCGGGCTGCGTTTCTCCAAAAAGTGAATCAGTCTCAACTTTTTGCCACAGACCGCTGCAGATTTTTTCAGCCCCCGCCCTGCGTCCCCCAGCGCTATAACACATTACCCTAATTCAAAATGAATGGGAAGACTTGCGTGTGCGCAGGACCGCCTGACGAGCGCCTGACGAGCGCCTGACTGCCTGATGACCGCCTGAGTGTATGTGAAAGAAGCCTAGGCTAAAATGAAGATAATAAACATACGTTGTTGGGCAACTGCCACGGCTGCAATCCTACAAGGCGGTCCATGTGAGCCAGAGTCAGAGGTAACGCTTGCACCTGCATCATTATCGCTGTCTGAGGCCATAGCAAAGGGCAGTGCTTCAAAATTTGCACTTATTTCCTCTGCAAGATCTACACACAAGTCAGCCGCATTTCTGTGTGCTTGGCCTTCTGCGTATGCAAACGGCCGGCTTCCAAAGTTGGCACGGATCTTTGAGTTCTAAAAAACAATGGAAAGAAAAATAGATTAACTACATCAATCCTGAGAAGAAATTATACAGTATAATACATAATAAATATCAGTGATGAACCAGTATAGCTTAGACGGTAATTTTGGTATTTTTCAACCTGGACCCTATTTTCCAATGCATTGGTGTCTAAGTGACTAATCTGAACAAAAGGCTTTGAAGTTGGTCCGGTCTTGAGTGAGAACGCTGTAACCGACAGCCGTGAACCGGGCTGCAATGTAACCCTACAGGACAAATGTTCAGCATCAGTCAGACCAGAGTGGTGATTGTTGGAACAGTGGAAAGATGAACCAAGACGGCTTTTGGTAGTTTTATTTAGTTTCTGTCCACTTTGAATGAAGTGTGTTTTACAATGATGAAATCACTGAGTATTTACATGGAGTCTGGTGGGTTTGGTGATGGTGATTTCGGGGCTGTTTCATGTTAAACTAAAACTTACACTTTAACTAAAAGGTCTATCTCTGTAGGGATCCTTTCATAATGTTGTCAGACACTTAGAATAATAATCTGAGTCTGTCAGCAGCAACAACAGAACTTTTAGTGGACGGTAACTGACTGTGTGCAATTGCCCTTTAAGTTATGAGGAATATTAGTTATTGTTCCCATCAGTCACTTAGAATCAAAATAATGGGAAAATAGGGTCCAGGTTAAAAAAACAAAACAACTAAGTTACCCTTTAACAACAGTTTAAATATAAAGCGTTCAAGGTCACTTTAGTCGACAGAAACCCACCTTTTTTTGAATGTGTACCAGGGGCCACATTCCTCCAGCTACATCCTCCAGGATGGGCCCGAGCCGCTGGCCACAGTAGGTAAAGTAGACCCTGCCTTTAGGGGCCTGACCAGGGGGGGGAGGAGTGCCCTCTGAACGCTCCCAGCCGATTCCAGCCACGTCGCCTGTGTTTATACAAACGCAGGGTCACATTCTCAGTTATGACTCAATGCTAAGAGGTAATGACATATTTTAAGACATGCTAAAACTAGATGCAGCTTGAGTTAAGGAAGCAAGATCTGCTTTCAAAATAGCTTTTTTTATTGAAAGCGCAGCCAGATAAGATAAGATACAATGCTTTTAAGGAGTTGAAAATACAATGTATGTTGAAATTGATAACATACATTGCTGTATGGATTTCTAACTTGACTAAATCAAAGAAATTAGGCAGTAGACTATGTATGAAGAGAGAGATAATTTGTCTCCTGTCTCACCAGGAAGTAGAGCCACATCCAGCCTGACACTCTTCCACTGCAGCAGACTGGAGCCATTATAATGCACTGCCCTACCATTACTGGCACACACAGACAGACAGAGATGGAACAACACAAAAGAGAAGTGTAGCAGTCAGCACTCAAGTCAGAGATAGAGCAGTAGGAAAAGGATCTCAGAGTTAATATGCAGGCAAACGTACTTATGAAACAGACAAGTGCCGACAGGGTTGGTCCATGCTCCGTCTCTCTTCTCCGCCTCGGTGGCAAAACCAAAGGACACAATCGGGCCACTGTCCTCCTCAGAGTCTCCATAGGAGACAATTTCTATCTCCCAGTAAAAAGACGGGGCCTGTAGAGACAAAGACAAGTAATCAGAATCAGAATACTTTATTGATCCCCTCAGGGAAATTGTCTCACTCACATGTACAAACATAATAACACATACATCCTTGTAATGGCTGTAACAGATAGTATATATTAATGCATGTACCTGAATTGGTACAGGACAAGTGGCGTAGATGAAGGTGCCTCTGGGCAGCCCTCCTCCAGCACTCGGATCAGCCAAGAAGGTGACCGAGGTCAGACGGGACGAGAACATGCAGGCACGGACTGGAGGGAAGACTCGAGATGGACACCAAGTGATCTCCTTGGGCTGATGAGAGAAGAAAAAATGGGGCCGATAAATCTGACTGTGAAATTAATCAAAAACAGAGCTGCAACGATTAATTGATTAGTTGTCAACTATTTTCATAATCTATTAACCGATTTGACTCGATTTTTAATCAAAAAAGTCAAACTTCTCTGCTGTCAGCGTGTTAAATGTGAATATATTCTAGTGTCTTCTCTCCTCTGGGACAGGAAACTGAATATCTTTGAGTTGTGGACAAAACAAGACATCTGAGGACGTCACCTTGGACTTTTTGGGAGACACATTTTCTGACATTTGAGAGACCAAACAACAAATCCGTTAATCAAGAAACTAATCCACAGATTAATCGAGGAAGAAAATAATCGGTTAGTTGGAGCCCTAATCAAAATGTCTTAGAAGAAGCATTAAGCTGTCACTCAATTAAAAGCTGTATTCAACAGATTTAAGAGGTTCAGTTATCTCTTTTTCTAAAACTATGCTATAAATGTGGTAACTCCCACCTGGCGTCTGTCTGTCTGCAGCGGAGGAGGAGGCGGCCGAGCACAGTCCCGGTACAGCATCCTCACCCGTTCACACTGAGCCTCGACCATGCCGAGACGCTCCCCTGCACAAGATGACACAACTTTGTCGGACACACATTTCATTATACTGTAAATCAGAGATCTTCAACAGAGGGTCCTCGAGTTACTGCGAGGACCCTTAAACGTTTTTAAAACGTCTTAACATGAGTCCAACATATTATAAGCAAATAGAAATCAGCCTATTTGTGAAAGAAACTCAGGAAACTCCAAGGCACTCTCTTTAGGAAAATTAAAAAGCCTTTATTGTTATGGCTATCTTAAACCTTTAAAAGAACTCTGACACATCTCAGCATACAAGCCATGATAGGCTTCCTGGCTTTAGGTAAGGTCACTAAGGTAGCCATCTACAGGCACTGTTAATACTGAGGATTCACTCTGACACGTTTTAACATTAAAACATAATTTATTAGATCATGCCAACAACTATTATTTTAATAGCTTAGAATTCTACGCATTAAAAAGGTATGCATAACGGCTTAGGCTGCCAACATGTTATTGTAGGCCCAGTTTAATATGCAACTTCATTTTATACAATATATGTAGTAGGGGGTCCCTGCTCTTTGTCTCTTACAATTGGCCTAAAAATGTCGAAGACCCCTGCTGTACATGAAAGATTTTGGGTGCTATGATGATTTGACATGTCAGTATGTCAGTATGTATGCTCACCGGGGCTGCACTCCTGGGCGACCAGGTTGAGAACCTCCACAGCAGCGGGACACTGCTGGATGAACTCCTCGCAGAAGGAGCTATCCTCTAGGAGCTGCGCCATCACCAGGCATGCCCTGAAAAACATTAAAAACTTGGTGATCTTTGTTCAATCTTTGGCATTTGCCGTCAATCTGCCATTACATTTGTTACAGGGTTTCAGGTCCTTAAATTGTCATTACAGCAGATTAAAAATAACACTAATCAACTTTTAACCGTCTTCAGATATTTTCAGGGAGACATGCTGAATCTGTGTACACCGTGAACTATTTACAGTAAATTACTGGACACTAGTTGCGTTACTTTCACAGTAAGTTATTGTGTCATTTTAATAGTCAATTATTGTGAAATGACAGCTGCATACTGTGATCTCACATATTGTTATTTCACAGTGTGCTGCTGCAGAATTACTCAATTTAACGATTACTTCACAATAAATGTCTAGAAATGACTGTAATTTCACAGTGTGCTGCTGTATAATGACTGTATTTTAACCATGGTGAAAACAAGTTAAAACTGATTAAAGCTTGGAGGTGTCAAAAGAAAGGCTGAAGCGGAAGTGTTAATTGACATGAATGTTTACTAACCGGGTTCTGATTTCAGCCAGCAGGCGTACTGCAGCCATGACTGGGCTGGAGCCATCGCCTGTAGCTGGCAGAGAAGTGTGAATGGAGAGACTGCCCTCGTGTGGCAGAAGCATGGACTGCACTGCTTGTACCACCTTTTCTGTGATTGAGAGCTTATAGAGAGGGAGCGCCTGTTGGGGATAGGTGGGGAGTGAAAGAGATACGAATGAGACTGAAGCTGATATTTTACTGGAAATAAGGAGTGCTGTGTTTGATGCTGAGACCTATACCTCAGATCTGGGTGTGCAGAGGCGTGATATAGGTACAGTCAGGGAGTCTGAGGCTTGGCAAGCTCTCCTGTACTCGCCACAAGGGAACTTGACGGTAGCGATGCCCTCCTGCTCATTGATGGACATAACTATGCCGACACTGCCCAGCACTCCTTTACCTACCACCTTCAGAGCAGAGGAATCACAGGACATTGTCAAATTTAACATTTTAAAGCTTTCGAGGGAAAAAGGTGATGACATATTAAAATGATTTCATCTAGGGAGCAAATTACAGCACGAGTTGGTGATAAAGTAAAACATGTTCACTGAGGCTACTACCACACGACTTCGTTTAGGTTTAAAAATGAATATATTTTGCTTTGTTGCTGCGTTTCTGAGCCCCTAAAACGGAGACATTTGGAAAAATTGCTGTCCCCGTGTTGGTTCTAAAACTACGGGGTTGCTTTGTAGTCTGGACGGACAAAAACGGAGACCTTTGGAAACGAGGACGCAAGTCAGTCAGTCTTATCTGTTAGGTAGCTTCCAGACCTTTCAGTCACAGTTCCACCTCGTCATCGCTCCAAAATAATAAATCACTGCTACTACTTTTCACCGTTGTTCTTCTTTCTCCAAAAGTAGTTTCTGTATTTTTAACTTGTACATCCATGATGTTACCGCAGTGTAACATCAGACAATCTGCTTCCTGTTTACACCGGCACGCACATGCCCAGTGTGTGTGAACGGTCATGGGATATGTGATGTCAGACGTGTTAATATGGACGCAGATTAGTTCTGCTACTGGAGCTGAAACTCTTGTGAGGACGGAGATTGTTTTGGTCTCAAAGCTCTTAAAAATGAAAAGGTAGTAGTGTAGATGTGGACTGATTCATCTCCCTTAACTAACCTGGACCTCTGAGCCGATCTTGATAGTTTCTTTGAAGCCCCCGAGGGCACAAAGTGCAGCAACAGCTTGTCTGCCAATTGCCTGCAGCTTAGCCAGCTTCCTGCCACTGCTGCTCCCAGTCTCCAGAATACTCTCAGCGTACTTCCCCAGCTGAGGGATAAACATCAGGGCCCGGGAGAGAACCTAGCACAAAACCCAAAGGAGAAAGCATTATTAAAAGAAGTAGTATCATATAGAATCACATCCATGTCAACAAGTTATTAGTGGCCATTAATGAGCAGATATAGAGACCTTTTCAGCAGTGCTGGTCCAGATCTGAGCGGTGTTGGACTCGGGGGCAGTGAGCAGGCTATGCAGCAGAGCAATAACCTCAGCAGCCATACTATTGGCAACATGGCCACTGATGAACGGCCTGACAGGGTCCGACCTGTTCAAGACAAATTTAGAAATGAGAAAAAGAGGGTTATGTTTAAAAGTAGCTGTGTTTCTGTTGGCTGGTTGGTTTGTGTACAGTAACCATAGCAACGCACAGACAGATTCTGAATGCGCTGTATGTCCAAAGAATGCTTCTAAAACCTGAATAATACCAGAGTATCACACGTCTTAATCTGAAAATGATAAATTCAGAAAGTCCTTATTCAGGAAACCCAAACTGAATATGTTGTTTACATGACCTGTATGAAATTCAGAATATTTTCATATTCTGAATACTATTGGAATATTAGTGTGCAAGTAAACATCCTCAATAATGAAGGAACCCTATATACAGGTAAGAGGGACTTGTTGTTTCCGTACCTGGCCAGATCAGCGTTCCTGTCCCTGCACACAGCGGTCTGAGCAGTTTTCTTTTTGTCACCGGTAGTGATGCCTCCAGCGGCCTCCTGAACTACGGTCTCCACAGGCGGACCAACACTCACTATCAGACCAGACTGGGCCCACTTGTTGGCCTTCCTCAGGGCAGCAGATGCCTCCTCTGTGATCACTTCACAGCTGCCACTCTAGAAAGAGTTAAACATTTAAAGAGGTAAGTTGGAATAAAGCTACAGAAAGTCTTTCTATAGACTCGGTCAGCCTTACTGGGAACGCCCACAACAACGTCATTTCCGTTTATGCCATGGGGGAAATCAAACTATTCGAATTAATGAACGTAGGCCTTGTTAGCGGTTGTTTCCTTTGAGGGGGAAGGGATGGTTTTCCCCCACGGCGACTCCACCCCAAGCCACACCCCCAGCTATGACGAGTCACCAACCAAATGTATTGTGAGTATATACTTTTAAATTCTGGTTATGTGTTCTTTTTATAACGTACAATATGTAATTTTCTGTCACTAGGGACGGAAACATACGTTTTATGACGTTGTGAAGTGGCGTGGGGTTATGGGAGTTGTAGTTTTTGTTGTGTAACACAGCTGCCATTAAAATATATCTGTTCACGGATGGGTTTATCCATTACAGTTTTATGCACGTTAAGTAAGTAATGTTTAGTAACGTTTATTCATGTCATATGATAAAATAGCTGCAGTTGCGATATTGCGATATGGTCCGTTTCCCCGACGGATCATTCAAACTTTCTGTTACTGCCTTAAGCATAGTTACCACCCGGCGCTGGAGTTTGTGCTGGCTGAATTTCGATTGCTGTAAGTTTATAATAGTGGCTGGCTGCTGGCTAACTGTGGATGTGTCGTGTCCCCGGGGCTGTGAGTGAGTGAGGCAGAAAAACCAGACTGGGATAGTATTACGGTTACTGAGTATTATTCTTTCTGTGACATTTATGATGTATGATGTTTCCGTGGACGGAAGTTAGAGTAACTAAAGGGGTCAAAGGTTTTATGACGCCACTGACAGGCGACTAAATGAAACGTGTCATTAAAATAACAGATTACTCTGGGTTTGAACATTGTTGTAAACGTTTTGGGAAAGTGTAAGCTTCCTCTGACCTTTGTCATGTCTCTGTCCATCTTTACCACCTTTTCCATGTTGGCACCAGTGCCAAGCCGAAAGGGACGTCCCTCTGAGCTGCTGCATTTTGGAGTGGAAGGAAGAATGTTCATGTCAAAGAGACCGAGACTAAGCTTGCTAATAAGCTTGCTAATGTGAAATAAAAACAAAGATATTAGGGGCGACCTTACCTGAGAAGCGGTTGTAGAACTTCATGAGACGACTGGTCCTCTCTCTTGTGGATAAAGATTGACAGCTTTCCGTCGACCGCCTCTCCCTCCTCGCCAACATCCTCAGACTTCAGAGCTCCTTTGGAACTGGTACGGGACAGACTAGTGTCTGGCTCAGAGGAGCTGGGGGAGAGCAGCGTCTGACACCCTGGTTAAGTGGG
The DNA here is from genome assembly GCA_023631565.1 of Gymnocephalus cernua. Taxonomy (NCBI): domain Eukaryota; kingdom Metazoa; phylum Chordata; class Actinopteri; order Perciformes; family Percidae; genus Gymnocephalus; species Gymnocephalus cernua. The sequence continues at coordinate 82,142 of CM042425.1, read as the reverse complement.
AATATTGTAAATATTAATAATTAGCAGGATAAAGTAACTTATCCAGTTTTTGGCATTTCAATAAAAGAGCTTTTATTTGCAGGGGCCACCGCCTTCCACACACATTTATTAAAAGGGTAATTTTGGACGCTATTGCATTGGTGTTTAAGTGACCAATGTGAACAAAAAGCTTTGAAATTGGTCCAGTATTGAGTAACAATGCTGTAACTGGCAGCCGTGAACCGGGCTGTAATGTAACCCTACAGGACTAATGTTCAGCAGCAGTCAGCGTCCACTAAAAGTTCTGTTGTTGCTGCTGACAGACTCAGATTATTATTCTAAGTGTCTGACAACATTATGAAAGGATCCCTACAGAGATAGACCTTTTAGTTAAAGAGTAAGATCCTTTTAGTTTAGTGTGTATAGAGCCAGACTCCATGTAAATAATCAGGACTTTTAGCGTGTATAGAGCCAGACTCCATGTAAATAATCAGGACTTTTAGCGTGTATAGAGCCAGACTCCATGTAAATAATCACTACTTTTAGCATGTATAGAGCCAGACTCCATGTAAATAATCACTACTTTTAGCGTGTATAGAGCCAGACTCCATGTAAATAATCAGGACTTTTAGCATGTATAGAGCCAGACTCCATGTAAATAATCACTACTTTTAGCGTGTATTTAGCGTGGTTTATTTCAACCAGACCAAAGTGGTGATTGTTGGAACAGTGGAAAGATGAACCAAGACGGCTTTTAATTGATTGATTTTTGTTTGTTTCTATCAACTTAAAGTGTATTTTACGATAATAAAAGTTTATTTAAATGGAGTTAGTGAGTTTGGCGATGGAAATTTGAAAAGATGCTGGCTCTATACACACTAAAAGTACTGATTATTTAAATGGGGTCTGCACTTTTAGTGGATGGTGTGCTATCCTCCATTACGTTACATTGCAGCTTGTTTCAGCAATGTCTCCCTAAATACTAGACCAATTTCAAAGATTGTTGTTCCCATCACTAACTTGGACACAAAAACATAGGAAAATAGGGTCCAGGTTGAAACCCCCCCCCCCCCTCCCGAAATTACCCTTTAAGTATGGATAAGAGAGACCAACCTGGTACTACATAGTCTGCCAGCTTGGCTAGCAGCAAGGCAGCAATACGTGAGGCAGGGTCACTAGCATCTTGTTGCTCGGCATCTAGCGTATTGATAGAGTAGCTCCATGAGGGCAGGGCCACGTTACCACAGTCCTCCACACTCATGAGAGGCAGGGCGGCTCGGCAGAGCTGCAGGATGATTAGTACCAGCTTTGGAGAAGGTCTCTGGTCAAGCAGCAGAGACAAGAGCTTAGACACACAAGCCGGCTGGCTCAGGATAGCTTTCCCTATGTGGCTCCTGGAATACAAACAAAGGAACACATACAAACAGCCTATGAATACACATACATGATGATATCTTGACATGCATGATGCAAACAAATATCATACGCATACACAGGGTTTTCCGTACAATATAAGGCACCCAAGCAGAATGAATGTAACTATCTATGTAACTGATCTAATTATTGTAGTTGGACCTCTAGGGCAACTTCTGTCTTTGAGCTTTTTGAGTTATTCATCATGTGTTCTAGCTTTTCCAACGTTTTATGACACAGACATGGTGACAATAACGTTCCAAAATGATGTGAAAAAGAGACGCAAAACTACCAAAAGGAGTCACAACGCGACGACAAAGAGACGCAAAAACCAACAAAGAGATAAAAAAACCCTGAAAGAAACAAAATATATTGCTTTTTTATTAAAAAGAATATTATTTTCTTGATGAAGGACGCCTAAACCCCCCGCCAAATATGCGCACCTTAGTCTTTCTCAAAGCTAGGGAAACACTCCTACATGACGTAAACCTTTACCTGGACAGGTCATTGAGCAGACTGAGAACATCCTGTAAAGCATCGTTGCCGGCGGCCTGATTCCCACAGCACTCCGTAGCTCTGGCCAGGTGATTGGTCAGCAGGCTGGACACCTGCCGAGCCAGACCAGAATGCACTGCATCTGTAGATCCACCTGTAAAAGAGAAAAGGAATGATTACCTATCATTAAAACATAATACTAAGGCAGTCAACGAGTATTCTAAAATCACATTAATATGAGAATTTAAAAAAACTCACAGCGAGTAAGTGAGCGTGTTGATGACATTTCTCTCTGCTACCGGAAGTAAACAAACAACGACGGTGGAGAAGAAGAAGCCACAAAGACGGCCATGAAAATGTCTAACTGGAGGGACGATGAGATGTGGAACATCTGACGGTAAGAGCCGACGCCAAAATCAAAACAAATTCAAAGAACGGCTCGGTTGTTTATGAAGAATTTACAAACCAGATACGTGTCCCACCTCCTGCAAGCTTTAGTGAGAGAGGACTACGGTGTGTAAATTAAGTTTTACATTACATAGGAAATTATTTTATTAGTTTATTTTGTCATTTGTAGGTATGTTTATCTCAAAACACGTTAACGTTGAAATAAATATACAAGTTATGTTTAAGGGAAGTTCTTGTAGTTTATGAGTGCCTTTTCTTGATGAACTTCTGAACTTGATGGCTGCTCACACACAACTCACCTTCCACCTTCTCCCACTCGATGCAGCGGTTAGCCAGCACCTGGAAAGCAGCCCAAGCCATGGTGGCCACCTTCTGCTTTCTGGTCTGCTTCTCGTTGGAGCTGCATTCCCTCTGACCACTTAAACTACACAGGCTGTCCATGAGCTGGACCAGACCGCTCCGAACCAGGCACTGCTCCTCACTCCTACCACAACACGGACAACAAATAAAGGTAAGTGTTAAGGAAGATCTCAGGAGGAGCACAACTCATTTCACATACGTGAAGAAGGTTTGGGAGACCTTGACGAATTACACAGAAGCATTTAACACTCAATTGAGGAGACAATTAAGCAGGCAGTACAGTTTAACCACGATGTGTTATTGTGTCGTCCCGACTCTATGAAGTTCCTGTATTCCTGAAGGAGTATTTAAACTCATGCTGGAGGCGTTACGGTTAGCTGAACCTTCAATGGAAACAACAATATTGCAGGAGCCTAAAACACAGACAATAAAGCCTAGTTCAGCCTCTCTCTCTCTCTCTCTCTCTCTCTCTCTCTCTCTCTCTCTCTCTCCCTCTCCCTGAATCTGTAGAGACTAACATAACCATACATCAACAGGTTTTTGTTATCAGAAACTGGCTGAATATTTTCGTCCCCTGACCTGTGACTATGAATGACCGGATGATGTCTAAATTTTCTCTTAAGTTTGTCTCATCATATCACAACATGGTGTTCCAAAGCCCACCACAGTATCAAAGGAGAGAACGTGAGAGATGAATTATCTTGCCTGGTGTAGGGGATTGTGCAAAGCAAGCCGATACTGTTGGCACAGGCTATGGGGTAGCGAGCACATAGTGACACTACAGACGTCATGGTCTCCCCAAAGGCCTCCTGCACCTGCTCCACCATCCCACCACAGGTCAGCTCCTCGATCCTGCACAGACGGCACACAAACACTGCTGTAGAGAGGAACCATGCGCATTCAAACATTGTTTTACTGTGCCAGTACATGTTTTTAATATCGTATTGTAGTTTGACTAATCTCAAGTATAAGGGCTGGGTATCGCCAATAATTCCCCTAACAGATTCAAAAGGTCCCGATTCAACTACATTTCCTATTCCATATCAATCAGGTTGTAAATTGAACAAGCAAGAAGCAACCCTCAAATATTTTTCATAATGCACCAGGTCACTAGTCTGACCATCAGCAGACCAAGCTCCACCTGTGAACATCAGTCTGGGGAGTCTGCTCTATAGTTTCTCTGCACAAGAGGCAGGACCAACGGGCATAGTTCAAATGACTCTGTACGCCATTGGATAGTCCTTCAACCAATCAGAGCAACGATCCGGGTGACGTAGCAGCGACAGCGGCATCAACGGGTTGCTGCGCTTCGGTGGCTGCCATGTTGAATGTAAACAAGAAGCTGCTTGGTCGCTTCTCTATCGTCATCGTGTTAAACCGGCCAATAGCGCGCCAGCTGAATAAGCCAGTTTGTGATTGGTTCCCCCAAAACGGAAGCAGGAGAGATAAACGTACAGGTTTCCAGACCGAACTGCAGGGAGAAATCAAATCACCGGCAGATCAGGCTGGTTTACCCAGACTACCAGGTTAATGTTTACATTAAGAACTGACGCACAAAAGTTAGTTTAAAGTATTTTTTACTTAACAGGACTAACATGACAGTCATTGACAAACTACATCAGTTGTCAACGAAAAAATAATTCTGTCGACTACAGAAAGAGAGTTGAGTGATCATGTTGAAGAACATTCCTGTAAAACAACACCACAACTGGACCATGGTATACAATGACAGACTGACAGTCCTTTTGGTCTTTAAAGTTAAATTTAGCTGAAAAAAGGTGACTGTGAGCCAGCTACAGAACACCGTGAGGGGACGGTTGTTTTAGCTGCCGCCGTAGTTGAGCCTAGCCGACAAAAGCGGACCGACAAAAGCGGACCGACATGCTGCGACGACGGTTAAGTTTCCTCGATGGTGTTCTGAGCCCCCAACGTCTCCTTCCAGGCCGAGACGTTGGGGGCTTAAAATACCGATAAACGTTAAGTTTAGGCACCAAAACGACTAGTTCAGGTTAGAGAATAGGATTGTGATTTGGTTAAAACGCAGGTTTCCTGTGTGAAAGCCGCTCCCTCGCTTGAAAGCCCTGTGTGTGTCCCATGATGCCTTTACACATCCATGGTGAAAAGGCAGATATATAAAAAAAAGACCGATTTGGGGATTTTACTAATCGATATCAGATCACTCAAACTATGATTTTAATTGAAGAACTGATTATTTTATCCAGCCCTATGAAGTATATAAATAGAATAAAGTTAGTGTGTGTAGAGCGGGGTGGGATCGTTACTAGTGTTTATAGCCCCCCTTCCTTACCTTGGGCCACCCTGCAGTACCATAGTGACAGGCCCCACCAGGTGGGTGACGCCTCCGACTCTGACAGCGGCCGTGAGCAGCTCCCTCATATGAACAAGCGCCTGCTTCCGCGTGCTGCCGCGTCTCCAACGTGTCTGCGCAGCAGACAGGAAACTGCTGCTGGACACCTACAGAAAGAACCGCCATCAAAGATCTCAATGTCAGACCAGAATTCACCTTCTGATTCTGATTCAGCTATAACAAACAAGTCAATAAAGAAGGAGTGATATAGGGCTGCGACTATTGAATATTCTCTCAATTATTTTCTGGATGAATGGATTAGTTGTTTGGTCTCTACAATGTCAGAAAATGGTGAAAAATGTGGATCAGAGTTTCCCAAAAAGGCCAAAATGACATCATCAAATGTCTTGTTTTGTCCACAACTCAAAGATCTTCAGTTTGCTGTCCCAGAGGAGAGAAGACACTAGAACATCTTCACATCTAACACGCTGACATCAGAGAACTTTAACAAACTGATTAATCGATTATCAAATTAGTTGGCGATTGATTCAGTAGTTGAGAACTAATCGATTAACCTTTGCAGCTCTAGCGTGATGAGTGCTTACAGCCTGATCAGGTGTCGTTCCGATGAAGGCAAAGAGCTGTCCCAGCAGCACGCTGTACGTCGGTTTGTCCCGGCTGTCCTCGATGGCCAGAGACTGCAGCAGAGTGAATGAGCTGCTGCGGTGACTAGTCGGGTGGTGTCGCCTCCTTAAAAGGTAACAAGGGAATTAATTCATCCTCATGTTACTTACATGCTTCTCAATCATTAATTATATCAAACAAACAACAAAAAGAGTAGACAAATACCTTTGGGGCGCGTGTGTAAACTCCAAGTCCTGGTTAGCAATCATCTCCAGGTCAGAGGGTGCTGACATGCTGCGGAGAAAGACTGGCTGCTTCACCATGGGGATCGCCGTCTTGGCATCGGACACGGACTTAGAGGCTGGAACAAAAAACAAATCAGAAGAATTAGATAAGAATCAAACTCTCTGCCATTGTATCTGACGTCTTGGAGTAACTAAAGTGACTACTAATCACGCAGGAATTTCTCGAAAACTGACACTGTCAGCCTTTATTCCCAGAAAAAAGGCTTTGATACTTCCAAAATTTCATGAACCCTCAGAGAACGGCCGTGGGAGGTTGTTTACATGATCCTGTTAACATCGATCTAAAATAAAAACCATCTGTCTATCTGGTGCATGACGAGGCATTTTTCGATACTCGATACTTTGGAGGCAAATCGTTGGTGTATAAAAAGTATTGAAGCTCAATACCCAATCCTAATCTGAGGACACATAAAAAGATGTTGTGTACCTGCTCCTGGTGTGCCAGCAGGCGTGGTGGTTAGGCTTCTGTAATGTGGAGCGATGGTAACGTGGAGCAGCAGCTCAGTGCGGTTCATCAGACTCTTCACCAGGGATTTAGTTTTGGCCAGCGAGGTGCTACTTCTGAGGTGCGTGGTGTTTACCTCCTGAAAGAACTTCTCCCTGTAGGTGCAGAGACATGACGTTACAGCACGAACGGACCCATAAAACATGCTCAGAGTGCTCGAATCATTTTTAAAATACTCGCCTCAATGCAAGGACAACGTTTTCCAGATCGCTGAAATCGAGTGGGACCTCCTTCAGGGAGCAAAGTAGCTCTAGCTCCTTAATCTTGTTCTGGTACAAAAAGAGAACAATGAATTATGTATATCAAAGCAATCAGTAGTGGTAATGGTATACTCTCTAGAGCGTGTCAAACTCAAGGCCCGCGGGCCGAACCCGGCCCTTGCAGGTTGTAATCCGGCCGGCATATCAATTTAGGTTCACAATGTAATCTAGCTGTGCTCCAAACCCAAAAAGACAGAAAACTGTTTTTCTAACTGCAATTACGAGACACTCAAAGCAGAATTTGTCAGATTTGCCGACTTTGAAACTCAGAATTTGCCCAGAAGCAGAACGTTTACATGTTCAGGCTGTGAAACAGGCTGCTGTGAGTCAAATGTGTGGTAGCCTGCTTTTAAAAATGTAATCATTGTTTTGCTTGATTTGCTAAACTCTATGATGGATAAGGAACTTTTTGCTGACTTAAGTAAGTGTCGGAGAAAGCAACAAAAATGACGAAAAATGTGACAAACAATGCGACATGCAATAATACAGTCAAAGATATTTTTATTTTCTCAATAACAGCATGTCAATAAACAATACACGTCTGGCCTTTGATGTGATTTTCATTTTCTAGTGTGGCCCTTAGTGAAAATGAGTTTGACAGCCCAGCTCTAGAGGAAAATGTTAATCATGTGGAGCGGGGTACCTCAAAGAAGTGGTAGTCGTGGAAGAAAGGAGTGTTGTTCTCCAGCTTTCCCTGCTGGGCCTCGTCCACCTCATTCTGCCACTTCTGCTCCAGTTCTGCGACACTCTGAGAGCAACACAGGGATAATTAGACACAAAGTAAGACTCTTTTTCTAATCTACACTCAGATCTGTTCAGCCTCAACCTTATTTTAAGTGATGACCTATTCTGTTGGTTTTGAAATAAGGGCGTTTTCACACCTGTAGTTCGATAGAGTTGGAGCGGTTCAAGTGTTTTCACACCTATAGTTAGTTCGCTTTGGTCCCAATCAGCTGATGAGGTTTTAAACTTGTTTCGCTTTCATTTCACACCTGGAAAAATCCAAGCGTACCAAAATGTGTCACTACAAATCATGCAAGAGCGCTTACTCCGCTTATTGGTCAGATGTCTGGGGGGCGGGAGCAAGAAATGAAATACAGGAAGAAGGTCCTGTGCTCCGGACTAGTGCATATTGCACATATCTGCTATATATATATATATATATATATATATATATATATATATATATATATATATATATATATTATTCTTACTATTGCACATATCTTTACATATTACATAGCCATATTATTCTGCTCATATAAGGTAACTGCTTATACATTGCACATCTTTATATTTAATGTATAATACTCTAAACCACTGTACACTTCTGTCTACACTGCACTATATCTCTTGTCCTGTCTATTCTTGTATATCACATTGCACTTTCTGCTTTTTTTGCACTTCTGGTTGGACGCAAACAGCATTTCGTTGTCTTTGTACTTGTACTCTGCACAATGACAATGAAGTTGAATCTAATCTAATATAATATTACTTCCATCTCCATGGTCAAACCAGCTGATTTCATTCGGCGGCTGGTTTGACCACGAGTGCCGGACGGCGAGCTTGACAGCTGTCTATTTCTAATTATACAGTTGGGAGTTCTGGATCAGCGGAGCCAGGCTATCATTTCCCACCTCTGCCGATCATGGGAATGCATGGCAGATGCGTGGTCAGTGTGCATGCTGGTGTTTGGTAGAGCAGGCGGTCAGTAACAGAATCTCTTTTGTCGTAGTTACCGGTGGGCTGTTGAGTGAGAGCACCGTTTTCTGTGAGACATTGTGACACATCTGTTCTCTCTGCACTGTTTTGAGTGCTTTAAATAACCGGTAATGCGAGAACTTTACTCTCGTCTCTGCCTCGTAAGTGGAATATTACAGAGAGCATGTGTATGTAACTGTTAATAAATGAAATCGCCGAATCCAAAATGTTACAGTGCACTAGACATTTTCAGCCCAGAAAATGCACCCAAAACAAGTTCAGCTGTCCCTCAGCTGCTTATTTAGATACATTAGTTTGCTGAAACTCACTACAGATAGGACTACATTATTTAGTGGTGTATTTGGCCTTTTGCCTGGCTCTTCTGCAAATATAAGCTACTGTATAGAAGCTGCAATGACGGTTGAGTAAACATGTTTCGTATTATGAAATAATATCCTGCCGGCGCCACTGGTGGTTTAATATACAGCCCAGGATGCAAATATCTCTCAAATTTGTTGTTGTATCAGCAGCGTCCTGATCATTAGAGATGTTATAGGATGGTGTAAATAAATAAATAAATAAATATAGCTTTGCGACAAAACAAACAAAAAACAAAATGACGTGTGTAGTGGGCCTTCGACTAATAGCAAGCACACATTGTTGCTATTTTGTTAAATGATCTGGATTATAGTATTAGTATATTACTGTGTCATCTTTTCTTGATATTTGTATGGGTAGGGAGGGGGGGGGGGGGGGGGGGGGTTGTTTTGTATTTTGTTAAAAAGTGACAAATAAAAAACAAAAAGCTTAGTGTGCAACAGCTGCTCACCTGCAGCTGGCGCTCCATAGAGTTGATCTTCTTGAAGGTCTCCACCATGATCTTACAGACCAGGTCGTACTCCTCTGCGTGGTCCTCGCGGTACTGGTAGTTGACAAGCGACTGCAGGGCGTCCATCAGGCTCAGATGTTTTATGACACATGAAACTATAACCTCCTCCATAACATCGGGCCTGATCACGTCCCTTAAGGAACAAATAGTTATGCTTAGATGAGAAAACTATACAGTTTTACTTTATTTTTAGGATTTGCATCACTATTGTCACATCCCTTATCCAATAAACACAGAAACAATCAGAACTAAATAAAAAAGACTAGGGTGTGTCGAGTTTCAATGAACAGTGAATAATATGCAAAGCCTCTGTACTGTGACAATGTGACTGGCTTACTTGATGCTAGGACGGAATTGCGGTCGAGCCCTTCCAGACACCTCTCGCAGCCTTCCCATGATGCCTGGAGGGAGGCGGATACGAGGCAAGTCAAAGTAGGTCCCCGGCATGAGGCCCGGGGGAGGGATGAGCACGTCAGAGGGGTAGGTGAACTCCCGGTCCTCCTCGATCGTGAGCGGCAGAGGTGAAGGGCTGGGCGTGAGGGCGGGAGAGATCGCACCGTTCGCTTCCACCTGCCACTGACACCTACAGAAAAAACAAAGCCTGTCATCTGTCTGCCAGCATGGCTGCCAGCGGTTTTTGCTGTGTTTTTTCCCCCCACTTAAATATTTGATATTAAATTTGACAACAAAATACCAAACCCTCAAACCTGTAACAACCGAGTTTCTGCAGGTTACACCAAGTCAAATTTAAGACTTTTCAAGCCTAAGTATAGCTAAACTTGCACTTCCCCAAAGCTGAAGAATAAAATCTGTTTTATGTCTGTGGAACAATGACAAAGAGACTCAATTACACGAAAGCAATATAAGTTGCATGTTGGTCTCATTTGTAGTCATAATACAGCGAGAGAAAGAACTACTACACCACAGAATAAGCGTTGCATGGACGTAGGAAAAAACCTAGAACACAATATTTCAGCAAATTTAAGACTTTGAGGCGTAAAATTAGATTTTGAAATTTAGACTTTTTAAGATGCAGCAGAAACCTGATCAAACAAAGCAAATATAAACTGCTCGGGAAGTGCCTTCACATTTTTACAGCGTCAGGAGAGTAATGTTTCTATTAACTGTTGTTCTAGTCCAGCGTCGTCGTTTTGAGTCTATTTATTTTCTGTCCAGTTGAGCTTCTTGTAGCCTCAGTATGTGTGTCAATCTTTCCATCAAAAAGATTTCTCCCACAGTTGTTAGCCGCCTCTTCGTTGGTTGCGTTTCCTTACCGCAGCATTTTGCAAGCTACTGTCAGTATTATGATTAAATATTAATCACTAGCAAATAACATTTTCTTCAGTGAATTTACACAGATAAAGCACAAAACAACCTTTAGGAACATCATATCCTAGTATTTGTTGCAACTCCTTACTTAACATTTCCCAATATATAGTTGTTTTAAAAACAACATGAGATGGTCTACATCAACGGACTGTGACTCAGGCCAACACTTCTGAAGACTGCTTTTCATTTACGGTGTAGAGAACAAAACGATGTAAATTCTTCCATTAGAATTCCCTCTGGAGTTTTTTCTCCCATTTCACCCTGATATATTTAGATGAATGTTTGTGTTCAACCCTTGATATAGTGACAAAATGGTTTATGGTTATATTATATTATGGTTTGGATGACACCATTCACTTTGCTATGTTCAACTACGTGCCACTAAAGAATCTGCACCAATTCTTCCATTCTACTACACTTATCACAGGGGCAATCAATATCACTGGGAGACATTTTGTTGTATTTTCATTGAGCTGTGTCACCTTTGCAGCAACTTTGAGCAGAGCAAGTCGTGGCAGGCTTCCTCCTCTCGCGTCACCTCCGGTCCGTTATAAAGAATGCGGAGCATTGAGCAAGCCAGCACGGACAGACCGAGGGCGAGGTCTGCCAGGAACGGGAGGCCTCCAGAGACATCCTCGGATGACTCCTGAAAACAAAAAGCATCTTCAGAATAGTTGTTCTTCATGTTCCACACTGACCGCCAGTATGATTATACAACAAGAAAATACCAGCGGTGTCACGATTCAAATCCACGAGTCGATCTGACTTTCTGTTTCAAGGTCGCGATTCGATTCAATTCTTGATTTAACAATTTTGACAGGGACGGCAATGCCACAATGAGAGCCGCGAGATAACAGAAGGGTACTTTCTACTACAACAATTTAAGTTTCTCAGAGTCCCATCGGAGCCCACAGACTTCGTTGTTTGTTTTCATAACACTCTCAGGGAAGGCTAAATGTTGCCACACAGTGACTTCAGGGAAGCAGGAGGACTTTCCAGTTCTGTTGTTTCTCTGTTATCTTCGACTGTCAGTGGCCGTGGTGTCTGGAAAAGTGCTAAGCCGGTAAGCTAACGTTACTCTGTGTCTTTAGCTGCATGCCACCAGCCGGTAAGCTAACGTTACTCTGTGTCTTTAGCTGCATGCCACCAGCCGGTAAGCTAGTGTTACTCTGTGTCTTTAGCTGCATGCCACCAGCCGGTAAGCTAACCTTACTCTGTGTCTTTAGCTGCATGCCACCAGCCGGTAAGCTAATGTTAGCCTGTGTCTTTAGCTGCATGCTACCAGCCGGTAAGCTAAGGTTACCCTGTGTCTTTAGCTGCATGCCACCAGCCGGTAAGCTAAGGTTACCCTGTGTCTTTAGCTGCACGCCACCAGCCGGTAAGCTAACGTTACTCTGTGTCTTTAGCTGCATGCCACCAGCCGGTAAGCTAACGTTACTCTGTGTCTTTAGCTGCATGCCACCAGCCGGTAAGCTAACGTTACTCTGTGTCTTTAGCTGCATGCCACCAGCCGGTAAGCTAACGTTACTCTGTGTCTTTAGCTGCATGCCACCAGCCGGTAAGCTAACGTTACTCTGTGTCTTTAGCTGCATGCTACCAGCTGGTAAGCTAACGTTACTCTGTGTCTTTAGCTGCATGCTACCAGCTGGTAAGCTAACGTTACTCTGTGTCTTTAGCTGCATGCCACCAGCCGGTAAGCTAACGTTACTCTGTGTCTTTAGCTGCATGCTACCAGCTGGTAAGCTAACGTTACTCTGTGTCTTTAGCTGCACGCCACCAGCCGGTAAGCTAAGGTTACTCTGTGTCTTTAGCTGCATGCTACCAGCCGGTAAGCTAGCGTTACCCTGTGTCTTTAGCTGCATGCCACCAGCCGGTAAGCTAACGTTACTCTGTGTCTTTAGCTGCATGCCACCAGCCGGTAAGCTAACGTTACTCTGTGTCTTTAGCTGCATGCCACCAGCCGGTAAGCTAACGTTACTCTGTGTCTTTAGCTGCATGCCACCAGCCGGTAAGCTAACGTTACTCTGTGTCTTTAGCTGCATGCTACCAGCTGGTAAGCTAACGTTACTCTGTGTCTTTAGCTGCACGCCACCAGCCGGTAAGCTAAGGTTACTCTGTGTCTTTAGCTGCATGCCACCAGCCGGTAAGCTAACGTTACTCTGTGTCTTTAGCTGCATGCTACCAGCTGGTAAGCTAACGTTACTCTGTGTCTTTAGCTGCATGCCACCAGCTGGTAAGCTAACGTTACTCTGTGTCTTTAGCTGCACGCCACCAGCCGGTAAGCTAACGTTACTCTGTGTCTTTAGCTGCATGCCACCAGCCGGTAAGCTAACGTTACTCTGTGTCTTTAGCTGCATGCCACCAGCCGGTAAGCTAACGTTACTCTGTGTCTTTAGCTGCACGCCACCAGCCGGTAAGCTACGCTGCGTCTGTTTTCTTCAGACGTGCGAGAGTTGACGGGGCTGGAAAGAGAGAAAAAAATCCTGGAGGAATCACCGATCCTGCTCTTGATTTTAGTTTGAAATCAAAATCATTGCAATTGATTTTCAATATAAAACCTAAATCGTGACACCCCTAGTAGATACAGATGTTTGGGACGTGCCAGTGCTTTTTTTACCTGAGCTCTGACAGTGCAGGAGAACCCCCACATGGCTTTATCGGGGGTGTTGTGTTCACGTCCACTCCTCATCTCAAAGGAAAACGTCACAGTGTCTCCTTCAACCTGAAATAGGACACAGAAAAAAATTTGCTTTTCAAGACTGTATGTGCACCATGTGTGCTGGGTTTTTCCTGGCTCAGAATCTACCTTTGGGGGGGACACATATTAAGCGTTAGGTCTGGGGGTCTTTCCCCAGGAAATTTTGAGTGTCAAATACTTCCATTTCTTGTATTCTGAGGCATTTTTACTAGAGATGAGCAGATAGGACAGGAGTTTATGCACTAATCTGATACCACATAATAAAGCCCTAAAGAAAATCCAGGTGAAAGTAGTTTATGTTCTTTTTCTGTTATAACTGACTACTATAAAGAGTTTAACCTGAGCCAGGCCGACAACAAAGATAGAAATCATATCACATTCATACAGGGATAGTAGTATACAGCTGTTAAAACATAATGAAATATATGATACACTGGTATCGGATCGGTACTCGGTATCGGCCGATACGCAAGTTCAGGTATCGAATCGGTATTGGGAAGCAAAAAATGGTATCGAGCCATCTCTAATTTTTACACACCATTTTTTTGGTGGAAACGTCTTTATGTATGTGAAGGCAAACACAAAATTCCAACTGTAAAAGGAAAAGGACCAACTGCACCAAAACAGGGAAGTGGACAACTTCTTACAATGAATTCTCAACCGGTTATGAAACCGTCTCAATTCATTACTGCTGCCATATATATGGGAAAGAGGGGAGTTGACTGCTGGTCAAAGATGTTTTTGCGCTTGTGATATTTCATTTTTTTTTGGGGGGGGGCACCAAAAATGTCTTTATGCTGGAAAAACACTGTGTGTGCTTCCTTTACCTTGACAAGGTCTTTGGGCCAGCCTGTCCCCAAGACGCTGCGACTGCCATATCCCAGAGTGTTCCCTCCATACTCGGTTACTTTACGACTGTTGGTGTTGGGACCGGCGTAGATAACCAGCTGAAACATCAGAGAAAACATTTAGTGTCAAATCTCCCCAACCAGTGCTTTGTAATGCCTGAGAAATAGCACACAATGTTTGTGAGAGCAACAAGCGATGAAGGTAGGGCTTGGCAATATGTTGATATTATATGGACATTGATATATGAGGCTAGATATCATCTTAAATTTTGGATATCTTAATTTCGTGATAAGACACAAGAGTCTTTTCCTGGTTTTAAAGGCTGCAGTACAGTAAAGTGATGTATTTTTCTAAACTTACTAAACTTACTAGCTGCACAATATATCGTTTTTTTATCATCACCTCGATATCAACTGGCACAATAAACCCATCGCGAAAGGCTGCAACATATATCGTAAAAGACACTCAGAGATATTTTGTTAGTTGAAAGAAAATATCAGAGGGAAAGTGCACTTTATAATGTAACTGTTATAAAATGATTTCCTTGCATTTGTTTTAAGTTCTACAACACATTTGTTGTACTTTAGCAGAATACTCAAAGCAGCAAACGTAAGTACACTTTAATATCCGTTTATTTATCACAAGTATTATGGTTATTGCGATATTCAAATTTATTGCATATGGCATATTTTCCTTAGATTGTGCAGCGCTACTTACTAGCTGTTCTGTTATTTGCCTTTACCCACTTAAGTCATTGTAGCCACATTATTGGTGATTATTAATCAAAGCTCTCATTGTGTTAATATTTTGTGAAAGCACCAATAGTCAACCCTACAATATCGCTGCAATATCAACACATTTGGTCAAAAATATTGTGATATTAGATTTTTTTCCATATCCCCCAGCTCTAGATGAAGACCTTTAGCTCACGGTTTGGGTGTTTTTCCATCACGTGGTACCTGCTAGACTCGCCTCTACTCGCCTTATTTGGTTTTCCATTCTGATAAAAAGTACCTGGTACCTGCTAATGGGTACCCCACACACACACACGCAGACAGACACCTCGTACCTGCTAACGGGTACCAGACCCAAACACACACACACACACACACACACACACACCTGGTACCTGCTAACAGGTACTTTATTTAATACCACCTCCATGGAGGTTCCAAGCGAGCTGAGGCGATACCAAAAGGTATACCTAACTTGCAGAAACTAAATGTGTCTTCTGGCAAACAGCCACATGCTGAGAATCAGACACACACGCCTTTCACGTTCTGTGTGTGTGTCGCGTTAAGTCACGGGAGTTTCCTGCGGCGTCGCTATGACGACCAGCCACTCGCCTCAAGCATGAGGCGGTACTAAATCTGCAATGGAAAAAAAAGAGGACGGGGCACCGCGGGCGAGTCGAACCGAGCCAGTACTAGCAGTGGGTAAGCGCCAGTGTCTGCGAGAGTCAGTACCTTGTCGTAGTCGTACTGTGAGGAGCAGCGAGAATCAAAGCGAAGGTACAGGCAGCGGGCTCCTGGGATGGTTACCGTCTCCTTGAACTTGTAATTGTCCCTCACAGGGTGCACAGTCTCTACGGTCTTCCCAGCAGCCCATGGGGCGGGGATCTTCAGCCCAGTCAGGAAACCGGGCTCCTCGCGTTCGTCAAGAATTCTAATATCAAGGATACAAAACACACCGACTGGTTTTAGAAAACTGAGCTTATGGCAGATGAAACAGCTGGCACTTAAGTCACAAGATGCTCTGCTATAATCATAATGAAAACAGATTTTACTAATTCAAATGCAGCTAAGTGATCCAATATATAATCAAAGGGATCCAATATATAATCAAAGGGATTCTTTGCGAATCAATTCTTCTTTTCTTCTGGACATCAACATTTTTAATCACTTATACTCAAACAGACAGTGCCCTTACATTTAGTTACAAGATGTACCAAGGCCTGTGATAAATTAACATTTAGAACTACACACATTCTTATAGTGGACCTTCAGAAAACGTACTTGTCATCAGGAGCACATGCCTTCGCCCCCGGCTCTAGAGCGCCGCCTATAGGTGGAGGCTCTTCAGTGAAAAGGGGAGACTGAGTCTTTAGTAGCAGGGCAGTCTGGAAAAGCAGAGAGTGGAAATAAATACTTTAACGATGACTGCTTTTTCTACTTTTTTTTTTTTTTTAGCCTGCACCAAGTAGACAAAATCTTTATTGCCTCCAACATTGTCAACAGCAGCCCATTACAGCTTCACAACTTTCAAAAGACAATTAAAGTACATACAATTCTTCCAATGTAGATTCATTATGAGTACATAATAATACAATGTCACTCAGACAATTGCATCAAGCCATGTCACAAAAAACCTTTTCCTGCATCTGTCATTAAGGTGTCACATACTCATTTATTCATGATAATCTACTACACATTACAGTCTCCTCCTAGTTTAGTTAAATGGAAATTTAGCAAGGTGATTAAAGCAGCTCTGGTCTCCGTGGGTTAATGTACCAGATCCATTTTGACCACAATCCCTTACATTTTTCTGATTGCAATTTTATAGAAAATGTTAGTCTGTATAATGTACATTTCATGAATAGTTTTTAAACCAATCGTCTGGAAAACATGTTTTTTAAATGCAAGAATTGCCTTTTGGACCGGCAAGACTCCAACCTGGCTGGTGTAGAGGACCAGCTGCACCAGCTGAGGCATGAGGGCATCGGCGAGCGTGAGGGTCTGCAGGTTGGGGTGCATCAGAGAGGTCAGCAACACGGGCAGCAGGTGCCCAAGCATAGTGGCCTTTGTTACCTGTTCCAGGCCTTTCAACCTGAAATAAAATAAAAAAAATAAAACATTAATGTTAAAGTGCTCATATTCTGCTCACTTTCAGGTTCATAATTTGAATTTAGAGGTTGTACCAGAATCGGTTTACATGGTTTAATTTTCCACCATACAATTGTTGTACTGCACATTGCTGCAGCTCCTCTTTTCAGCTCTGTTCAGCTCTCTGTTTTAGCTACAGAGTGAGACATCTCACTTCTGTATCATCTTTGTTGACAGTTGCACATGCTCAGTAGCTCGGTAAGATCACATCAGCTAGCTGTTTGTTCTACAACAGTCAGTACAAGGCAGGATTAGCCGGGAGACTTCTTCTAAATGAAGGCACACTTCCAACTTTGCGTTGAATACCTGCAGAACAGGGACAGGAAGTAGTTCTTTTGTAGATTATGGTGAACTACTGAGTGTTGTAGCAGTGTTTTGCCATTGAGAACGAGCTAGCATGCTAGCGCTAGCATGCTAGCGCTAGCATGCTACGGTTAGTCAACTCGTCTCGGCTACTGACGTAGAAAACCGTGCAGATGTTGACCAGCTCACCCGGAGACTGAAGGCAGGAATCATTCAGAAACCAGACACACAAAATAACACCCCAAATCCCAGAAAAAGTGATTTTTTCCTAATATGGGCCCTTTAAGGTTTATAGTCTCGCACTGCCAGACCTTCTTTCACAGCGCTGCAGAGGAGGGTCTGACTTGTCCACACTAGTCCATTGGCATTTCTTTAAACCAATCACAATCGTCTTGGGCAGAGCTAAGCTCCAGACGGAGCCACGGTGCCTCTGCTAAATAGCCTCTGGAAGGAACTTGTTTTGGTGGAACGTGTACGTTCAAAAGTAGTTTTAGTCGTGCAGCAGAAAACTCCGATTGGACAGATAGTCTAGCTAGCTGTCTGGATTTACCCTGCAGAGATCTGATGAGCAGTTAACCAGAGTCCTCACAAATCAGCCGGAGGTTAGAACGCCGAGACAGAGACGGAGGAAGGGGACCGACATCCAGCAGAAAAGAGGGACATCCGGCAGAATTTCTGGAAGCAACGGAGCAATCCTGGAAGTGGAACGTCGTGGATATAGACTAAAGTGTTTAGAGCTGCAAAGATTAATCAATTTGAGTTGTCAACTAATACATTATTAGTATTATTTAATACTATTTTGATAATCGATTGATCGGTTTGAGTCTTTTTTCTTTCTTTTTTAAGTGAAACATCTCTGATGTCAGCTTGTTAGATGTGAATATGTTCTAGTGTCTTCTCTCCTCTGGGAAACTGAAGATCTTTGAGTTGGGGACACAACTAGACATTTGATGACGTCATCTTGGACTTTTTGGGAAACTCTGACCCACATTTTTCACCATTTTCTGACATTTTAGAGACCAGACAACTAATCCATTCATCCAGGAAATAATCCACAGATTAATCGACAATGAAAATGAGTTAGTTGCAGCCCTAAGCAGACTTGAAATGGGACCATTGATTGTTGATTTTAAAACTGCGTCCATAAACGACTTCTCATGCACTCCTTTATTCTTTAGAAGGAAGCTGCAGCATCACCCAGGTTTAGTTAAATCTTGTTTCACGGTGAAGAAGTGCATTAGAGACAAATTCAGAGGTTATATTTCTGTCAGTTCCATTATGGTTTCACAGTAACACAGTTGACACCACAGATTAACTCCAAAAGGTCTGCTCATGCGTTATAACAAAATTAGGGGCTAAACGATTTTTAAAAGCTATCCAGCAGTAAGGCTGCACGATATGAAGAAAATATCTGATTGTGATTACTTTGACTGATATTGCGATATGATTCACGATATTGAAGGGAATGGTCATTTGTGTATCATTATTATCATTTTCATTGAAAATTATTCAAATTTAAATGACTATAGTGTGATTGGGGATGAAGGATTTTTATATATGTTTTTCCGTGCTAATTGGTGAAGGGGGTGGGTGGGGCTCTGAGGGTGGGGCTTTCCTGAGTGCTGACCTTGGGTCAAGTTCTGTTATGGGGGTTTCGGGGGAGCCAATTATGTTGCTGGCCTGATTTGTTATTCGTGCAAGTTTTGTTTTGTGTGGATTTTGCACTATAGTCCCTATTGCGATTTTGATAAAATAGTAATTGACCCTTGTGTTGCTGTCGACCATACAACTTTTTGTTTCTGTGGGTTTTTTTCAGCCGTTTTGGTCGGTTTTTTTGGAAACTTTTGTCGCTTTTCCGACATTTTTTTCCCAATTTTGTTTCACTTCTTCTGATGTCTGTCGATTTTTTTGTGCTTTTTTTTCAATGTTCTTTTATTTTTTCTGATCATTTATTTTGATCATTCATTTTACTTCTGTACGGAAACCAGCCACGTAGGACAGCAGGAGGTTTAATTAAGCCGTCCTATCTAGGCTGAACACACTGTGAAAAGGTACTTTACCTGGTTTCTCTGTCGGCGATGTCGCTGTTAATGAGAGCGGTGGTCACCTGCTGCAGGGTCTCCAGCACTTCATCACATCCCACCAAGATCTTGGTTGCCAGGGACAGGATGCTACATTGCAGCTCCTAAGGACCACAAACACACACAATATTCCCAAACTTTCGTAACACTGATTTCAAGATTTTGAATCATCATCATCTCTTTCATGCAATATGGAAGTTATAAAAACAACTTTTAAGTCAAGTAAGTAAGTAAGTAAGTTCATTTACATCAGACTGTTGCGCTTCCATCGTTTTAC
This sequence comes from Gymnocephalus cernua, assembly GCA_023631565.1. Taxonomy (NCBI): domain Eukaryota; kingdom Metazoa; phylum Chordata; class Actinopteri; order Perciformes; family Percidae; genus Gymnocephalus; species Gymnocephalus cernua. The sequence goes on along the minus strand of CM042425.1, from coordinate 62,476 downwards.
TAGTGACCGTTAGTATCGACAGGAGGAAGAAACAACACGCCCTAGGGCTGTGTAATTAATCACGATTACGATTTTGGCTCCTAACGATCTCAAAAACAGAGAAATCGAAGAAAAACAATTATTTTGCACATTATGTTTTGCAAGTAAACTCTTATTTTGTCTCGTGTTCTTAATGGATTTTTTTTTTAACTGGAAAAGTATGAAGGGATATTTAGTATATATATATATATATATAGTATGTATATATTAGTATAGTTAAGGGTGCTCCGATTGATCGGTCACCGATCGGTATCAGCCGATAATGGCTTTAAATAGTTTGATCGGTGGTCTCCATAAAGGCCGATCAGATAGTCCGATCAGATGACCCACTACTCGTGAGAACATTTTCTACATGGAGCTAAAATGGCAGCCTCCCTACTTTCACTGGTCTGGCAGTTCTACAAGGTGTCTGAACGGCGGCAGAACAGCAGTTGGCCCGCGGGCCGGCCGCGTAACGAAGGAGGTCGGAAGGCTGCCACCGGTGGTGCGCCGGCAAACGTGTTTGCGATTACGCCATTCTGACGCTTCTACTGCCTCTGGAGCACCGCTGGTGGTCCGCCGACTCGTTGCTATCTGGGAAAAAGACAATACACTAGCGATTTGCAACGTGTGTGCCGAGGAAATACCACGAGGCGGAAAGCTCCAAAGACATTTCAACACCACCAACCTCATCAGACATTTGAAGGTTAGTCACAGAAAGGAGGATGAGGAGTTTTCACAGTTAGCTAACGCTAAGGCAGAGCGGAGTCGTGTAGCTAGCAGCTCCGGCGCCTCTCAAACAGCTGTTTCCCCGTGTGTGTGTGTGTGTGTGTGTGTGTGTGTGTGTGTGTGTGTGTGTGTGTGTGTGTCGGTGTGTGTGACTGTGTGTGTGTGTGTGTGTGTGTGTGTGTGTGTGTGTGTGTGTGTGTGTGTGTGTGTGTGTCGGCCTGTGTGTGTCTGTCGGTCGGTGTGTCTGTCGAAGAAATATCTGCAGTGATTGAAAGGACATTTTTTTGATTTTGAGCCAAGACAAAAAGCCAAACAATTCCTGATACATTCTCTAAACATGTGTGCCTGTTACGTAATGGTGTAATTTTCAGTTCATAAAAGCGATCGGTATCGGCCGGTATGTCTTCCAACAATCGGTGATCGGCCCCAAAAGTCCTGATCGGAGCACCCTTAAGTATAGTAGTATATATTACTATATATAAAGTATAAAGGGATATTTCACAGTTCACGCTGTTTCACAGTTGATTTGTTTAACTGTTGTTTAAGTTCAATAACATCTTTTCCAGAAGACAATGAGAGAAATCGTGTGAAATCATCATGATTTCAATATTCAGTCCCTCCAGAAAAACGCGATTATGCGATCGCAGAATTCAATGCATAATCAGCCAAAGTCCGCATTTTTTCAAATACGCCGCACTTTCGCCGCATAAATTGCCGATTTCCGCGCAAAATATGCGGGGCTTGCATGATTTCATAATCCCCGCATTTTTGTTGCAAAAAAAGTCACATATATCTCAGCAGAAAGTTGAAAAATGTTGCGTTTACTTCACACAAGAGCAGCCATTTTCCCCTGTTGCCATGGGAACGTTATGAAGTGACGTAATTTCACCTACTGAGAACACTGTGTTGGGGGAATCACTTTTTTTTCTCTTTTTCATCAAACCGCAGTTTTTGCAAGTTCCCGCAAGTTCCCGCAATTTTTGCAAGTTCCCGCATTTTCATCGCATAAAATGGCATAAATATCCCGCATATTCCATCGCATTTTTTAAGAAAACGTGCCGCATAATCAAGGATTTTTGCCCGCAACAATCACAAAAAAACTCCGCGTTTTTCTGGAGGGACTGAATATTAACCAACATAGCCCTAACACGCCCTTAGTTAACTCTTACAGAACGCAGCTCCCACCAGTGGTCGAATGACCGAAATAAAAACCAGAACAGCTTCTGAGTTTTCATTCTTTTTGCAGCCAAAAGCAAAGACGTTGTCGCTCGGAGTGACGTCATCACGTTACATGATGCTCATAAAATGAGCAAATCTCAAAAACAAAAACAATAATTCTGGGTTCAAATATCTTCTGGAGTGTTGAGAAATATTGTGTTTATGTTTCTACATTTAGAAATATTTTGGCTCAATATGTTTAGTGTGTTTATTTAGTAAAATGTAATGAAAACATGTCAGATTTTTTATTTTATTTATTTTTATTAATGACACAATTTCAACACTTTAATTAGTTATTATGGTTTACTGACTCATATAACCTTTTAGCTCAGGTTGTACTGATTTTAGGGACATGAATCATTTGAAGATACTCCAAGAAATTACATCACAATAAGCAAAAATAAGCAAAACATATGCAGGCAATTTCTATCGCACAGTTCACAGGGGCGTTATTATGAATCCCACTTAGTTTGTTTGTAAGACCCGCCCTATGGAGCAGCCCGATTGGTTGGGGTTAGGCATTGACCTCGGGTAGTTAAGGTCAGGATAGCCGATTGGTCAGGTGATAGGACCTAAACAAATCAGGCTCCGTTATCTCCTGCGAGCATGGACGTCTGGCCAATCGTAGCGCGTGAATGCTGTTAAAGGGCAGGTCTTGCCTAGAACTGCAGTGGGTTCCATTACAATGCTTCAATAACACTGTGACGAGCACAAATTACTATGCAGCGGCATAAAAAGAACACTCATCTTCCGTTGCTCCGCTTGGTGGGTTGGTCACACACACAGACTCCACGTGCACAGAGGTAGGGGAACTTAAAGGGGATGTTTACCTGTACCTTCATTGTTTCCCCTTGTAGGGAGCTGTCGCTGTCGTCGTTATCATCCGGACGGATGAGAACGGTGTTACTGAGCAGGTGGTTCTGAACAGCCATGAGGTAGCGCAGACTGGGTGAGACCACCTGCAGAGAGGGAAGACCAGCGCAACTTTATACCGGTGCAATCTCACAAAACCTGTCATGTGAACAGGGTAGGCCTGTTACAATTACTACATCATTATCTAATGATCAATATCTTTACGTTAACACGGTTTCTTTGTTTAACCGCAATGATTTGCTAGCATTAGGTAAGGTCTTAAGGCGTATGGCTGGTAGTTGTTGGTTTTGTTTGGATATGCCAAATTGTAATTATACAAGTGATTATTGGCCGGACTATATATTTTTATTATTTCAATTGTTAGTTGTTGTTAACCCATACACCAGCGCTTCTCAAACTCCGGACCAAACTGAAGTAAATCTGGACCCAGTACACACTTCGTGTTATGAAAAATGTCTATTGATCAATTCATTGTTAGTGATGTTGAATATATGCAAAAAATGTTGGAAAAAATTTAAAAATGGTACAACATACCGGTACCCAAATCGCTCCAAAAGTTGAGCAGGAAAACATAGAACTCAACTTGAATGTATGTCGCTTAGAAGCTAAAAGTGAGTGATTACATGTTATTTTGTTAGTGCCAATCATTTCTTACCTCTGAACTGGAATAAAAATCAGATGCCGACCTTTGAGTGATATGTTGGAGAACGCCTGCTATTATCTATCTATCTCTATCTCTCCATCCATATATACAATAGGTAATAAATACATGTTTTTGAAATGAGACAATTAATTGTAAATTAATTAACTTTTTCGTCCACTATTCAAATGGCTAGTGAATGTTCAAATCCCACCAGTCACTCAATAAATGAGCATTGCTTTTTGTTGGCTGGTGAGTGAAGCGAAAATGCCAGCGACTTGCATATTTTTACCAGCATTTGGCTGGTGGATGGTGCCAATTTTTAACCCTGGATGTAAATCAACACAGATGGTGTTTAGGTTTCTGCTGAAGTGAAGAGTCATACTGGCACAGTGGAAAGCAGCTTCTGGAAGTCGTCTCGGGAAACCGTCTGGCATTTGGTGATGACGAGGCAGGATTCCCGGACTACAGTCTTCAGGATACAGTGCAGCAGCTCATCACTCAATCTGTAACAGAGAGACTTCTATCACTAACTTACTGAAGCTGATCTGTCCAATGTGTTGTTTAAATCAGCAAGGACCCCGTCTCTGAGCGAGGGGCGGAGCAGGGACCCCCTAATACATATTTATAACATTGAGTTGCATATTAAACTGGGCCTACAGTGGTATATATATATATATATATATATATATATATATATATATATATATATATATATATATATATATATATATATATATATATATATATATATAACATATAGTTACAGGATAGCCACTTACCTGTAGTGGTCATCTTCTTCACTCCCAAATCTATTCTTCTGCAGTTGGTCTGCCAGGTTAGTGAGGATGACATCACGAAGTTGAGACAGGCCACTGTTCCTTTCACCTTCAAGTGTCGCACACAATTACACAAAATATTAGATACATTCACTGCAAAACAGTAGAAGTGCCAGTTACTGTATATTAAAATGTGTGTTTACTAGAGATGTTAATGTTTAACCATTAACCGACCAATTAATACTCTCAGTTTAACAGTTAAAAACAAAATAATGAAAACAAAAATAAAAAAGTTATTAAAAAACATTTTTCCATAATAAAAGAAAACAGGAAATCCATTTCTTGACTGCTAGTTAACGTGCTAGTGCTAACTTTGCACCAGCAAGTTGCATTTAAAGCTCTTTTTTCTGCTAAGTTCGTGTCTCTTTGCTGGACGGCCCTCACAGCCGATTGCTACGTAACGTAACATATGGCACTATATCCATGAGGACTGGCGGGTTAAATCGTCTGTCTTACACACAGAGTATGCCAGGCAGACACACAGCTGACAGCCTCGCAGGTGGATGCAGTGGAGACGGACTGAGACATACATCTAATGGGCAACCGCGGACTGCTGTTGCATTGCGTTGGTCGCACACGCGATTCCAGGAAAACGGCTGCACGTGTACACTACAATGCACGGAACATCGTGGCTGCGTGACCAGTACAACTGTCCACAGAACGCAATAAGTATGTCTGAGTCTCCCGGATGGGTGAACTGGGACTCAGTTGGCTGTTTATCTGTTATTGATCAGTAAATGAGGGTCAGCTATCAGTCATAAAAACATTAGCATCCTTAGTGTTTAGTGTTATAGTCACCTTCGGTTAAAACCAGTTTAAGCAGTTTCTTGAGTTCAGCTTCCCCCTGGTACAAAGTATTCAAGCCTGAGCTGCAGAGACAGACAGGAGGTAAACAAAGAATAATTATGATCACTGATTAAACAAAAACACACACATATCTACTTTATGTGGAGTTCCTGACTTACCTGATGGCCAGGCACACCTCTTTCTGAATCTCCGCTCCGATCTGATCCACTGGAGCCATGAGGAGCTGCCACAGGAGAAGGCCTGAGCGACGCACGCTCTCCCTATTCTGCTCCGACTGAGGGTTGAAAAACCTAAACACCACCTGGACAGCACAGACACAAAACAATATTATACCTGGGCCGGACATTTTGATATGGAAGAAGACTTAAGAGACATCTCTTGTTTCAACGACCAATAGAGAAGTCAGCTGGCGGAGTCTCCAGAGGCTGGTTTTAAAACGTAAGAGAAGTCTCCTGTTTCAATAGCCAATAGAGAAGTCAGCTGGTGGAGTCTCCAGAGGCTGGTTTTATAAACGTAAGAGACGTCTCCTGTTTCAACAGCCAATAGAGAAGTCAGCTGGTGGAGTCTCCAGAGGCTGGTTTTAAAACGTAAGAGACGTCTCCTGTTTCAACAGCCAATAGAGAAGTCAGCTGGTGGAGTCTCCAGAGGCTGGTTTTATAAAACGTAAGAGACGTCTCCTGTTTCAACAGCCAATAGAGAAGTCAGCTGGTGGAGTCTCCAGAGGCTGGTTTTATAAAACGTAAGAGACGTCTCCTGTTTCAACAGCCAATAGAGAAGACAGCTGGTGGAGTCTCCAGAGGCTGGTTTTAAAACGTAAGAGAAGTCTCCTGTTTCAACGACCAATAGAGAAGTCAGCTGGTGGAGTCTCCAGAGGCTGGTTTTATAAACGTAAGAGACGTCTCCTGTTTCAACAGCCAATAGAGAAGTCAGCTGGTGGAGTCTCCAGAGGCTGGTTTTATAAAACGTAAGAGACGTCTCCTGTTTCAACAGCCAATAGAGAAGTCAGCTGGTGGAGTCTCCAGAGGCTGGTTTTATAAACGTAAGAGACGTCTCCTGTTTCAACAGCCAATAGAGAAGTCAGCTGGTGGAGTCTCCAGAGGCTGGTTTTATAAAACGTAAGAGACGTCTCCTGTTTCAACAGCCAATAGAGAAGTCAGCTGGTGGAGTCTCCAGAGGCTGGTTTTATAAACGTAAGAGACGTCTCCTGTTTCAACAGCCAATAGAGAAGTCAGCTGGTGGAGTCTCCAGAGGCTGGTTTTATAAACGTAAGAGACGTCTCTTGTTTCAACGACCAATAGAGAAGTCAGCTGGTGGAGTCTCCAGAGGCTGCTTTTATAAAACGTAAGAGACGTCTCCTGTTTCAACAGCCAATAGAGAAGTCAGCTGGTGGAGTCTCCAGAGGCTGGTTTTAGAACGTAAGAGACGTCTCTTGTTTCAACGACCAATAGAGAAGTCAGCTGGTGGAGTCTCCAGAGGCTGGTTTTATAAAACGTGAGAGACGTCTCCTGTTTCAACAGCCAATAGAGAAGTCAGCTGGTGGAGTCTCCAGAGGCTGGTTTTATAAAACGTAAGAGACGTCTCCTGTTTCAACAGCCAATAGAGAAGTCAGCTGGTGGAGTCTCCAGAGGCTGGTTTTATAAAACGTAAGAGACGTCTCCTGTTTCAACAGCCAATAGAGAAGTCAGCTGGTGGAGTCTCCAGAGGCTGGTTTTAAAACGTAAGAGAAGTCTCCTGTTTCAACAGCCAATAGAGAAGTCAGCTGGTGGAGTCTCCAGAGGCTGGTCTTAGAACGTAAGAGACGTCTCCTGTTTCAACGACCAATAGAGAAGTCAGCTGGTGGAGTCTCCAGAGGCTGGTTTTAGAACGTAAGAGACGTCTCCTGTTTCAATAGCCAATAGAGAAGTCAGCTGGTGGAGTCTCCAGAGGCTGGTTTTATAAACGTAAGATAAGTCTCCTGTTTCAATAGCCAATACATAAGTCAGCTGGTGGAGTCTCCAGAGGCTGGTTTTATAAACGTAAGAGAAGTCTCCTGTTTCAATAGCAAATAGAGAAGTCAGCTGGTGGAGTCTCCAGAGGCTGGTTTTATAAACGTAAGAGACGTCTCCTGTTTCAGCGTCCAATAGAGAAGTCAGCTGGTGGAGTCTCCACAGGCTGGTTTTATAACATAAGAGACGTCTGCTGTTTCAACAACCAACAGAAAAGTCATCTTGTAAAGTCAGCTACAATAAAATGATCCATAATCCATTTTATTTCTGTTACAAACTGAGGCTCAACGTGCGCCCGCGAGCACGTACGGTGGAGCGAGCTAGTGAGTAACTGAAGAGAGGGAGCGCCTCGGACAAAGCCGTGAATCAGAGAATAAAACGTGTTTTCGCCGATTCATCATTAGAAATGTAACTGTAGCAAGCATCTCACTATCACTAACGTTATCCACATTAATATTTAGACGCAACAAATGATATTCAGCTGCAAAAAGCCTGGAAGACGGAAGTTAGGACGGAAGTACAAAGAGTTGTTGCTATGATGTCGTGATGCATAATCTATTGTTTTCTATGAATGTGTCCAAACCAAACCAGCAGAGCTGCCCAACCACTAAAAATGGCTGAGTCATTTCCTCCAAAACTGTGCTCAGCTGCACCTGTAACTGACCTGGAACACCACCAAGATGCAGCGTATGATGCAGGTGTCTCCGTTGACCATGGCCTTCTCCATGATGTCACAGATGCTGCTGAAGTGGCGGGCCTCGATGGGATGTTGTTTTCCCAGCAGCGCCCCCAGCGGCAGGCTGTTGCTGCTGGCCGCCAGCAGGTTGAGCTGATGGATACACATAGCACCTACATGATGAAGCAGCTGGTTGATCACATCGCCAGTGGCCACCGTTTCCTCTGTGAAAGGACAAGTGTTGCAGATGGTCAGATTTCTGACCTGATACAAAGAGCATCTGTCGCTGGGCTATTAAGGCAAATTCAAACGAAAATAAAAATAAGCAGTGAAAGATATTTTGAGTAAACTGAAACTAAATAAAACTAAACCCTTCAAGACAAACTAAACTCAAACTGTATTGCTATGTTAAAATAAATATAATTTCAGTTTTAGTTTTGTAGCTTTAATATTTCACTACTGACAAAATGAGACTGTATGAATTTCCGTTAACTCGCATCATGACATTAAACCACAGAAACTGAACGGACTTGACATAAGATGGTGCTGTGCCGTAACTGCTTCACATCGGACTCTAAAAACTAACTCAAACTAAACTAACAAACACTCTGAAAACTAACTCAAACTAAACTAAAATGAAATTGAAAAGTCAGAACTATTACAACCTTGGCCTGGCGGTTTGTATCTACCTTTGGGTTCCTTGATGACATGGCTGACACCGAGCCTATGGCACACATGATGAAAGGCTTGGTTCCCAGGATTGTACCACTGATCGATGTAATCGCTGGAGCAGGTCCAGATCAAGTTGTTCAGTGCATCGTAACACGCTCCTATGAAGCCAAAGATTACACAGCTATAGGTCACTTAAATTGGCAATGCATTGTTGTGTAACTATCGTCTGTGAGAAAAGCAGAATGGGACGGAAGCTGAGCTCACCTAGCCCCGCCACCTGCGCTCCCCTGCCCAGAGAACTGCCGGGAGCGTCGATGAGGTCCGCGCGGCTGCTGAACTGACCGTCAGCCAGGTTAAACACGAGGCTGGAGGCTAAAACTGAGCAAAAGTTGAAAAGTTAAATTAGCAAATGAACTAATTACTGACAGTGTTATATAGCAAAAAAAAAACTTTTCATTGATTATTCAATCACAAATAATACACTTTGTTTTACCAGAGCTTGCAACGACTAATAATCTGTATCGGCCTTGAAAAATCTGTGTCGGTCGACCCCTACCCTGTAGCCATTGGCTCTGTTAGCGCTCCCCGTTTCCTCCTCCCTCTCTCTCCTTCTGTGATCACTGATCAGTGTTATGAGCTACGTACTTTAATTAAAAAAGGTCCGCCAGAGTCTCTGATCAGAACTCCGTTCATGGCAACGATCTGTTTTACAGATTTAACAGACCGTAGCATGCTGGGATTAACCAATCATAACTGAGTATTTGACCAAGTCGTACAATAAAAGTCTATATTAAAACATGTGTGGTCAAATGTAATATAACTATCATTAATCTTTACTCCATGCTGTGATCAGACTGTAATCAGAACATTTATTATCCCCCAGCGGCTTCACATGATGTAAAATGACGTTATTACAAATACAAAATATCAACTCAATGAGGATTTACATGCGTCGGCTCTTACTTTTGAGAGAGGACAGGCTGCTGGTTCCTCCAAACAGGGAGCGTGTGGCGGAGCTCCCAGATACCCCCGGGGGGGAAACCAGCATCACCAGGTAGGTTCCACACACATACATCGGGGTCTTTCTCAACGTCTTCAGAGGGAGTCCACAGCTAGTGTTGACAGCTATAAAAGAGTTATGCAGAAAAGTATTTTTAATAACCATAAGATCTACCATGAATTGCACATTAAAGATATATCATTTTTGGATGACTATAAGTTGTGCTGATGAATTACCAGACTGTTCCTCTTTGACAGTGTTGGTGATTGCCGAGCCTGTGAGAGCAGCCAACGTGGCAGAATGGGAGGCCCGGAAGCGTGACATTCGACTCAAGAGAAGCTCATTCAAGCACTTTGAGGACTCGCCTTCCTTGCGAGTTAGAATAACTCTCTCCTGCAAGATGTCTGCAACACATAGGCCTGTCTGTGTCTGCACCATGGGGACAGGGGGGAGAGAAAAAACATCAGAGATGGAACAGAGACATCAACAAACTGAAACTACTGTACATAGAGCCCAAGAGTTTGGTTCCGGAAGTAAAAGTCCCATTGATTTTCTCCATAAGGATATTGATTATTAAGCATAATGAAACCATCTGAGGAAGACTGACTCCGAGCTCCGAGGTTGTGAAACGAAAGGTTCTGCTCCTGTAAAAGCTAGAAGTTCATATGAAATCAACTTTGTTTTAGGAAAAACGGGTTTTATTCGCGATCTTATGAAGCAATACTACACTACCCACAATCCTAAGCGTAACAACGACGTCTCTGATTGGTCCAACAGACGCTGTTAGCATGGAAGTGTTTACCGTACCCGTGAACGGCTACAGCAAGCTGTAACCACTAAAGTCTATAATAGTTTCTGTACACAGTCTTGCACCTTTGCCTTTTTTGATGTTTTCAAAATGTTTATTTGCACCCAATCAAATGTTTTATAGTCATGATTCCTCTCGTAGCTGGTTGGCTTTGGTTTCAGACATAAAACGCTATATATAAGCAATTTCTGAAACGTCAATGGAACTGAAATGGAGAAAAACACTTCTGGAACCAGAGCCGTTAAAGTGCGTGGTCACTGTTGAGCTCTATAGCAGGGCATAGAGTCCAGTACTCACAGAGAGGTGAAAGACATCCATGAAGACAGAGTGTCCCTTCTGTGTCTTCTCGTTGAGACTGGCTGGGGACCAGACCCAGTACAGGTAGGTTCCATCTGAGCACAGGTGCAGCGTGGTCATGCTGCTGCCAACAGGGAAGTGGTGCGCTGGCATGGGCACAATCTGGCACACCTGAAAACAGCACACTCAACATAAGCCTTGGCTATGGCTATCTTGTCATTTCAACTAAAAGCTGTTCAGATTTTAATGGCCACAATTAGACTGAACTTAGCTTTTATATAGCCGCTGTTTTTGTTCGAATGCATTCATCTGTGTTAAAAAAAAAAGATTAAGACCTATCTTGTGTTGTCCTTCTGGGTCAAAATTGAAAATTAACACTTTTTTGACACTTTAGTCACTTATTTTGCTGCTTTTTGTCTCTTCAACGTTTTAAAAAAAATCATTTTTCTTTGTTTTTGTTTTTGAATTATTACCAGTATTTAAATTATTACCACTATTTAAATTATTACCACTATTTAAATTATTACCACTATTTTACACTCATTTTTGGAACTTATGGTCCAAAATAAACCTTTTTTATCAAGTTAAAAAAGCAAGAAAGTTTGAATTATTTTGACTAATACTATTATTATTATTATTATTATTATTATTATTATTAGTAGTAGTAGTAATAATATTTAAGATCAGAGGGTGTTGATGGATAATCACAAACTGTCAAAGTTAAGTCAGAATAATGCTATTAAACACTCAAAATTCAATAAAGTAGTGAACTGATCCTTCATTTTACTTGTGAAGAGCGTTTAATAGAACCCCAAACCCAAATGTTCTTAAATAAAATGGGTCAGATTTGACCCCAAAACAACGAGAGGGTTAAACTGTCTTCTGGAGTAATGTTATATCATTCTTTACCAAGTGCTAATCATTGGTTTTTATACCATTTTTAACCATGGTGTTTATTTTATTCCATTGTTAATTTTCTATCATTATTTTTGTTGTAGTTTACATTCATGTTTCTGTTTTGTTTGTTCCGTGAAGCACTTTGGGCTGCATGCTTGTATGAAAGGCGATATATAAATAAACTTGATTTGAGTTTTGCATTGTGGCTTTATTGCATCCTGAATTGAGAGAAATGCTGCTCCATTGTGAGCCTGCATGTCTTGTTTGTATCATTACATGATTTTATTGGTGCATAAGGGATAATAAAACTGCATTAAAATGAAATGTATCAAGACCTACCATGTTAAATATACTGAATGATTCAACATCAAATTCAAAATATATGACTGTATATTTTATGTACAGGAAGCATTTTTGTACTTTTTTATTTGTACTTGTGTTTTTTATCTTGCGCTCCTGACTGCCAATCAAGTTTTGGAAACAGTGGACTGAAAGTGTACAGTACCTGGAGGGTGAAGGGGTCAATGACCTGGCACAGCTGATGAGGCTTGGCATCAAAGGAGGAGGGACGGTGGAGGAGGCGGCCGCTGCTGAACACCACCCAGCCAGGCTCCAACTCTTCATTTCGACAATACACAAAGCCCCTGCACAACGCAAACACCGTGCATCTTTTTACGTGTTCTGAATTGTGTACTAATTTAATACTTTAAGGTGGATCTTTCTGTGAAAAAACCCAGGTGAGACTTGACACTTAGATTTGATGCAAAATAAGTTGAGAAGCAACACAGCATCACATCACATGTGTACATTATCTACAAATTGATCGTGTTAAATTCTATGCTGACATTAAAGTTTTCATGTTTCTGTGTCTAAGTGACTGATTAGTATTAGGAGAGATCGCTGCAGTCAGCAGCAGAGAAACAAGCTACGATGCAAGTTAATAGGACAATTGTCCAGCTTGTATTTACCTTCACAAAAGTTCTTGCTTTGCCATTGACAGGCTCAGATTATTATTCTAAGTGTGTGACCGAAACGCGGTGCCAATATAAACGGTAGTAACGAGAACGAATAAGAACGGAAATTTCGGTGCCTGATTTTTATTTACCGCCCCCTGGTGTTCCACCGTGAGAGGATCAATGAAGATGCCGAAGGCAAAACGCTCCAAGGTTTGGCTACGTTTCACGTCTAAGGACACAGACTCTGCGACATGCAACAGATGCAATAAACCAATGTCATGCAAGGGAGGTAACACGTCCAATTTGATGAAACATCTGGCAACCCATGGAGTTTATTTAAAAGCCGAACAATTCACCGTGTTTGATAACCTACGTGACACAAGGCCAAACACTTCAACAGCAGCAGCCAGTGTCGGCCTCACCCAGACCTGCCAGTGTGGTGGTGGACATTACAGATGATGATGATGATGATGATGATATTATTATTATGATGATGATGACGACAATAATGACAGCAGCCGTTCCTCTTCGGGGAAGTCTAGTAATTTAATGCCAACTGCAAATCTTGCATATCAAGTAGGCTAGCAAACACCGTTTCTACCGTTTCAACAGTGTGTTACAGCTGACTTTCTGCTTAATGTGAAACTCATAACAAGTCGTGTATGTATGCAAAATGTTTTAACAAAGTTTCAACACCAGATTTAGAAGGCGCAATTTTGCATTTACACAGGGACCCTGAGGTCATTAGCGTCAGATTACCCTGGAAGTAATCTCCATTAATCTCCAGTATTATTATATTGTTTGAGACAATATTGTTTTCTTTGATATTATGTAAATGTGAATTACTAGGGCTGTCGAAATAACGCGTTAATTTCGATTAATTAATCGAAAAAATTAGTGCGTTAAAAAAATGAATTGCAGTTAATCCATTCCATATTGACCTTTCACCCGGAGCCGTTCTAACCACTATACAACTGTTATAGGAAGGAGGGAGACGATGGATGTAGCCTATTAAGAGAACAGAGTGAGCAGAACAGAAACATTGCTGACTAGTTAACAGGTAACGTTAGCCTTCTGCTAGCTAGTAGCTGGATTAAACCATAGACAGTATATAAAATGGACCAAGTGACTCCGCTGTTTTTGACGGAGACCAGTGAAGTCTGTTAGAAGCACTTTTCCGGTGATGGTTGAGCGTTACTGAGCGTTACCGCGCAGCCTCAAACTGAGCTTGATGACGTAGATGTGACGTGAGCAACGTGTCTGAACGTTGTAAGTCTTCTGGTAGCTGTGCCAAGAGAAATCTCAATCATTCCCAATCTATCAGAGACGGAGAGCGTAGGTATATGTAAGGAGATAACATAGGCACAGGCTAATTATTGATAACTAAAATGATAGTTAACATTAGTAATTAAACTAAACAGCTGATGTAAGTCCAAACTGCCTGCGAGCTTCTCCTGTACTGTACGGTAATTCCTCTACTATGAGACAGTAAGTCTCGTGGTTATGACCCAACCGTTAGCCTATTGTTATAAAAACGTCTGCTACGGAGCCATAACGTGAGGTACAAGGTAACGGAGCCTTTCATACATTGTCGTGTTTCTTTAGAAATAAACAACGGACAATTAAAGTCTTTAAACGCTTCAGATGTAAAGTTATTGGCTGTCAAAGTGACGCCAAAATGAATGGAAGTCAATGGGATGCTAACGGGGGGTGATGGCTAGGGTAGCATAAAATGACGCCATCGCGGCTTCGCTCTGAGGAGAGAAGCCGCCCCCTTGACAGCTAACCCTAAAGTTTGACTGTTTCTGTCGGAACACAGACGGAGACGGTGCGTTCAATGAAACTGGTAATCTACAGCCTCACGGTGCATTCATAGTTGTTGTAAAATACCCATTTGAATTTATTTCCTCAGCATATTAGGTTGTAGCGATACACAAATCTCACGATACGATATTTTCAGCTCACGATACGATATATATATAGATATTCAGCAAACGATACGATTCGATTCGATATTGTTCGATATTTACATCATTTTCTGAAAGATTTAAAGGGGACAGAGTGATTTTGGTGACATCTTGAGAGTGTTCCATTTAGTTGGATTTAATTAATTGAACTGAAAACTAAAAACATCAATTACACAATTTATGTCTCTGACTGGACATAGTCTACAGCTTGCAAATGCTGGACAACATGACTCAAAGATGTGTTAAGAAAATTATTTCCATTTATTGAAAGAGTGCAAACTGTTGTTTACAAGCCTTTGAAAAGTAAATAAAGTGCAGTATTGCAATTAACAATGGAGAGTTAAAAAGTGCAGCAAGTGGCCTGTTCTGAACAGTTTCTTTGACAGCTTTTTTACCTTGATGCTGAACGTATGAGGTAGCCAGTCTAGCCACCAGGTAAGTAAACATAGTACCATGGCTTCTCCAAAACATCCAATAATTCAAGTCACTAAGAAGAACATTTAAACTGTACCGGTCTTAGCCGAGTAGTTTAAGGTCTGTAGGCCTACAAGTATGTGAGGTAGCCAGTCTAGTAAGCAGAAAAGAAAAATAAACCATGGCGGTGAATTAGCGTGGAATGTACAATGGTCAGCATTTCACAGTCAAACTACCAGCAGTTAGTTGGATACAAATCACCTAATTTCTGCACCAGTCCGTGTTAACACCATGGATGTATTAAGAGAACGTTAACAGCCCACCGGCGACAGAGCATCTGTAGCTCGGAGGGCTAGCAGGCCTGGTAGCTGGACAGTCCGGTACGCTGCTGTTCAGCCATGTTTCCACAAAGACAAAACACAGCAGTCTCTGAATTTGCGTTGGGACTTCCGTTTAAGTTGGATGTAGCTAGTCCAGTTTGTTGTCGGACACTTGGAAGCAGGATTGATGGGACAGGTGGCCGGCTAGCGTTAGCTTCCCCTAGCCGGCTAGCAGCGCCGAGCGACACCGCTGGTTGAGATTCTGGTCTCCGTGCAGGCGAAGCTCACGTAGTGTGTCTAGTCCGTCTGTAATAACGTTCCCTAAATATTCTCCAATCTGTACCGATGTATCTGTCAGTACCCGATCCGTGCTGACAGTATCCAGGTGGTACATGTGCGGTATTTTGAACCATAGACAGTTTGACCTGACTGTGAACAGGAAGAGGTAGTACGGGTAACTTGCTCGCTCTACAGCGACACTAGCGGCTGGCTGACCAAATCGCTCTTCCTGCAACGCGAACGGGGGTAAACACCAGCAAACACGGGGGATTTGAATGGGACTTATGTATCGATACTCGCGGCTTAAAAATCAATACTTTCTTGGGAAAATTAAATATAGATTTATATCGCAGAATCGATAAAATTGCCCAGCCCTAATATATATATATATCAGGGCTCGAGAGTGCGACCATTTTGGTCGCACATGCGCCCAAATTTTGTAAGGGTGCGACTAACATTTTTCCTAAGTCGCACCGGTGCACCTCCGCGCAGCCCCGCCGCACCCCCATTCACACACACGACCACCGTGCAACACGAGAGACACGGCATCGGTTTACACTGCGACATTTGTCTTCAGTTGTAATTGTTATTAACACAGCTGTATATCGTTAAGCATGAGAGGGAAACCTGTATTTGTAGCAGTGTTTCCGCTGCTAACTGTGTTACTGCGGCCGCCGCACGGCGGAAAACACAGACGAAGTTATTGAATGCAACTAACTTCAGACGCAGCCTGCAAAATGCAGCGCAGTGACGATACAGACATTTCATACACAAGACGTGTGTAACGCTGCTGACCCGCCAAAGCATTCGACCCGTGCTGGACCCGTTCATAGTGAGTCAGCCGTCACTCTGTGAGTAGCATACGCTTCAGTCCATCGCTCTCTCTCTCTCTCTCTCTCTCTCTCTCTCTCTCTCTCTCTTCTTTATTTTGATAGGAAAGCTGAAGACATGAAAGGGGAGAGAGGGGGGGGGGAATGACATGTAGTTAAGGGCCGCAGGTCAGAGTCGAACCCGGCCCGCTGCGTCGAGGAGTAAAGTTTGGAGAATTTTGATTTTTTTTTTTGGAATTTTGATGCTAGGGAGTGTGGCAAGCTGGTACTGTCATTGGTTTAGGCAAGGCTAAAGGGGAAGAAGGCCAAATTACAGGTGTTGTCCATCTGAGGGGCAGAGGACAGCAGGGGGGGGGGCTATAAGACTTTGAGCCATGAAATGTTAGATCTCAGTTCAGGGAAGCACTTTGTTCTATTTTGAAATGTTTTACTTAAGGTATAGTGGTCGCTGACAGGTCAGCGAGCAGATGGCCACGGCCTCCGACCATAGACGGTATATAAAAGCCTCCGACCGCGGCGCTGCCCCCCCGCTCTCGGCGATAGCTTGTTTGTTGGCCTGTAGCGTGCTAACGTTAGCTATAGAGATGCTTGTCCTAAATAGATTTCCATTTACCGATGGCGAGTCTGACGTAGTGGAAAAAGTGCAAATCTTCTTTTGGAAAGTCGGCTTGTAGAGCCATGCTGACAGTAACTTGTAAACAGAGCGTGCACGAGGAGGACTAGGCTCGTGCACGCTCTTTCGTGCACACGTTTAATAGACGTTCCCTCTCGGGAGCAGGTAGGGTGTTGTGCATGTGCATTTTTTCAAAAAGTGGAGAGGGCGGTTCTTTTCTAAAATTCAGGAAAATCCTCCATTATACCTTTTGAAATGTTTTAGTTTGGCAGCTCAGTGAAGCACTTCAAACTTTTTTTGTTAATATTTTTATTTTTATATGCATGATGTATGATTGTGTTTCAACTAAAAAGTATTTACCTACACCTTATTCTTGTTTAAAATCATTTACATAATATAGATGAATGTATATGGAGCGTGATAAAAAGGTAACCTTGAAATTGTGGTGTTAACAGCGGCGCGAGGAAAAATTTGGGTGCACCTAAATTGTGTGCTGGTGCACCTAAATAAAAAAGTTAGGCGCACCAGTGCAACCACGGCAAAAAGTTAGTGTGGAGCCCTGTATATATATATATATATATATATATATATATATATATATATATATATATATATATATATATATATACATACATACATATACATATGTATATATACACACACACACACATATATATATATATATATATATATTTGAACAGTGAAAATAATAATAAAAATAGTTTTAACTTTAATGTCACTAATGAAGATTATTCATTTGAATTTAAATATTTAAAATACTTTCACAGCAAAAATGATGTATGCGATTAATTTAGATTAATTAATCACAGAGTCTGTAATTAATTGATTGACAGCCCTATTTATTACCATATGTTACTTGTATTTATATTGTTTAAAGATTTAAGTTAATATTGTGTTCAATTTGGCCCTGGAAATAAAAGGGTATTGTTTTTTGACAAAGTCTGTGCAGTTTTGTTTTTTTAAGAACCGTTTAAGCAGCGGAACCGTTTAAAAATACCGAGTAGGCCCCGTTACCAATACCCAACCCTAGTGACGACATTATGGAAAGGATTTCTGAGGGCGACCTTTCTGTTAAAGAGTAAGATCCTTTTTTGAAACACAAAAACATCCGCGAAATTGCGTTTTCTAAACCCACCAGTCTCCGTGTAAATAAACAGAAATTATAGCATCGTAAAACACACTTCATTCAAAGTCAACAGAAACAAAATAAAACTGCCGGACTCTGCTTAAAAATTGCTACAACAGTTTCGAATTCAGAACAACGTTCTTTTTAAAAATCAACTACTGCAGATATAACCATGGGAAAGGTAAAGTAATAAGGGATATTTATAGTGTTTCACCCTCTCTTTCCGTCTGTGTCTCTTGCTATTCTCCAAGTGCTGTGGATATAAAAAAGGCAGATGAGAAGGAGAGTCACATTACCTCAGTGTCCCGTGTAAACCAGAGCCCAGCTTGCTGAGTCCTCTCCCGGACGAGTTAGTGGTATACAGATAGAGTCCGTCTGTGGCTAGACAGCGGCCCAGGTCGGTGTCTGCAAGACACAGGGACAAAAAGAATTCAATATAAAAAAGTAATGACAGAGAGATGACGGATTGTAATGAAAAGTAGGTGGAGGTATCAACAGGGTGAAGTGGAGAGTTGTGAGGATTGTGATGCCTCCAAAGATCAAAGCTCAGTGATCTAGTGTCAGGTTACCTTAAAATGTAAATATGCAAACCTGCTTTATTGATATATGCCCTGATCAGCTTCCGTCACTCTACAAGGTCAGCTGAGTGAACATAACACTCCTCTCCTCTGCTTTACCTCCTTACAGTCTGGATCAATGAAAGTACATTTCCAGGATAAAGCCTGACATGCGGTGCATTATACTTTGTCCCTCACATTCTGCTCTCTGTGTTTGTCGCCTCAAAATTCCTTCTTTTCAGGAAACAACAACCTTCGAGCTAGCGAGCTACACGCTGAAAATGTCAAGTTTTGAAGAATATTTGGATGGTGCAGTCAGTCAGACCTGCTCAGTTCTTTCAGGGAATGATTGTAAAGATTAATAAAAAATATGTTGAGGTCATTTCCTCTCTAACTGGGACGTTTTATAAAGAATATGTCGAGGTCATTTCCTCTCTGGGACGTTTTATAAAGAATATGTTGAGGTCATTTCCTCTCTGGGACGTTTTATAAAGAATATGTTGAGGTCATTTCCTCTCTAACTGGGACGTTTTATAAAGAATATGTCGAGGTCATTTCCTCTCTGGGACGTTTTATAAAGAATATGTTGAGGTCATTTCCTCTCTAACTGGGACGTTTTATAAAGAATATGATGAGGTCATTTCCTCTCTGGGACGTTTTATAAAGAATATGTCGAGGTCATTTCCTCTCTAACTGGGACGTTTTATAAAGAATATGTCGAGGTCATTTCCTCTCTGGGACGTTTTATAAAGAATATGTCGAGGTCATTTCCTCTCTA
The DNA here is from genome assembly GCA_023631565.1 of Gymnocephalus cernua. NCBI lineage: Eukaryota > Metazoa > Chordata > Actinopteri > Perciformes > Percidae > Gymnocephalus > Gymnocephalus cernua. The sequence goes on along the minus strand of CM042425.1, from coordinate 43,156 downwards.
ACTGGGACGTTCTGGGACTGGTTGGTGGGATTGTTGTGGACGAAGTCCACACGGAGATACACTGGTAAGAGCCAATGAGGTTTAACCATGTATCAGCTAATTTAAATAGCTCACGTTACTGTATTGTGTTAACTTAATTTCCTGAGACTATTTAGCAGAGCCACCGTCTCTGCGTCTGGAGCTCAGCGCTGCCCAAGACGACTGTGATTGGTTTAAAGAAATGCAAACAACTCAGAGCGTTTTTTCTCCTATCCCAGAATGCATCTGTGGTGTAGCCAGACCTTCCTCCACAGCGCTGTGGAGATAGAACTGGAAATGAGAGACTACCTCTACTGGAGATGGCTCGATACCATTTTCAATACCTGAACTTGCGTATCGGCCGATACCGAGTACCGATCCGATACCAGTGTGTCATGTATTTCATTATGTTTTAACAGCTGTATACTACTATCCCTGTATGGATGTGATAGGATTTCTATCTTTGTTGTCGGCCTGGCTCAGGTTAAACTCTTTATAGTAGTCAGTCATAACGGAAAAAGAACATAAATAAACTACTTTAACGTAGATTTTCTTTAGGGCTTTATTATGTGGTATCGGTGCATAAACTCCAGTACTTCCCGATACCGATACCAGTGTTTTAGGCAGTATCGGAGCCGGTACCGATACTGGTATCGGTACCTCATCTCTACTCTTTACATTCACAGCTCTCATCTCTTCACTATACATACATAACATAAATGGGGCAAAATGAGCCTTGTATGGAGCTGCAACTAATTATTATTTGTATTGTGGATTAATCTGTTGATTATTTTCTGGATGAATAGATTAGTTGTGTGGTCTCTAAAACGTCAGAAAATTGTGAAAAATGTTGATCAGAGTTTCTCAAAAAACCCAAGATTAGATATAGTCCTCAAATGTCTCGTTTTGTCCACAACTCAAAGATATTCAGTTTCCTGTCCCAGAGGAGAGAAGACACTAGAACATCCTCACATTTAACACGCTGACAGCAGAGAACTTTTACTTTTCTTTCAATGAAATCAATCATCATAGGAGTTCGAGCCTTCTACCCGGCAATTTACTTTCATCCCTCCATTTTGTTGTGGGATTCACACACTTGCATGCATTGAATAAATAAAACAGAAAGCAGGGCAGTGTTATGATGGGAAATATCACAAGCCATGTCCTTTTATAAACCTGCAAGCCAGAAAACTAGATGTATGTAAGACATTATTCATCACAACCACATGGGAGAACTGCATCTACTGTGGCCTGTAGTTTTTTTAAATGTCAAGGTTGATCACACAGAAGATTTTACCTTTACTCTCTGCTGCTCCAGCAGAATTGTCAGGTGTGGGCAGCATGTCCTCAAAGCCCCAGGACACACTGTGTTTGCCCCCCAGGAGGCAGGATGGAGAGCCCGGGCCTCCTTCCAGGAGCAGAAGTCTGAAGCAGGAGAGATACACGGCTGGTTACACGTTTGGAAAGTAATAATAATGATCGTTTAGGTGAGCCAGAGTACTGCCCTTACCTGTACAGGACATCAGACACGGGGAGCTGGCCCAGATCGGTCTGTTTCTGCAGCAGGTGAACTGTGTGGATGAAGGTCTTCAGAGATCCCCTGGAGAAGAGTTTGGCACATTAAACAGTGGAAGCTCATTGTTAAGCATTTCTAGAACTGTAAGTGGAATCATACTCGGCATGAATTATGGAGGGGATCTAATGTAATGTGCTGAGAATTAAAACTATGTTTTTTGAATCTGAATAAAAAGATCTTGTCCATTAGAATGCAGCAGAGAGATTATTTTACACTGCAGCCCTCAGCGGGCTGCAACGAGCAACCTTTAAGTTTGTGCAGTGTTTATTTGCTGCTTCGCCTCATCCAAGACTGTTAACTGAACACAAGTTATTCTATATTCAGGGATATACTATGTAAAGTATTAAGTGTACAGCTTGTATAACAGTGTAGATGTGCTGTCCCCTCAAAATAACTCAACACACAGCCATTAATGTCTAAACCGCTGGCAACTAAAGTGAGTACACCCCTATGTTAAATTCCCATAGAGGCAGGCAGATTTTTATTATTGAAGGCCAGTTCTTTCATGGATCCAGGACACTTATTTCCTCCTATGGAGTCCATTCATCCGCATTCGGAAATCGACTAGTTTTGACTGATAAAATGGCTGCGGCCGGAAACAACAACAGATAAGGTGAGTTGTTCAAAAACTTTCTTTTTAGTAAATCTGTGTACACAAAGAATGTTCACAATGCTTGCGTTAAGGTGTAGAGCTCCTGGAGATACTTGGAGGAAAGTCTCATGTTGTGTCGAGTCTTCTTAGTGTTTAAAAATAGATATTTAGAGGCTAGCATAAAAGTGCTCCTAGCTCTCCCATTCAAAAGGCCATTTTGAATGGCCAAAAACGAGAATATGGTAAATCTTAAAAGTGGCTATTCCGTCCTAAATATGCTTTTAAACTAAAGTTTGACTCACATACATTCACAGAAATACCCTAGGATGCATTTTGGCGCGAGTTATGCTTTAAGACAGGGCCCATAACATTAAACATGGAGGTCCGAGCTATCTGAGGTCTCTGCTGTGATTATTTTCTGTCCCGTGTTGCTTTGCTGCTCTTTGATGAACCAAATCTAGCGTTAGGAACAGTAACACGTCACCACCGGTCAGACCGACTGCTAGTTTGGGGGGTGTCATGTTCTTTAGTCTGTGGCCCTGTTTGCTGATAGCTCTTTAATTATCTCCCACTGTTAGTGAAAAAAAGGCACCAGGGCTGAATGGTTCCCGACAACAAAGAGCTCGCACTCAGCCTCCACAGAGGCCAAACAAAGAGCGGAGAGTTCTGGGTTTGACAAGTCAAGATCAGTTGTCACCAGCAGCAGCCAGAGTTCAGGCACAAACACAACAAATAAAGCAGCACATTTTGCTCTTCTGCGAGTCACGAGTTTAACTTCTCTGTTATTGTTTGGGGGGGGGGGGGGTGTAAGGGTGAATAGTGGTTATAACGATGCATCATGAAACGGCCGAAATAGATATAAATGTGTACAGATTACAACCGGTTGAGATAAAAAAAAAAATGAATAATCGTGATTCAATTTTAAACTGCCTAGAGCTTAATCTACTTTAGATTTCACGTGCAGTGGCGGCTGTGGCTCAGGTATAGAGCGGTCAACTACCAATCGGAAGGTCGGTGGTTCAATCCCTGGCCCTCCAGTCCCATGCCGTGGTCTCATTGGGCAAGACGCTGAACCCCGAGTTGCTCCCGATGCTGCGCCATCAGAGTGTAAATGAGTGTGAAAGTTTATCTGATGAGCAGGTGGCACCTTGTACGGCAGCCTCGGCCACAGTGTATGAATGTGTGTGAATGTTTCCTGTACTCTGTAAAAGCGCTTTGAGTAGTCGTTAAGACTAGAAAATAGGGCTGAAACGATTCATCGAGTTACTCGAATAACTCGATTACAAAAATTCCCTGAGGCAAAAAATCTGCCTCGAAGCCTCGTTAAATTCCTATGACGCACACTATACTATACAGGGATCTGATTGTTCCACACGGACCGTTGTTCAGGAAGCACACCACCAGCGCGGGATACATTTTCAATTTAGTTGGCGCGATGGCGGAGAGTAAAGATGTCCAGAAACGGCAGAGAATGTCTAAAGTTTGGGATCATTACATTCTAAAAAAAGGAAAAGAACACGTTCAATTGCAAGAGAGTATAGCCTAAAAAAAAGAACCCCTTCTCTCACACACACACACACACACACACACACACACCTCTCTCACTCTTCCTCACGCACAGCACGCGTGCACACACAAACACACACACACACACACACACACACAGGTTGCTAGGTTACCATAGCAAATAGGCTCACCCCTGAAATTATATATTATTTGTTAGTAGCCTAATGGTAAATGCTGCAGGTGTAGAAATCTACATAAAACAGATATTTACTTTGATGGCAGGGCTAGATTACAGCATGAAACTTAATTAAATTGCCAAGTGTTGGAGTTGGAATAAATACCTCTGTTATTTTGAGAAATAAAAGCCAAATGCTTGATAATTTTACAGCCACATCATTTTTGTTATGCATTATTTGTTTTGGTTGTTTAAAAACGCAAAAAAAATGTATCCGATTAATCGATCGATAAAGTGCTAGATTAATCGATTTACAAAAAGAATCGATATCTGCAGCCCTACTAGAAAAGCGCTTTATAAATACAGTCCATTTACATTTACGTGTTTGACTTCAGATGTCACTACGTCTTCTTAGGTTATTTATTTGAGGAGATTTCTTTCTATTTATTCAGTTGTTTTGTTTTAGAAACCACATTTTAATTTTAATTTTTATTGGGCGGACGCAATAACCGTGCCACTGCAAAATAGCCATTTTCATTCTCTCGACTGCCCAAGACAAGACAATAAAGACATATCTTATCATATCATATCCTCACCTGGCACAGGCAAGTGCCACGAGTGCAGCAGCAGCGTTTTCCCTCTGTCTGTGTGTGTGGAGGATCTGCGGGTGGCCTGACTCCTGGGCGCCGTCCTCCAGCCAGGAGCAGAGCAGCCCCTCCAGGCCGTTGAGGCAGTCGGCGGGCTCTTTGCTGAGGCTGAGCGGCTGGCAGTCCCGGAGGCAGGCCAGCAGCACCTCCGCCGTGACTCCGCAGAGCGCCGGGTCGCTGCGCGTCTGGGACTGCAGGAGGGGAAAGACCAGCAGCAGGCCGACGCGGGAGGTGAAGGGCGCCAGCTCGGGTTGCTGCAGCAGACCTTGTCTTTTGAGCAAGGCCAAGGTCTCCTCGTCAGCCCCTCCGGTCCCATCGCGCTCCTGCTGCTCCTCCAGGGCCAGCTGCCGCTGCGCCCCCCACAGGCCACGCAGAGCATTCAGGCGGTACTCCAGCAGGCGCGCATACGCGTTGCTCTGATTCCCACAGACGGCACGCAAACGCTCAGCAAGCTCCACCGGGTTCTTGGTCTCAAAGGTTAGAATCTGGGGGACAGCAGGGAAGAAAAGAAGGATGAAGTTAACATTAAGAACAGCCAAAATTGGGACAATTTGTCGGCAACTCTTAGAAAAGAATAGGGTAAACGTACCCATTAAGCCCACCAAAATATGAGTTCAGTTATTTTTCATACATACTGACATATTTTATTAACATAATCATTAGTTAAAATGTAAGATTAATCTCTGATTTGAAAATACATTCATTTATTTGTATATATTTTATCATATAAAATAAAGATATTTTATGAATAAAGTCAAAAGTCTGGCATGGGCTTAATTGGTACCGTGGTACCATTTAAGCCCACATGTGTTCCAAATAAGCCCACGACAAAAATTATTGATAAAATATGAAAATTTATTATTTTAAATATAGTGAAAACACAAAATACGTGTTCAATAATATGTCTTACATTGACAAGTATCTAAAAAAAACATTTCATTTTATGTTTGGCTTGCTTTATTCAATTTGTCACCTGAACCAATAACGATCATCCTCAAACCACAAACTTGACTTGAGGAGCAGCTCGTGAACAAGAGATAAGACTACAATTATTATTCTGATAAACTACATTCATAGGTTTTAGTTTCTTTTATTTTTTTATATTGATAATATAACAATTTTTAAAGTAGTAAAAACACTGACACTGAAACAGTCATTAACTTGTCTTACATTAACATGTACATTACATTAGGTATTTTAAAAAAAAGTTTGATGGCATGCTTTTGCCAACTCATCACCTGCACTAATCACGTTTTAACATCAGATATCAAACAGGACTTGCAAAAAAGCTCATAAAGAAGAGGCTAGTCTACTTTCATTGATTTTAGTTTTTTTTGTACAGCATTTCAATTTCTTGGTGGTTTGCCAGGTGAAAAGGGCCAGCACCCTGCAGGTTAGCCCGGCAAAGGATGAACCTCCGTTCAGTATCCTCAACCAACCTGCCCTCGTGGTAAAGGCGACATGCCTCGATGATTTTAGGACAACTGCTGTAATTCTTCCTTTTTCTTGTCATTTTTCTCACTTTAAACAAATGATTATGCAAATTAGGTTACATAACAATACTTCTGGCCAGTGTGTGATCTGTGATGTACTCTTGTTAATGTAGTCAGTAAGGTAAAAGAACATTAAAGTCACAGGATTACAGTAAAAATCTATCAAACTCATAATTTCAGGAATTTCCTATTGAAACACATGAGATGGGCTTAAATGGAACATGCTGGGCTTAAATGGTTCTACAGTGACTACCGGGGAAATAAAGACGATATGTTCACACAAAAATTAAATAAATGTATAAAGCTATGCCTGAAGCCTAAATATGCTGTAAACTTACCAACATAGTTATCCTTCTGTTGCCAAACTTTCAGAATTATCAAGGTATTTTCATTCAAAGTTGACTTGGGTTAGCTGCTTTTTAGCTCACTGTACCATTTAAGCCCACCTTGAAAAAAAGGCATTTAAAAAAAATATTTAGCCCAGCCAAACCATTTCTTGTGTCTCAATTTGTAGATCAATGTAAAATGAATCAGAAAACATTAAGTGTACATACTTAACATTTTTAATCCTTCGGCAGTGTATCTATCAGTATGGCTATATTTTGACCCTGTGATTAGCTTGCTACGCTAACTAGCAAAACTCATCTTTCCAAATGTAATCAAATAGTACAAATTGACAAAAAACTACTAGATAATCCACAACAATCAAATCATTAATCTCTTAATTTACATAATATGAATGTACTTACCAAGTTAGTGGTTGTAAATTGTTGAAAATAGATGCCTTCTGAGGGGTCCCAAAACAGCAAAGTTTTGAGGCTACTTCTTGTGAGCCTCATTGAGACTGCACTGATTTAGGCTGGCCTAAGTCAACATTGACAAATGTGATTGGTTCTCAACAAAAACTGATGTGTGACTAAGAACTTGTTAGATTGGATAAAATAATGAGTAGCAGAAGACAGCCCTCTCTTTTTTTTGTATTTGACTTCAAAGTTGCAAGTGGGCTTAAATAGTGCCTGGGCTTAATGGGTACGTTTACCCATAAGGGCTTTATTTTTTCAGGAAAGTCATTAAGAACAGGTTCTTATTTGCATTGCCAGCCTAACAATTATTTTCATCTATTTAATTATTTGGTCTATACTGTACAATGTCGGAAATCAGTGAAAAACGTCCATCCCAGTTACTCAAAGTCCAAGGTGATGTCTTTAAAGGTCTTGTTTTGTCCAAAACCCAAAGATATTCAGTTTAATGGGATATAAACCACATTTGAGAGGCTGAAAATAGCATTTTTTCCTTGAAAAATTACTTTATGGATTAATCAATTATCAAAATAGTTTTTATGTTTCTGACTGAATAATTTTTGCAGCTTGAAACTTTATAGATGGTTTGTGTGGTTTCCTGGCCTGGTCTCTGTAAAGCAAGTAAATGTTCCACGTTAGTGGAAATATTCACTCAGAAATATGAATTCAAACAAAGACGGAGCAGCATATCAGTGGAGCATTTCAATTTAACTGACAGGGATTTGAATTTGGGCTTTGGGAAAAATGTCCTACTTTATCTGATTTACCTAATTGTGCAGAACATTTGGCTTTATCGGTCATCTGTATGCTTACACAGCGAGAGGATGGGAATCTTTTTTAAACAAACATGGGGAGTCAAACAACCGTCAAGGTGTATTACATGTAGAGCTGCAAAGATGAATCCATCAGCTGTCAACTGTAAATTAATCGGCAACTATTCTGATAACCGATTTGAGTGTTTTAAATGTGCTATATAATTAATGATGTCATTTTTTTATAAAAAATAAAACTTCTGATGTCAGCGTGTTAGATGTGAATATGTTCTAGTGTCTTCTCTCCTCTGGGACAGGAAACTGAAGATCTCTGAGTTGTGGACTGAACAAGACATTTGAGGACGTCATCTTGGGCTTTTTGGGAAACTCTGATCCAAATTTTTCACCATTTTCTGACATTTTAGAGACCAGACAACTCATCCGTTAATGCAGTAAATAATCAACAGATTACAGCCGTAGTTATTTCATTCAACATAAACATCCATTTAAAAAAAAGTACACATACAGGATAAAGTGCTGACCTCCGAGGGGGGCATGTCATTCCCCCCTCTCGCTCCTTTCATGTCTTCAGCTGCCCTTTCAAAATAAAGGCCTAAAATGCCCACAAAATAACCTTAAAAAAATAGTATCTTGATAAGGACATAACTTGCAATAAATTATTAGTGTTCTCAGTTCTGCTGCTTACAAAAGTACAACAAACTGCTTTAAAATAAAATAATGGTCAGAGATAGCAAGGCACATTCGGCATAGCCTATAAGAAGCAAAACAATGTGCTTCATGTGCACTTAGGCAGCATTTCAGATATTGATTACACTCAATCCATTATACCATTTAGCAGGCACAATTTGTATTGATTCCATTTTCAGAAAGGCTGCTGTTACAGTAACACTCCTCAACTGGATGCTGAGCCTTTCTCCACCTTGCTCTCCAAAACACTACTGCATGCGGATAAAAATAGTCGGCATCACAACACCTACAGAAACAGCACCGAGTGACCCAGTCTTAAAGAGGCGCTATGCAGTTTAGTCCATTTCTTGTGTGTTTCCTGTCTTGTTGCTGGCAGGTTTCTCTATAGGGTTAGGGTTAAAAAGATTTTCGTAGCAAATACAGAAAATACACTTTATTTTCTTTTTTACAAATTAAATGTCAGACTGACTGACTGACTGACTGGTGATGTGCTTTCTTTTTAGAAAACAATATTGAATCGCAATAAATGAAAATCATAATACAAATCGAATCGGCACCCATGTTATCGTGAAAGAATTGAATCGGAACAAAAGCAAAATCGTCCCGGCCCTGATGACTCCGTCTATGTTTACAAACGAGCTGGAAAAAAAAACCTCTTAAAAATGCATTTTTAAAGATTGTTATTATTATTCCCAGTGGCTTAGGCCCGCTGGACCACGGGGCTTTCAATACACCGGGGGAAACCCTGCTGCCCATTCCCATTTATTAATTATAAATGGTTTGTCATCTGTCGGAGCTACTGATTGAACATATGCACTTATATCAGAACAGCATGTGGCTGATGGCTGAATAATAAAGCAGCTTTCTGCAGCTGTTACGTGTCCAACACTAGTATTACTAGCCTTAATAACACAATAGAGTGATGATTATGGTACTACTAATTAGGGCTGCACGGTATGAGGAAAATATGCGATAACGTTGTTGAATATCGCGATATAACTTGCAATAAATAAAACAGATTTATTAAAGTGTTCTCAGTTCTGCTGCTTTCAGTATTCTGCTAAAATACAACAAACTGCTTGTTGAATTTAAAACAAATGAAAGGAAATCAATTCTAAGATTATTTTATTGAACAAACTGAACTTTGAATTGAATATAAAAGGCAGCACTAAAAAAAAGAATTACATTTTAAAGCTTTCTGCTGATATTTTCAGTCATCTAACACAACAAAATCTCTGTTTCGCGATATATGTTGCAGCCTTTTGTAATGTGTTTATTGTGCCAATTTAATATTATGATGACGATAAAAAAACAATATATTGTGCAGCCCTGTTACTAATACTAGAACTGAATATGTTAAGTATATAACTAACAAACGGGTCATTTATAGCACCAGTTAAAAACTCGGTCAAGGTTTAGGTGCCAAATGAATGTAACTAAAAGAATTTTCTCAGATCTAATGACTGTAGTTGGACTTAATTTATTTATTATCTGCTCTAACTTTCCAACGTTTTAGACACAGATATGGTGATAATAATGGTCCGAAATGGGACACAAACCGACTACAAAGAGATGCCAAATGACCACAGAGACCCAAAACAATCCCAAAGAAAAACAAAAATGACCAAAAAGAGACACAACATGACAACAGAGATACAAAACCCCACAAAGCCTCTTTCCGACCAAGTAGTTACAGGAACGTAGTTATAGGAACAGTCTACTTCTAAACAGTTCTACTAACTACTCTCCCCCAAAACCGGCTTTTCCATTTGCATTCACACTGGCCAAGTGGCCGTAGGGACGGGTAGGAAGGGTAAGGGAGCACGGCAACGGCCTTCATAGCGTCACTATAACTCACGGGTTCTGTTTTCAGAATGAAGACAAGTTGGAGAACAGATACTAAACAGGATGAAAAAAGAGACAAATACGTTGAAGGTTAAAGAATGACGGATCTGAGTCTTTCTGATGCCACTTACTCGTCATTTCTCAAGCTTCCTCTTTAAGTTCTGTGTTCGTTGACTGGCAGACCAGGAAATGAATACTATAAAATTACATTATAAGCAAACTACATATACATTCATACATATACACACACATATACACACACATATATATATATATATATATATATATATACACATATATATATATATATACATATATATACATATATATATATATATATATATATATATACGTATATATATATACATATATGTATATACATTAAGGGTGCTCCGATCGATCGGCCACCGATCGGTATCGGCCGATAATGGCTTTAAATAGTTTGATCGGTGGTCTCCATAAAGGCCGATCAGATGACGCACTACCACGGATGTATTAAGAGCGCACTACTCCTGAGAACATTTTCAAAATGGCGGCGTCCCTA
>CM042425.1:0-25000 GCA_023631565.1 Gymnocephalus cernua | reverse complement strand
TGCTCTGGTAACGGTCGCATCCTTGACAGTGGGTCAATAACATGCAAGGCAAGAAACTTGCTATGTAGCTGTACCGTTGTCACTGAGACAGTTAACGTATACATTAAAATAAACAAAAAAAGACGCCCTTTTCATAGCAGTGAGTGTGTGTTTCTAAATATAAGCCTGTGTGTGTGTGTGTGATGGCTTTCACCCACCTCTTGCTCGGTGTCCCCCTGCTCCGACACTCCTATTTCACTGGGCAGCTCGGCCAGATCTGTGACCCGAATGAGTCCGTCGTGGAGGAAAATGGTCTCCTCCTTCACCGAAAGCCACTGGGACGAATCCACAGCCCCGGAGCCCATCGCTCTCTCCTCCGACAGTGATGCCAAAGGGGTCGAACATTAAAAATTCAGTGGCAGGATGACAGAAACGCCCTAGCTAGCTAGCCGGCTAGCGAGCTAACTTACAACAACATAACTGCCGTTAAGTGTCTCCGTCTTATCTGACGATGGACGGGCAGACTGCGTTGCTAAGGTGGAAGCTAACGGCGGACTAGTGAACAGGCGGTAGTGGCAGGTCCTCTTCACATAACATGAGTGGTCGTGTCGTGCTAACGGTTCCTGCTAGCTAGCTGGTTAGCTGGATGCTAACTTACCGAACCGTTAGAACGTTACCGACCAGAGTGGGCGTGACACCGGGACTAAATCCGTTATCGCGCCGCAGCGTTTAACCGGCAGTATTTTCAGGGCGAAGACTGCGTCTGTAGTAAGCTTTGTTTAACGGTTAAATTGTGACCACAGACCGATTCGCTAACGGCTCGGGGCGCTGTGTCAGTCGCTGGAGAAGATAATGACAAGCTCCCAGCTGTCAGTGCGACGCCATGTTTCCAAGGCCAACTAGCTGCTCCCAGCATGCACCGCGGGCCAGAATAAAAGCTGTCAAAAAATCATGAGTTCATGTTGATGTCTAATAACACAACTTATTGCTGTAATAATAAGGCAAAGGGACATTTAACATGCAGTTTATTTATATTTATTGTGTATTTCCTTTTAATATGTTTATGTATGCACCATCCACCAAGGCAATACATCCTTTTCAGAATCAGAACCAGCTTTATTGGTCAGGTTTGCGTAAACAAACAAGGAATTTGACTCTCAAAGTACAACACTCATTTAACATATAAAGAATAAAAACAGAAAGGACAGTAAGAAATATGAAGAAATACTGCAAAGTTTACAGTATAACAATACAGTAGAATTTACAATTTTACAAGAAATATACAATAACAATTGAAGAGAGGGAAGGAATATGAGTATAGTCTGAGATTTAAGATTTAAATATAAATATAGTGCAATGCAGTTCAGTGCAATGGTAATATTTTCTGATTCTCATTTACAAAATGTAAGAAAAACAAAAAGATCGGTCATATTTCAGCAGTTTGGGCGCTGAAAAATACTGTAAAATAACTTTGTTGTAAAATACAGTTCATTTTCATAATTAAAAAACAATCTTGTGTATTTTTTGGCTTTTTATAAGTTAAGTGAAGGATATTTACCCCTAAACCTAAAAACAAAATCTCTCTAATTTAAGAAATATATTTAAAGTTTTTATTATAATTAAATTACATTTTTTATGTAATCTATTAAATACAAAATAGCCCAAATATGTGTGATGTTACAATTAATTTAGACTATGTCTTTTTTTATGTAAAAACAAAATGATTTTCTGATGGAAAATGGGAATGTTATGGTTATTCACTAGTCTGGCTATCAGCAGACCAGGGGTCCGTTTCAGGTAGGAGGTTCAACAAACTCTGAGTCTGACCTCTGACCTCTGAGTTGATTTACCCTGAGATGGAAACTCGGAGTTTTCGGTTTCACAACAGCTGATTCGAGTTGGTTCAATCAACTTGGAGTAGGTTGACTCAGGGTTACGCGCGTGCACAAAAGAGCATGAATGGAGCCATAATACTACGATTCACCATGGTAACAACCACAAACAAACGGGTCGGCGGAAATACTCATGCGCACATATGCAAGTTTGAACATGTATTTAGTTAAAAAAGCAACACAGTGGCTGCTGTAAAAGAGAGAATTTGCGTTGGAGAAAATTGCTGCTAGAGTAAATGCTTATATTCCAATATGATGTATATCATATTTAATCATAAGTACAGCTAATATTACTGAAAATCTATTTCATTTAGGTGCAATACTGCGGGCGAAAAAGTCCTAGGCTACTAATCTCATTCTGAGGCTGCAGCACCATCATTAACAGAATTATAATTCATAATCTTTTATTTCAAAGGGTTTACATCATTCACCTGCAATACTGTGGAACTCCTTTTTAATGTCTCTGACTGGTCTGTGTCCAGGAACACTACACATGTTTAAACTCTTTACTTTCACTGACCCGTATACGGGACACTCACGCTCAAAGTGGACGCTGCTTAAACTTTGTTATAAATGTGACGCATTAAATCTTCAAAATATATGGTCATGCAGCACATCGGTTGAAAGCTTAGACTGTCAGGATTTAACTAAGCCCAAACACAAAGCATGAGATGATTTATAACAGTTTCAGAGTGATCTCTTCTGACGGCGCTTTATTAAAATGCTCCGCATCACCAATGTTGTAAAGAAAACGAATACAACACATAGAATGTGCTCGGATATGGAGCACGTGCACGATGGGTGACTTTAGTGATATGAGGACGATAAGGTTATGTAGCTTACATAACTGATAGACTGGGAAGAAAAACCATACAGCTCAAATAGGAAGTTATCTGGAAATTAAAATGCGTCAATATCATCTTCCGACATGTTTAACTCCCTGCCATACAGCATCTTCATCAACGGGATCGTCGATAAAAGGAAATGTCATGTTTTGAGAAAAAACAATGTTTTAAAGTCTGCCTAACAGTTAATAAACCAACAATGTTTGTTTTATTCATGCCGATATAACAAACTGCGCTGAAATGCGCCTGATACAGACTGAATGAATGAATGAGGAAATGAAGAGCGCTGTGTCAGAGGGAGGAGTCTTCAAGAAACTCGAGGTTTCTTGAAGAAAGCCTGCTCCCGACTAGGTTAGGTTCACAGGGTCAGTTACCATAGTAACTGACTCTGAGGTTAAGTTACCTCTCTTTCTGAAACGGAAAACCCAGAGTTTCCCTCGTCTCAGGCTTAACAAACTCAGAGTTTCCACTAATCCTCCTACCTGAAACGGACCCCAGTTCCATCTGTTAAGACTGAACATCAGTCTGGGGAGTCTGCTCTGTGTTTTCTCTGCACAAGAGGCGGGACCAACGGGCATAGTTCAAATGACTCTGTACGCAATTGGATAGTCCTTCAACCAATCAGAGCAGCGATCCGGGTGACGTAGCAGCGACAGCGGCATCAGCGGATTGCTGCACTTCGGTTTGTCGCCGGGTTGAACGGGAATGCATGAATAACCTGAAGGCACGGTCGCACATACGCAGATGCAGTGCTGCCTTAATGTTAAGCCTTGAACCTCCTCCCTTGCTCCTGTAACTGTGGTAATATTTTCATACATTTTATCCCCATGTTTATACCAAAGGAGGGGATATTATTCACGTGCAGTGATACATAAAATGTAGGTTAACACTGAATGAGTATTGTTGTGTTTATTGTTAAATGTGTATTGTTAGTCTTTTCTAGAACCAAACCTATGGAGGGTTGGTGGTATCTAACACTTGCTTAATATATTTGGTACCCCTAAAATCCAACCGTAGAGAGACAACAGTAGACAGTAGTATGTAGAGACAACGGTAGAGAGTAGTATGAAGAGAGACAACAGTACAGAGTAGTATGTAGAGAGCAGTGTTGGGCAAGTTACTTCCAAAATGTAATACATTATAGATTACTAGTTACTGTCATTTGAGAGTAATTAGTTATATTACAATATTACTGTCTCTGAATTGTAATGCGTCACACTACTTTTTCATTACTTTTGAGTTACTTTCACCAAAATAACAGCGGAAGTTTGACTTGGCAGCTACAGCTTGTGAATTTGACCACTGGATCAATAAAGGCTCCTCTTTATCTACTTTAATACATCACAGATTATTCATAATATTTGTATAATTAATATGAATATGCAAAGTAACTAAAGCTATAAAATAAATAAGTAAATCGTACAACAGGCAAGTAGGAGAAAATGAATTATGATTATACAACTACCAAGATAACATGGCGTGTATTTATTTGTATGTGATATCCACTGGTAATGTAGCCTGTAAATTTGTTAAGATGCACGAGAAATAAAGGTTTCTGGGATCGGTTGACAACTCAAACTTGCCAAGAACCTATAAACAACTGTTTGTTTACATAGACTTGTGCATTAGGTTACGGTCTCGGTCAGTAGCCTGGTGCACGCCGCGGTCTCCTCGAGACAGCCTGCTTACCATGTAATACATTTAACTTAACATAACTAAGATAACATGAGTGTATTTGTATGTGATGTACTTCCCAAACAATAATGTGTGAATTGCTGAACACAATCATCTAAGATGCACCAGAAACAAGGCTTGGTTAATAACTCAAACTCGCAGTGAACCTAGACACCCGTTTGATTATAGACTCAAGCGGTTGTTAACGGTTACATTCGGTCTCGGTCAGTAGCCTGGTGCTCTTTTAACAACTCTTTCGGTCCAATGAATCGTGCTGCTCGAGGTAGCCCATTTCCTGATTGATTCTACTACCACTCCAGTGGAGGCGCTAATGAGGTAAAAAAAAAAACAGGAGTGAGTCGGTTCATTGACGTATGGCACTCGATTCTCCTGGCTCAGTGACACGAATCAGGTTAATAACCGGCTCTTTGGTCAGTTCGTCATCACTAGTGTACTCTTGCTGGCTTACTAATCTGTGGCTATTACTGAGATGAACGTGAGACGCTAGATGCAAAACGTGTCTGTCAAGCTTAAGTTACTTTCTTGTTTGTAAAACTGCAACATATTGAGCAGTAAATGGTCACAGTAAAAGACAAGCGTTTTTGGTCATCATTTGAAGCCATTCCACTACAGGCATAGTTACTCTCCACAGCTGATAAAACGCAATGATATTACGTGTAGCAAGCTCAAACATAAATTCCCGACATGTTTCTATCTGTCAGCAGCTCGGACACACTGCTGTCTGCTCTGATGTAATGTCACCTGTTGGGACACGGATGTTGTCTGTACCGTCACCTGTTGAGACGCAGATGTTGTCTGTACCGTCTCCTGTTGGGACACAGATGTTGTCCATACCGTCACCTGTTAGGACACAGATGTTTTCTGTACCGTCACCTGTTAGGACATGTTTTCTGTACCATCACCTGTTGGGACACAGATGTTGTCTGTACAGTCTCCTGTTGGGACACAGATGTTGTCCGTACCGTCACCTGTTGGGACACATGTTTTCTGTACCGTCACCTGTTGGGACACAGATGTTTTCTGTACCGTCACCTGTTGGGACACAGATGTCCATACTGTCACCTGTTGGGACACAGATGTTGTCTGTACCGTCTCCTGTTGGGACACAGATGTCCATACTGTCACCTGTTGGGACACAGATGTTGTCTGTACCGTCTCCTGTTGGGACACAGATGTCCATACTGTCACCTGTTGGGACACAGATGTTGTCTGTACCGTCACCTGTTGAGACACAGATGTTGTCTGTACCGTCTCCTGTTGGGACACAGATGTCCATACTGTCACCTGTTGGGACACAGATGTTGTCTGTACCGTCACCTGTTGGGACACAGATGTTGTCTGTACCGTCACCTGTTGAGACACAGATGTTGTCTGTACCGTCTCCTGTTGGGACACAGATGTCCATACCGTCACCTGTTGGGACACAGATGTTTTCTGTACCGTCACCTGTTGGGACACAGATGTCTGTACCGTCACCTGTTGAGACACAGATGTTGTCTGTACAGTCTCCTGTTGGGACACAGATGTTGTCCATACCGTCACCTGTTAGGACACAGATGTTGTCCGTACTGTCTCTGGTTCTGGCTCTGACCACGGGAACAGTGACGGGACAGCTCGCTTCAATCAGTCCCTCCAGAAAAACAAAAATCCTTGATTATGCGGCACGTTTTCTTAAAAAATGCGATGGAATATGCGGGATATTTATGCCATTTTATGCGATGAAATTGCGGGAACTTGCAAAAATTGCGGGAACTTGCACCTAGTTTGGTGACATCAATACACAAAAACAACATAAGTGCTGGAACATGAAAGTCAGACCACGGGCCTTGTTTTACTGTAATAATCACATGAAAAATACAGTGGGTGGCATAAGCTACCTAGGCTATATTGTGTCTGTGTTTGAAACACAGCTCAAGAATTAACCAGATTCCCATTATAAATATGTATTCTTAGTCTGTGCTGATAAATATAATTAGAAAGCTGGTTGTATACATGTTTAAGCAGACAGACAAAAGACAGTTCCAATAGCATAGCCATAATATTAATAATCTAATGGATTATCTTGCGTTACATATAATGGATATAATATTGACATTGTCATTAACTTGTCATACTAGGCCTACATTTATGTCATCTCTTCTCAGAAGAGTTAGAAAGGCCACAATATTGTAAATAACACCCTGCTTCAAAACTTGAACAGTGTACATACAACCCCAAATCAGAAAAAGTTAGGACAGTATGGAAAACACAAATAAAAAAAGAAAGTAGTGATTTCTAAATGTACTTTGACTTGTATTTCATTGCAGACAATACAACAGCACATCATTTAATTTGTTCCTCATGATTGTTTTCTTTTCCTTTTCAAATAAACAAAATTCCTATTTTGGTTCTTGCAACACATTTCAAAAAAGTTGGAACAGTAAAGCATTTACCACTTCGTAATGTTGCCATTCCTTTTCACAACACTTAAAAGACGTTTAGGGACTGAAGACACCAAGTGATGAAGTGTGTCAGGTGTAATTTTGTCCAATTCTTGCTGCAAACAAGTCTTAAGGTGGGCAACAGTACGGGGTCTTTGTTGTTGTTTTTTAACCTTTATTTAACCAGGGAAAAAATCACATTGAGATTAAAATCTCTTTTACAAGTGAGCCCTGGCCAAGAAGGCAGCACATAAGATACACTTCAACAGACAACAAATAACAGACAGAATAAAAATGGACAGCACTAATAAATAAGAAATAAAAACAGAAAATCACATTTTAAAAACAAGAGCAAACATGTTGGAATATTTGATGAAGGCAGGACTTGAACTCAGCATGTGAAATAAAAACCTGCAATTGTAGCTGATTTTGTAAATCATTCCAGGAAGTTGGAGCACTGTAACAAAAAGCAGTTTTTCCAAACTCTGTTTTAGTTTGTGGAACATCATACATTATGTATCTAGATGATCTTAGATTATCCTCAGATCTACTAGATGTTAAGAGTGTGGTTAAATATGAAGGAGTATGTCCAGTTATTGATTTGTACACAAGGGTCAACCAATGTTTGAGCCTTCTTGTGTTAAGTGAGGGCCAACCTACCATTTCATATAACACACAGTGATGGGTAGAGTACTTAGCATTCATTATAAATCTCAGTGCTGAATGATACACAGAATCCAAAGATTTCAACAGAGACGCTTTTGAGTGTCAGTAAAACACATCTCCATAGTCTAAAATTGGCAAGAAGGTAGAATCAACCAACTTTTTCTTGACTTTCTGTGTGAAGCAGGACCACCACAAAATGCACCACACATTCTCTATTGGAGACAGGTCTGGACTGCAGGCAGGCTAGTCAAGTACCCGTATCCTCTTCCTCCGCAGCCAGGACTTTGTAATGTGTGCAGAATGTGGTTTTGCATTATCTTGTTGAAATATGCATGGACGTCCCTGGAAAAGATGTCTTCTTGAAGGCAGCATATTGTGCTCCAAAATCTCTATGTACTTTTCAGCATTAATTGTGCCATCACAGAAGTGCAAGTTACCTTTGCCAAGGGCACTGACACAACCCCATACCATGACAGACCCTGGCTTTTGGACTTGTTGCTGGTAACAGTCTGGATGATCCCTTGCTTCTTTGGTCCGGAGCACATGGCGTCCATTTCTCTTTTCTCTTTTTTCTCCATTTCTTTGATGCTGCTTTTGTACCAAATTATAATTACAATCACCTGTTGACATCACCTGTTTCAAATCACATCATTATTTAACCAATTTACCTGATTACTAGCCCTAAATTGCTCCTGTCCCAACCTTTTTTGGAATGTGTTGCAGGTCTGAATGACAGGAAAGGATGTGTATTTACAAATGAAATTAAGTTGGTCAGACAAAACATGAAATATTTTTGTTCACATTCTCTGCAATGAAATACAAGTCAAAGTACATTTAGAAATCACTACTTTCTTTTTTTATTTGTATTTTCCATACTGTCCCAACTTTTTCTGATTTGGCGTTGTACTATTAATACTTACCATTAGTGTTAACTTCACATAATCACGGCAATTAACAGTAAGGTAATAATAATGAACACTAATGGTAAATGTTCACAATAAAAGTGTCAACATTACATGGATTAAAGCTAGACATTGGTCACTAGTTCACTATTTAAATATTACAAGAAAGTGCAGAAAAGGAATATTTTGATGGTAAGATTTTAATTCAAAATTTTTTAATTAAAATCAAAAATTAAAAATAACATTTGTAACATGTAACGAGTAGTGTAAATGACTGCTTAACTAACTATGTGATGTTCTTCTCAGTTTATTCTAGACAGTCCAAATAGTCTGGTGGTGCCCATACTGATGCGGAAAATGCCCAGGCTGTAGAGAGAACCAAAGTTAATCCCAAAAGCCAAAGTTCAGGGTTATAATTTATTATTATTATTATTATTAATGTTTACGTTAATATTCACTTATTTAATAATATTCACTTGTTATTTTAATATTATAGAAAATACTCTATTCAATAAATATTGTTGGTTTGAACCTCATTCTGTTCTATATTGTTGTACTTATTCTTTGACTGTTTTGTTTAAAGGAGGGAGGATTGTATTGGGAGCACTGAAGTGTCAGGTGTGACTGTGTGGCATCACGGGTCAGGTAGAGGGCCCCTTAGCAGAATTTTGCTTAGGGCCCCAGGGAGGTCAGGATCGGCACTGGGGTATATATACAAAGTGAAACCATTGATATAGTGTGTTGGAGTTACTATTGGCATCTAACTTCAACTTTTATGCTAACAAATCAGAAAGGGGTGATCATCAAATAGGCAAATGTGGTTAAAACCCTTTACCTAACCTTAACCCCTTTTCTTCCCATCCCTTACCCCAACCCTAACAAACCCCATACTCTATAATACTGGACTCCAAAATAAAACATTTTCAGGTACTCTAGTTGAGAAGTATGAATGAGAGGTGGAGGTAGTATGTGGGTTGGGCCTCCATCAGTAGTTTGTGCACTCAAAACCTTTCCTTTCTTATCCCTGGACCACTAGGCGGCGCTATAATGTTTTTTTACCTTTCACTCCCACAGTACACATCGCACATTAGAAAACCTTACATCCACATGTTCCTTGAATCAAGCTGAATCACTTGATGTAGGCCACCCCCATTTCTGCTGAGAAGTTTTTACTAACTTTTTCGAACTCATTTCTGCAAGACACCTGGTACGTAACATCTCCAGATGGACCTGACCAAAAGTTATTAAAATAATTTTGCTACGATAAAGTTTGCGCATTTGACGACCAAACAAATTTTCCTGGCTAACTACCAAACTAAATGCTATCAGCAAAAATCTTAAAAATATAGTTCAACATTCCACTATGATGCTCTGTACCAAATTTGGCAAATACTGGCCATTAGGAGGCGCTATAATGAACGTTTATGTTTTTTGGCAAATAACTCAATGCATTTAAATTATTTTTTTTAACTTTGCAATTGTTAGAAAACAATAACAGGAGACACTGTTTTTGTGACAATATGTCTTTTTTAATGCTTAGTTGATTATATAGTAAAGGAAATCAGCTGAATAAAGAACACAACACATCAGTTTTAGGAATAAAAAGTAACTAGTTCATTAAACCAGTACTCTATATGAATTATTCATAGTTCTTATGAAGTGTTGTCACAGTTGCATTCTCCTCTTGTATCACAGAAAGGTCTGACAAAATATACACTTTTATTTCTATCTGGACATTTTCTGGACATTTTGTCATGTCTGGTAGGTTTACCTTTGGACGGAGTCAGTCTAGCTGTTTACAGTCTTTATGCTAAGCTAAGTTAACAACGTCTGCTCGAGGGAACTTCATATTTAGCGCACACACATATGAGTTGTATTGATCTGAAAAATAACTCAGAGAGAAATCTAATTAGTGTGTTAATATTTCATCAGATGAGTGGGTGCTGTTTATAATATAATAGATAATATTCAGTGAAATAAAATGGAAAAGATGCATGAGTATTCAAATTTTTTCTGTATTTCATTTTGTGTTATTTACTATACATTAAACGTCCAATTACTGATTTGTTTTTGTCTAGCTCAGTGAGCCAGTTTCTATCCAATTGTAAGCCCAAATGTAAACTGTTCCGTAACGCTTCAGATAATGAACAAGTGAAAGTGAGTCATCTGTCAGCAGAGAGCTGTGTGTCTGCAGAACAAACTGAAAATGAATCAATGATAGAGATTATAGATGAGCTGTAGAGGCATGATGATGGCATGTTAAAGTTACTGCTAATTTCCACCAACTGCAGAAAGTCTGCGAAACGGCTCCACTGCGTGTCGGCTCCATGCTCTGCCGTTTGTCAATACCCACCAGGTCCGGATTATCTGCAGTTGGTGGAACTACACACATTGACTTTAATGAAAACCTAATGACTCCGCCACCATTCCAGAGCCATTCCGCAGCCGTTTCGTAACAGGTGGAAATTAGGGGTTACACACACACAGGTTCTTGGAGCACACAAAAGCAGCCTGGTTGTTACAAACCCAGTCATACCAGCCGGTTACTGTAGAGAGAGTTTACAACCAATGTAAATGATTACATTCAATGTCTAACTTTTATATTAAAGACTGCACCATACAACAAGATGTTTGAAATGTTTTTTTTTTTACCTCCAACCCAGTTCAATATAAGACAGTTCTCCACTCCAGGGAGGTTAGGCTCCCCTGCAGCCCAGCTTTTGTAGTTGAATTTGGATCCATCAGACCACATCCACGTACCCACCTGCGGGAGAACGTTTTTCTCCCGCAGAAGGCTAGTTTTCATGTGCAGTCCCTAGACAGATGGTAAAAACTTACCCTAAAAGAAAGTAAAATTACACATTTACATAACAATATAACACTTATAATACATTTAGTAAAAGTTACTATTAAACTAAAATATTAACCTGTAATATAAAATATAATGAGTTCATGTTGCTGACCAAGCCCTCGAACCGGTCTCCTCCAACAGCAGGGCTCTGAGCCACTCAGTGCCGTGTGTGTGTGTGTGTGTGTGTGTATGTGTGTGTGTGTTATAGTAGTAGTAAAGAGAGAGAATGGGAGAAGGAAGTTTGTGTGAGGTGGACCTGGTCACCAAATACCCAAATCTTCTCAGCTGTTGCTACTGTCATATACTGTCTCTTTATGTGGCACATGTTTTGGCACAATGGACTTCGGCGGAGGCAACCGTCCTCTGCTGTGCATCAGACGGTTCATGCCTCACCGCCGTCCATTCATACCTGACAAAGGACACCTCGTCGGGCATTAACCCCTAAATGCCCTAATACCTGTTGATATTACAACAATGCAAAGCAGTTTTACACATATGTAAGACTCAATTTCTCCATTTCTTTGCACAAAACTCTCCAGAAAGTGCCATTTAATGGTTTATTTAAAAAAAAAAAAACACATAACAAATCACAATTTAACCCCTGCTAACATCCCCACAACCTCCTCCCAAAGAGGATCTTCACACTCTTTTACAGCAGCAGTCAAAGTGCTGCTGACAGTAATATATATGTGGAATACATAGAGATTACAGTGCTTTACTTTTCACGGCTATACGTACAAATTCTTCATAAGAACAGGCTGAGAGATGAGCGACATCACTTCCTGTGTGATGATAAAAGTCTTACCTTCACTGTGTCAAAGCCTCCGATCCAGATAGTTTTCCGTGTACCGGTCACTTGGTAAATGTAGTCTCGGAGGAATGTATCTTCCTTAACTGAGTGGAGTGAAGCCAGATTCCCACCAGCAGTCTGGCAGAAGGTCTAATGGAGGCAATATAATCAGTTTAAAATGTTTAGCAAGAAACAAAAACATAATCACATTAACAGATCTCAGGGCAGTTTTACTGTCACAGGGGATATTTTAATACTTGTGGTGTGGAAGAAGTATTCTTTACTTCAGTAAAACAACTAATACCACACTGTAAAAATACTCTGTTAAAGTAAATCTTCTGCATTGAAAAAACATATTAAATAAAAGTATATAAGTATCATCTGTATCAACGGGTGTTTATGTCTCGGGAGTGTTTGATCTTTTTTCTAATTATGTGGTATTAGTACTTTTACTGCAGTAAAGTATTAGAGTACATTGGTATTTAGCAGACATGTGTTATGATAGAAATAACTGCTGTACTTCTGCATCGAGCCAGGTCTTTGTCTGCATGTAGAAAGTGAAACAGCGAGAGCCAAACTGAGTCCAATTAGGAGGGCAGGAAGGTGCACCCTGTATGAAGAAACAAGTAAAAAACAATCAGACTAGTCTATATCGACAACTGTTCCTTTATGGGATTATTCCTCCACAGTGCTGTGGAGATAGAGCTGGCAATGCAAGACTACAATCAGAGCAACCCAACAAGTCAGAGATACTGTTCTGACCTGGGCGGAAGGTTTTATTTTCTTCACAACACTGTGATCACAAAAATGTCAATTTATTATAAGTTAGACAATACTTTAACAGCCAATGACATTTACGGTTGGGGAGACTGGACTGATTTTCTACTGTTTAGTGTTATCACCATCTAACTCAGCCAGTTAAGAGCTACATTTAGCTTAATGTTATACGAACCTGTTATCGGATCACAATTTTTAATGCACATTTATGAGTGCAACTAACTAACTGTATGTGCAATGACATCAGCTGAACAGGGAGAACATTTACTCAAAAATTATGTTTGTTAACTGTTGATTAAAAACTGTTTATAATAACAGAAAATGTATTTTAATGTAACTACACACCAAATTTCCTAATGAGCTTCCACAACTTTTTCTGTTATTTTAGTGATTTATTTCTTAAGAGTGTACTTACATATGCAGTCAACGGTCCGCTGGACAAACAGAGCAACAAAGCAAAAGCAAAGACTGATGTCATCTGTGGAAACAAGTTTAACAAAGTCAACAAACTGAATACAAGGAAATAATGTCAGATATCGGATGACTGCCGCTGATCATTAATGAGCCACTAATCAAATTAAAGTATCCAGCTAGTGATAAGTGTATTATAAAATATAGATATGGTTTAATATTTGGTAGATTATCCATCATCATCCACTTATCCAGGGTCGTGTCATGGAAGCCTGCATGACCATAGGTGAGGGTAGGAACGAAATTGACTGGTAGATTGATAGCTTTGCCTTCTGGCTCAGCTCTCTTTTCATCACAACGGTGCGGTAAAGTGAATGTAATACCGCCCCTGCTTCGCCGATTCTCCGGCCAATCTACTGCTACGTTGTCCCCTCACTTGCGATAAAGACCCTGAGAAACTATAACTCCTGCACTTGGGACTCATTCGCTCAACCCAAAAATGTCCTCACAATAAAGACAGGATTAGTTATTAAAAGTAAAAATAGATGAAATTGTGATAATAAATTGAAATATGATTACCTTTGCTGGGGTGGTGATTGGCTGACACAGAGAAGAACAAACAGATGACTCTCACATATCTGAATAGCATTGAACACTCAATAACAAATTAGGTTAAATTCAACCTGATTTACATCATTAATGCATTCACAATCTGCACTTATTTTTTATCTTTACTGAACAGAATACACTCTGCAATCTATCATAAAAAATATATATATATAAACTTTTCAGGCAAATCTTTCAATGATAATATAACAATACAATGTGAAAACATCCATTATACTCACATCAATAGTCTTTGTTGTGGTTTGGTTTTGGAGGGAAAGGAGTCACTTATATAAGTTAGAAAGGGGAGTGGTCTTAATCATGATTGACAGTTCATGCAATGATACAGGTAGAGATTTGATATTGAATCAATATTTAACAGGGTGTGAAAGTCAGCATCAGGTGTATGCCAGTGTCTGGATGCAATTAACAATGTGTTTAACAGGTGGACTTCTGCATTGTGTTTATTTTATTAATCACACCGTGACACATGATGTCTTTATGATGATATCTGTATCTGTCTGTTTATTATGAGTTTATGGACACGTCCAGTTGCATAAATGCTCACAGATGCTTCTTTGCAGAGGTCCTGCAAAACAGCTCAGATCTGACTGCAGAATTAACTTTGTTGGAGTTTGCAAGGAGCTTTGGATGGACAAAATCTTGCAGAGGTACCTCAGTGAGCAGGGTAGCAGCTGAGTGTTCAATCCACCACGTCTCTTATATAAGAGGGAGGGAATGATGGGCATTGCCAGAAGAGCCTTTCCCACAAAGTGCTTTGCACATTAATGGCAGAGGTTACAGTTATCATGAATGTACAACCACTCTTACCTGCATCAGCAGACCCAGACAGTCATTATACTCTCGCCGATGATGCTCCTTAAGCCAGTTCAGACCAAAGATTTGTGCCAAGACAAAACCGTTTTAGAAGGTTGCAGAGAAAGTTGCAGCAGTCTGAACTGGCCTGAATCAGCTCAGCTCAAGCCAGCTGATAGTGGCGTGCACGACTCAGCTGGTCAAGATGCAGAGGCTGGTTTTAGAACGTAAGGGACGTCACCTGTTTCAACAGCCAATAGCGAAGTCATCTTTTTTATCAGTTCACACCAAAGAGACGTGTGTGACAATAACGACGTTGTACTTCCATTCTAACTTCCGACTTCCAGGCTTTTTGTAGATAAATATATCATTTGTTTTGTCTAAATATGAATTTGGATAATGCTAGTGATATTAAAATGCTTGCTACAGTTGCATTTCTAGTGATGAAACGCAAAAACACATTTTATTTTTCTGATTCACGGCTTTGTTCTAATGCCACTGGGTACTCCTCTTCAGTCTCGCTTCACCATATAACGTTACTTTGCTTTTGAGGGGTCGTTGAGGCTTCGTCTAATATCCTGCCATTTTGACCAGCTGTTTGTTACACAAAATAAAATGGATTATGGGTAATTTTATTTCTATAGTTTATAGCTGACTTTACCAGCTGACTTCTCTATTGGCCAGGTGCTCCCAGTTACCTTGTTATGACCTCAGTCACAGACCTGCAAGTGCACAAAAAAGACACCGTACACTGGCACAAGTCAACAGGTTCTGGGCCTTCACAATTCTCATATAGATCTTGGGGTGACAACATTATCAAAAAAGGGTTTTATTATTAATAAAATGTCATCACCAGAAGACAGCTGATGAAAGGATTTTTTTTTAAACATGTTCATAAAGACGTACATGTGGGTTTGCTGATGAATCTGGGGGAATTTCCAGCTCATGAACGATGGAAATTGAGACAGTGGTACCTGGGTCTCATTCAGGCCAGTGACCAACATAACCTCATAACCTCTCTAGGCAGAGTAATACTTCAACTGTGTGCCTCCATAGATGACAAGAGATGTATCAGCTGTATGATAAGACAGAGCTGTTCACCCTGCCAAGGCCATAGAGAAAAGTAAACTCAACACATTTTGTCTGTGCTGAGATATTTTGGCACTGGCAATACCTTTCTTTACTTTGAAGGTTTGGCTAAACTTAACGCCATCCAGTTGGATATTTAAATACACATTAAGGAAGACAGGAACTTCAGAGAGTTGGGATGGCACCCACACTGTACTGTGTGATCCTAAATCCTCCTCAATTGAGTGTTCATTAAATGCTCCTGTGTAAATCATCAAAGTCTCCCAAAAACCTTCACATATATGAAATCAGTTTTTCCTTAAGAGTTTTCGCCATAACCAGAGTCAGTATGTAAACGCATACAGGGAAACAAGGAACAAATACAAGAAAACTTAGCTACAGCACAGTCACGGTCTGTGCTTGTACAAAACCAACTTCCTCAATGTGAGTTTTGTTTGGCATGTTTAAACACAACAACAGGAATATCATATCCGTGTTGGTGTGTTAAAACAGAGAAAACTCACATGCATCCCTGCTGAATGCATGACATGGTTAGGGGAAAATCAAGAAAATCTTGTCGCCGAAGGGTTAGGGTTAGGTAAGGGGGTAATAACCACGATCATCAAGTGATGATCCTTAACCAATAGCTGTTGCAAGTGGCAATATCCACAGCACATACACTATACAAATGTTTGCACTTTGTATATACAACCCTCTGTGTGCACATTGTCTTCTGTCACGGTGCAAAATTTTGAACATTTTTTTTTAGCATAGTCTGTTGATGGCATGCTAACGAAAGTGGGTGGGAACAGTACTTTCCATTTTGCAATGTCCCTTAACACACCTGGCATTGTAAAGCCGATTTGGCAATGTCACCTAACAACGCTGACATTGTAAAGCCGGCTTCGCAATGTCACCTAACACAGCTGGCATTGTAAAGCCGATATGGCAATGTCACCTAACAACGCTGACATTGTAAAGCCGGCTTCGCAATGTCACCTAACACAGCTGGCATTGTAAAGCCAATATGGCAATGTCACCTAACAACGCTGACATTGTAAAGCCGATTTGGCAATGTCACCTAGCAACACTAGCATTGCAAAGCCGGCTTCGCAATGAGTGTATATTTGACACTTTGAAATTAGCTGTTGGATGCTGTTCCGATTGCGCCATATATGGCGCTTTTGGAACGAAATCCAACAGCTAAATTCTAAGTGTGAAAATGCGCTTCATTGTAAAGCCGTCATGGCAATTTTAAAAAATGCAAAAAACAATATAAACCAAGAACTTAATATCTAGGCCTATAAAAGAGGTCAACACAATATAACTTACCCCAAAAATAGCAACAACAAAACAAGATATGAACTCAACAAACTGACCTCCTTGAAGAGAACAGGATGGGAGTTCACCGTTGCAAATGAGAACCTGTTCTCAATGGCCTACCTGGTTAAATAATGGTTAAATAAAAAAAACATATATACTGACTTGGCCAAACCAAATTACACACACAGGGAAAACCAAACTGGACATAATAGCAACTAATACAAATAAACCTAAATCCCCCCTCCAGCATGGTAGCCGATGGTACAGCCCAATTGGAAGGCCATAGTATATAACAGTCCTTCACCATTGGCCTCACCAACAGCATGGTAACAAAGACAGAAAATAATGATTAATATAACAGAAAACCTTACAACGTAGGAAAGAGTGCACTCCATTTAAACCATGTGAAGCTAAAGGAAATAAACGTGGATTATGAATTAACCAAACAGTGTAACATGTTTGTTGAGATGCCTGAATTGTTTGGCGTGTGGCTGACTGCACAATAAATTAATGTGTGTACTAAACAGCATGGGGTGAAATTGTGTACCATGCTACCATTGCTGGCTGTTTTAACCTTTAACCTAGGCCATCACAACGAATAAAACACTGTTAAAAAAACTGTGCAGCCAGGTGAATCCTACAGGGGTCACCGAGATACACGGTCTCCTGTCAGGTGAGTTTTCATCCACCTGGCTGTTTACCGTGATGTGACAGCTGCCTCGTTAGGCCTTAATAAGCTGTCAGAGACCTGTAATTAGCGCCTCGGACCCAGGGAGCCCCAGCTTCAAACCATATCTGCTCCGTCTGGAGTAATTACAGCCAGTGGAGGAGACAACTCTTCACCTTTGTTTTTTTTTTTTAAAGTAACCTTAAAGGTTTCATCGATTTCATAATTTGTTGCCACTCCGAAACAGAAGAGCCGACTGACACCGTGACTCATGATTTAACCCTCTGAGCCCTGAGGTATTTCTGACAAGTTATGGTCATATCTAACTATTCTGCCTTCGGGTAATTCCTCTTCACTACATACGATCTGTGTTTCATCTGAAATGACGGACCAGCCTTCCATTGGTTGACAAGACGTAAACAAGCTATTGATTAGTCAGAATGATCTCCCAGAGCATCATGGGAAAAAGAAAAAAGAGTGGTTAGCATCAAAGCTAGCGGCGATAAACGACCGAAAAACTTAAACCTTTGATTGAGTATCAAAATACTTGGTAATTTAATTAACTGTTGGCAACCAATCGATTAATAGAGCAATCTTTGCAGCTCTAGTTTATAATACAACGTCAGGATACCAATTAAAACATGTGAGAGGCTTCCCAGACTGTAACAGATTCACAACAAACCTGAAACAACTAAACAAAAGCAATCGAGAATGCTCTAAACTGTGGGTCACTTCCCCCCTAAAAACTCTTCCCCTGCATGCTGTCACAGCTCGCCGGTTGATTGAATCTGCCCCGATTAGTTCTGCACTCGCTCGCTGTCAGTAAACGAGCATGCAAACAGCCAGAATAAATATCTGCCAGTCATGTAAACAGCTCACAGGGCTCACGTACAGGTTACCACTCTCACCTCCATCCCACCGATGAGTCACTGGCCTCTGCAGAGACACACACGGGCGCTGCTGCTGATGAGAGTGTGCATTAGTAAACATTACAGGCACACTGGCCACTAATGTCTGACACTGCTGCACAGAGAAACCAATGCATGAGAATGACTGGAGCTTTTATGTCTGTGGGAAGAATGTGGAGGTTGAGTAATGTTTGAGAAGGATCACTCTTTCTGTATTATGCTCATTGGCTTCCATTAGTGAGATAAGGACGTGATCATCATACTGGTGGATATAGAAAGGTACTCTGAAGAAGAAGCAGCTGCACGCCATGTGGTGTCCTGCTGTGAAGCCCATAACTGCACTTTGTGACTTTGTCTGTCAAAGGTGCTATATTAAATACATGTATTCTTATTATATAAATCATTTTATGAGCAAGTTTATGCTGCAAAGAAACTCCTGCACGCAACATTTTGCCTGAAGATGGTCAACTGCCGAAATGTTGCCTACTATTAAATGTATTATTTCTTGCAAGTTAGACAGTGTTCAGTTGTTTTCCTTGCAACTTCTGACCTGCTTGTCCTCCGATGCACCGGTCTCATGTTGTAGATGTGAGAAGTATTTTTCTGTACTGATGTGCAAGTTTTTGAAATCATTAAAAAAATTACATTTTAGAGTGGCCATGAGAGTACAAAGCACTCCACGCCATATATGAGTCGTTTGTTCCTCCCCTTTAAAGGCAAGCTGAATATATCTTTAACTTGGGTCACTTATGTAGTAGAAATGTGGATTTAATTTTTTTTAATTGGTGCCCTCTAGGCTGAGAAAAGCCAGAAAATATGTTTTTGGCTCATATGGATGAAAGACACCAAATTCCAGAATGCACGTCGCTTCGCTGCTTCATGAGTCAACTCCCAAGCCACGCCTACCGTTTACAGAAAGACAGACAGACAGACAGTGAGGCATTCAACTCAACTCAAGTGTGTTTTCAACCATATACACAAAACGTTTCACCGTGGCTCAAGTGGTCTTACACATTTAAAATATATAAAAACGACATTATATAAAAACAACATATGAAACAGGCTACATTTAGTGCACACACACCAGTCCGTATTAACACAGCCAACCTCCACGAGTCTTACCTGGCGATCATCTGCTGAAAGGGCTATCAGGCCTGTTAGCTGGATAGTCCGGTACACTGTTGTTCAGCCATGTTTCCACAAAAACAAAAGTCTCTGAACTTGCGTTGGGAGTTTTGTTGAAGTTGGATGTAGTCCAGTTTGTTGTCTAATGAGCGGACACTTGCAAGCAGGATTGATGGGACAGGTGGCCGGCTAGCGTTAGCTTCCCACCTAGCCGCTGAGGTTGTCCCCTACCCGGCTACCGGCATCGAGCGACACCGACACCGCTGGTTGAGGTGCTGGTCTCTGTGCTGGTCTCTGTGCAGGCGAAGCTTTTGCGTAGTGTGCTGAGTATTCCGTCTGTAATAATGTTTCCTGCATATTCTCTAATCTGTACCAATGTATCCCGGTGTGTGGTAGTTTGATGTAGTTTGAATGGACATAATTGTTGTAAAAGTTTGCTGCTGCTGCTGCTGTCGTTTTTCTTAAGCATACTTCAAGTCGCCAGTGCAACCCCCTATGGGTGGGCTGAAAACATGCAGAACTAGCTGGCTGTAGTTCACAGACTCTGGGCAAAAATCTTCCGATGACGCAAATATCATCGTTTTACTTCATCGGAAGATTTTTTCCACACCCATAATACAGAGATCTCTGGTCTCAGGGTGACATGAGGGAGGAGAGATCTCTGGTCTCAGGGGGACATGAGGGAGGAGAGATCTCTGGTCTCAGGGGGACATGAGGGAGGAGAGATCTTTTTATTACATATTTTATTATTATTGCCTATATCTATATGAGTCTATCAATCCACTGATGCAAGTTGAGTAACCTGCCCACAAGCCTACTTATGATGTGTTCAAATCAACCCAGACGTGTTTCAAGTGTGGGGGACGGAGGGCACTGACATGTTAAGTGCAGGGGACATGGTCACCGCGTACCCCGTGTCCACTACGCCTTTGATTGGAGGCGTGAATTCAGGAGCAGTGGTGTGTGAAAAGGGTGCAGAGGAGGGGGCTGAGGATGCATCCCTGCAGCATTCCTGTGTTCAGGATCAGACTTGAGGATGTGTGGCTGCCTATCCTGACGTGTTGTGGCCTGTTGCTCAGAAAGTCTGATATCCAGAAGCAGAGTGAACTGCTCAAGCCCAAGTAGCTCAGTTTTTGGATCAGTTTGAATGGGAGTATTTATTTATCGTTCAAAACACTTAGCAACGATGGGGGTAACTTGTCTAAAGACAAACTCATCATGAAAGACTTTTTAGTTATTCAAAAGAAAATATCAACAGAAAGCTGTACTTTAAAATGTAACTGTCATTCTTTTTTAGTGCTTTTTATATTCAATTCGATGTTCGATTTGTTCAATAAAAGAAAGTTGGAAATGATTTCCTTTCACGTGCTTTAAATACAAAAAGCAATTTGTTGTATTTTAACAGAATAATGAAAGCAGCAGAACTGAGAACACTTTAATATGTGATGATTTATTGCAAGTTATATTGTTATTGTGATATTCAACAACTTTATCACATATTCAATTTTGGTCTCTTTGCTGTTTTGTGTGTTATGGTAATTGTTGGGCTCTTTTGCATCTTTGTTACTTTTGTGTCTTTATGTTCTTTTTTGCGTGTTTTTGTGGTCATTTTCTGGGGCTTTCAACTAACGGCAATGTATTTGGGTTAGGATATCACATCCTCGGAAATATTTGAGGCTCTGCGAACCCCTTTGGCCTCATTGTTCAATGTGCAGAGTAAAAACACTTAGTTAGTGTTATGGGTGGGGAGATGGGGTTAAATGTATGTTTCAGTGACAACTGGGACAACAACAGGACACAAACTCCGGTCTCCTGGGGGAAAGTCCTGTGTTGTTTGACCCATCCACCCAAAAACCCTCAAAGTGCTTCTGTTATCATTGTCTATGTGTGTGTTGAATCCACCTTCCTTCACCTCAGTTGGCAAACCACTCAAACCAGTCATGCGTTCAGCAGGGACACATTTACAAGTTTTGTCTGGCCAACACGGATATGACATCCAATATCATATCCGTGTTGGCATGTTTAAACATGCGGCATCACGGCTATGACATCCAATATCATATCATATATCATATATCCGAACATGCCAACACAGCTATGACATTGGATATTGGTGTGTTTGAACATCAAAGCTGCCAAACAAAACTCACATTGAGGGCAAGTTGGTATTGTTACAATTATAGTGAGTGTGTCCTGGCAAAGTTTTTGTCTTTGTTTTCTTGTTTTTAGCTCTATGTCTAATTCTGTGCATGCACGTAATTAGATAAAAACAAGTCGCACAGGTTTCTAGTTGTGGTCAGATTTCCAAGTCTTTTACAGGTTCAATTAGCTCAAATGTCCCACTTGTTTGTGTTGTATCTGCAGGTGGCTGATGCAGGAAGGAGGGTCCGGTTAACCAAGAGGTCTGCACAAAGCGGGATGCAGGTAAGGATCTCGACACATGGTCAGCACGGTTTTCCTCTGTGCGAACATAGTGCTATTGTTCCGGCTTCGAGGACTGGCCAATATGTTGTACTCTATTGTGGATGTATGTGCAAAATCATTTAGATTAATTTAAAATATAACTACATGCTCTCTGTGTAGAACTTGGTGGTATACAACTGCAGGTCTAGCTTGTCCTGGATGAGCCTTGGGATTGTACGGTCAGACTGGGCTGCTAGTTGTGCCTTGCCTGTGACGAATCTTACCTCGACTTGCCCATCTTCTTTAACTGCTTTCAGGTATGCCACAGCACCAGTGGCCTTGGTTGATGTATCTGAGAACACACACAACTCTTGGTGCAATGCTTTTGTGAGTGAGGTTGTTGTGTACGTATGAGAAAAATGAAGCTTTTTTAGGTCTTGAAGCAAATCTCTCCAGGGTTCCCATCTGCTTAATTTGTCTTCTGGGTGTGTCCCAGTCTGAAAATTCAGATGTATGTTCTCTGAGGAATGCTCATCCCTGGATCGGGACAGGTGCCAGCAGAGCCAGAGGATAAAAAAATGTTAACAGTGGAGAGGATTCCACGGTCTGTAAAAGGTTTGATCACGGTTAACACAGGGCAGGTGAATGTGTTGGTCGTTATCTCACAAAGGGGTTCACTGTGTGGTTGCTGTTTTTCTCAGCACTCGCTATGATCTAAGTCTTGAATTACTGGGGCAGTGAGTGAGGCAGTGACTGAGGCCTGAACAGTGACTATGATTGTTCCAATTACACATGAATTGTCCCGATATGACCGGCCTGTGAGATAACCGTCCTCTTTAGGGCCTTGGATCTCCATAAATAAATGCCCAAGTTCATGTAATTTGGAGTGATCCTTAGCTGAAATGGTAGGAAAACTGTTCACCTGCTGAAACAGTGACCCCTCAATGTTTTCAGGGGCAGCATAGCATTCACGTAGTGTCTCCCATGCTTTTTGTAAAGCCAGATTAGGATTGCTGATATGCCCTGAACGTATGCATTCAGTCCCGTGTTTTATGGCCCATCCATCCACCTTGAACCAGGGATGTGGACTCGAGGTCAAGACTCTGACTTGCGTCACTGACTACGTTTCCAAGCAGCCAATAATCGGGTTATGGTCGGGTTAAGGTCACTATTCGGGTTTCTGAAACATTCACGACGAATCCAAGATGGCAGCATGTCTCTCTGTCTGTGCGTGAATGAGTGGTTGACATTTGTTTGTTCATGGGAAAACTGCCAACTGCTCACTTTGTGAGCTTTAGAATAATAATACTACTTTAACGAAGAGTAGGTATTTGTCATTCTCAACGGTTTTATGACGAAATCCGGATAGTTTAAGTCGGGACTGACACCCCCAGTGAACTGGCTCTGTAGTCCTATTACAGTGCAGCCTGAAAACGCACGGTATTCGTAATCTCCGTCTAAATAAGTGACTACGACCATCAAACTGGCATGGAGATTTACCTGAACCTGTGGCTTGCTTCTTCGCCGTTTCTGGAGGATCTGTTTTGTGCTGACTGGTCAGTGCCTGGAGGGTTAGGGTTAGGGTTAGGGGGTTAGGGTTAGGGGGTTAGGGTTAGGGTTAGGGTTAGGGTTAGGGTTAGGGTTAGGAATGAAATAAAGAAATTCTGCTGCCGAAGGCAGCAGAATTGAAAGCACAAACCTTAGACCTACGCTAATTCCCAACTATCCTATCTCTCATTCAGACCGCTGGGTACATGTGTGCCCAGTTTTTGGATCCAGGATCTCTCCACTCTCCTGCGCTGCTTCACAGACCAGGCTGGGTTGGACTCCAGGATTGTGGCCCTGAGGCTGGACCACCCGTGGTCAACAAAGTGCTGGACTAGAGGGATGTGCAAATTTTTGTGTTTATTTATGTTATATCTATGTTGGGTGAATCTGGTCAGCATAGTGTTGCCTGATTCCCCAACATATTGTTTAGGACATTTAGAGCATCTAATTAAATAAATAATGTTTTTTTGATGAACAGTTGTGTTCCTTTGTGTCTCAAATACCTCCTTAGTATTCTGGTTTTGTACCCTCTTGTAGCTTCTGAAGAATTCTCCCTGTGATCTGGTCCTCTGTGTCTGTAAAGGTGTTAATTTAGCTCTCACCAAAAGGTCTTTTAGATTCTTATTTTTTCTAAAAGCTGCAATCAGCCTGTAATCTTTTAAGAAAGTCTGATTCCCTCCAGTGGAAATGAAATTATTTTTTAACTTTTTCACTAATTTGATGTTTTCTGGAGAGTAAGTGACAATAATTGGGAGAATTGGATCTAAACAAATAGGTTTCACCTGTGTGAATGTCCTCAGAGCCTGACGCAGCATGGTGTAAGAGTACCCCCTATTGGCCAAAGAGGGGAATAGGATTTTGACTGCTGATTTAAAATCCTCAGCTCTAGTGCAGATTCTTTTAAACCTCAGTAATTGAGACTTAACTAACCCAGCAAACGTGTGCTTTGGGTGATGGCTGGATCTGAACAGCAGCGCATGCGTATCAGTCTTTTTGAAAAAAACTCTTACATCCAGTCTGTGTGTGGCGGAGAAGTCGGGTCCTTTGTAGGTGGTCGTGTCTAAAAAGTCTATGGAGTCCTGGTTAATGGTCGAAGTCAGCTTTATGGAGTGTCTGTGGTCATTCAAGGTAAGTAAAAACTGTTCAAAATCCTCTATCGAATGTTGCCAAATGCCCCAAATATCGTCTAAATAGCGGAAATAATGTAGCGGTTTTTTCTGGCAGGCTGCTAACGCACCTTCCTCCCATTCCGCCATGAACAAATTAGCATAGGCTGGAGCGAACTTTTTCCCCATCGCCGTGCCTGTG